>JACGCM010000012.1:0-652362 GCA_014058105.1 Kingdonia uniflora | reverse complement strand
TAAAAAAGTTAGAATATAGAAAATGTGTACCTTGAAATTTGATGTTGACGTATGGCCAATCGATCTGAGATCATACTTCAACCTTAAGATTAGAAGTAATCTTGAAATAATAGAATGTCAAAAAATAAAAATCTGTTCGAATTAAAAAATCTCTTGTATTATGACCTGAATGTTCATGTATAGAAATGTTGATACGAACTTGATATATTGTATCTGTGATGTAGGTCGAACTGGAGTCATTGAGTAAACAAGAGACAATCTAGTATAACCGAGAATTTACGGCGGAGCTCGATAGGATAAAAGACACAAATAAAGATAGGGAGGATTAAAACGTCAAAATTCGTTTCAAGTTTGTCGAGGCAATTCAAACCGTTGAAGAGCTGACTCGAAAGATTGAGGAAAAAGATGCCAAAATTTATAAGGGCAAAAAGAGCTTAAGAAGGCGAAGGAGGAGACTGAGAAGCTTAAAAGCCGAAATGATGCATTGATGACGAAGAGTAAGGAGGCAGACATGGCTTGATACCATATCCAGTCGTTGAAAATGACAGAGAAAGAGTTACGGGCTTTTGTGGTTAGTCTGAAGGATCGAATGATTAGCAAAATAATCAAGCAAGAACAGACTCAAACAGATCTAGTAAGTTTCCAAAGTGAGCTGAAACGATTGAAGAGAAAAATGATTGAGAAAGATAGTAAGCTGAAGCGAGCTCGAGATGATTTATCCAAATCTAAAATTGTTGTTGAGCAGTTGACTTAGGCTTTACCTGCTAAAGATTTAGATTTTCGTACGGTGCAAAGGCGATGTAATGAACTGAATGAGAGGGTGGCCCAATTGAAGGCCGATTTGGCTATGGCCAATTCGCGTGTTTAGAAGGCCGAGGCTGGAGAATGGTCAAAGAAATATAAGGGCGATGTCGGAGTCTCCATTGTAAAAGGGGATGTGGTGGAATTATCATCTCGGATTAGAGAGCTAGAGGGGGGAGTGGCTCGCATTCAAGCTCATGTTCAGAGAGGAAATGAACGCTTGAGGGAGAGTCAAAATAAATTGGATACTGCTCTTGGCAGAGAGCGTAATTTAGAGAGGATGATCAGAGGTAAGAATCAGTTACTAACGACGAAAGATGAATTGTTAAAGAAGTCTCCTGTTAGGGAAAATGTAGTTATAGATAGGAAGCTCGAGGAACATCAAGCTCAAGTGGTAGAATTGAGGACGATGTACCAAGCAGAGTCTGATAAAACAGTGGAGAAGGTGAAGGAGCATATTAATTTTATGTCCCGCACAGACAGACACATGGAATAGCAAGATGCACGTTATAAAAAGTTACAAGAACATCATCAGAAAGTGAGGGAGAAATTTTCCAAGGCAGTTATCCCTGAAGTAGCGTGCTCACAGATGTTAATGGTTGTTATTACCTATTTTGTGGAGGAAATAAGAAGACTTGAGCTTGAGAGGGTTGCACGACTACATATTGGGAGTAGGATGTATCTGTAAAGTCAATGTAGATCGAGAAAGCTGCATGAATGCCATGGAAATGAAGCTAGGTTCATGACCTGCTGAATTGGCAGAGCAAGGCAGGATTACTGTGGCTGCTCGAGCTTTATATTTTATGGCTGAATGTCCTCCTGCTGTAGGGGAAGGCGTAGATGGCCTCCCATCAGCAGAGAAGAATCCTTTGAAATGGCATTGTGATGTAACCTTTAGAAGTATCTATTGCAGATATATTGAGATATAAAAGCTTGTTTTACCTTTGCTTTATCTTATGTCTGGTAGATTGAAATCTCACTTTTGGAATGGAAAGAATGAGAATATTGACACGGGAGGAAGTGATGACTTAACGATAGTACCGCTTCAGTCACCTAGTGTTCCATGGATTTGGGATTCAGACTCCTTGCTCCGTCATGAGATAGTAGGGTTCTAGACCAGTTCGACCAATGATGAGGAATGGACCCTCCCAATTTTCTACCAGTTTCCCGGCATGTGCTTCTTTTCTGTGTTGAGGGATCTCTCTAAGGACGAGATCATCGATTTGGAACTCCCAGCTTTATAGCCATTTGTTGTATGAACTAGCCAACATATGGTGAGATCGACTTAGGTTGGCGATAGCGCAATCCCTAGTCTCATCAATCCAATTTGGATTGCAGGCCAGTTCAAACTTATTCTCTTAGTTTGTAAGATCGTGATCCCAAATTGGATGGTGATACTTTATTGGAATGACTGCTTTTGTGTCGTAGGCCAAGAGAAAAGGTGTATAGCTGGTTGATAGACGTGGAGTGGTACAGTATTCCCATAAGACATGAGGAAGCTCTCGTATCTAATTTCCTTTTTTCTTCGATTAAAGCCTTTTCTTAAGTCCATTCATAATAGTTTTGTTGGTGATTTCGGCTTGGCCATTGCCTTGAGGGTAGTAAGGATTGGATGGTGAATGTATGATATTGTGTTTGTTGAGGAAGGCTACGAGTTTCTCTCAAACGAACTGTGGCCCGTTATTAATCCAAATCAGGTGGAGGTATCCAAACCATATGATGATGTGTTCCCAGATAAAAGAGATGACATCTTCTTCTCTAGTTCGACATAGTAGATCTACTTCTACCCATTTTGAAAAATAATCTGTTGCTACGAGAGGAAATCGTTGGTTACCTGGAATGTTAGGAGATTCTCCGAAGAGATTGAGTGCCCACCGCTTAAATGGCCAGAAAACCTTGCTTGCATGTAGTTCGAGTGCAGGGGCGCTGATCATGTGTCCATGTCGTTGTTATGTGTCACATTAGCATGAGTACTCTTCTGCTTGCTTGCGCATTCTAGGCTAGAATACTCCTTTTGCAATTACTTTGTTAGCAAGTGATCGACCTAGATCAGCAGATTCAAACACATCAAAAAGAGATAGAAAGATTACGAAGAATACTTGATCGAATCACAGCTCGCCAAGCGTCACTGCCACAGGCTCGAAGTGAACATCTATCAAGAGCAGTTCAATGCGATGATCAGCCAAGAGAGGACGACCAACGAATGTCTCGATCCAGATCTAGAAATCCAAATAGAGCCTCTCGACATTTTGGTTTAACTTCTTTATCCTCGACAACCCAAGGAAGTCAACATACATGCCATCAAACACCTCCACCAGAAAGGAGGCCTGTTAGAGATTGATTGGGACCAGAGGGACGGGGAAATTTTGTTCCTCAGGTTGTAGCCCTACCTCTTCCCCCACAGCAATTCATCACTTTAGATGACCTTAATAATAGAATTCAAGCCATCAACTCTGACATCCCAGGCCGAAGATCTGCGCTTGATAGGATCGAAATAAGCCCCATCTCCCCATATCTCGAAAATATGCCCATTCCATAAATTTTCAATATGTCCAAATTCATCCAGTATGCAGGCCTCACTGATCCACTTACACATGTTCGACATTTCAAAGCCGCAGTTGGGTTATACTCCAAACTCGACCATATGCTGTGTCGATAATTTAGCATGAGCCTAAAAGAGGAACCACTTTGATGGTTCTACACAATACAAGAAACCTTCATCACCAACTTCAGCCAATTGCAAAATCTTTTCGAATAGAACTACGCTCATGATAGGGAGCGTGAAATCACTGTGGAGTCTTTGTTTTACTTCGAGCAAGGTGCAAAAGAAACCTTGGCAAATTTTTATAAATGTTTCTTACAGGAAACACGGAAGATTAGAAATTCAGACTCCAAAATCGTGGTTCCAGCATTCACCTCCGCCTTGCACATCGACACAAAAGTTCGTGAAGAACTTACTCTACTCAAACCACGTACGGTCACTGAAATGATTGACGTGGTTAATAATTATATTGAGTCGGAGCGATCGATGAAAAATAAGATGAAAAGCTCTTCTGTAATACATTCTCTGGAAACATCTTCGACCCCGTCCCAACCAGCAGTCACTACTGAAGCACCGAAGCAACGAGACAAAAACACTGATAAAACTAGAAGAAAAGAGGGCAAGCCCGATAGACCTGCCCCAATTCTGCCACCAATGACAACAACCCTCTTCGCTATCTTGTCGACGATAAAGGGAGACGAGTGTTATCGCGCGCCACAAGCTATTGCAGATCTTCCAAACCCTTATGTCAGTATCATAATGTGTATAGTCATCAAAATGATAGTTGTTACTCCCTCATACCTATATTTCATTGTATCCTCTTAGCTTGAAGACTCCACGATTATGTCATCGACATTCAGAAATTTCTCGAAGAATAAGCAAAAACCACAGAAGTCGAGCAAAATCAGGTCCAGGGACAAGCTCAACATCTGTATATGAAAGTGATTAAAAAAGGGAAGAAAAGAAAACAACCCAATCGTATTACATCTTGCTGCAAAATGACCTCCTAAGACAAATCGGCAAAACTTCTCCCAAGCACAAGCAAATCCAAATGTCCTTACGAAATAACATTTGAGGACTATGACACCAATCATGTAAAATACCCTCATGATGACCATCTTGTTATTATGCTCAAAGTCTGACAGGATTACTTACATACGTTTCTCATTGACACTGGAAGTGCCACAGATGTCTTATTCCGAAGAGCAACCGAAGTCTTAGGCCTTACAGATTCAGTAAAGGCATCGACAACAACAATCACAGGCTTCAATGGTTCGATAGAATCAGCCACAAGAGAAATCACTCTGCCAGTTCAAGCAGGTTCAACAATCACATTCGTCAAATTTCTTGTCATTGATATAGAGTCCAAATATTTGGGCATTTTGGGACGCAGCTGGTTACATTCTATCAAAGCAGTACCCTCGACTTATCATTTAGCGCTACATTTTCCTGTGGATCACGGAGTCTATGAAATCAAGGGCAGCCAAGCAGTCGCACGAATGTGCAAAAATACCACAATTAATCCTCATACAGCTAAACTTCTCAAGGCATAGCAACTACATCATGGAGAGCCACCCACCTTTGAGCAGCATAACACTGAAATGGTTAAAACTGTTGAACTCGATGGCCCAGGATGCACAACCTTCATTGGATCCAAGCTGTCAATCGACAAAAAAGAAGCCATGATACTGTTACTTAAGAAAAACATCGACGTCTTCGCTTGGACTTTCCAATAAATACCAGGAATCGATCCTTCAATCGCTTTCCACCACCTCAACCTCCTTCCATATAGCAAAGCAATCATACAAAAATGACAGAATTTAGTTTCTCGACTTCGAGATGTAGTCAACAAAAAAAATGATAAACTTCTTCGTGCCAGCTTTATTCGGGAAACTAAATATCCGAAGTGGGTTTCTAATATCGTCGTTGTGCCAAAAAAAATGACAAAATTCGAGTTTGTGTTAACTTCACAGAACCCAGCAAATTCACACCCAAAGACAATTTTCCGCTACGGCTAATTCTGTAACTTCTCGACTCAGTCGCTGGACACGAACTTCCTTCTATGATAGATGCCGCCACGGGATATAACCAAGTTCCACTTGCCGAAGAAGATTAAGAAAAAACAACCTTCATAACCGAAAGAGAACTTTAGTGTTACACAGTAATACCTTTTGGGTTAAAAAATGCCAGAGCTACTTACCAATGATTGGTCACCCAAATGTTCAAAGATCAGCTTGGAAAAATCATGGAAGTATATATCGATGATATGATCTACAAAAGCCTGAAAAGGGAAGATCATATTGAAAACCTCCAAACTATCTTTGATATCCTTCGCAAATACCAGATGAAACTCAACCCAGAGAAATATCAATTCAGTGTCGCATCTGGAAAATTCCGGGGCCATCTAGTCAGCAAAAGAGAAATCGAAATTGATGTCGCTCAAATCAAAGTACTCATGGCAATGCCCTCTCCTCAAACAAAAAAAGATGTTCAAAAATTAGTCGGTAAAATCGCCGCTCTTCACAAATTCATCCCAAAGTCATCTGATCGATGCAAACTTCTTTACCTTCTTCTTCGTGGCAACCCCACCCCTCTTTCGAACAAACAACAAAAAGAAGTTATTTGGACTCCTGATTGTGAAATAGCATTCCAAGATCTTAAACGATACTTGGGGCGTCCTCCTATAATGAGTACTCCAATTGATGGCGAAACACTCGCAATGTACTTATCCAAAACTGAAGACTCCATCAGCTCAGTCCTTATTCGAGAAGATGTAGGCATTGAGAAACCTATTTACTTTATCAGTAAAATTCTTATGCCTGCTGAAAAGTGATATATTACCATTGAAAAGCAATTGCTCGCCTTGGTTTACAGTTGTCAAAAAATTTGTCCATACTTCCAAGCTCATCTCATCAAAGTCATTACAAAATACCCCCTCAAACTCGTACTCTCAAAAAAAAATCTCGATGAGTTCAACAATAGTCTATTTTCCTTGGGGAATATGACATTTCCTTTGAACCTCAAATATCCCTCAAGGGATAAGCAGTGGCCGACTTTTTGGCAGATTTTCCCGTCGAAGACCTTGATTGGGAAGAACTCGAAGAAATCTTCACCAATGACTCAATTGCAGAACCAAACACATGGTCCAAGAGTTCCAGTTGGCGACTTTTTATGGACAGATTGGTAGGATCACAAGGATCCGGAATTGGCATAGTCCTCGTCACACCTTGCAATCATCGCATAGAGAAAGCTATCAAACTTAAATTTTATGCTACCAATGATGAAATGGAGTACGAAAGAATCTTGCACGGCCTCGATCTTGTACTTACTCTCGGAGCTGAGGAATTAGCAGTTATGTCGACTCATTACTCGTCGCTAATCATTACAACAAAACTTTCAAGACAACAGACAAAATGGTTGATTACGCAGCCCTCATCGAAGAAAAGATGAAAAAATTCAAGCATGCAACCATTTCGTATTTACCTCGGCAAGAAAATTGTCATGCCGATGCATTAGCTTACATCGCTGCCATGCTGGGAAACAGTGAAAAAAGATCTTTAGAAATCGAGATCATCGAACATTCTAGCCTCGATATCTTCTCCACACTCCAAATATCTGTTACTGAAGATGACGACCCTGAAGACTGGCGAAGACCGTTCTACGCTTACCTCAAATCCAACATCCTCCCCAGTATCAAAGAAGAAGCTCAATCCTTATTAGCCAAGTGCCCCCGATTCACCGTCCAAAATGGAATATTATATTGACTCACTAGAGGTGGACCACATATCGAATGTATCTCACAAAAACAAGCTTAGATCAAAATCTGAGAGCTTCACGAAGGTATCTGTGGTACACATGTTTCTGGAAGATTACTATCCCAGCGTGCATTCACAAAAGGGATTTATTGGCCCAAAATGAGACAAGACTGCGAAGACTTTATTTGTAAATGCTACAAATGCCAAATCCACGCTCAGGAGATCAAGAGCCCGACCCTTGACTTACATGTTAGTAATGTCCTTTGGCCATTTAAACGATGGGGAATTGATATCATTGGCCCCTTTCATCTAGCATCAGGAAATAGAAGGTTCGTCTTAGTTACCACTGGTTACTTCACCAAATGGGTTGAGGCAGTTCCTCTATGCCATACAGATGAGAATGGAGTGATCAAGTTCCTTTGGGAGCACAACATTACCCGATTAGGTTGTTAACAAATGATACACTCTGATAATGGTAAACAATTCATCAGTGTTAAAGTTCTTGCTTTCCTTCATAAATACAAGATTCAGTTAACAACTTTTACACCATATTATCCTCAAGGCAACGGACAAGCTGAAGCCATCAACAAAAGTATCAAATTTGGCTTACGCAAGCGCCTCGACGATAAGAATGGCAGATGGGTCGACGAACTACTCAGTATATTATGGGCTTACCGTACCACTCCTCGAGTCTCAGCAGGGTACACTCTATTTATGATGGCCTTCGGTACTGAAGCAGTCATACCCTCAGACCTTGATCTCCCAAGTACTCGATGCAAAATTTTAGATGAAGACAATGAACTCGGTCTCCCTTGCAACCTTAATTTGATCAAGGAAACCAGAGATAAGGCCATTGCAAATTTAGGACGATACCATGATACATTGAAAAAAGCATATAATAAAAAAGTTCGAGAACGAAAATTCAGTATTAGAGACCTTGTCCTACGACGAATACATGATCATACTCGACCTAAGAATTCTGGAAAATTATCAAAAAACTTGGAGGGACCCTATATTGTATGCAACAAAATAGATAACGGAACTTATTGGCTCATGAGGAAGAAGTTCAGCTTGAGTACCCATGGTACACTACTCAACTAAAACTTTTTTACAGATAATACCCTGTAATCATTTTCCTCGGATGAAATAAAAATTTGTTTTATCATTATCTTCTTTACTAAGTTGATTTGTTTTCGATCTATACTTTTCACGTATAGATCTGACAAGCGATCTCTTTCTACTTCGATTTGATCTCGATCTATACTTCTCAAGTATAAATATGACAAATGATCTATTTCTACTTCGATTTGATCTCGATCTATACTTCTCAAGTATAGCTTTGACAAACGATCAATTTCTACTTCGATTTGTTCTCGATCTATACTTCTCAATTATAGCTTTGACAAACGATCAATTTCTACTTCGATTTGATCTCGATCTATACTTTTTACATATAGATCTGACAAACGATCTCTTTACTACTTCATTTTTTCTCAATCAATACTTACCAAGTATGCCTGAGACAAACTATTTCCTTACTATCTTGATTTGTTTTTAGGTCCTTGCTTACACAAGTCTCTTAAACCTATTTAAACTTCACACGACCACTATCCAATAACAAGACAGTTTACTTCGCGCTCTTTACTTGCCGAACAATCACTTATGAGCTTTTGTTCTTCTCCAAATCTAAATCTAGATACCTATCTCCGGATATACATCTAGTACTCCTTACTTGCCATTTATCGGCTATCTATCACATTTCGTGCACACAAACATTCTTTACTTATCTGCTTGAATCTACTGTTACTTTATCATATCTACTACCTAAACTTATTTACACATGCAAAATAGTTATTTAACAAAATATTAAAACAAACACAAAAATACTTCGCACACGCCAAATTAAAATGTTTTCAGTCCCGCTGAGCATTTGTAACATACTTTTACTTAACACAACATTCTTTAAGCAAGATTTAACATTTCAAACAGAGATTTTTCTTCATTTAAGGCGCCTTTGGGCACCTGCACATCTGATAGTTCCCCAGGACGATGACCTTCGACCTCAATCGTCACTTCATCATCTGAACCGTCGTCACATGGAAGCCCACCAACTTTCACAAGACCCTTATAGTATTTTTTCCTTTCATCTGCCTCCTTGAATTGTTTAAAATAATGCACCCTCACTTCCTTGTACTTTTGCAATTTTTCTTCGTTCATCCGAGCTGTCACCTCCTCGAGCAGTTTGTTCTGCTCCAGCTCCATTGCTCTGCGAGCATCGGCAACTTATTCTCTAACATCTTTCTCATGCACGGCTTTCTGCACTGCCAAAGCTTCTTTCTTTTCTTTCTCTAACATTTTTTTCATCTCAGCTAACGCTGCCTCCTTCGCCTTGTTTGCTTCCAACTTGTACCTATTCAAAGTCGCCTTCAGCTTGGCATTTTCTATGGTCAATTATTTTTCTATATTTTTATAGGCAACCAACCGGTTAGCCAACTCACCACTACCCTCAACACGGCCCATTGCTTCATCCATCAACGTCGTAATCTGCATGAAAGTCATATAATGAGTATTTGATTGACCTAACAAACTTTTCATTCGAGCATAAGCATTAAGATTTCTCGCCATCGCCAAATTCCTCTGTCCCTTGCATAAAATGGTATCCAAGCTATCAATCCCCACCATGCAATCCGCCATATCATTCTTCAACACATCTGCCCCGATCGAATAAGACTCCATAGTCTTTTGCAACTCCGCGTCAAACTCCTCCACAAATTTCTTCTTCGATGTCTCACCAGTCGTCTTCTTAGGAGGCACACTGCTCGAACCTCGTGGCGGTAACCCACTACCCACGACAATAGGTTTGGTAGTCACTTCGACACCCTCAGTTGTCGACTGTCGAGTATTCCTTTTCGGATTCAGCAACGGAGGTGCTTTCGCGTTCACCTTCGTTTTCTTCTTGTTTTTGACAAAGGACTCCCCCAGCATAGCATCGATCTTTGTATCTGTGTTGTACCCTGTCAGCGAAGGATTGTTCAAAGGTAAACTCACATCTGCAACTCTTTTGTTCTTCGCTGACATTTTTCCCCTGATTACTGGCACTTCCGAACCTTTTGTTCTTGACCTTTTCAACCCTGCTTCTTGGAAAATCTCACTTAACTGTTCTTGATCAATCGTTAAGTTATCGATCCTGCCAAAAAATCCTCTTCATATCTTATACAATTCTTCCTCCACTTCTGCCTTCTTCCCGCTCTCCTTCAATGTTGCAACAGAGAAAAAACACAAATTTACACAACATACATCTAACCTGAAATTTATCAAACTTAATCATTTAAGTTACCTAACCACAGACCTAGATAAAACATTTTTCTTTTTAGTGGCTCCCCTAGGTCATTTTGATCGAACTCATAGTTTTTGGACATTAGTAATCGTTCGTCGGTATATCAACCTCCAGTTGATACCATATCATAAAACATCGGCCTCTTCAAAAACCTTGCCAAGTAATGATACCATTTTAACTTCGGGTTCATTTTCAATGTGTAATATACACACAAATCGTCTACAGTTATTACCTCCTACCCTATGACCTTAAGTCTACCATTTATTGCACCACATACCCTAAACAGGTCATATACATTCGGATTGAATTGACTCGGGGCTACATCGATAAAATTTATTAATTTTTTGTGATCTGCCCTAAGGGGCAGCTTCAACCCTTTCTTTATCTGTTCTCAATGTACACAAATATCATCAAAGGGTATTTCCTGATCGATCATTTCGCATTGATACTCCTCTAATCTGATATCCCCAGGAATACCATATTTCTTCTTGAAACTTATAATTTTTTTGGTCTCTGAACCCTCCCCATAACATGCTTCTTCACCCTCTCCCACATCTTCTTCCCCATCCCCACCCCCTTCTCGATCACTCGCCTGAGGCTCATAAACTACCTCAGTCTCCATCACTCCCTCCTCAGATATTTCGATAGCACTAGGTACTACCCTAAAATGTTCAACACCCCCCGTATCTGTACTGCTTGAACCTACTCTGTATCTCCCCCCCCCCAATTGTTACACACAAGTTCTCATATCAATCATCAAGGGTTCTACATCTTCGAGACTCGCAAATATATCTTTATCATCGTTTACAGTTGGTTAAGCCATTTTAACGAACCTGTCAATCAGATTTTATTTTTTACCATAGTTAGTATCTATAATATGTGATACATATATACATTCATAAGTTCATATATTCATAATCATATCATTGTCGAGATTCTTCTCCAAATCACATATTCACTTTACTATCTGTTACTATCGTTTTATATTATTCAATTTTTGATGCAATATATTCCTCCATATCATACCATCGATTACAGTATATTACTCATTGCTCAATGATTTGTATTTTATCGCATGTATATTCGCTAACATTTTTTGTTCTATTTATCATTTTAACTCGAAATTTACATATTTCAATAGCTTCTCGAAGACGCTTCAACTTTTCCCTCCAAAACAAAACCTTTCAAAATATTACAAATTCCCCTTCTCCGGCATACGAACCGGCAAAATCCTAATTATCTCCGCATATCTCACTACCGCACAACCATCTCCTCCTACTGCACCATAATTACAGCGCCCCTCACCGATCCCTTTTACTTCTCCTCCTATCCATTTTCTTTCCTTTTGACACCAAGTATTCCAACCAGAATTTCGTACCTCAGAGTTACCGGAAACCAAAATATCCAAATTCAAAATTAACAGACCCAAATTTAATTTCTTATCCATGGACATAACTCATTCATTTTCAATTCACATACATATTATCTATATAATCAATCCATCAAAATGCGAAACAATTTGGGAAAATCACTAACCTCATTTCCGTGCTGCTTTTGTATCCCTCTTCTTTGCTCGCTTAGCCCTTTCGATCAACACACTAATCTCTTCCTTAGCAATCATATCCAACCACTTCAGCGACGAGCAACAAAAATTCACTCCCTAAAAAAATTAGTTTGTAAGAGATAAGAACAGTTGCCCACCTTTGACATATTTATAGACCCCACGTGATTGTTCGTCACACCACTTGGCGACCATCCAGTTCCTCGAATGTAACGATTCATGTGTTTTTTCTCAACTTCTTTGACTCTTAATCTTCTCCCCATCAATAAACCTCTACATTCGTACTTCAATCCTTCAAATTCTCGAAGAATTTATGTAGACATATTCGTATTCATCAGTGCACGATCTATCTTATCCAATAGCTGATTTACAATGTTTTTCTTATATTTCATACCATCACCTAATGGAACGCATCTTGCCATATTCATTTTGCATGTACGTTCCCCTATTCATACTATCCTCCCAATTCCTATACTTATTAGGTCATATTTAATATAAGTTGACTATCATTTTATTCGACTGAAATTCATTTAAACATAATCTTTATTTCCCTACGGTTGACAAGTACATATCACATTAGACGAAACAATAAACATTCCTTCAACCAACAGCACCCTCTATTTATAATCCTTCCAATCAAAATACAACTCACCTACATTTATTATGCCTTGGAACTCTATACAGTCATAGTCAAATCAATCACCCTCGACATCAATCATTGGCCCTACACATCCAACTACATTCGACTTTACACACATGGCAATATTCGACACAATTATATCACAATGTTCTAATCATATTTAGTACTCGATGAAAAACACATAAACTAATAAACTAAATAAACACATATTTATTTATTTCAAACTTGTTTCTTACATTCGATATCTCTCTCCTTTGATTACATCCTCATATCTTACATTTAACAACTATCTCTTTCGATTACATTCATTTCTAAAATACTTGATATTTCTTCTATTACATTTATCTGCTATTGCATAACTTACTTCGACATATCACTACTTTCGATGTTTGTTATTCGCTAGAATCTGACATTAAAGCATCTTTCTAGTCCTCGAAGCTCAATGACTCTCAAGTTACTAAACTTCTATGAGACGCTTCAGCAGAAAAAGGCAGCAAAAAATTGCAAGAATATTCACACGTTCGGCAAGATCTCTGGACTCCCATCCAAGCTTCAAATCTTCATTACCAGCACCGACAGTTACCCCTTCACCCCCCCCCCCCCCAAACTGATACCAAACATTACCTTCACAACCACATGATGATACCACTATTTCCAACATACACATCTCGTCTCTGTTTAATCTATATTCCCACCCCAATACTCTGATCTGATCTCATAACAATTTCCCATCTCTCAGTCTACGCCAGATTTCGTCAGAAAGCTCACCGTCTTCAGCCCTAGTCCACATCATCCACCATATTTGGGGCGACATCACACCACAAAGCACCACCATCTCACCTTCCAAACCTCCAATTTATACCCAACTTCCTCCCTCTATATTCAATGAACAACATTAATTATGCCTCGAAAGCTAACTTGACCAGATACAATTCACCTTGACCTCGATAATGACATATGCTGACTTCTACGAATATTCGAGAACTTCTTCCGCTTCCAGTTTTCTTCTTGATACAACTATAAGTACTTCTATTGAGAATGGAGTAATTGTAGTATCTTATTCTCCAGATTTGATAAGAATAAGCCAGGATTCTATAGTCGAAGATAGCTTCGCATTCTATAGTTAAAGATAGCTCAACATTCTAGAAGATTATAAAAGTCCTCGACTTACCAAAAGTAGCCGTTGAAGCCCGGTCAAGAAAGAACTGTTAGAGATCCATAAAGTTCACCCACTACCCCCAGAATAGGAGACTCTTTATTTCTTTTTGTAACTGCCTGTATATACTATAAATACAGGTAGAGAATAGGTTCTAAAGGGAACGCAAGTCAGAAGATCATCAATCCTTAACACTAGCAACACTCTAGAAACTTGTAATAACTAGCATCTACTAGATTTTGTATCAAATCCTCCTCGAGGTCGTGGTTTTTCTCAGTTTCTGCTAAGTTTTCCACGTAAAATCTTGGTTGTTTAGCTCTTTATTATGCAATCCTTACACACAGTATTGGCGAAGGTTTTCCTCCCAAAAAATATGCCATTACAAGTACGATTCCAATTCCTGACCATGCGGGTCCTGCTAAACCATATGTAAGAAGTCTTCACCCTTTCCTTGTTACCCATTCAGCTCGTTCATCAAATACTTTGGTGGGTGGATCTTCTATAAGGTCAGGATTGTGCTCCTCCCAATCGGGATCTTCCACTGCAAAATCTGTAAGGAAATCAGCAATGGCTTGACCTTTTTCTGAATATCGTTGTTCAAACTTAATATCATGTTCTCCCAAACTGACTGACCATTACTGCACTCTCCGTAATTTCTTTTTTTTGGACAAAACTTTCTGGAGTGGGTAGTTCGTCATGACTTTGACTGAATGAGCTTGAAAGTAGTGCTTAAGTTTTTGTGAAGTATAAACGAGAGTGAGTAGGAGTTTCTCAATTTTAGAATACCTCGTTTCCGCTGGAGTGAGGATTTTGCTGATGAAATAGACCAGCTTCTCGATTTTCCCTTCAAGTCTAATAAGAATCGAGCTGATAGAAGTAAATGTAACTGCCAAGTAGATAATCAGTTTCTCATTATCTACCGGGGTACTCATGATGGGAGACCTCCTCAAATAGGTTTTGAGTTTTTGAAAAGCTCTCTTACATTCTGATGTCCATTGGATCTCTGCATTGGGTTGAACTTTTCCTCATTTGGTACAACCTCAGAGTAATAAGAACAGCCAATGACAGTAACTTGAGGATTAAGAAACGAATCTATTAATAGTAGCAATCTTGCCGATAAGTTTTTTTACGTCTTTTATTGCCTTTGGAGATGGCATGATGAGGAGAACTCAAATCTGATTTGGATCGGCCTCAATCCCCTTCTTGCTAATGAGGTGGCCAAGGAATCGGCTTAAATGTACCCCAAATTGACATTTGTCTGGATTAAGTCGTATTCTGTAAGATCGTAGGATGTTGAATATTGTGGTTAGATCTATAATGTGGTTTTCTGACTGTAAGCTCTTGTATAGGAGATCATCGATGTAGACTTCAACGATTTTTCCTAGGTGTGCCTTGAACATAGTTGTCATTAACTGTTGATAAGTTACATTTGTGTTCTTTAGTCCGAAGGGCATGGCTTTGTAGTAGTAAAATCCTCTTTTAGTGATAAAAATGGCATTTTCCTGATCTTCCTTTAAGAGAAAAATTTGATTGTACCCAGAAGCAGCATCCAACATAGATAGAAGTTCGTGACCTGTTGTAGAATCAAGAATTTGATGGATGATAGGAAGAGGAAAACTGTCCTTTGAAGTGTGTTTGTTGAGATCAGTGAAATTTACACTAACTCGAACCTTTCCATTCTTCTTTGGAACAACAACGATGTTGGAGATCCAATCTGGATATTTGGCTTCTCGAATGAACCCCACTTTAATCAATTTCTTGATCTCAATGTTGACTTTATCTCGAAGATGAGGTGAGAGTCATCGTTATTTTTATTTGACCGCCGATGCGTTGATATTGATGGTCAATCGATAAATTTTATAGGATCTTCTATTGAAGGTTGATCATTAAAATGGTCCACCTTCTGTAAAGTTTTCGTGGAAGGCTGATCATCAAGGTGACCAGTTTTCTGTAATTGTTATGCAACGTATCTGCCAGATATATTTATAGTGGCAGAGACGGTATTCTCGCAAGCTCTGGAAATCTTTTGATTTCCCTTGATTTCATAAATGTCATCATTATGTTTGAAGCGGAGTCTTTGATGATAAGTGGAAGCGATTGCTTCTATGTTGTGAATCCAGCAGCGGCCATAATCCCGAGATAGCGAGATTTTTCTTTGATGACGTAGAATACGATGTTGATTGTGGCTGGTCCAGCGGTGATAGGTAAAATGATCTTGCCAACTTGTTCTTCTCTAGAACCATTAAATTCACTGATATCGGTGTCGCTTAGAATAACTTGATCGGCCAAACACATCTGATCGATCGTGCTCTGAAAAAGAATCTCAATACTACTTTCAGTATCGATCATCATTGTATGCATGACAAACTTCTTCATCTTGAGCATTATTACTAATACATTATGATGAGGAAATTTGACAAGACTAATGTCGCAATCTTTGAATGAAATCCCAAGCAAGCGATTGCTCGACTCAGGAAGAAGCTTAGCTTCTTTATCTTGTGGTGTCAGATCGCAATATTCTGATAATTTCATGTGCTTGAATTTGAAAGAGTTGTTGATCTGATGAATCTCGATCATGTTGTTGTGGTACATATGGTACAGATGTTTCTCCTTAGCTTGATCTTTGACCTAGACTACTTCGATCTGCTTCTTGTAGTTTCCATTCTTGTATGACTCCAGGTCGATAATATATTCGAACATTCTTCAGTCTTTGAAGATAAATTCCAGTAACCTCTGCAAAGCATAGCAATTATCAGTAGCATGATGATTTACCTTGTGATGCATGTAGTACAGGTTGCCTTCTATCGGTTATAGTGGTTAAGATTGACGGTAGTCCTTTGAGAGAATTAAAAAAATTGTAGAGATTCAGACATTCATCTTATGGAGGACCAGTTTAGGTAAGGTACCGCCTTTTTGAGGTTGGCCAGTATTTGCCTTGGAACGCTTTTGATCACCCTGATCCTCCTTCGATTCATTGTTTCATTATGCAGTTGGGCATTTAGTGGTTAAGACAGATTTAGTAGATTTATGCCTTTCGGCCAGTATACTTTTCAGGTCGACATAACAATTGACCTTGGTGATCATATCCTCTAAGGTTGTTGGTTTGTTTAAGAAGAGGTGCTCTTTAGCCTTGCAGTCGAGCTGGAGCACGTTGGTGAAAGTAGTAACAACTGTCTTCTGATCGAGATTATTGACTTTTCGTGCGAGCTCCAAAAACTTCTTTGCAAAAGCCTCGAGCTTCTCTCCTTGTGACTGTTTAAGAATAATAAGAGAATATAAATTCTTATCTTTGTATTTGTTATGAGCATACGTCTTGATGAATTACTTCTGCAGCTGGCCAAATACGAGTATGGAATCTTCAGGTAGAGAGTGAAACCACCAGAGCGGTTCTCCCTATAGACTCATTGTGAACAGTCTGTAGAAAATGTGGTTGAGATTGAAGTACAATCTCAATGAATCACGGTATTGTTGAATGTACTCCTTTGGATCGGTGCCCTTATATTTGCGTATCTTTGGAGTATGGAAACCTTTTGGTAAGTCCATATCGAATAGTTCTTTGGTAATCAAACTTCCTTGGATCTTTGTAAGGTTGTCTTTAGTGCCAAAAACTTGTGCTTCAATCAACTCCTTTATGGGATGATTTATATGCTCTTTTGTGACGTATTGACGTATGGCTTGAGTGGCTTGGCGAGGTGGTTAAAGATTATGAGTAACGGTACCTTTACTCAAACGATCACGTGCTAGAATTCGAGGTTGAGGTCGCTACTCTTCCTCTTGACGTTTGGAAAGTCGGGACCTCTACTGATATCAAATTGAACTTCACTGCCCAAATGAATGGAAGGTTGATGTTCGTGCTGAACATTCCTGGAAATGGCTTTGTTGGTGGCTCCTCGAGGTCCTAACCTTTCTCAGGCAGAAACTCAAGAGTTCTCCGAAACTTGATCACGATCTCTGGCTTGGGAAGCCTATTGAGTATCCTGTAAAGCTTGTAATACAGTCTGGATTGTTGTCATCTGATCTTCATATCGTTTGAACGCTATCAAACGAGTTTGTTGGTCAGCTTCGAACTCTTTCTCGTGGAGCTCTCGATCAAGAGTTAACTGACGTTCGAGCTCGTTACGTTTCTCTATTTTGGCATGGAGACTCGCCGGTAGTTATGTAAGCTGTTCTGGCTCAACTGAAAGTTCAATTTGGAGTCCTGTTGCTGGTCATCTGGAAGTGACCATGATTGGAGATGGATAATAGAGTGAATATATGTCTTAGGATATCCTAGAAATGTCTTCTTTCCCATAGACAGTGCCAAATGTAATGGCCTAATTCTGCAGCTTAAAATGGCTTGGAGTTAGCTCTTACACCAAATGTATTTGCGACAAAAACTATTATAAAACAAGAAATGGCGTAGGTGATTTAGCGTGGAAAACATTTGAATAGATAAAAAACCACGACCTCGAACTATAAATACTTGATCTCGTAAATAAGAAGTTTTGTTTAGAGTCTTGAAAATCTAGTTTTTCTTGGTATCTTTGATCCCTGTCTCTTCTGGAACTTTTTCTTTATGTAGACCTTACCACAGCTCGTTATCGTGCTGATGAGGTAAGTTGAGGTTGACTGTGTAACTGTTAAGTTTGTGGGAGACAGGTGTCTTTGACTTGTTCATAATTTTTGTTGTGCTTTACCCACGTTCTTAATCAGTTCGTGGTCGAGATGGCAGTGTTGACTGTTTATGTCACGTGTGAAGTGCGTGAGCCTGATATGGAAGTAGTTCAAATTGGGTTAGGTCGAGAAATAGGTCCCTACACCCATGGTAATAGTGATCTTTAAATAGAGTTAGGGTTTGTAAGTTGGAGGTGATTTGGAAGGAGAGAAATTGGGGAAATTATGGTTAGGGTTTTGGAGGGGAAATTGTGATTTTGTTTTGGGTAAGAAAGTTGAGAGAGAAAGGAGTTGACCAAGCTTTGTAGTTTTCAAATCGGAACAACTATGAAAGAGAGAGAGAGAGTTTAGATGGTTAGGAAAAAAAGAGATTAATAACGAAGAGATAAGTTTTTTTCATTTTAGCTGAGGGCATTTTAGTCATTTTTAGAGACGACAATTACGGCTCGGACGAAGGCTAACCGACCCTAAGAGGTGCTTCCCTTTACAGTAGTAGATATGTAAATGATATCATATTATAGTAATAACTACACCTTGCTAAGCACTACAAGATAATTTAATCGGTTTATAATCAAGGTTAAAGCTAATCATCAAATATCAACAACTATGTTTCGTACTACCCCAAGTCGAGTCACAACTGCCCCCTTACAAGAACAAATCAACGTTCGTCGTCATCAGATCGGTGCAAATGCTCAGAAAAAAATAAAAAATTATGGGGAGCAGTTTGAAAATTATATAGTAATAAGGTAGCAAAATTGAAATAAAACTTCTTTCCACAAGTACAACCTGCTCCAACAATATCTCCATTTGAATTAGCCTATGATTGCCGCTATCGTGCGCCTCTATCGTAACTACTGTTAACCTTCACTTCATTTCACACTTGCATTCGATCTTCTAAAACCCTAACTGCTCTTGATAATGGAGGTAATCGATCTCCACTCTCTCCAATCCTCAATTTCATGTTTTCTTGTCTTATGTAGGGTAATTTTTATTAGTTTTTGAACAAATTTTTTTTTTTTTTTGGGGGGGTAATTTTAGGTTAATAAGAACGTAAAACTGGTTGAGAAATTGCAACGGTACGGGATAGTTAGATCGAAGAAGATAGTCGAAGTAATGGAGACTATTGATAGGGGATTGTTTGTACCTGATGTAACTACAGCTTATGTTGATAGCCCTATGCACATAGGTTACAATGCAACTATTTCAGCACCTCATATGCATGCCACTTGCCTTGAACTATTGGAGGGGAATTTGCAGCCCGGGATGCACGCTTTAGATGTTGGTTCAGGTTTTACTCAATCCCGTTATCATTTTCTACTTTATTGTTTGAGGGCGTGTTTTGCTTAACGATATAACTGATATCTAGTTTGGAAAAAAACCGTAAATTCGTGTGTTGGATTTGTTTTGGTTTATTATTGATGACTGGTTGTGGGTAATCTTATGGGTTACTTTTTTGGGGATAGGTAGACTTAAGAATGTTGGAGTTGGAAGTTGTTATGAATTCTGAAGAACGGTGATGAGTTTTTGGTGGATGTAATTCTTGTGGATTTTAGGAATGATTTCGATCTTTTGGTTTTGGTAAATTTGGGGCTTTAACTGAAAACGGTGAAAGAAAAACCAATAATAGAGTTGAAAGGAGCATAACACTCGTGCTGCCAAACACAATATATTGTTCAAACTATCTTACGGTACTAAAATTTTTGTCCAGATCAATTTTTGATTTTGGTTTGAGGTGATTATTATTTTTGTTTAAGTTTGCAACATAATCTCATTTACTTAAGGCAAAGTCATTTGGTTTGAGGTTATCCTATTATTTTAGATAAGTTTATATTGTGAAACACGAAAGATTTAGCATAGTTACATAGACCATATAGGTTGGTAAAAGTTATTGGACCTATAAAAAAACCACTTGTTTTTAAGCTAAAAACCTTATAATATGCATATATGTTGGCTCTTGAAAGAAAAGATTTGATTACAACAATGTATTCGGAAAAATAAAAATAAAAAACGGGGTAGGTGAGAGGAAGAGGGGATGTGAGGAAATGCGATAATATGGAGTGTAGTGGGTTGGAGTCAAAGATGGGTATTGGTTATTTTTGAAATTCACACAAACTAACAAGCATATGCCACGCTGACCCGTTTTGAGTTTGATTATAGTATTAGATAGCTATGCATTTTACACTGACATAAGTGCAGACTTTAAGTGTATTATGAAGAAAGACTACTAATTTAATGTATTATCGGCTTTTCGGAGGATAGAATAGGATTAGAGCTAAAGATATATTTAGAAAACTCGTTATCTCTAAAGAAACTTTCTTTATTTTTCTTATTTTGCTTCTCATCATTACTTGGGAGTGTGACCAATTCTGGTTGATGGAGGGAACTTGAAGGCAGTGACTTTGACAACATTCGTTTAACATGCCAAATGTTTAGTATTTTTTGGTCTATCAATTATTAAAATATTCATTTAAAATTGTATCTTTAGTAACATGTAAACAACAATATATGTTGGATCATCGTCCATTCTTTATTTTATTAATTGCCTGTATTGCCTTACATTTAGTCGATCAAGTAGAGGATGGTTGAATTGTCATTTACATGTTACTGCAAAGAGACTTGTAAACTAATCCTTCAATAGTTGATGAACAAAGACAAAAAAGTATGCTACTTAACATTTGAAACTTGTGTTGCTAAAACGACTACCTTAACTCACCCTCCATCAGTAGAAACAATGATGATGACGGCAAAGCAAAATTTGGAAGAAAGACATAATGTGTTTTCTTTGAGGGGAATGCTCCCCTCAATACATCTTAAGCTTGATTATATACTAGAAACTAATCTTATACTATAAAATTCATGGTTTTTCGCCAAATAAAGTTACATTCTACACTTATCTAATTGTAAAATGCAAAATCGTATAGCATTATAAACAGATGCAAAACAAGCCGGCGTGATGTGTTTGCCCAAGTCTAAAAAAACAAACCGCACCTAAGACTTGGGCCCGTGAAGCAGAAAGTAAGCCTATGTACCGAAGTCTTAGGCACACCTCTTTTAGTTATACCCATACTCAGTTGTTCAAAGGGCCCTTGAATCTTTTTGTCACAGTTGTTTGGTACCTAATAATTTGGCACTGTGATTCGCCAATTGCATATTGTTTTCATAGAGGTTTCTTTGAATCAGTCGGTAATCGATACGGGGAATGAAATAAGGTTGCGGCACCAGAAGGATCACGTGGACGATGAAAAGCATCAGAAGAGTTGTCAGGCAAAAGACTGCAAAAATAATTTGGGATGACGAGTTGATTTTTATCGATTGGTAAGAGTCGGAAAGTTATAAATTCAATATGACTAGAAATTCAAGTGAGAAACAAAGTCTTTGATTCCGTGTGCAAAAAGAGAGGATTATAAGTTTATAATGATATATTGCTACGTAAAGGAGAAGAAAAATGTGTACGATGACGGTAATTGCGACGATGACGATTTGGAGCTTCTTTGCCCAGCTCAAGATGTACTGCATGAAGCTATAGTTCATGAATGGGCTGTTGTTAATAGCGACGACTCCGAAAGGTAATGGAAAGAAGAAAAAAAAGGCTCACATCCTTGTCCCTATTAGTCAAGCGGGTAATCTCATTGGAAGTCTGGGGCTACCATAAATAAATTTTGAACTAGGACTTGGACAAGCATCAAAGTCTCGGCCAAAGATATTTGTGATCCTGCTCATTTGCAATGGGCTTCGACAACTTCGTCTTGATAACCGGTGATGGGGAAGCTATAAAAAAAGCTTTATATGACGTGTCTGCAATCATGTAAAAGTTCTTTCCGTAAGAAGTTATTTCTCTTGACTCTAGCGCAGCGGAGTCTCCCCCAATTATCATTATTCCATCTGATGTACCTAGTTATCCAGCCAGTGGCTTTTAGGGGAGAAAATTCTGGTGTTTCTCCTCTCGTCCTGTCATAGATTCTACAGCACATGTACCTGAGTTCCAGCTGTACATGTATAAAGAGAGTAGATGACTGATGACCCGTGCATTGATCTAGTCTTCCCATAGTTTCCAGTTATGGTGCTCCATCTGAGGAATTAATATTAAGAATGATGTGACCCTCTGACAATATCCGGCGTGTTATTGGCAAGGGGAGGAAAATGGTGCTGTTAATTAGGTTGATGATATCAAGGATCACAGGGACGAGTGCGTCATTACTGATGTAAATCAATAGCGCGAAAGCAATAATCGAAAAGAAAATAAATTAAAATCGCTTTATTAATCTCTCTACAAAACCCCTACTAATCTCATAAGCTCTCTCAATGTTCACCAAGAACTAACTAACCCTACTCTCCATAACTCTTCTTTATAGGAAGAGTATCATTTATTCTCTCCTACGAAGTAAGCATCAACATATATTCCTCTAATAAATAAAACAACTAAAAATAACTAAAATAGAGACTACGTGGGTGTCGTGGCGAACCGCAACCCATCAACTCCCCTCAGAGAAATTCGACCACGAATTCAGAGAGAGGGATAGCCTTCCATCTGCCCAGCGTACTCAACCTATAACACCTCGGTATTCCACATCTCTTGAACTGCCTCTGCAACATGGTCCCTCAGTCTCTTCGTAATCAATGGCACATGTTTCATGGCATTTGGACAATCACGATGCATGTGACCCATCTTTCCCCATATGACGTGTCCCTATTGTCGGAGTAGGCTTAGTATTCGCTGGAAGCGAAATCGTAATAGGAATTGCATTTTGAACTTGCTATCTACGCGCTTGGCCATCTCAATCGCCTCGGTAATGGAATATACGTTTACCATAGTCAACTCATCTTGAATCTTTTTAGTTAGACCGGTTTTGAAGCAGCTAACTTTCTGTGCCTCTGTCTCAAATGTAGCGACCTTGGAGGTGGGAAGGTAAAATTCATTGGTATATTCATCTACCGTCTTCAGCTTCTGTCTTAAACCCTAGAGTTCCGTAAACCTATCATCTTCATAAGAAATCGGATTAAACCCATGCACCAGTTCTCGCCTCATAGATGCCCAGTCAGTAATGTACCCATACCCCGTATCTACCCGCACCCTATGTAAGTTATCCCTCCAATTTAGCGTGTAATCGGCCAATTTTTCAAGCCTAATGAAATTGGTGCCTTGTTAGGGAATGATTCTTTTTGAACTCAAAACTAAAGAATTGCCACTTCGAACTTATGGCGAAAAAGTCACTAAGTGAAGGATTTAGCTAGTTACGATAGTTGCGGTTTACATGTTGGGTTTGGACATGAGTATTTTTTTGCCTTTCAACTCTATCTTGACCTTCTTACCGATTTCATCCACCATCTATTATGGTTTTTCTTCACCATTTTTAAGCTAAAGCCTATATAACAATGTAAACATTCATAGTCACGCTGCCATGACAAGACATCGACATAAATAGCTTCATGAGTTCACAAATTTTCAAGAATTACGTCCGCCACAAAACGTCCATAGATACTGTAAGGCCTTGGCAATTTTTGGCTTAAGGTCAGTTTTGAGGTCCCCCAAATATTGGAAAAGCGTATTACATGTATCCATACTCATAATAGTACAAAGACTGTTGGTTGTAGTACCATGAACTGCAGAGAAATACAATTTTGATTTTTGTTAGTTAATTTCTAGGGCTCTTTCCATACAATTTTTAACTAGAAAAGTTGTTGAGGCAATCCTGAAGCGCTTATGTAGTATCCATAGATGTTTTAGCAGTGCTTAAACACATTCCTTGGGCTCTTTACGTACCCTTCTCATCCAGCATCTCGGGAGATCATAAAACTTAGGTTCTTAATTACTTGGGCACCTAAAATTCGGCCTTGCTAAGAACATTTTTTGAAAACCTAATTACAAAACACGCCTAAGACTTGGACTTGTGACACAAAAAATAAGCCTGTGTGTCTAAATCTTAGGCGCATTTCTTTGTTAGACAACAATAATTTACTTGAATGGACTACCGCTTAATGCATAAAGAATAGCTCATGCTCAAAGAATTTCACCAAGTTTAGAAGTGAGTATCTTACTTTTCTTGAAAAAGAAAACCCTTAAGTCTATCTTAATTGTGCATTGTAATCCGGAGTCTCCTTGTGATTGTTCATCATAAGTTCATTGCAACGAGCAAATTTTCTTAGATTTGTCTCCTTTTTGTGGAAGCTGCTTGAGCTGGATTAAACAATGGTGAGATAACACTTTTCAGCCTGTTGGTTATTATTTTGGAAATTGTTTGATGTACCATGTTACATTGTGCAATAGGTCTATATACTATAATCATCATAAGAAATAGGATTGATCAGAGGAATATGAAAAGGTGCAGATGCATTTATAGGCATATGCATCTTGATCTCGTTTTTCCTGCAAAATTTATCAGGGAGAATAATTGTTCTTCATCTCATCTCCCACTTGGTTTTAATGAATTGCGAGCTAAATCCATTAACTGCTGCGTGAAACTATTCCCTAATTTTTTTATCGTAAACCGTTTTGATAACAGAGTTGTGGTCCTACCCTCAGATTCTGTGCTTAGAGTCTTGGGACTATATTAGATCTACATCAATTTATTAAATCCGCATCAATCTCCCTCTTTCTGCTCCAAGAATGTTATCGAAGTTGTTCACTGTTGCATCTACGTATGAAGTACTTGTTTTAATTGGTGACACATCCTTCATTCTCTAATGCGTTGCTTGTCACTAATTCATTTTTTATTTTTGTGTTTTTGCAATTTCATACTCTGTCGGGAGGATTTTTTTTCATTCTTTTCAGCTATGTGTTTTGAGCCAGGTGAGGCTCAATTCATGCTGTATTAGAGATGATCCAACAGCCCTTGCAGAGCCAACATCTCTCTGCATAAAAACTAAGAGATGATCTGCAAAAGAAAGATAGGTAAGTAAGCATAGATTGGGTGCATCAGTTGTGAAATTTCGGAGATACCTCATCGAATTTCTTTGAGGAAGCAGTCCTAGCATCTTGATTGTTAGAAAAAAATTGGTAAGAGGACTTTCGATTCTTTTGCCTTCTACCCCTCCTACCCCTCTGTCCAGCAAAGAATTCTTCAGGTGCTTCATTCACAATAGTGAGTAATGAGATGTAGTCAGATACTGTTTGATCCATTTTATTAAAAAATCTGGAGATTCATTGCTTCGAGTTATCGTGCTTTAAGTGTTTAAGGACCCCTCTGCTAGCGCTTATTGTTGAAAATCTGCGACAAAACCTTCGCGACCGGCCTATGGATTGCAGGCCGTTTGTTCATGCATAACAGCGCTTTCAAAATCAAGTAGGATACAGTAAAGCTAGAACGTAAGCAAGTGGCAGCACATCCGCGGTTAGGCTACTCAAAAAGGGACAATAGTGTGCCATCTCCTAAGCCGTTGTGCCCAGATCTATTAGGCTGCTGCTATTGTAAATGAAATAAGGAAAATAACAATGTGATGTTCACATCTCTAAAGGTGAGAAGCTTTTAAGTGTGCTAAAGGTAGCGATGAGCTTGTTGAGGTAGTTAGAGAGGTTGGTGGTAATGTAAGAGATGCACTTGTTCAGATTGTTTGAGGCTTCGTGACGATGCTCTGAGAGATAGAGATGGTGGTCGCAACCCTCCTGCTGACTCTATGTACTCAGGTGGTGTTGGTCTTTCAGTGCATCTAGTCTTGCCCAATCTTCCCGCTATTGCTCCTTTAGATTATGATGAAAATATATGAACTGGGTGATAGTGATTTCGGTGCATTACTCTAGCAGCCACTATGGATAGGGGTCATTTCCGGTGGTAGATAATAGCTACAGATTTATTTCATCATATTTGCCGAGACAGTATTCAGGATCACAGGCACCTGCAGCTCTTGAGATATTGATCCCTTCAAACACAGTTGATAGAGTAATGGAGAAAAGAGGGTCAAATTTAGGTAACATTTGCAAGATCTCTGGAGCAATCGTAAGAGGTTTTTGAATGGAGATCATCTCGCGGTGATCGTGTGGCTTAGATCTCTGACGCTTAGAAACAGAAACATGCAGCCACGAATTTGATTCAAGCATTCATAATGGCTATATGAGTTTTTTGGCCATCCTCTTGTCTTCGTGGGTGAACATTATTAGGTTGTCTCCTGAACTTGAAGTACCCGTTCTTTGGATTCCCTTTTAAATTTTCAAACTACTATTCCTTGAATGAGCATGGATATCTATGAATGCATTGGGAGATCAATCTTCCAAAAATAATAATTATATTCAATCATCATTGACTATGGTATACCTATCATCAAAGTTAATAGACACTTATTTGGTACTTCATATTTAGCCAGAACCTCAATGTAACCTCTCACAACAGATCATTTCTTATTTTCTGTAGCTAGCTTTGTCGAATACATAGGTTTCCCCTCCAAACTAGACGCTAATCCAATTTTATTTTTACTCCAACATTGATTGGACAAATGGTGGAACTTAAGTAGAATCCTAGCGACTCAAGCTGGCTCATGCACAGTAACGGCCTCCACTGGCTTATTATAGACATTCCACTTTTTATATGTTGGTTGCTAAGCTTAAGAGCTCCTCTCCTTTCTCTTAATTTTTATTTTTTATTTTTTTTGAAGAAATAGTAATTGCTCCCACGTATCATGTACTGACATCTCAAGGCCGCCTCTTAGCTCTCATCGCCTAACATAAGGACAGGTTAGGATCCTGCGATTGAAGTGCCCAAATAGTAGTGGTTCATTCTCTTCCTCCCATTCATTATTTTTGGTGGAGTGTAGACTAGATTGTTATGCCCCCTGTGCTTCGATGGAGCAGTAATCAAGGAGGCCTAGTTGAATTGGTTAGTGCTGCAACTACAATGGCCTACTTCGACATTCTTAGAGTTTAAACTTGTACTTTTTGCATGTGTTCTGTGTTCCGAGTTTCAACCATCTTCATATTGTTGTCTCAACATAAGTCTACTCCCTGACATATCTTTTTCTTTAAGGCTTTATGTCCAACAGTTTGCCGGAGGTGTTATTTGCTTCTCTCCATTGTGTGCTATTATCCTTAGAGCCTGGGGTACTTAGTAGTGACGCTTGATGTTGCTTCCTAGACCTTGCTCTTCTAGGATAGGGCACAAATTTACCAACACATGGATTCATCTTCTTTGTCGCGCATTTCATCAATGCGCGACTGTACTGCAGTTGAACTGTTGGGATTAATTCCTGATTGAATTGGGTTTCCTCTTCTATAACCCCTTGTTCTCACTTATATTCTCCTGAGTCGCCGAGTTCCTGTATCTCCTTAACCAAGCACATTAACACCTCCCCACTGCTCTGCTTTGGTTATCTCTGCAGCACTTTAATTGCTCCCTGTGGTAGTCGCAGTGGTCCATTCGCCTTTGTACTGATTGGACATTAATATTCAGAAAGCAATGCCTTAATAGTACTCTTTTCATCTGCTAAGGCCTAGAGCAGTCCATTTTTCTGCTTGTGCTTTCATGTTTTTGTTTCAGAGAAAGAATCTACCTGTTGCTTTATAATAGCTTGGTTTAGGGCAAGCTCCTCAACTATAGGTCGCACACTTATTATTCCTCCGACTGTGCTGAACTACTCTCTTTGCTTCATTGTTAGTTCCCAGCAATTTTGGTATGTCTTGATTCAGAGTAAGCGATCCTACTTTCACTGATCTTCTTGAATTTGTTTGGCCTCTGACGATGGCCGGAGAAGGAGCTCTCGTGCGAAATCTTTACCTATGTGGTAGGGGACAATTTTTGAAGCCGATCAACTATATACAAACCTTAAAAAGCAAATATTAGGTCTAATGATCCTCGACGTACCGCATATCTGAAAATATCTAGAGAATCTCTAATACCCAATTCAGCTTGAGAGTATTACAAGAATGCTATAAATTTTGATTTCCAGATCACTGCTCTTGGTGGGAGAAAAACTAAAAGCGAGGCAGATAGAAGAAGGGAAAAAAACCGGAAATAGAGTTTTCTAGCCATTTTTCCTGTCTTACCCCTGTAGTGTTATGTAAGTTGGAAGAGAGCACCACTAAGAGTAAAATGCTGAAAATTTAGAAAGAACGTTAGCTTTTCACAACCATGAAACAGTGCCATTGGCGATTATGCTCTAGGACCTCATAAATTTTCGGAACATGTGAAATGATTTTTCCGTTATTGTCATTTCAGTTTCAAATGTCGCAGTGGCTCGCATAATGGTTATATACACTTATATAAAAGCTAGAATTCTCTTTCCCACTTAAAGGGTTATTACTTATTTTAAGGAGGTATTATGCATCTACAAAATTGACCATGTTCGTTTATGTGATCATGCAATGATTAGATCATTTTAACTTTTGGTACTCTGTAGATTCATCATTACACAATCTCACGATTTGAAATTACATTTTATTGTTAAGTGAGTTTCATTGTTAACTTTTGTTAAATTCAATCTGTAATTTCCCTTCTGTAGGAACGGGGTATTTGACAGCATGCTTTGCTTTGATGGTTGGATCACATGGTCGTGCAGTTGGTGTAGAGCACATTCCTGAACTAGCCGATACTTCCATTAAGAATATCCAAAAAAGTGCAGCTGCGTCATTGCTTGAAGAAGATGCACTCTCTATACATGTTGGTGGTAATTTCTGGAAACTTAACCACATTTTATGAATATAAATGTTCCATTCATTACACTATAGGGTATTTCCTCTATCCATCTCTAAATCAGTAAAGATATCACGCTCGGGATTAAAATGGGATGATAAGGATGCCACCCTTCTGGAGGCATTTCAGATCTAGGTCTCACAGTTATAATTTTAATGAGCCTCCAAATGTTATAGGGAGAAAAGTAAACAAGAAAGTTTGAAGTGAAGGGGGAAGTTCTCTTGTGGTATGGTGTAATTATTGTGTTCTTGTTGCGGCTGACGCCTAAGGCTTGGCCATCTCATACCAGAAACAAAATCTGACCACGTTAGATATATTTATGGTGTAGGTATTCAATTTGCAATGCTTTATTATCTTACTTTTGATCTCAGTTTATGCAGAAATCTCTTTATATCTAGTTTATGCAGAGCAAAAAATTCATCTCTCTAAATCGATCAATTACAACTTAGTCAATCATCTTATCTGATTTCTGTAATCAACAATCAATCCGGGTTACAAAGAAATCTTTTCTTTGTAATTAGGGTTTGAAAACTGATTTAGGGTTTGTGGAAATTCTGAATTCAGATTATGCTAGAAACTTAAGGGATGGAAGTTGGACAGGGATCAAGGTTTGCTGCCCATGGAGATTCATGGGAGAAGAGAAGAAATTGGATGTACCGGGAACGCCGAAGGATGGTACAGCATCTGAGTTGCAGATAACACAACAACAACATGAAGAACAGGTTATGGAGAATGCATCTCTCCATGGTAAAATCCCTGATAAGGTTATGAACACAGATAAATCTACACAATCATATGTTGATCTAGTAAGAGGTAGTAAGAATATCCCCAATGAAGCTCCGACATTACTTGAAGTAGGGAAGCGGGGAGATACTTCGTTCGTCTCAATTCCTGCAGGAGAGGTTGCTATTGGGGTGTCACAATTCAATTATAGCTTGATAGGCCGGTTGGATCTTCAGAAGGTGAAATTTACAAATGTTCAGGAATACGCAAGAAACAAATGGAAAATCTCGGGTCAATGCAAGCTAATCCTCTAGGGAAAGGCTTCTTCATCATCAAACTTGATAATGAAATTGACAAAATTTACGTACGGAGTCATGGACCTTGGATAGTAGAGAAGATGCCAATGAGATTGATGCCTTGGAGTCCTTTTTTCTCGGTTGAAAACCACAAGAACACGAATGCTCTCATTTGGTGCAAATTTCTGGGATTACCAAGCGAACTATGGAGTCCGAAGATTGTTTTATCGTTGGGGAAGACTTTGGGTACACCAATTCAGCTAGACCAATCCACACTTAATCATGATTATGGATACCATGCTAGTGTCCTGGTTGATATTGATCTGTCACAGCCTATTCCCAATCATGTTTTTATCGACATTGAGGGAAAGATGATAAATCAAGAGATTATACTTCATAGGGTACCCAAATTCTGCAATCATTGCAAGAATGTTGGGCATTGTATTGCGGAGTGTAAGGTGATACAAAGAGTATTCAGAGGCGAGCAGAACCAAGTGCCAAAGAACAATAAAAATCCTGGAATTGTGAAGAGCAAGGGAAAATAAGATCCGCCTATAACAAAAGTACCGAGCAAGACGGAGAAGAATAAGAAAGTACAAAGTACTAGTCCACCGAACAAACATACATATTTTACAGAGTCTACTGCAGGAAAAGGTACAAGTGATATGGCATTTGGAGAATGGTTAGCTATCAAAGGAAGAAGAGGTAGAAGTGAATCACCAAAATCTAAAACCAATGTACAACTTCGAGATAAAGAGTCGACCAACAAATACATGCTCTTAGTGAAGGGGACAGTATGGAACAAGAAAAGCTTATTGATATGGGAATGGAAGAGGTCAAAAGTCAGGAGAATTTGAATAACAGTAACAGCAAGGGGGTCACACAACATAGTAAAGGAGTAAACTTTGGAGAGCAATACAATCCAGTTGAGGAGGTGAGGAAACTGCTTAATCCGGGGAGTTGGGCTGACATTATGGAAGAAGAAGAACAAGACTTATTACCAAATCAAATAATTAGAAGGGGGAGAGTTTATACAATGGAACCGAGGATAACACGAGCTGCTAATTCAGGTTTACAATGAGAGTTATTTTCTGGAATGCTAGAGGACTGGGGAACAAGAATACAATGATATACATCAAGAAAAAAATTGTGGAGCTGAATCCTAACATAATTGGGTTTGCAGAACCAAAAATTTTTGTGAAGGGATTTCGCATTTTAGGTTACAATAGCATTATTATCAACAATGAAGAAGGGGCGAATAAAGGAAATATTTGGATTCTCTGGAAGGAGGGTCTCCAGAATCCGAGTGTGATTATGAGTACAAATCAACATATATCTATCGTTTTTATGGAGTGTCTATTCACATTTGTTCATGCAGATTGTCTGCGGTTTTACAGAGCAGAACTTTGGAGCCAGATGTTACAAATTTTCTGTAATAATCAAGTACCGTGGCTTTGTATTGGGGATTTTAATACAGTTCTAAGAATGTCGAAAAAAAAGGGAAGGAAACCTCCTTGTCGTCGAGCAGTAGCAGAATTTTTAGATGTGATAAATGCAGCTTATCTTACAGAAAGTATTACATCTGGGATTACGTATACCTGGTGTAATGGACAAAAAGGGGTAATGAGAATTTTGAGTGTGCTGGATAGAAGCCTTATCAATGATCGATGGAATGCCAAATTCCAAAATTGGAAGGTAAATGTGTTTCCTCGCACCAAGTCTGACCATTCTCTTCTTTTTGGGGTGTGTAATGGAATAGCTAAACCGCGTAACATTCCATTCCGATATATGCAGTCTTGGAGCAAGGAACTAAGCTTTAGAGAAGTGGTTGAGAATAGCTGGAATCAGACTTTGTATGCTGCCCCTTTTTCATAATAATGCTAAAACTCAGGAGATTGAAGATGGCGATTAAAATCTGGAAAATACATGTGCTTGATAAATCTGTTCGTAACCAGGAGCTAAAGAAAGAGATTTTTCAGCTGCAAATTCGGCAAGAAGATGATAAGACAAATGATCTTCTGAATTTACAGATGCTAAACAAATCCAAAGAACTGGGAAGAATTGAGGAGGAAGACTGGAGACAAAGATCGATAATCAAATGGTTGTTTGCTGGGGATCGAAACACTTCTTTTTTTCATCATTCTACGCAAACGAAAAGGGTCAAGTCATCTATTATGGAAATTAAAGACCAAAATGGGGAGGTGTTATCTAATCAGAACAACATTAAAGACTATATCCTCACTTATATGAGGAAAAGTTTGCAAGACATGATGTGATAGAATGTCCGGAATTATTTACCCATAACAGAGTATTTGTTACGCATGAAGAAAACCATTGTCTCTCAGGTATTGCTAATGAGGAGGAAATTCGTGATGCAGTCTTGTTTCTAGATGGACAAAGTTTACCTGGGCCGGATGGATTTTCTGGAGCATTCTTTAGAACATATTGGGATATTATTGGGGAGGATATCGTGAAAGGCATATCTTCTTTCTTCAAGGATGGAGCTCTTCCAGTAAACTTCAACTCGAACCTTATACTGCTGATCCCTAAGGTAAATAAATAAACCTTCTTATGTGAAAGACTATAGGCCTATCTGCCTTAGCAATTTTACTTTCAAAATTATCACGAAGATTCTTGCCACAAGGCTCTCTCTGATTGTGTCAAGAATTATCTCCACAGAACAAAACGCGTTTATACCTAATAGAAGGCTTGATATTACCCAAGCATATGACACGATGAGTTGGGATTTTTTTATCAAAGCTCTCCGATCATTTGGGTTTTGCAATTCTTTTTGCAACTGGATCCTAACTATTATTAACACAGGAATAATATCTATCTCCATAAATGGCAGTCCTTCTGGATACTTCAAAGCGTACAGGGGTCTTAAACAAGGCGATCCACTCTCTCCGCTGCTTTTTGTTATTGCTGAAGATATACTCAGCTCTAATCTTAAGTTCATGGTGGGACAAAAGAAGATCAATCCCATGGTCAGGATAAAAGGTAGTACTAGTCCTACTCACCTTTTTTTTGCTGACGACATTTTTTCTGTTTGTCAATGGAGCTGCCAAATGTTTAAGAAATCTGCACAAAGTACTTCTAAACTATCAACTTACGTCAGGGCATATGGTTAGTATTGAAAAAAGCAAAATATTCATTGGTCACATTCCTCACTATAGAAGAAATGAGGTTATTGATATTTTTGGGTTTCGAGAAGGAGGATTCCCAGAGACTTACCTTGGAATTCCACTGGTATAAGGACGGGTAACGAAAAGCACTATAACACCTCTTTTGGAAAAAGTTAGGAAGAGAGCGAACAGTTGGAATGGGAGAATGCTATCATTTCAAGGGAGAGTAGTTCTGTCCAAATCTATATTAACCAATATTTCAATTTATAATATGGCCATTTAGAAATGGCCTCAGTCATTAATTAAAGAAGAGGATGCTATTATTCGAAACTTTATTTGGACTGGAGATCCTACAAAGAGAAAGGGGATTACGCTTCGTTGGGAAAAATTGTGCAAACCGATTAAAGAAGGTGGCCTGGGAATAAGAAGTCTAAAGGAGGTTAACAATGCAATGCTATGCAAATTAAACTGGATCTTCATGCGAAGAGAAGAACCATGGGCACAAATGATCTATGCTAAATTCCATACAAAGAGTGGGGATAGGATCAAATATCATAAGAGCTCCTCTGTCTCTGGCCAGGAATGAAATTTGCGGAATCGATTACCAAACCGTTTATAGGATGGATTATTAGAAATGGTAAAAAGATCGACTTTTGGAGAGACACTTGGGCTACTTCCATTCCGCTACGAGAACACAGACCTTCCAAATCATTTTTGGAAACTATGTACAGCCAAAGTCAGTGACTTCATTAACCCTGATTGTTGGAACTTTCCTACGGATATCTCGCTCGCTCTCTTGGCTATGGGTATTAACATTTCTAGTATTACTTGCAACCCAAATTCAGAAGATATTCAGATCTGGAAATCGGATATACATGGTGACTTTTCAGTCAAAAATGCTTTCGAAAGTACTCGTGATCGTCTAGACACAGCTTGGTGGTGGAAGTATACTTGGTTACAATGCCTACACCCAGGTCTTAGTGTATTTGCATGGAAACTTATGAACCAAATATTGCCTACTGATGACTTGATTCAAAGGAAAGGAATTCAGCTTGTCTCCATCTGCAATCACTATGGTCTCAGCTGAATCAGGGAACTATTTATTCTTCGAATGCAATGTAGCGAAAGTGATTTGGAGCTGGGCAACAAGTACATTCAACATTGCTGCTGTTGCTGAGAACGATAGCTGGAAACAAATTTTAGACAAAAGCAAAGCGCTGAGTTTATACCTGAACGACCTATGGATAACGATGGTCTTCTCGGTGAGTCGTTGGCTGTGGAATGCAAGAAACAAAATCCGATTTGATGAAATTAAATTAACAATAAGAGAGATACAAAACAGGGTGCTAAGAGAAGTAGAAAACAACGCGAAACTGTCTAAGCACGGAATGTACAACACAGTCTCTGAGTTACAAATCATCAAAGTCCTTTCTGTAGATTGCAAAATGGCTAAAGCTTCGGAGATTAAAAGCTGCATGTCATACCTAATGAGAACAAAATTAAATTATGCTGTGACGGTTCGGCGTTGGGAAATCCGGGTCCTTCTGGCATTGGAATTGTTTATAGAGATTGGGAAGGCAGAGTCCTAGGAACGTTCTGCAAAGCAGTTGGAATAACAACCAATTACATGGCTGAAGTTAATGCTATCATAGACGGGGTGGAAAAAGTGGTACACCGAGGATGGAAAAACCTGTGGATTGTTTCAGACTCCACGGCAGCAATCAATGCTTTTGTCACGCAAAAAATACCTTGGAAATTCATAAATAAGTGGACACAAATACTTAACTCTATACAAGCAATCAGATTCAGCGCAACCTAGAGAGAAGCAAATTTTTCGGCAGATACAATGGCTAAAAGAGGATCCAAAGAGAGCATACCCTTTGAGGGATGAACTGAGGGAAGACCGGAACTCTTTACAAGGATTGAAGACCCCCACACGGAATACTTTAGATTTTGTTGATATCTGTAGTTTCGTAGTTTTCTTTTGGTTATTTTGGGCTCTCCTCGCCTAACTAGACGAGGTCCCCTAGTTTGTAAAGGCTGTTTCGGTTGTTATAAAATCTAAACCTTTTGCAAAAAAAATTATGGTGTAGGTATTCTGATATTTTCCATCAGATATGGTTTCTTGTTGTTACATTGGATATCTTTTACATCTTTTTGATAATTAAGTAATTGCTGACGATTTGATTACCAAAGCTTTCGTATAATGCATGGATCTAATAGCACTTTCTGAATCCTTAAAATTATATGTTTCCACGGAAATATTTCTCATATAACAAGCATAGCCATTGTGTTGGCAGGCTAAATCCTGTGTTGCAAACTATCACTTGTGCATAGTGCATTCGAGGGATGACATGTCACATATCCTCTTTATACATTCTTTTCTTCAGATATAGATTTGATTGATAATTTGTTTCCGCTTCTTGGTTACAGATGGGAGGCTAGGTTGGGAAGACTCAGCTCCCTATGATGCGATTCACGTGGGAGCGGCTGCATCAGAAATCCCACAACCACTAGTCGACCAGTTAAAGGTTGGAGGCAGAATGGTTATTCCAGTGGGAAATATGTTCCAGGAATTGAAGGTTGTGGACAAGCAATTGGATGGTTCTCTCACTGTTTGGAATGAAACATCTGTCCGTTACATCCCTCTCACAAGTCGAGATGCTCAGTTGCGAGGTTACTAATAGTCTACGTCGCATTTTCACCAAACTTATCCTATGTTGTATTGATGTATTAGGCAGAAGGATGTCTCTGTAAATTTTATCATCACAGAAAGTGTCAATGACAACATTTATGATTTATCCCATTTGTAGCATGAAACTATTTACAAATTTATGTGTTATCTTATATGTAGCTTGTCTGAACATTAAAATCATATAGGAAAAGAAAAGGTAATGGGTGGACTGTGAGGAATTGGTGACAAATTATGAACCTGGAACCGTGAACTCTTGTTGCAAAGAAAGAAAATCCACTTCAACGGGTTATACGGATCCAAAATCATATCCGTATGTTCAGACTTAGTCACTTGGGCACTTAACAATTTAGGGCGTTCTCTCTCCTCTAGACGAAGTTGTCTTCTCTCTGCTAAATTTTCTTTCTCATCTGATTTTAAGGAAATCGGAGTTTCAGTCACAGACAGATTGGTATCCAGCTCCAGACGGTTGGAAATGCTCTAAATTACCATATTCTCTCTCTTGAACAAAAATTATATCTCGAGGATCACTGAGAAACAAACGTCATCTAATAATCTACATAACATTCGAGGATTAATTGTTTTGTGTAAGAGAATTCCTTCAGTAGAGGAAGACCATGGGAGGTGTGGATCAGGAAGAGCCACATTTGAGACAAAACAACACATAATTTCGTAAAAGGTATGCGGAGTATTAAAGTATAACCAGAGAGGCTAAGGAGGACATTCCCCTCCTAAAACCAAAATAAAGAGTTACACCATTTGAGTAAAAGAACTCAATCTTCTTCAAAAAATCAGGCCTGCCCTCATACCATTCCCCACTGTTTTGGCACATGTATCAGCACTAAAATTAGCTTATTTGCAATTGAGTAATCTGCATTCTACTCTAAAATTCCTTATATTCAAAGCATTCTTTATAATAGCTAGCAATCATCAAATAAGATCTCTCACTTTCTAAATCCTCAGTAGAGGTCGTGGTTTTTAATATATTCAAAGGTTTTCTACGCTAAACTTCGTGTTAACAATTACTACTTGTTCACTATTGTTCTGAATATCTTTGGTGTAAAGGCTAAGTCTAAATCTCGGAATTAGGCTATTACATTTAGCACCGTCTGTGGGAACAAAGTTCTCAAGCCCATTGTCTCAGAAACTGTTGATCATCTTCTTTCAGAATGTTACCTCTAGGTCAAAGCACGTCGATCGTTCAGGCAGAAGAAAATGATGTACTAGCAGATCTGCGGGCCACCTTACATTCTGAAATAGAAAGACGTATTTCTTTGGAGCAACAGCTAGCGAGTGTACAGGACGTACTAAAAGTTTTACAGGGTTAGCAAGTCGTCGCCCAGAAGAACAAAGCCGTGCAACCTGAAGGCTCGCGAATCTCTGTTCATGACAGAATAGGGCCCCCTCCAAAATGTAATCTCGCAGAAGATGCGCTTCGATCTAACCATCTTCAACAAAAAAAGAAGCCCATTCCAATCCAGGCGATCCTTTAAGAGGTAGATGGCGATCTAGCTGGAGTTCGAGTAGCAAAAAATTCACCTTGAAGAGTTAGAGTCCCAGTAAAAGAGCGTTTAAGTGAAGGGAGTGGTGATTATGACCCGGGAGAAGGACGTCTTACACGTTTGACCACTATAGCTCGACAATATTTGACTCACGAACATGTTGACAGACGAATAAAAAAACTACTCGAAGCTTAAACTCCGACCAAAGGAATCCACAAAGAATTACAAAAAAACCCAATCGTACAGGAGCTGTTGGATAGCGAAGTCCCCACCGGATTCCATACTTTGAAGATCCGAAAATACAAAGGAACTGATCTGGTGGAGCACGTCCAAGAGTTTTAGGATGCTTTAGGCCTACATTCCAGGTCCAACCACATTCTATGCCGGCTCTTTCCGACCAACTTATCAGACGAGCCCTTGCGATGGTTCCACACAATAACTGAAAGATCCATCACTACTTTTGAACAGCTGTGGTAACTCTCCGTCAAGAATTACTCTTACAACAGAGATAAAGAAGAGAATATGTACACCTTTTTTAGCCTTAAGAAATTGTCAGGTGAGAAGTTTGAGACGTTCACAAAGATGTTCTTGGAGCTAGTTCGAAAAGTAGATCGGCTTGACCAGAAGATTACTATCTCAGCTTTCACAAATACGCTGCTCGCTGATGGAAGGGCGAAGGAGTACCTCGTCCTGAACAAACTAACAACTCTGGAAGACATAATCGAAAAGGCCAATGGGTATATCGACTTGGAAAGAATGGTATCTGACAGACAGAAGCCCCAAAAATAAATATTAGCAGCTCGTGATCAGTCAGCCAACCTGAATTTTAATCGTGCTGCCAATCAAGGAGGAGACCGGAAACGGACAGAATCTAACAACGAGCAACCCAGAAAAAAGAATAACTTGCCAAAGCCATGTCTTCCCAAAATGAATGTGGCCATAACCAGTATTTATCATATACTCCTGAAGGACAGGTTCTTCCGTTATGCACAATATCTCCAACCCATCGAGAACAAGCGGTACTACATCTACCACAAGGTCAAACACCATGAGACAGAACATTGTTTTGACTTACAACGAATGCTGGAGTATATCGTTGCGGATGGACAAATGCACAAATATATTGTTGACATCAAGAGTTACAAGAACAATAGTTACAAGCTCCCTACAGAAGTCGTACAAGCTGAAGAATTGGCAAGAGAGAAACACTTATACCATGTCATTCTGCCACTTTGTTGAGACCAAGATCGTCAACCAATCAAACCGAAGCAAAAGAAGACGTGTCGGCCAATATCACGATCTATCCATGCAGGACAAGGAAGCTCGTTTACTTCCCGAGTCCAGCTCTCAACGAACAGGAATTTCTTTCGACGACTGCGATGTTCGACATATCAACTATCCTTACCATGATACTTTGGTGATCATGCTGAAAATGAGAAATATGGTACTTCACATAATAATGATAGATATCAAAATTACTATTGAATTGATTTTTCAATGCACGATTGATCAGATGGGACTGGCCAATAAAGTACAGCCCAGTGACATTAATATATATGGATTCAACGGGTCTAAAGAAGAGCGTGTCAGAAAAATTATACTTCCTATTACAGCAGGACCCATGATACTCGATGTGGTCTTTTATGTTATCAATACAAAATTGCGTTATTTAGGGATAATGGGACGTTGTTGGTTATACAATATGCGAGTTATCCCATCCACCTACCATTTGGCACTGCTATTTGAATGGAATGGCAGGATATATGAAATCAAAGGAAGTTAAAAGCTTGTGTGAGCGTGAGAAAATTCTGTCGTCATCGTTTCAGAATCCTCAGAGCCATAACTCGCATAGTAATTAAAGAAAACAGTAGGAAACGTTACAGAAAAGTATACAGCGTACTCTACAGAAAACCATCTGCCCAGTGCGGAAGCAACAGAGTATGTCAAAATTAATGGAAAGAAGTGAGGAACGTACATTAGCACTCTTTTGCCAAAGGCAGAACGAGATATCCTCATTCAGTTCCACAAAGACAACGGTAACCTATTCGCTTGGTCATTTCACAAAATGTCAGGTATTGATCCCAACTTGGCTTGCCACAGGCTCAACCTGAAAGATAAAGCTGAAGCTGTCAAGCAAAAACAGAGGACCTTAGCACCCAAATTCCAAGAAAAAGCCAATAAAGAGATTGACAAACTCATCAAAGTTGGCTTTATCAAGAAAGCCAATTATCCAGAAAGGATCTCGAACATTGTCACTGTCCCAAAGAAGAACGGCAAGATTAGGGTATGCGTGGATTTCACGGACCTCAGCAAGCACACTCCAAAGGATAGTTTTCCACTTCCTATCATCAACCATCTACTTGATTCTACAAGATGTGGCTCAACCCTATAAATTGCCAGTTTAAGGTCTAGTCAGAAAAATTCTTGGGATATCTAATCATTAAAAGAGGTATAGAAGCCGATCCAGATCGCATTCGCGCACTACTGTCCATACCTTCTCCAAAAACAAAGAAAGGCGTCTAAAAGTTAATCGGCAAGATTTCCGCAATAAACTATTTTATATCGAAATATTCAGATCGGTTTTGATGGTTATTCAACCTATTACGTGAAGGGACAACAAAGTAGAAGCCTAAGAAAAATCTGGAGATCGAATGGACAGCAGAGTGTGAGGCAGCATTTCAATAACTTAAACATTACTTGGGTTCACCACCAGTGATGAGTACACTGTCGAGGGTGAAGAACTCACAATATATCTTGCAGTCACCGACGAATCAATAAGTTCTGTTCTCATTCGACTTGATGGGAAAATAGAGAAACATGTCTACTTCATCAGTAAAACTCTCACCTGCGCGGAAACCCGATATACCAAGATCATGAAACTGCTCTTGGCTCTCGTATACACATCACAAAAATTGAGACAGTATTTTCAAGCACATTCAGTTCGAGTAGTAACAAATTACCCTTTGCGAGAGATCTTATCCAAGCGGGGAAAATCTAGATGAATACAAACATGGTCGGTCGCTCTTGGCGAATACAATATTCGTTTTGAGCCACTACATTCTAAAAAGGGTTAAGCAGTAGTAGATTTCCTCGCAGACTTCCCAGTAGAAGATCCTGACTGGGAAGAAGATAATAGCGATAACAATGAGGCACACATCGAGGAACAATTTGAAGAGCAATCAGACTAGATAACTCAAAAGGGATAATGTCTTCTAACTGACTATTTTGTCAGACCTGCAAGATCAGGTATTAGAATCATACTTATCACACCTTCCAATGATAAGATCGAGAAAGCAGTCAGGCTTAATTTTGAAGCTACAAACAATGAGGCTGAGTACGAAGCAATGATTCATGGCCTAGATATGGCTCTAGTGATTGGAGTCTCCGAGTTGTATATATATACAGACTTTTTACTTATTGTAAACCACTATACAGAAAAGTTCCAGAAGAACGGAAGGATGGTTGACTACGCGGCAGTAGTAGCTGACAGAATGAGCATATTTAAAAGAATTACTATCGAACACCTACCACGCGGGGAAAATAGACATTCTGACTCTCTCATTTATCTAGTAGGAATCCTTGGTACAGAAGCTCGTTACCTGAAGATCCAAGTATTATCCACCCCCAGCATTAATATTATCAGCTCAAATTCTGTCAATAATGGGGGCGTTGAGAAGGACAAGGACGATTGGAGACGATCTTTCCAGAAGTATATCAGAGCTGAAAGCACGTTTGACGGTGAACTCCTTATAGATCCCAGAGAAAGGAGACGCGTACTGGATAATGTTAAATGGTACATCATTGAAAACGATTATCTTTACAAAATTTCGGTCACATGACCATATCTTGAGTGTTTGTCCGACAAAGAAGCTCAAAAATTCATGTGCGAGCTACACGAGGGCACTTGTGGTTCCCATGCGGCAGGAAGATCTCTAGCCAATCGAGCAATTACCCAGGGAGTTTTTTGCCCTAAGATAAAAGCTCAAGCCATTGAATTTGCAAGCAAGTGCGATGCCTGTCAATGACATGGCCCCCAAATTTGAGCTCTAGCTTTGGAACTTCATTCTAGCAACGTTATATGGCCATTTAAAAGATGGGCACTTGATCTCGTGGGAGAATTCTCCACCGCACCAGGCAAAAGGAAGCACCTCCTGGTAGCAATAAATTACTTCACTAAATGGATGGAAGCATTCCTACTATGTCGTACACGAAAAGATGAAGTCATCAAGTTTATATGGGAAACCATTATCATCCATTTTGGATGCCTCCATCTCATTAGAATCGATAACGGACCTCAGTTCGTGGGATCCAGAGTTGTCGAAATCCTAAATCAACACAACATCATACATTCTCCTTCCAATCCATATTACCCGCACAAAAGTGGTCAAGTCAAAATCACTAATCGTACTATCGTTGATGGATTTAAAAAATGCTTGACAAAGAAAAAGGAAACTGGGTCCTAGAGCTACCACATGTGTTATGGGCATATCGCACAACACCTTGTATATCAGCTGGATGTACGCATTTCCTCCTAGCTTATGGTACAGAAGCAATCATCCCCACCCGGTATCATCACCCACTGTGCGACCACACCATGACAAATGAAGAGAATGAATTCCAGTTGACATGCAACATGAATTGGATCGAGGAGATTAAAGACAGAGCAATCGTGAATTTGTGAAGATACCACCAAGCTCTAGCCCGATCTTATAACAAGTGTGTTCATTATAAAAAGTTTGAAATCAAAGATCTCATCCTAAGGGAAATTCCCTAACATAAAAAAGAATTGAATGTTGGGAAACTGTCTAAAAATTGGGAAGGTCCTTTTGTTGTGGCTGTAAAAAGTGGCCTTGGTTCTTACGATCTCGCCATCAAACACGGAGATCGAATCCCTAATCCTTGGAACACGAGGAGATTTAAATTGTATCGCCGATAAAGATCTATCACAGTGTACTTTTCTATAAACCAATCTATCATCTTGTATGACGATCTTACATCAATAAAAGATTTATGTTCGATCCCCATACACCTGAGTACTTTCTACTATTTTATTTAATACTCTATCTAACACATTCATCGTACGCCAATCTTACACCAATGAAATACTTGTGTTCGGTTGCCCTACACTATAGTACTTTTATAATATATCTAACAAGTACTTCTATATATAGGTTACAGTTCGTTTATTGTTTTGGCCAATTGAACATATATACATTACAGTTCGTTTATTGTTTTGGCCAAACTGAACATCTATACATTACAGTTTGTTTGTTGCTTTGGCCAAACTGATCATCTATACATTACAGATCGATTGTTGTTTAGGCCAATCTGATCTTCTATACATTACAGTTCGATCACTTATTTCAATCGTATGTTGCTGCAACCAGAGTGATAACATATCATATCAAGAAATGCTTATAGCCACAGCCAAACCACTATTCTGTGCTTCCTACATTTCTCTCTTCAATAACCATATATAGCAGATATTTTACTCATATAGCATCACTAGTTTCTCACAAGGTTAGTGCAGGCCATTGTTCTAGACAGTGCTATTTTTTTTAATCTATATCTACTCTATTTCGTTCATATACATAAATTTTTATTACATTCGCTACACCTCATATCTCACAAGAGCTATCACTTGAACCATCACCTATATTTGAAGGACCTACAACATCACGTATATGACCTCTATATAGCCATTCAGACATACAATTTGGCATTCTCCCTTGAACAATTTTCTTCCCATCTCTGATCATACTCTATTTAAGAGCCCCAATTTAGGCCACCATGGGGGCTAGATACTCAGACCGTACTACCTCCATATAACACTTCAAATTTTTTTCAACTAAACCATCATATACGAGTTTACTTTCTACTTCCAACCTCCTGAGCTCTGACGCAAAAAATGCAATCACCTTATCATCTTTTTCTCGTACACATCACTCGACTCACTTTTTACCTGATTGTAAAACATTAGATCGCTCAGTTTACTCTACGCCACCTTTAGCGAAGCCTTCAAATGTTCACAGCATTTTGCCGCTTGCCGAGTTTCATTCCACGCATCAGTATTCCGATCCTCTAACACTGTCATAAAATCATCCATATGACCAACCAACGACATCGCCCACTCTGCTTGATCCTCACAGTGATGTTTATTGACCGTCTTATCATCAAGATCTACTATTGCTTTCAATAGATCTGACTATAATTTGGTATTCAAATCGCGTACTCTCGTGCCTCGCATAACTTGTTCCATGACTTTTTCATGTGTTCGTTCTACTTCTTCACCATCACATCAGCAGTCAGCTACAATACTTCATACTTAGAGGCGTGAACATGAGTATCAACTATATCTGCTTCAAGCACATTTACTTGAAATTGTAAATCTTTCACATTATTACCTTCCTTCTCTAATTTTGCCAACAGTTCGGTAATTTGAACTCGAGCAGATGCCAACTCTGCCCCCTGCCGACTCGCTTGCCTCAAGCAGCCTGAAAGTTTAACCTCTCTCTTTCTTATAATTTCTCCTAACTTCTCTATCTTTCTCAGACCGTTGGCTAGATCTGCTTTTATCTTCTGTAGCACCTCAGATAGTCGAGTTCCAGCATCCCGCTCTTTCACCATCTCCACCTGCGTTCTTTCTGCAACCTCAGTAGTACTTTTCAATGCCTCCTTATACGAACTTAGCTCAGCGCTCAATTGTTCATTTTGAACGCGTAACGTGTCACATTGACTCTGAATAGTTCTTACTTCCACCTATCATCACAGTCTACATTTACGATAGTTCGATCATACCAACAGTATACATATCACAATTAACAAGTTTAAAATTAAGAACACAGCATCTGAGTAATATTGATACATTGTTCCATTTATTATCACAGAGAACAAATTTCATTTATCACCAATAACATTATACAAGGACCTAACACATATACAGGGCCGATAAAAGGAAAAGCGAGACTGCCCTATTTTTTATTCTTCAAGAAATGCGAAGACTGCCCTTTATCTCTCAAACTCTTTCTATTCGTTAATGGCACATCTATTGAAGTGGTAAAGATCACCACCTCCTGCTGATGTTGCTTACGCCGCAATCGGGGTATCAGACTTTTGACCTCCTCCTCACCCTCTTCTGGTGACAGTTCCCTCGACCTTGGAATAGGTTTATCACCAGCAATTTCTCCATCACCTTTGGTAAACCCCATATTCTCAGCCTTGGCATTCTCTACGTCAAAATCTTTCCCACATCCCGTCACGAACTTCCTAAATTTGTTCTCTACTCTAGACAGTTCTCCCCCATAAAAATCAATAATAATATCTATATGGCGCTCATGTTCTGTTCAAGCAGTGACTTTTGATCACATCGGATATAGATGCTCCTTCAATGTCATTTGTGCTTTGTACAACCGCTGACTCTTGTCTATCTCTATTTTCTGCCATTAAAAATTTTGTACCTTTCCTCTCAACATAATACAACACGAACAATCACCTTACTTTTATACTCCACCAAGACTGTACTACTTTCCTAAAACAAATCAATATTCAAAATTCAAAGATGTCACTACAATTGTTAAAATCTTACAGCTGCTTCCTACAATATCCGTACATAAATCATAAAACATAATACTTTTTCTTTATTCAATCAGATCGAGACATCACATTCATTTATTCTCTCAAAATCACCCATCTTACATTTATTCAAACTCAACCACAGAATACTAAAAAAAAAAAGATTACTTAACACGAACTCCCATGTTTCGAGCTTACCGAGCCCCCCAGTCACATCTAAAGAAACCTCGATGGTACACCTCCCCACACAGAACTATATCTCCATTTGTTGCTCTTGCATCCTCTTCAACAATCTTGTCACACGCGAGCTGCCGAACAATCAATTCCTACACCGTGGCACTCAACAATGATCTCTAAAACACGTCACACCAGAAAAAACGTTCATACTCTACATGCTTACCTTCGTTATTTAGCCAGTTCAGATTCAATGGCCATGCCGGAAGAACAGCTTCATACGGCAGGTGACGAAAATATCACTCCCGAAGTTCAACAACCTTGATATGGAAATGACCATCTACTGCTTGTTGCGTACGCTGAGAATGAGTCCTCACCATGCTCGAACACACTACCTCTAGAATGATGCAAATTACAATATCAAGGAATCACTACTTATAGCCCCAAGGAAGATCTCCGCAAATTCAGATCACCCCACAGAATCTGCTGAGCATAATATTTTTATAAAGATTTTGGGACAGCAGAATATCAGCACCAAATACCGGATATTGTGACAGCTCATTCTTTCCATAATACGAAATATCTCCTCATATTTTATATTAACAGATATAACACAGGAAAGATACAAGGTCACACCAACCCAACAATGTAAGCTACAGATCAATGCCCACCATTTTCCCACAAATTATAGTTACTTCCTGATGAGTCACCTCACAGATATCCTATACTTCCTATCACCACGTTTTCAAGCTCCTATCAATTTTCAACCCCAGTTATCACTACCATTTACTCTCTTACACAAAGAACTCATTTCAGCTAGATTTTCCCTATCATACCCCTTGATACCTAACTCCTATCTACAGACTCCTATTTTACAAGCAACATACTAAAACAAGTCTATGACAAAGAATTATGACAAAAAGTGAAGTTATTTTATTAAGTTTGAAATTTTCTTTACAAAATACTTTACAAATAACCAAATTATAACAGATTACATCACACCGACACAGTTTAAATCATTTTCAGAAGTCAACAGCGAAGATGATGAAAAATTGAAGTAACTTCCAAACCTTGATCCCATGCTGCAAGGTCCAGGAAGAATTTAGAATTGGAATTTCATAGATGAAAGATCTTCTTCATGGCTAAAATCTATGGCCCATGAAGAAAATGATCATCTGCATCCTCCTTACCTCCCCGCATGATTGAGACGGACGGAATACCTCATTCTTCAACAATACCCACTCATTAACAGGGTATCGGTGGGACTCCCTCAGATGGATGTTTGTCGCTTCATCTTCAGTTGTCACAACCTCCTCCACCAACAACCGAAGACCGTTGCGACACTCCACCTCAGATGTCAGCAGGTAATGGAAACGTACCATTTGAAAATGGTCATCCCCTGCCTCTATCACTTCTTCATATAATATGTGGTGATAAGTTGGGGATACTGGAATTGGAGTACGCAGATGCAACGGCTGGTAACCAAAGTACCTGTTGCACAACTTCTCTATCTTCCTTAGAATCCTAGACTCTCAGGCCCGAGTCTTTGTCGTCACCATCCTGACCACAGTAGAACAGCTTCAAGTACAGAAGTAGAATACAGAGAAAACAGAAGGGATAGACAAAAACTTGGCTCTCCCAAACTCAATAATGACTGCCTTTTATACCCAAAGCCGACTCTCCAAATTCCTAACGTCATACAGATTCCCCATGAAAAAAACATTTGACTGCAGTCATTGGTTTTAGGAAACTCAATAGATACTAACAGATACTCATGAATATATATTGAAAATAATTCCTAAATATTAACTACAGCATTAAATGATACTTTTTAACCAACACCACTCGCCCACAAAATTTCTCATACTATTGGCTGAAAGGGGGCGGTTGTAGTGACTTATTCCGCATAACAAACTCATGTTTCATCTGCGAACTACATTTGAACTCTCAACCTTACCAACAAAGCATGTGGTACAGACAACAGTATCAGGAAGTACAACATAATAAGTTTCTCAACTAACAACACTCCTCCATAAGGCTACTCGTGCTCATGGTTGAGAGCCATCTTGTAATAGCTTATTTCGTATCTCAGACTCAAGCTTTGTCCTCGACCTCATCAGCATGCAGGGAATACTATCAAAGATATATGCAATATTCCTCAGTTCGCATCATCACTTTGGACCTCCACATCAATAGTTTGATTTATGCAAACGTACAGTCATCAATAGATCCGTTGTGCAGCAACAGAGATCAGGACGTTACACAATCTGGTCAAAGAGTATCTTACATACACTTTGTAATGCCCTTCATTAAGAATCTTAATGATCATCAAGCGGTCATATTCTAAAACCTATAAATAGAACCAAAGAACTACAGATTAAGGACATGCAATTTGAGATAGAAGAATCCTTACTCTAAAATTCCTTATATTCAAATCATTCTTTATAATAGCTAGCAATCATCAAATAAAATCTTTCACTTTTTAAATCCTCAGGAGAGGTGGTTTTTAGCCTATTCAAAAAAATTTCATGCTAAACTTCATGTTAACAATTACTACTTATTCGCTATTGTTCTAAATATTTTGGTGTAAAGGCTAAGTCTAAATCCTAAAATTAGGCTATTACAATAACAATAACAGTAAAACAACAACAATAAAAAAAGTAGTAATAACAATAAAGCAGCAACAACAATATTCTCCTCTTGACCTATCATATGGATTGTGGAGCTCCACTACCACTTGCAATGCTTTCCTCTTGACCTATACAAGTGAAACAAAGAGCATAAGTGCATAATCTTGTAAAACACCACAATAAATAAACTTGATAAAAACAACAACATAATTAGCTTATAAATTATAATTGCAGATTACTTACGATCAATGTTTAGCAAGACCATATCCTCGGCTAAATCTTTAAGTGTTAAATCTTCTATGAAAGATGAATCACCTAAGATATCAAAATAATACTTATAAATTATTTATATACAAATGATTCAAATTAATTATCCAAAAAAAAAAATGTTAAACAATTTTAAATATATACCTTTTGAATATAACCAATCTCGAGTATAAATTAAAGCATCGGCATTATCCAGCTTTAGGGTACTACGGAAAGGATCAAACACTCTACAACCAATGGAAAATGCCGACTCCAAGGCAACTGTAGATATGAGAATTGAAAGAATATCACGAGCCATCAAGGAGAACTTTGGATATCAGACTTAGTTCTCCTTCCAAAAGCCGAGAATGTCTAAATCAAAAATCCCCTTCAATTTGGGCTCCTCCAAATATAATTACAATTGAGATTTACTAGGAAAAGTATCCATCTCCTCATCATCAAAAACATTAAAGGCCTAATAATCAATAAGAGAGTAAGAAGTACAATTAAGCTAAACAAATATGAAAACAAATCTTTAAAAATTAATATACCTTCAAGGCATCCATTCCCCTCTTAGAACTTGAGTTGCCAACTCGGGAACTTGTTCATCCCGAAAGACCTGAACTAGAACCTCCCACATTTGCATATGTTGAGTAAGAGGTCTCGAAAAGATTAAATAATTTATCCTGAACTAGTGTCATTTCCAAAGAATTAACTCCATAGATTTGTCTGTAGGAATACTCTACAAATTAGAGTTTGCATTGAGGATCTAAGACCACGACAAGAACAAATATGAGGTTGTTCTTTGACCAATATTTCTCAAATTTTACCTTCATTTGTAAAGCCATTTTCTTTAGATATGATCCCTCAATTAATTTAGATAAATCATGTTGCACCATAAAGACTTATGGAAAGTATAAGTTGGAGGTAGTATACTTTGTCCCAGAAAACACACAAGTTACTTCATAGAAAACACTCAGAAGCTCGCAAATATTTTCTACCTTAACTCATTCTTCATCTAAGGGGTAATTCTTGTAGTTTGAATCAAGCATTTGGAGATGGCTAAATGCTCAACGACAATGTAATGCACTGTCAAGCATAATAAATGTCGAATTCTACCTAGTTGAAATGTCTTGTCTCATCCCCTTAATAGTAGGAAGAGCTAGATTCCTCACACATTCCATAAATGATTGTTTCCTCCCTTGATAAACCCTAAAGTACCTCACACTCTCCCTTATCTTCTCCACAGCTTCATCCACAGCATCCTTGAAACTAGCTTGATATCACGATTTGCATATGCTGCATAGTTAAACGCATTTCTTATACCCTTTTATTCAGCAAAACTAATAGGGAGGGAGTGCCTAACGATGACAGCATTCACTAACTCATAAAAAAAATTGGGATCAAACTTAGATGACATCAACAACATATTAGACTCGGATTGGGACAACACCATTTGTCCCACATTACGACTAGTCTTGCGCTGTAAGCTTTATATGTTGTATCATGTTACCCGCCCTACTTATCAAGTATGTGTGTGGGCAATAATTGCATTTACATTTTTTGATGCCATCATCCAATATAGGTAGTTCAGTAAAGAAATTCCAAACATGAGAAGTATTTTGCCTTTTTTACTTACCCTTATCAGGGGGTTTTGAAGCAACACTACTTCTTCCACCAACGAGAAGCGAATCTTGGGTATCATCATCACCACCATGGCCAAGCACTTCATTAAGCGAATCACTCTCAACATCCTCAACAATGTTTACTACATTCTCCATCTATAAAAGATAATTAAGATTGAAAGAGATTATGATATAATATTACCAAAATGTAGACAAAGCAACAAAAGAAAATATCATATTAAAGCTATTAAAAACTTAGACCATTGGTATTGGATCATTTTAAAGTACACAATAACACAACATGGATATGAGCAAACAAACCCAATACCAATTTGAGGCTTTCATAGTAACGTGTTCTTAACAAAACAAATCAAGCAATTTTACAGAACATGGAAATTGGGAACCATTACAGCTTAACCTTAATTTCTTCTGAAAGAAATTTATTAACCAACTAAATGCAGTTCTTATGCACTAATCGAATCATATGACAAAGCCATACTTGAATATAAAGATACAAATTTGGCAATAAAAGTAAACCACATGAAAGATAAATCATGGCAGGATAAGCTTCAACTGACATATATAAACTGCAAGGATTCTATAAGCTTCACATTTGAAACAAAAAAATTTATGTGAAATGCATTCTCATAAAAAAGAGGTTGTAATTACTCATTCCTACATATAAGAGACCATAATTCATTCCAATTCAGTGTCTATTGTTTACATTGGCACATGCAAATGGTGTTAAGCTGCTAATAAAACCCTATATCCAGTCGCATATCTGTAAATATTTAAATGCACAACCCCTAGGCAATTTAAAATGGGGACTACAGTGTCTACTACCACATACTATTTCTTGTACCATATTTGATGCTAATCATGGAAACATTACCCTAGTTGTAGTAGGGGATTATGTTATATGTTTTGTACTTCTTCTGGGTTGTCTAACTTTAGCAAACAAAATTATAAAAATTTACAGAAGCAGACAAATTGAAATGTAGCATAAAAACAACCACAAGACAGAGAAACAAACTCTTCATCATTTGCTTTGATTTTTAAGCATAATAATGCGTTACTATGCGGGAAAAACAAGAGCCAAGAATTCAAAAGGTCTACAATGCAAGAAGGACAGAAAATGTACTAGCAAGCACATTTGGCCAAAATTACAATGTTTGGTGATTAATCAAGAGGAACAGAGTCACTACTAAGTATATACAAATAGAAACAAGAGATTTACACCCCAAAATTAAAAAGAGAGAAGATAGAATCATAGATATACCTTCTTAAAGAAATCAAAAATCAACAGCTCCCCAATGGCCCAAAATCAATAGCAACAACCAACAAGAGATTTACAACAACTAACGTTAGTAATCCCAAAATAAGCAGCAACAATTAACAACAACATGGAGGACTGAGGAGGAGTAGAACTGTAGAGGTGTGGAGGACTGAGGAGGAGTAAAGGACTGTAGAGGAGTGGAGGAGTAGAGGCTGAGGTGAGGCTGAGGAAGTAAAAAGGCATTGTTTGAACTTTAAAACTTGAAAGTGAAAGACTTGTTAAGTTATTGTTACCCTAAACTGGTTAACGACTTAAAAAGCAGCTTAAATATAGAAAATTATAATTAAACCAAATTACTTAAAATGGCCATGGATCTACTCGAATCACTTAGGCTAAACCCTAACCCGACCTATTTATTAAATGGGTTAGACGGGTTCAGGTCAAATGGCCTGCAACCCTTTAAGGCCAAACCCAAGCCCGCTAGAAATAGGGTTAGGTTGGGTCGGGTTGGCAGGTCGTGGGTCACTTTGCTAGCTCTAGCTGTAATCATTCTTTGTTTGGGAATAATTTTTTTTGTCTTTTTCATTTTAGTCGTTCTTCTTTTACTTAATAGTATGTGTATGTTAGTCCTGAAGCAGTAGCCTAGAGTGGCCATCTCATACGGTTAACTCATTCAGTAGTCCTCGTTGGAATGTCTGCACACGGTCGTTACTATGACCTAATCTTTAAAATATGGGTGAGTAAAGTTTCTACCAACTCTTTCAGTAGTCCTCGTTGGACTATCTGCACGCGGTCGTTGTTATGACCTAATATTTGAAGCATTGGTGGGTAAAGTTCCCACCAACTCTTTCAGTAGTCCTCGTTGAACTATCTGCACGCGGTTGCTGCTACGACCTAATCCTTAAAATATGAGTGGGTAAAGTTTTTATCAACTCATCTAGTAGTCCTCATTGGACTATCTGCATGCGGTCGTTGCTACGACCTAATCTTTGAAATATGGGTGGGTAAAGTTCCCACCAACTCTTTCAGTAGTCCTCGTTAGACTATCTACATACGGTCATTACTACGACCTGATCTTTGAAACATGGGTGGGTAAGTTCCCATCAACTCATCCAGCAGTCATCGTTGGACTATCTACATGCGGTCGTTGCTATGACCTAATCTTTGAAATATTGGTGGGTAAAATTCCCACCAACTCTTTTAGTAGTCCTCGTTGGACTATCTTCATGCGGTCACTGCTACGACCTAACCTTTGAAACATTAGTGGGCAAAGTTTCTACCAACCCTTTCAGTAGTCCTCGTTGGACTATCTGCATGCGGTCACTGTTATAACACAAGGAGACATGGTGTGTACTGCTGCGTTTCGGGAAGGAGCTGGATTGACTCGACCGAGTTCTGGTGTTGAAAACTGAAACTGATGGTGCTGATTTTATGGTGCCCAATTTATTATGGGTATTAAATAATATTTATATATATAAAGAGCTGGCTAGAACGCCTTTCCCTAAATACAAGTTTCTCTGCTATAATCTTCTAAGGGCGATGAAGACGTAATTACAATCCCATGATGAAGAGATAGAGTCGTTGATCGCACCAACTGTGGGCAATTAGACCACATTCCTCTTTGGTACAGGGGGTTTGGACGATGTTCTTGAATTTTGGTAGTGTTCTGTGTTGGAGACCCTCTCTGTAAGGGACTGGGAGGAGGCATAAGAGGGGTGAAACATGTATGTTATGTTCCATGACGTCATGCTTGACCCAATCTCTCGTAGGTTTGAGATGGAGACGATGGCATTAGAAAAATTAGAGTTGTGTGTTAAGTATTATCGTGGTAAGGATTATTGGGCTCTTTAGAAGAAGTATGGGTGTCCTGGGTGTCGTCCCTAGATTAGTTTGTAAATGTGAATTGTCTTTAATAAATGGCATTTCACTCCCATAGTCTTAATAATATTTTTAGATCATGTGATATTAATAATGCCCCTATTATCGTGGGGAACGTTTGACTTCGAAAACGCTGCAAGTATGGGGAAGTCATTTTTACTTTAAAAAATGACTCTAATCGTGGAAGGATGTTTTACTTCAAAAATGCCCCCACAAAAAATGACTCCAATCGTGGGAGGGCGTTTTACTTCAAAAATGCCCCCAATATGGGGAAGTTGTTTTTATTTCAAAAAACGACTCCAATCGTGGGAGGGCATTTTACTTCAAAAATGCTTTCAGTATGGGGAAGTCGTTTTACTTTTAAAAAAAAATGGCTCCAATCGTGGGAGGGCGTTTTACTTTAAAAACTCCCCTAGTATGGGAAGTCATTTTTACTTCAAAAAATGACTGAAATTGTGGCAAGGCGTTGTACTTTAAAAATGCCCCCTATATTTAATAGTGGTTTAGTCAAGTCAAAGTAGTATTTTGACTTTTGTTACAAAATGCTTACAAATATGGGTACGCTAGTGATTCAATTTTTGGAGGTTCATGGCATTCCAAGGAGACTTGAGCTCTTTCTCATCAATGTTCATTGGATAGTAGGCATTGCCACCCACAACGCGTAAGATGAGGTATGGGCCCTCCTAGTTTGGTTAGAGTTTGCCCTTGTTATGGTTCTGAGTTGTGGGGATGACTTTCTTTATCACATATTCCCCCTCTTAGAACTCTCGTGGGAAGACTCGCTTGTTAAAATTTTGTTTCAATGTCTCTTGGTACCTTAGCATTCGGGAGGAGGCTTCCTCTCTTGTTTTGTCTATTAAATCAAGGTTTTTGGCAAGGAGACGGTCGTTGATCTCACTTTGAGCGATCAGCAACCTGGTGGTGTTAGCAATGACCTCGGTGGGGAGCACTGTTTCGAACCCATAGGTAAGCATAAACAGGGTGAAGCCAGTTGACTTTTGTGGAGTTGTACGGTAAGACCATAAAACGTGGGGTAGTTCGTCGACCTATCGGCCTTTGGCGGCATTCAACCTTTTACTGATACCGTCAATTATAGTTTTATTGGTTGCCTTGGCCTGTCCGTTCCCTTGGGGGTATCTTGGGCTGGATGACAATATTTTGATGTTGTCGGGTCGTACAAACTCATCTACTTTACTACCCACGAACTGTGTCCTGTTATCTGTCATTAAGATCATTGGGATGTCAAACCTTATTATAATGTGCTTCTATAAGAAATCGATTACCTCTTTTTCCCTTATGCGAGCGAGTGGTATAGCCTCGACCCACTTGGAGAAGTAATCTGTTACGACTAGCGGCCATTTACACCTCCTACTTGCCATGGGGAGTACTCCGACAATGTCCAGTCCCCATTTGATAAAGGGTCAGGGGCTTGAGACTGTATGCAAGTCTACCGCGGGGGCGCGATAAGATGCCCGTGAAATTGGCATTTGTCACATTTTTTTGGCATACTTTATGAAGTCGTGTCTCATCGTTAGCCAGTAAAGCCCCTGTGTGCGTGCTCGTTCGGCCATGGGCCTACCCGCTATATGAGCCCCACAGACGCCTTCGTGGATCTCTTCAATGACTAACGTCATACGTGCTCCTGCAATGTATGTGAGGTGTGGGGAGTAGAGGCTTGTCCGGTAGAGCTCGTTATTTATTACCGTATATTTCCTTGCTTGATTTGGGATACTTTCTACGGCCGACCTGTCCAATGGGATGATGTAGAGTTTACCTAGGAAATCAAGCCATGGTCGTCGCCAATCCGCTTTCCCATTTGCGGTTATACTATCGATTTGCATGGTTTCTGTTGTGCGTTCGAGTATGCTCAGTTGGTCGAGGACTTCTACCTAGATGGCCCTTAGCTAGTCGTCAATGATCCCAGCTAAATAGGCGAGGACGCTAAAATGTTTATTCTCGTCGCGATGAATGTGCTCGAGGTTTATCGTCTAAAACTTTCTTAGTCGTTATTTTAAGATCTCCGTGTACTCGGCCATTTTTTTGTTGGCCTGGAACGTCCCGTTATGTTGGTTAACAACTAGCTGTGAGTCGGTAAATATAGAAATTTCTTCTACGCCCAGTGCCAACGCTGAATCTATTCCAAACAATAGTGCCTTGTATTCTGCTTCATTATTACTAAGTGGGGCATGGCCTTTTAAATCTTATCATCGAACGGGGTTACTAAGACTATTCCTAGGCCGAAACCTCCCGCATTAACTGAGCCATCCGTGTAGAGGCGCCAGCCCTTTGTATATGGTGCCTCACTATCCTCAGAAGGGGCAACATGATTACTATTATTCTCGTTGATCCTATTTTTGTCGTTAATGGGGAGGTCGGCCAGGAGGTCTACCACGACCTGCCCCTTTATGGCTACCCATGGCTCAAACCAAATGTCAAACTCTCCGAGGATAATTGCCCATTTGGTTATTCGACAGGCCTTGTCTTTGTTTGTAAAGACCTCTCATAGGGGTTGGGTAGTTATAACCTTGATTATGGGGCTTGGAAGTATGGTCGGAGTTTTTGTGATGTGTATACCAAGGCGAGCGCTTGCTTTTCGACTGTAAAATACTATAACTCTGCTCCCAAGAGAGTTTTACTAACGAAATACACTGTTTTCAGTTTTGACTTCTGTTCGAATGAGGACTGCGCTGATTGAGCGTTCTGTGTTGCCTAAATATAACCCTAGGAGCTCGTGTTCCTTTGGTCCGCTGAGGATCGGGGGTGTGGCCAAGTATCGCAACATTTCCTGAAAGGCTGCTTCACACTCCTCGTTCCACTGGAACATTTTATTTTCCTAGGAATTAAAATTTTTGGGCTTGACATGTCTCACCTGAGGAGAGCACCACTCGACTCTCTCCGGGTCGCTTTCTTATCTTCTTCTTGAACAGCTAGGGTTTTTCTAATGGAGGAGAAGGTTATGAAAAAAGGTCATCTCTTAGGTAGGGCTGTCAATGGATTAGATATAATCTGAATCCGATTCCTTTTTAGGATATGGATGTTATTTTTCTAATTCAAATTTGATCCGAATAAGGAACATTCGAAATAATTTCGGATTGGATTTGGATGGTGCCTAGTCCAATCCGATAAATATTCGATCCGAAGTTATATACCAATATGTTTATATTTTATAAATGTTAATGTTCTACAAGAATTAGAAATATATTATATATAATAAGAAAATAAATTATAACACATCTAGCTTTGTTGTTAAGTGGTACTTAGTTCTTAACACCCACTAAAGGTCATGGGTGCAAGCCTTTACATCCACATTTGTATTCATCAAATAAAATTATGGTAGGATTGGATTTCGGATCGGACGTTACTTATAAAATTTCAGATCAGATTCGGATTATAGCAGATCCGGTCCAAATTTAATCCATTGACAGCCCTACTCTTAGGTCACCTTTTCGAGCCTCTGACCTAGAACTATCCAGGCTCACGTGACGTGTGTAACCCCTAAGATACCCCTCCATGATCTTAGGTTTTACTTTTCCACATGGGCAAGGCTATTACTACTTGTCATTACAAACTGGTCTTATCGTGGCTCATGGGTCATTAAGAGAGCTTCCACTAAGACGTGCTCGTCTATAGTGGGGAGGTCATTTTAACAATCTTGTAGGCTCGTGGTTTTGTCTTGGCTAGTAGGCAGTTAAGAGAACTTCCCTTAAGACGTGCTCGTCTATTAATGGAAAGGTCGTCTAACGACCTGAAAGCTCGTGTGTTAGCGGCAGCGTGCTCCTACAATTTCTAGTGTTAGTTAAGGATTTAAGTAGATGATTTTATTTTCTCTTAGTGGATAGCCTTTGAATGGTTATATTTTAATGATTGTATCATTCTCGTTTTCTTTCTTTTTCTTCATTTTGCCAATTAAGTTATCAATGACTACACCCATATATTTTGGAATTTGGATTATTTTCTCATTGTCATGTATTTAAAGTAATGTTTTATGTGAAGTAATGCTTAAGCAGAGAATTTGACCAAACTGACTATATTACCTAAATTGAATTTTATTAGCTTTTGGTTCGATTTCGGTTCGGTTTCTACTTTGATTTTCGGATCGATTTCAGGTTCAGTTTTGCCCGACTTTTCATCGTTTCGGTTCGGTTTAGGCATAGTTCAGTTTCGGTTTCAATATTTACAAACCGAATGTTTTGGTTTGGGCCTAAAAACCAACCCCGCCGACCATGCTCACCCCTACCTGTCACTTTGTAAATACTCGTCATTTGCGAGAAACGTGTACTGTTACTACTTAATGGCGGGGAGAAAACACTAATATGTGATTTAGCTTGATCTCAATTCTCTTAAGTACGGTTTCACAAGAGCGAGGTTCAAGGAGAGAGAAAGAGAGTTATTGTGTTTTTGATCAAACACAATAAGGTAAACCAAACTAATTGGATTTGGCTAGAAATTGGAAAGTTTTAGGGTTTCCATTCTCACTTTTTTGTTCGATTCTACATTTTGATATACCTCTAGGTATTTCTTTGGTTGAGGGAGAATGGATGATGATTCCGATGAATGAGATCCTCAATGCGTATCCTCAATTTATTTTTTGGCGATTTTGTGGAGTTCCTTCTTTTTGGCATATAGCTTTCACATATAGCATAGAATCAAAATTGATATTCGAAAGAGTATAGGGTGTTTTGACCCTATACTCCAAAGTTATTCTCTATAAAGAATAAGCCTTTTCATTTCCATCTTCTATCCCCTTATCATGGATCTCATCTCCCTCTCTATGTCCCTCCACCTATCTTCTTCTCCTTCTCCTTTCCCCTCCTTTTTGTTTATTATTCATCGCCACCTAAGCTAGATTAAATTTAGCACTATTGTCCCAATTCTAGTCGTTTTCCTATTGGTAATAGTAAACTAGTAATCAAACGATAGTAGTAAATGTTTTCACACTACAGTTGGGTTTTTCCCTTAATGCTTTTTTGTTTGTATACGAAAACTTTTCAACCTCTTTCTCTTTACACTTTTCTATTCTCTAGTTTGATCTCCCTCATCATTGATCTAAAAATGTAAGCACCCTCTCCTAATTTCTTAGAACTTTAATTTTAATTTCAATAGGGTTTTTTGTTCTATCTTCCAGCTGATTTTTTAATGGTTTTCATATGGTATTGTAGCTTTGGGTGTAACATCTTAGAGATTTTAGGGTTTCAGGGCAATATCAAGATTTTCTCCGGCCACCAATTCCGTTTGTTTCCCTCCGGTTACCTCGGAATACTAAGTAGTAAAATAGGGTTTCTAATTATGTGATAGGTCGCTTCCTCTTATAAAAGGATAATCTTAGAAGCTTTAGAGGTAGGTTGGTTTGAGTAAGAGGATTTTCCCAATAATTATTGATGGAAAGCTTAAAACCCTTCGTCTTTTTGACCTTTTTTTTTTTTTTTTAAATTGATATTAGTTTACTTAATTGTTTCGAGTATTAATTAATTGGTAGCAATTGATTGTTTGGCTTTCACATTATCGTTTTTACCACTATCTCCACTTGTTTTCTGAATCCGATTCGTCTTCTCTAATTAATTACACTATTTTCGGCCATTTACTTCTCAATATTGCTGAACGCCACCATTATTTTTGATACCATTAAATCCAATCTTTTCCTTAAGTTATTGGAATTCTAGTTAGTTATGGATATATTGGTTCCTATGTTATCTATATTATTAAACTTTTTTCTAAGAATCTCTCATTTTCCTACCACAAGCATCCTCACAAATTTCTGTTTCAGCACAAGTTGACTCTTCTTTCTAAGTTATTCATTCAAATGTTGTAATGGAGTTTTCTCGTTTAAATAAAAAAATTTCTTTATTGTCCTTGCACTCAATCATATTATTATTATTTTTCTTTTACAATGCGATTAAAGATAATGGGGGATGGAGAAAAGTATGGGCTGTTCAAGTTAGATGTATAAAGGAAAAATAATATCTTCATAATTCATATACAAAGGTATATATTTGGTTTTTATATAATTTGAAACATACTTTATTAAGCTTCCATGTTAAAGCATGAATAGTCCAAACTCTTTTCGTAAATCTCATATACAAATGTATAGATTGGCCAGATTGATCATTCGATGTTATGATAAGGTTCCTTCTTCATCATAGAGAAAGAGTCTTGTTCAGTATTTTATATTTTGCATACATGGATAAATGTGATTTGCACTTATGAAATATCGACCTTATAAATAGGGTATCGTTGAGCAAATACAAAAATATAGCATAGGATAAACAAGAACATTGAAAAATTTCAAATTGAGTCAGACACATAGTAGTACACGTGACGCATGAGTTACATGGCGTTTTATAGTTCTGTTGTGTGGTTAGATTTCGAGTTGGGAGTGTCATATTTAACTCTCTTAGAAGTCCTATCTAAATCAAACTCTTGATTGTTGCAATTTTAGCTTTTGATTAGGATAATTTGTCTTTTTCGGCCTTTCTTTTTAAATTCTAATTGACTTACTAAGATTCAAGATATCCCACAGTCGGATTGGGCTTATAACAACTTTGAGGCGGGATGGACAAACTTGCATATTCACTTATTGGTTGACTGTGAATAGATCGAAAAAACTGGCCTATATTTCAAGGTAGAGTTCTATACATGATCTTATTGTATTGAAAGTACCGTCGAGGTTTGAACACCTGGTTTCGGATTCGGAATATATACCCCAAAAATCCACTCCAACGGGGTATACAGTTCCAAAATCATAACCATATGTTCAGGCTTAATCACTTGGGTACTTAATAGTTTAAAGCGCGCCATCTTATTTTCTCTCTCCTCTACATGAAGTTGTCTTCTCTCTACTAAATTTTCTTTCTCATTTGATTTTAAGGAAACCGTTAGAGTAAAAATCGGAGTTTCAGTTACTGACGGTTGGAAATGTTTTAAATCGCCATATTCTTTCTCTTGAGCAAAAATTGTATCTCGAGGATCACTGAGAAACAACATCATCTAATAATCTATACAACATTCGAGGATTATGAAGGGTATAGATAGACTAAAGGACACCTGTCACTATGTAAATCAAGCACGCGTCATTTGCGGGAAACGTGTACGGTTACTAGTTAATGGCGGGGAGAAAACACTAATATGTGATTTAGCTTGATCTCAATTTTCTTAAGTACGGTTTCACAAGAGCAAGGTTCAACGAGAGTTGTGAAGTGTAGCTGATGAAACACAACAACAAGGTAAACCAAAAACCTATTGAATTTGGCTAGAAATTGAAAAGTTTTAGGGTTTTGATTCGCGCTTTTTCGTTCGATTTCTACGTTTTGATATACCTCTAGGTATCTCTTTGGTTGAGGGAGAATGGATGATGATTCCGATGAGTGAGTGAGATCCTCCATTTATTTTTTGGCAATTTTGTGGAGTTCCATTTTTTTGACATATAGCGAAGAATCGAAGTTGATCTTCGAAAGATCAATCTTAGTCTTCACAATAGTACTCCAAAGTTATTTTCTATAGAGAATAAGCCTTTTCATTTCCATCTTCTATCTCCTTATCAAGGAGTTTCATGGATCTCATCTCCCTCTCTATGTCCCTCCACCTATCTTATCCTCCTCCTCCTTTCCCCTCCTTTTTATGTATTATTCATTGCCACCTAAGCTAGATTAGATTTAGTACCATTGTCCCAATTCTAGTCGTTTACCTATTTGTAATAGTAAACTAGTAATCAAACGTTTACGAAAACTTTTCAATCTCCTTCTCTTTACACTTTTCTATTCTCTAGTTTGATCTCCCTCATCATTGATCTAAAAATGTAAGCACCCTCTCCTAATTTCTTTTAACTTTAATTTTAATTTCATTTCTTACAACTTTAATTTTAATTTCAATAGGGTTTTTTGTTCTATCTTCCAGCTGATTTTTAATGGTTTTCATCTGGTATTGTGATGTGGCGCATCACTCATAGGATCGTTTACCCACCGTACCATCTATGTTTATTTAATGCTTTTAATGATTTGTATTTTAGTCTTTAAGCCTTGCTGGAGAGGCCCAACCTAGGTTATTAGCAGTTTCCCAAGTAGAATTCTATTTCAATTAGAATTAGGGTTCCTAATTCTAGGTTATTTGTTTCTTAGTTGGTTAATTCAGTTATTCAGAACAATGATTCTAGTTAATAAAATTAAGGTTCCTCAAAAACTTAATTCATTTTGTTAAACTGGTGTTTTCTTGATTATTGGCTTCCGCGTAATCAGTTTACATCATATTGTGGCTTTGGGTGTGTAACATCTTAGAGATTTTAGGGTTTCAGGGTAACATCGAGATTTTTTCCTGCCTTCAACTCCGTTCGTTTCCTTCCGGTTATTTCGGAATACTAAGTAGTAAACTAGGGTTTCTAATTATGTGATAGGTCTCTTCCTCCTATAAAAGGAGAACCTCAACTAATTTTAGAGGTAGGTTGGTTTGAGTAAGAGGATTTTCCCAAGAGTTATTAGTGGAAAGCTTAAAGCCCTTCGTCTTTTTTACCTTTTATTTTAATAAAAAGATAGATATTGTTTCGAGTATTAATTAATTGGTAGTAATTGATTGTTTGGTTTCCGCATTATCATTTCTACCACTATCTCTACTTGTTATCTCGATCTGATTTGTCTTCTCTAATTAATTGATCTTTTTTCAACCATTTACTCTTCTCAATATTGTTGAGCACCACCACTATCTTTGATACCATAAAATCCAATATTTTCCTTAAGTTATTGGAATTCTAGTTAGTTATTGATATATTGGTTCCTATGTTATCTATATTATTAAACTTTTTTTCAAGAAGCAAGTCATCTCTCCTTTTCCTACCACAAGCAATCCTCACAAATCTCTGTTTCAACACAAGTTGACTCTTATTTCTAAGTTATTCATTCAAATGATGGAATGAAGTTTCCTCATTTAAATCATTTTTTTTTCTTTGTTGTCCTTGCACTCAATCATCTTAATGTTTTTCTTTTTCATTGCAATTAAGGATAATGGGAATGGAGAAAAATATGGGTTGTTCAAGTTAGATGTATAAAGGAAAAGCATTATCTTCATAATTCATATACAAAGGTATGTATTTGGTTTTTATATAATTTGAAACATACTTTATTAAGCTTCATTGTTAAAGCATGGATACTCCAAGCTCTTTTCGTAAATATCATATACCTTACAATGTTATGATAAGGTTCCTTCTTTGTAGAGAAAGATCCTTGTTCTGTATTTTGCATGCATGGACAAATGTGATTTGCACTTGTGAAATAACGACCTTATAAATAGCATATTGTTAAGTAAATACAAAAAAATATAGCATAGGATAAACAAGAACATTGAAAAAGTTTAAATTGAGTCACACACACAGTAGTACACGTGACACATGAGTTACATGGCATTTTATAGCTCTCTTGTGTGGTTAGATTTCGAGCTTGGAGTGTTAATACTCTCTTAGAAGTCCTATCTAGTTCAAACTCTTGATTCTTGTAATTTTAATTTTTGATTAGGATAGTTTGTCTTTTTCGGACTCTTCTTTCTAATTCACTTACTAAGATTCATGACTAATTAATGACTAAAGGTATGGATGTACTGCTGAAAATAACACGGTTATCCAAGTCTAATTTACTGTTAGATTCACAACTTAAATTATGGGGTTGGTATCTGTTTATTATTGAAAATTATATTTATCTCCTTCACCTCTTGATATTGTCCACGCTTAATCACCAGCTGGTGAGATGAGACACGGAGTTGTACTGCAAAATACCTCATATTGTGAGAGCTTAACTTATAAATCATAACCAGGTTGATGTGGGAGTAAGACACTAATGCAACTTATCACCTTATGAAGGTTAATTACGTTTCCATTATACTCGATCAAGATATTACCAGCCTCTCATGTTAGGAACAAAATATTCTTCCTCTGATACAACTTGCAGTGACTTACTTTACTACATATATTATCTCCACTTAAGCGCCCCCAAAGAGATGTGAGATTTTTCTTTAAAAGTCTCGATGTTACGTTAAGTAAGATCTCAACTAATAGATCATACTCCGGACATGATCTTAAATCAATATGAATTAACCTTGTATATGCAACTATCACTACTATTGGGTTGAGGCCCCCTTTCGGTATACCTTTTAGGGTATCACAACCGTTATACCTCGAGCGGGTATCACAACTGCTATAGTTCATCGAGTAGGTCACTATGTTCTTAATTTGCATAAATATAATATTTCAATCATGAGTTTTTTCTCATGTGCAAACGAGATGGTTAATTCACTGACCATATTTTCTTGTTTTGTCGTAACTCGATGTGTATATGATATATAAGCCCGCCTTCCATTTGTGGGGGTCCCAAAACTGCAACATTTCCCTGTCTCTATTTTTTTTTAATTTTTTTGCTTTTGTTTTAACACTTTATTTAAATTAGAATAGCGAGAAGAAAATGATTTCCTTCAGGGAAAGTTCTCATCTTTGTAAGAATCTCGTATATATAAAGAGATGACCGACTAGAGTTCTAGGTAGAGTTTTTGCTTAAAAATAATTGGTAGAAGTTTAAGATTTTTTTAAGACCAAAATAAAATAATCGTTTAGGTTTTATCATGTTCTTGAGTAAGCCAACATGACCCAACCTACTGAATTCGACTTGGTGAAGGAGCTATACGATGTTCGGATAAATTTTGTCACCAATCTCTTTGCGGGAGTTGATGGTCTGGTCATTGGATAGGGAAACCGGATATTAGAGGACTACATCGGGAACACGAAGCTGCAGTGCAATCGAAAATAAAAGTAAGGGGAGTGGTCGCGATTTATGCGAGATCAGATTCTTCCCCGAAAACCAGATGGCCGGTAGTGTTGGACCAAATTGCGACCTAAGGGTTGATCCAAAGCAAAATAGACCCTAGTCGAGTCCCGATCATAACTAGTCCGAAACTAACCCAAGAGCCAATCAACAAGCACCAATAAACTCAAACCAGATCGTGAACCCGGACCTTACTAGATTAGAACGCCGATCCAACCCGACCTAGTAATCCTACAAAACCTACGAACTTGACAAGTCCCGGGAGAGTTAGATGGTGATTTAACAGATCAAGGCTGTACCCATGGATCAAACCTGGCAAATTTCACCACAAACAACCATAAATTGTTCGCGAAGTCCAGACACACCCACCTGACACACCCACATCTGGTCCAAAGAGAGTGGGTAACTAGCCTAGAAGGCCCTCACAAACAGAGAGAGGCCAAAAGTTAGTCTTTCAATCCAAATGTCCGTGCAAGGCGTAATGATATGATTAATCCACGTTATTCCTTAGAGGAGCATAACTCGTATGTTGAGAAATGGGTTTCTAGAGGATGATGTAAGCCACCAGTTACTTCCTCGTCAGCAAACAATCATGGATTCCCCCATTTGAAAAGTTTTAAGAATGGAGACGTGATTCTAGCCCCCGGATAACATGTATCAAGCTAGAAAGCAACCAATGTTATTCAATATGAGGAAGATTATATGTATGATTCGGATTTAAAGGCGCAACGACAACCAATTGAAAAAAAACGTAATGGCTTGGCCTTCGTTTCAATTTGTCATGTACAAAATAAGAACCAAGACGTAAAACTCAAATTACCCAAATTTGGCAGAAAGATAGACCAATGCTTAGTGTTGGAGCTAGGATTTTAGGCCAGTCAGAGCAAGAAAGATTGGGGGTGTTGGGCGGCAGTCCCCCGCTTTTGTTTTTGGGGTGTATTTAATTACCTTTTACTCATTTTTATTGCCTAAAACAGCCACCCTCTATCTAAAATATACATCTGAATGAGGATTATGGAATATATTTACACTTTTTATTAGTTATTTGCAACCCTACCATTTAAAAGTGGTAGACCATATGGAAAAAAATCATATCTTACACTAACGTTTCAATTGAAACAAAAACAATGCTTAGTTATATAGATTATTGAGTAATTACTCTTTTATTTTTATGAGTTGTAGAAGACTTTATAAATAATGCGAAGGTTAAGGAGGATTGAGTTATTAACTCATTCATTTTCGCCATAAAAATAGTGCACAATCTTCTAAGTCCACTCATTTCTACAACACCATAGAACCAAATATTTATCATAGTCAAAAATAATTCCAGACTCGTTGGATAAAAAAAAGGAGCAATATAAAATCTAAGACAAAATATCCAAGGATAACAAAATATACTATATATAAGGAATTTTGTCCAAAGTTGGAGTGGGGGTAACTGCCCCTCTTGTCCATATGTGGCTCCATCAACCAGGTCGAAAAAGTCGTTGCCTATAAACAAAATGAAGACCCAAAACGAGTTGTGCTAGTAAAAATCAAGCTCACTGAATATGCCTTAAATTGGTGTGATAAGTTCCAAAAGACGAAGCGTGACCAAGGTATCCCCTAATTATAGGATGAGGTAGGGCTACAACTTTTTTTCCAAACTTCCGATTTTTTCTGAAATCCGATCCAAATTTTTCGATTTTGGAACCCTATTTTACGTTTCCGATTTTCAAAAATCTGATTTCCGATTTTTTCCGAAAAATATTGAATCGGAATCGGATAGCTTTTGCTATTCCAATTTTCTGAAATTTTTGATCCGATTTTTCCGAATAAGATCCAATTCTTCCGAATAACATCTGATCCGATTTAATCCGAACTTCAACTTGATAAAACCTCAAACATAACACGTCTGCCTCCATTATAGTCTCTCTCTTCTCCACTCCCATTTTACCTTTAAGGTAAGAATCTCTCTCTCTCTCTCTAGAACTCTATTTAAGGTTTTATCAAGAATATTTGAAAATTTCAAATTTATCAAAATATCCAAAATTTCCGAATTTTCCCCGAAATGTTTGGAATTCCAAAATTTTCTAATTTTCCGATAAATCCAATTTTTTTGGATTCAGATACATTTTTGTTTTTCCAAAAAAAAAATTGGAACGGATTTTACGTTTTCGAAAAATCAAATTTTTTTTTGCCCGCCCCCATATCCAATCCGAAAACTAGGATGAGGTTGCAATGCATCATATCTTTATTGTTGCCAAAATTTTAGAATCTTCGAACTGGAGACAGATTAGTTCATTCGGGTCCGGTTGAGTTCCAGTTTCATGCCCAGCTCTAGTACCATGCCTTGCTCACTCTGTTATAGCTCAGACTTCAACCTCGGTCTAACCCGTCCTACATCACGTTAGCGAAGGGGCTCCAAAGTAGTTGTCTTAGCATAGCCTCGCCCTACCTTATGCAAGTGAAGGAGTCTCAAGGCTGCAAAATGCCACACTACCTTGCCTAGGCCTTAAAGCTTTTTCCTTCAGCCAATGTTCGTTGACTGCGTAACGCTCAATCCCTATTACGAGCCTCAGGCTACGACGTCAGCCATCCCCTCGCCACAATAATTGCAAGCGGTAAATTTCAGTATTTCGGGTGTGGGAAATGTGTTTTACATAAAGCGGGATTGCCCAAAGTTGAGAAAAACTTTCATGCTCTTAGCAGAGGAACCTTCAAGAGCATGTTGTCGCGGTTGAAGTTTGCAGCCCGCTTTAGGCACTCCGTTGCCTTAAAAAAGAAAGGATTTTAATGAGGTGAAAGTTGGTATGTATCTGGTCGTCTCCGACTAGTGGGAATCTGCCAAAATGCAAATCCTATCTCTAAAATATTCTCTTTTCAGTGTTTTGAGATCTATTTTATAGTTGAAATTTATTCAAGTCAAAATTGCAAGAATGAAGAGATCTCCTTTGGGAAAGTTCCCATCATTGTAAGGGTTCTATCATCTATGAACAAAAGACGTTTTAGGTATAGTTTGTACTTGAGAAGAAATAAGTAGAAGTTATTTTAGTTGTTTATTTAAAGATTGAAGTAAAATAATTCTTTAGTTTTGATTGAAGTTTTTTAATGTTTGCTTCCGTAACATTGTTTCGTACGAATATAGTTTTATTTAATTTGGGTTTAGTTAGGTTCGTATTAATAATTTAAATGTGCTCATGTTCAATTAAAGCTTGGGAAATCTCTTTAGGTGTGCCAGGTAATGTGGTGTTTATTTCCCTTTCGGTGATTTGGGCGATTTTGCTTGAGAAAAATGGATGTAATTTTGAATGGAAAGAAAGAGTACAACTATGTTAGATTGATAAAATCTCTTAATTTTTTGGTGGTGCAAAGCAACTAGAGACACGAGGGTAGTTTTCTTTAAGGATAAAAAAAACATTTGGGTATTCTGTGTTTGTTTTTGGCACTGCGCTTAATGGGCACATTGAGCCTTTGTGTTCGTCCGTTGATCTTTGTTTTCTTTAAATCAGGATAACTAAAAAGAAAAATTATCCTTGCTACAATGAAAATTAATAGCACAACTTACGAAACATTTTCTCATATGAAACATCACAATGAGGAAGTGACACATGTTAGATTTTAGTTTAGTTCCTTTTTGTGTTTTCTAACTTTGCAAATACCAGTTAGCCTAGCTTAAGGTACATGCGAGTGTTATGAGGGACATGGGATCGATTTGTTCGAGTGGCATCTTGATTTGCTATATCTAACGAAAATTGGTTTACCAAACTGAAAGGTTATTTTCTTAGTGTGGGCCAATTATTATTAATAACAAATTCATTGGGAATGATTTGCTCCAGTAGCATCTTGATTTGCCTATCTAACGAAAATTGGTTCACCGAACTGAAAGGCCTTACTGTGGACCAATTATTATAAATATCAAATTCATTGAGTCTCTTGATATAATTGTATCTCAAGTAGGTGTAAAGTTGTAAAAGCTGGCTTGATAAAAACTGCTCCAATTTACTGTCATAGCTGTTGACACTACATGTGAAGCTAACAACTCATATAGCTAACAAATACGTCAACCTTCTACTTTTCCCTCGTTTGGATGGCCACGTCCATACTAAATGTATTCTCCTCGTCCTGGAAAGATTAAGTTGTTTATCACATCTTTTCTTTCAGGGATGGAGATGAGCGCATAATTTGATTAGTACCAACCAACCCCTCCTTGATCTCTTAAGCAGAGTGTGACTTCCCACCAAATTAACTTTACTAGCAGTTAATCTGCGTTACTCCTTCTAGTAATATACCTTGTTCCATTTCATTAAGTGGCATCCTTGAAAATCAATCATGCCTATCTTGCCAAAAGAATTTACTCATTATTTCACTAGACCTCTAGGCTAGACCCGAACAAAAATATGTAAACTTTATAACTAGGTTCACTATCAAACTTTATATGCAAGACTGGTTTGGGCATAAATTGTGGTCCTTAGTGTCGAGGGTCCATAGTCTTTACTTTATAACTAGTATGAAAGTTCTTAGTTTTTGGAGCTCTCAATATATGGCTGAGCACGTTTTTTTAATGCATTTACAATTCCATGAAAAGGTTTATCTATAATGTCCAAAACGATCATTGCATGCAGTGGGACTCTTTTCTGGGATGTCAGAGGATTTGAAGGATACCCTCCCTAATAATGAAGCAAAGGATGTAGGACCTAATTATTTTGGTTGCTACACGCGTGAAATAGAGGAGTTATTCTCTCAAAAAGATGATATTATGTCTCCTCTCTCTGTCACTCGTACTGGTTCTAGTCCATTATTTAGTAATGGAATAGGAGATAGGCTTTCTGACCTGAAGAGGGAAAGATTGAAGGGATCTCTTGAGCAAAGTGTGACTACCCTTCGCCAGGAAGTTGATGAGGTATCTTTAAATTTCATATTCTTGTTATACACGTATGTCTTGATATACTGAACTCTTAGAATAATTTTTGTAAGCATCGACAATGTATCAGTTCAACTTGGTTGATTGGAAATATCATTTTGTTTGTTATTTTTATCAGAAAAAACAAAATTATCAGTTCGTGTTTTGATTTCTAGTGATTTTGAAAACCTAAAATATTCTTTTAATGAATGTAGATGGTAGATCCTGTTTCAGCTATGTATCGGATACAAACACGTTTAAGAGACAAAGATCGTGTAGCTAGTAATCCAAATGCATTTGATGGGAATTTGAGCGAGTATCCGTGTAAGAAACAGAAAATGTCCTCGTCGACTAGTGTCCCTAAGAAACCTTGCAGTCTCAGCTCCCAAACTTGTGAAAAGGTTCGATTTTGCACTTTGTTCTTTGTGCTGAACCTCAATTAGATTCGCATGAATTCCTGCAGTTATTAGCACATTTTTTCTTCTTTTTATTCTCCTGCTTCTTTCAGTAAAAATACACCATCTAGTTGCTGCCAGTTCTTATAGTAATTTAGCCTCTAGTATTGGTAATATTGCTACTATAAGTTAAGTTACCTTGGCTTATTAACTACTTGCAATATGGAATTATATTTATGTACAAAATCTGAAACAAATTGGTGATGTGTTGATATTAGTTGTTTAGGGATATTTATAGTCCCAAAGATATCTTTATACTTATTTAAGTTATTGCGTTTGAATGTCATATTGCTGTTTTTTCTTATGACGTGTTTTCTTTTCTTTTCTTTCCTGGCATTTCTGTGAGCATTTTATTTTTCAAGTTGGTGTAATATCTGCTGCCCTGTTGAGGCACCTGCACACTTTGGTAAGATCTGACAGCTCATATTCTTTTGTTATGACAGACATCAGGGTTAGAAGATAAGAATAGCAAAAGTCTGGCTGCGTTTTCACCCGACCAAAGTCATCTCAACAATGTTGAGAAGAGCTGTTCTAATTGCAAAACTACGAGAACCCCTCAGTGGAGAATTGGACCAGATGGGCTTAGGGTAATTAGTTAGTCTCAAGAATTAGCTGTTTCATTTTCTTCTTATTTGGTTTTATCCGATTTTATTTATTCAATTTTCAGTCTCTCTGTAATGCTTGTGGGATTAGACGCACAAAGGGAAGGTTGTCTCCTCTTGGTTTCAGCGAAATAGAGAAGGAAAAGGAAAGAGAAGTATAAACAATAAGTGTGTTTGTTTGTTACAGGCCTCCGTTATTATACCCTTTATCCAAGCCATATCCTACAATTTATTTGTTGTGTCAGATACTTCATTACTTATTTATGTTATTAATAAGTTCATCTGTTCAATACTATTCTTAGTTATAGTGTCAGATACTTATGATAATGCTTTTAGGTGCTGTTCCATATTTTTCTCCTGTAATTTTGATTTTGATTTCATAAACTCTACGAACAAAAAATTTATGACTTAAATCCCTGCTACTACCTTACAGGCAGAAGATACGAGTAGCAAAAGCGTAGATGCAGCTTCACTCAACAAAAGTCCGCTCAACAATGTTAAGAAAAGCTGTTCTAATTGCAACACTACAAAAACCCCTCAATGGAGAGTTGGACCAGACGGGCTTAAGGTTAATAGCTAGACCAAGATTCATCTATTTCAGTTTCTTTTTATTTACTTTTATCGGACTGTATGTCTTTCTTTTTCAGTCCCTTTGTAATGCTTGTGGGATTAGACGTAAAAAGGAAACATCATCTTCTCTTGGTTTCAGCGAAATAGAAAAGGAGAAGGAAAGAGAAGTAATAACAATAAGTTTGCTTGTTCGTTACATATCAGTGCCATTGTTTCCGTGTTTAAGCGATACCCTACAAATACTGATACCTTGCCCATACGGATTCTTCTCTGTGTGATTTCAAATTTTCTTGCAAGATATTGCTCAGTTATTAGTTTCTTGCCTTCGGACATAAATAATTGTGAAATATTTGCATAACTTTTAGAAAAAAGAGTGTGATATCTGGTTTGAAGTAAAGTAAGACTGGATAGTCTGTCTAATGTAACTGAGAATTTTGTGAGACATCGACTATTACAGTAATAGGACAAGATACTCTATCCATATCTCTCTTACCTCTGGAATGAATAGCTGTACCCCCTTTTCATACGTTCATATTCATATCAAATATTTTGAGAAGTAAATAAGAATTTAAATCCTTGATGGTAATAACTAAAATTGCAACTGTTTTTGTAATACCAGAACTCACTATCTGAAGACAGGAATAACAAAAACCTGGATGCAGTGTCACACAAAAGCCAGGTTAGAAATTCGAAAGGATCTGCTTTAATTGCAAGTTTCGTGAGATTAGCAGCTTTAAGGAAAGGGTAGAATGAATTCTCATGCTCATTTTTGTAGGTAGATGAGGATTTGGAGACTATCTTAGAATGCGGTGGACCACAAGCTGAGGAAGTTGTGAAGAAATATTCTGATGAATTATCTGCAAAGGTAACTTTTTTAAGTTTGTCCTTGTATTCACGAGCCTGATTTATGTTGTACTATCTTGGGTTGATCATAACTACTGTAACCTCCAAGTAGGTTTTAAGAGCGTAACTTAAATCTGCACGATATAAAGATTTTGATTTAAGTTTACACTAATGCTTATTCTTTTTCAGCTAGATCATATGGAGGAGCAACTTGAAGGGTTTCTTGATCTTGTAGTGTCTAAGGGCAGGTATTCTGCTGTTAGTTTCTTAACAGTTGAAACAATATGATGTGCTTATGTTTTGATGTTGCATCTCCTTTTAATTAAGAAAAGTCTTTGTATGCAGTCATAGAGACATATTTTTCTTATTCTGTCTGAAGACAAGGGATCTAACATGCAAAGATCCGAGATGGGAAAAATCCTTGAGATTATTTTCTCACGGGATAATCTTCTATTTTCCTTCGTAAGATGGGGAACCGAACATGCAATACCTGTGCATGTGAGATGTTTTCCATCTAAGATGTATATGTTACGTTACAGCATAGATCTCATTGATAAGTGATAACAAATGTGGTCAAAATGACAATTCTGTGAACATTTCGCCGTTGAACGCACATGCAGAAATATATTTGTACATAAACATGAAAGGGTAGCTAGAATATTCAAAATAGTTTACCTATCCTTAATTTATGACATCGAGGGAATGCAGAAACATGACTCTTGCGGAGAAGCAACAGCTAAAGAAACTCATTCAGAGTCTTCCACAAAAAAATCTGGAACGGGTTGCAGAAATTGTTCAACGTAAGAAGCCACATGGAGCTGAGGACCATCCTAGCGACGAGATCCATATTGATATGGAGAATGAGGTAATTCTGCTAGAACTCATCGTGTGCTTAGTAAAATGCAATTACCTACAAACCAAATCATATAGTGATCTATCATGGGGTCTTTTGCAGGATAATGGAACACTTTGGAGATTGTACTACTACGTGCAAGCGTATAAAAATGCTACGAACCCTTCCGAAGCGAAATCCAAAATTTAGTCTCATAGATAGTTTCACTGTAAGAAGTTTAAGTATAGGCCATTTTGGAGCATGTCAAGATGGAGCTTCACAGGAGATAATTTTTCTCTTTGATTTTTGGAGCTATAATCCAGTTTGTCCACAAGATTTGTTGTTATAGATGACGAAAATATAAGTTTTGGGTGTGAACTACTTCAACGATAGTCCAGTTTTTTATTTTTTGTTACTGTGAATATATGGGCAAATGTATAATTAGGTGTTGTATAACCTGAAAACTTTATGAAATATGTTTTGATGAAATTTTGAGATGCATCCAGTTTATTTTTCAGTTCGCCTTCTTTCTGTGAAGGATGTTTGAGTTTCACTTTCAGTCTTGTCTTTAAGCAATGTAAATGGAATGAGGCTGAATGATTCACAGATCCTTTCTGTGAAGGATGCTGAGTACCATTTGTGAATGATTTTTGGAATGAGACTCTCCGTGACAATGTAAATGGTACTCAGCATCTTGAACATGGTTTTACTTATTTTGACGAGAAAGAATGTCGTCATTTCTTTTCATAATTGTGTTTGTTTTTAATCACATTAGAGTCCTTGATATAGCTACATCCCTGATTGCTATGGTCATCTTCAGCATCCAATAACTCACCCATGAGTCCAATGGTATGGCCAATACTGAGAATAACGTCAACTGTGCTCTACAATGCTAACCGCCGTCTATCCCTGCAAAGCCAAAGCTTTATGCTGAAGTATGGAAAGAACAAAGTAAGCGGTAGAGATGAGACGCACTCGATGAGGTTTAGAACGCATCCACTTCGTACTATTCCGGATTTGGTGCAACAGAAATTGTTTAAATTGATAAAAAAAGTTTGCAGTTAATCGCAAGATGGTTGATCTTCAAAATCCTCTTCTAATATTCACTTGTAGTATTACATACAATTTTCTAAAAAGTTTATGCATTCGGTTTCATTTTACCTGAATGAGAGTCGAGCTCGTTGGCATTATCATGGTCTTCTGTCTCTTGCACATCTACAAACACCCATAAATTGAAGGCATAATCCTCATCTTAAATATGAGAACGAATTTAGATATGTCGTGCTTAATGCGGGATCTATGTGTGTATTGAGAAGAAATTTACCATGGAAATGTATAGAGGTAGTTAAAGGTCAAATTGTTATCTCAAAGATAACTAAACTTGAAAATGAAAACGGCTCGTTGGTGGATTTCAAGCCTAAAATAAATGATAGGTACTCACGCCGTACCCGAGGGTTTAAATTTAGGTTTCACTTATTTCCTATATTTGTGATGAATAAGAATTAAGGGCATCCACATTCGTTTAATCAAATTTTAGTTGCCCAAGTATAACTTTAAACTGTTATAGGTTTTTGTTAAGTGACATAGGTTGCCGAATTTGGCAAAAAAAAATTGGCTTTAGACATTTTGGTTTTTAATTTTCAAGTCGGATGTAGCTTATATTAGCCAGTGGTTTGCATCTTTCAACATACACATTTGAGCTCCTTTTGTTGCACATCGAAGAGCCTGAGTGATTGGTGTTGCACATCGAAGAGCAAGTTGTATGTCCAAACTCAGTAGTCTCCTTGAGTCCTATGGATTCCACACTTTGATTCTCATGGTAAACTTCCGAATCTCGAATTCCCTTCTGGAAACCTTTGTTTTCAGTAATCCGTAAATATTCACTACTTTTCATCTCAAAAACGCAACCTCACTGTTTCTGGAAACCCTGAAAGATAATGTGTTTCATATTCAAGGCTTACAGTATGTAGCAGGGCAAAGGGGCAGGGGTTTCACCCAATGTTTTAATCTCCTCCATTTTCAAAATAGATATACGATCGAATGCATACCTGCTTCAGAAAAAATGAGATCAAACTGGAAAGCATTCTGAATGATTTCAAGAGCAGGCACACATGTATCTTTCTTATGGTGCAATCGTTAAAGCCACAGCTGTCTATAAGTCCAGCCAAAACTGTCACTCATTGTAGGTAGACCCCTTCCTTTGTAACAATGAAATTAACTACCATATACGTAATATGACGGACTTCTCCGCAACTAAAGAATTATGGTGATATATACACTGGTGAACCACTTAATTTTGTGAAATTAGCAAAAAGAGCTAATAGCGCATAAAACCCAAATGCCAACAAAAAGATTTCATTATTATAAGATTGAAAACCATGAAAAAATAAAATATTACAGTTGGAGATTACTAGATGAATAGACTGATAACAAAATAAGAGTTCTGCAAGTAGAACATAACATTACAAGCTAACTTCCATCTTGAGCAGTTCCACCACAAATATCACGGGGAGAGATGAGGCTTGGAACAAAAGACTGAGCATTATACCATTCGTATCTTATAGAAGCATCAGGAAATGGATCAATGAAGTATGATTTTCGTTCTGGGTAGTACCGTATAAGACGAGAAAATAGCCGATGTCGGTACATAATGCCGTCTATAACAACGCTTTTATAATAAAACATCAATAAAAGGTAACCACCGTCGTTCAACATACCTAGAAGCTTAAAGTCTGGATAATTACACTTAATGCGTATTACAGACAGGTTTGTATATGCACTGAGAGATCCAATAACCCTTAGTGCTCTTGCGACCCTCAATCTTCCATATACACATTTTTGAGTCTGAAACGTCAACTATGGCCAGCGTCTGTCCCAACTTAAAGAGACATGGTGGATTCCGGTGGTATCTAGGTCTGACCTGCATAGAAGGAGGGACACTGATGGTTCGGAACTGCTCATCAGATATGTCAAATGCGAGAATGTGATTAAGATCCGAATCACAAAAACTTGTATCAATCATCCAATGGAAGGCACCATCCAAGAATACTGGCCCAGCGGGGGAGCTATCATTAATAGAAATCTTATACGGGACTCGTAATGCTCTCCAAGATTTTTCACCCAATGTAATTATCTCCCCAATAGTCTTCTGAATAAGATCATCATAGCCAATGTAATTATAGATTCGAACAACTTTATACTTCTTGGCCACAACATCAAAGCCAACACCAATATCACTGATTTTGGACCAATAGGTCTTCACATAAGATCCATTGCCACTATCACTATTTGTTTCAGAATTACTTACTGTCTCAAAATCGTGTTCCGATTTCGGCAACAATACCCGCTCTCTAGTAATTGGATTCCATAAGATGACACCGCTTTCCGAAAGTAAAAACAACATGTCATTGCAAAGTAAAAACAACATGTCATTGCAAGAACCAACAGTGTTTATGTTGAGATTGCTTTTTACTGGAATGTCAACTGAGATCTTTCTCGTCTTCCATATGCCTTTTTCCTTGTATAGCAAACTGCAATCAATTTCAGAAAAGCTGCTGTATACGGGATTTATAACGATGAAACAGTAGCATTGCCGTGTAGAGGCTCTGTGTAACTGCAAATCTAGGAATTTAGATTCATGTGTCAAGATGTCCCAGCTCTTACAAACACTCCTGAATCGCGTAAGAGAATCCACAGGAAGCCTAGATAAGATGTCCCAGATGACATCCAAGGGAAGCTCCTCAACTTTTTTACTTCCTCCATTTCCAAAATCTGCTATGAAGTCCTGCGTAGAAGAATCCTTCACTCCTCTGCATACATCTGCCCATGTTTTCCCACTCGAGCTCAGCATTTAGCCTTTTCTATCGCGTTCCAAGGCACAGAAGACAGTGATTTTCTTGTTTCCAAGGAAATCAGTACGCTATTGCTGATAAATAATTAATTCAATAATGAGACGCTCTGAAAGGAAAATTACACAAATAAGTAGACAGTTCCTTAATTTAGAAAAAAAACTGAGTACATAATATATGAGTCATGTTCTTCATAATAAACCAAAGAAAGACATTTAAAAGCTCTTAAAGACCGGACAGTCACGAGGACATGTCGTTGGAAGCCATCAGATTGGCCAAATATGATAAACAAAGCGGTACACAAAAACAACATGGGGAAATGTATTTCATAGTCTAATTATGTGTAAGAAGAGGGTGGCCCTTATAGGTTTTAAGAGATGGGGCACTTTCTAACACTACAAGATATAAAATGCCTTGAACAAACCTACTCGAGGTTTATATGCATAGTATGTGAAGTAATTTTTACCAAAACTAAGGATAGCAAACTGCCCAATGATCAAAACCTCCTAAGCCTGCTCACAGAGTTGCAATGCATTGCTTTTGACATTTAAGCACGATAGAGACAAATAATAAAAACGACAAAAACCAAAATGTCGGACCCCTGTGGATTAGGCATCAAGCCAACATATAAACCTGAGAAGAATATCTAAGTTTATGTAATTCGCCTTTAAGCTACGTAGAGTTAATGACGACCTGTCTTAACAAGAGTTTCTTGGTTCAAGCCTCTTACTACATTATCTTGGGCCAAACTTCTTATCTCAAGATTATCACTCTAGAATCCATAATTAAATTCTTTCTAAAGTTTTTCTTACTCCTAATTTTCTCTACAAATTATTTCAACGTAAATTCTCGCTCTTACGGGTTCCCTTTCGCCGGGAATTTTTTTTCTGTCTCCATACTTCGTTTCTTTAGATTATCTTTTGTACAAAAATTTTCTTGTAGAAATCCCCTCGACCAAATTATTTCATTTAGATTCTTCCAATCCAAATTTTCCCTCTAGATCCTCTAAGGCTCCGCTTGATACAAGTTTGTGTCGTAATGACTTACACTGATTTAGACAATTGGTAATTATTGGATAAGTTGTACTTTCCTATCATAGACGAATCAAATGGTAAGTAATTACTCTCTAAATCATCGAAAAGTAATTCCAGTGGAATCTAGGTCAAAACACTCTAGATATGGATCCTCTCTTCATATATACAAGTATTTCAGTACAAAATTTATTTTCCCAAGGCAAGCAGGGGTTTAGGCAGCACCCCATGATGAACCAGAATGAATATATTGATGGAAAAAATTACACCCGGAGTATATATTTTTCCACTAGCATCATCCACAAGCTTAATACACATTACAGCGGGGATGAGCTAGGAGATAATATAACACAATCACCAAAAAAGATACAAATCAACACAACTACAAAGTGAAAATAGGATTAATGTCCCAAGCGTGGCAGATCAAAACATATGAGCTTAAACACAATAGGAGTGCAAAATATTTTATCTTTTTGCTTATCAATCAATAATAATACATTACAGAGATAAAATAAGTGGCAATATAAGAATTGAGAACACAAACCTGAGAAAGATTGAGGAAGAAAAGAGACAACAGAGGAGGTTTCATTTGGCTGAAATTTATAGGTTTCATATCTTGGTGGCCAAGTTTACAAAACAGGGAAATACTTATGTAATGCTCGTGGTTAGTGAAAGCATCTCCTGCAGTGCTTGGTGCTAGAGCTCTAAGCACTAGCTTAATAATTCTTGGCAACATGATAATTAAACGGGTTGCCTATATTTTTAAGACGAGCTCAGTGCTTTCGGTAGGAGCTTGGAGCTTGGAGTGCGACGCAAGATGGTTAGTTCTTGTTCGTTTAATCAAGTGAAAGAGACGTAGCTCTTGGCCGATCTAATTTAATGTTTGTGATGTGCTACATAGCATTTGATAGGATGCAACATTTAAACGGTACAATATAAGGAGATAAAGATCAACAGATAGACCACTCCCATCCGTAGTGCTTTTAATTGCAAGAAAATAAAAAATCCTTCTCCGAGTTATCTGGTACATCTATATTACGAATAGAGAAGTATGTTGTCCAACTAAAATATTACAAAGTATGCACTTACTTACTTCGTTAAGTGCAGACTAACATTGGCTTCTCAAAGGGGTATAAGGCACTAAACCTACTCTCAAAATTTACTCTGTGATTACACAATCGTGGTCAAATCCATTTCATTACATCCAATTTATTCCCGCAGCATGTGTCAACTTATTTCTGGCTCCTGAATAGGCTTCATTATACGGCATTCACTCAAAATGTGTACAACTTCTGTCATCTTTGGGCGTTCCTTCACAACTGAGCTCACACAACAAAATGTTAGTTTCACAATCTTTCTTACATCGTATCTGTAGTATTTTGGTTTTCCATGAAAGAATTTGTGAACAATGCTCCCTTTCTTTTTATTCTTATCTGCTTTCCAATGAGATTCTGGAATGGGCATCATTGATAAGAGTTGCAAGAGTACAAGTCCAAATGCATATACATCATTTGAAGTTTGTCGTGCATCACCTGCACGAAGTGGGTACTGATTATGGTTTTAAGATTAATGAGACATGTGAGAAAAATTGAACAAATGGACATATCACTAGTATCAAATATTAAACATGCAACTAGACTTTACAAACACGGAATCCTTTGCGTTATCACTGATTCAGCATCTGCAGAAGAGGTTATCTTGAAGAGGTTACTCCCCTATGGCAACTTTAGAAGAATTCAAAGATTCAGAGAGGATAATTACAGATCTGGATTATTTTGCCATTATGTTCAATCAAAGATAAGGAAAGAAATTAGATGAATATATAAATTCATATCATGAGAATACTGGAGAATATTTGATCTTTCCCTCTAATTTTCCCTCATCTCATGTAAACTTATGTATAGATGAGGCAAATAGCATTCCATTTCCTAGGATGTAAATAGTTTAGTTAATAAATGCAGGTGGAGGTCTAGCCTAACCCAAGCTACCTTCTTCAAAAAATACCTCAACCCTCCACGTTCCCTTCAAATTAAGAGCTTTGATCAAATTGGTAAAACTAGACTTTATAGCTTCGCCTCATACTTAACAAAACCCTTTTTCTATAAACAAAGAGTACTAACTAAAGTTTAAAACAATAAGACCGATTTATAAGTAAAACACCACTCCAAAATAGAAACTGAAATCCTACTAGAATTAGGAACCAACCCTCCACCCTTTCCGTGAGATACTATTCTTCCTACTTTCTACCATGGTTTTATAGAGACGTCTAGGACTAATGAAATCAATTAACTTCGTCGAGATCTCATAATAGTTTAAGCCAACATATATGAGGCATCTTTTTATGTCGTTATTAATGCTTATGATTATCGATGTAAATGGTCCTGCTTATGCAAAATGCAAAGGCGAGCCTAACTCAAACATTCAAATCACGACTTAATCAAAATTAATTACTTAAGCAATTGGTTGTAGAACGTTATATTTGTACTTATACTTCACCCCTTTACTACTTGTTGTTAATCAAGCATACCTGTAACATGACAAGTAGACATTAAAAATGAAGATCTCTTCAAAAGTGCGACGGCTTCCACCATATCTGAATGGTTTACAGGAGAGATATCCACACAACGCAATGCTAGTTTAGAAACATCACATATATCACCAGAACATGGGGCATAGCGCATAAGAGGCAAAACAATATGTCTCTTTATGTCACAAGAGACATCAACTAGATTGGTTACATGGCGGTTCATATAATCCACCACACTCGTCTCGCACAACAATGCCAAGAGTATAGCCCCAAAGTCGAAAATATCGCATTTTGTTGACCCATTACCTATCAAACAAAGAACAACAGTTGTTGCAGTTAGATCTTACACAAATACTATCAAAAGAAACTCAATAATACCTAACGAGAAGAATGTCGCAACCCATTTAGGTTAGAATCCGTCTAACCTAGTTTTGAAATATAAATTTATTTCATGAAGGCACAAAGGATGGTCTAGTGCCGTGAATTATTTAACCTATTACAGAACTTCTAAATATGAATATATTACTATGGCTAATTAGTAATAGTTGTTGCACAGTTAAGTTCCAGTTTTACTTGAGTTAAGTTAAAGGGTGAATATTACATTAGTCGGTGAGTATTTACAAACGTGAATAAAAGTTGTCTTGTAGAGTATACCTATTGTACAAGGAAAACTATAAATTACGCAACTACAAGTCAGGATTGAAATCTTTCTGAAAATGTAAAATGTAAATGACATGATATATATGTTCTCGAGTTTGCAAAAAAGAAACGCAATTACATAATGTAATATTCTAAAGATAATGGCAAGTAATTTTAGTCCCGCATTGGTTAAGATCTTGTCTAGGGCAAGATTCATAAGTTGACATTTCACTCTACTTGTCACAGAGGCCTATCGAGGTGAAACCCCGAAGGAGGTAGTTAAGTGGGGCTATGTCGATGGTAGAGTTGACCGTTTCAATATACATATGATGAGGTGGTGGGACTTAAACGTTCTTTTTTCGAACTGAACTTTTTTAGCACTCACTAATGAGGCCCACATGAATAATGACAAGGGAAGATTCTCCGCAATGTTGCAAGAAGTTAAGTTATATCTGGAACTTATAAGGAACTGAAGGGCTCTAAATTTTCTGATTTTGAAAACTGTATTGACAAGGAAAAAGTGTCAGAATGGTATTATATCGTGAATTTTGATAAACAGTATAGGTCCTTGTGGTTAAAACAGTCCTAATAATTTAGCAGATTTAGGAAGAAATGATTCGGATAATTGATAGGTCATGGTCATCCCCCACCAATATTGGATTTCACGTATCACAAGATAACTCGATCTTCCATAATTTTGAAAGTTGTGATTATTTTAATTCCAAGTATTTTGTTTTATATTTATTTGAATTTTGGATAGATCATATTTAAGAAATCTTAAAAATAAGAAAACTTAATAGGATTTTTAGGAAATTAGAAGGCTTGTTCTATAAAGGTCTACATTAGGGTTTGTTTTCTTTGGTTTGAAGTTGAGTTGTTTTAGGTTTTGATTTTCTAGCACACTTATATATGAGGAGATCATACCCCATACCAAAGCCTTTGGTACATCTATATGCAAGTATAACGAACCTTCTACTGACAAGGATAAAAAAAAGTATTCACTGAACACCGCATAAACATAGCTAACAATGAAATATTATGGAAGTACCTCTAAACATTGAAGCTTAACTTTGAATATCACTTCTAGACACAAGAACAATAATGAACATAACTTCACGTACCATGATTGCCCAAATGAGTAATACTGTAAGATTCGGAGTCAAAAACATGCTCATATGCACTCGTTCGATCACCAAATATTCTGCCATTCCCCAGTCCAAAATCAATTAATACTGGTTGGAGCTCCTAAGAAGTACCAATAGACAAATTCAGGTCTTGATTAATCTGAAGTTTTAAGTTTTAACTTGGAAAGAGATGTAAAAGCAACTACAATATACAAACCTTATCAAAGACTGTATTACCAGACTCAAGATTACGGAGAATAAATGGGGATTCTTGGTTATGAAGAAATGCAACTACCTCCGCAATACCAAGAGCTACCTTCACTCTCGTGATCAATGTAAACTTCTCCACTAAATAAACAACTTCATCAAAACTTACTGCAAATTTTGCATATAAAAAATATGAAAGAGACTAATCAATACAAGATATTCACAATTTCTTCACACAGTTGGTTAGCCAAAGTATTCAATGGGTGGAGCTCGTAAACAAGACTCAACAGTACTTCTCCGCGGTAATGCTCATATAGCTTTCGTATATTTGGATGAGAGCGGATGATACTTAGACATGTAAGAAATCTCAACTCGTCCTATACATGTAATTATTATCAGAATTAGCCAGGTAAATAACGGAAAAACAGATTATGATTCGAAAATAACCTCATAATAAGTGGCATCAAAGTCCTCTGGGCTAAACAAAACCTTCATTACTTCTCCACTATTCAAATCGCACGGCAGTATCTTCCCCCGATTGGGCACCTACCCATAGCAAGTTTTTATCATCGGTGATTCGCTCCAATTCATCATAGGATAAGCTACGCAAATCGCATGTCGCGTCTGTACTGTGTCCCATCCCTATGCTATAATTTGATACAATTATCACAAATTAGGCCAAGAATTAAAGAGAGGTAAAATTACCTGATTTGGGGGAAATATTTTCTAGGGTTTCACTATTTCTGAAAAGGATATTGAGAGCGGGAAGATTTTCTAATTGCGGATTCCCGGGACCACCTGGGGATGGCTTCCTGCTCCTTGAAGGATTCAATTGCATCGTATATTTCAATTAAAGGTCGTTGCGGTTAAATCTAAAATACCAACTTTACCCGTACAACAGCTAATACTTGCCTACTTGGTCTTTCCTCAATCTATCCATTGGTTATCTTAAACCATTAAAGAATATGACCATTGTTCGACTCTCACACGGAAGACTAACGTAAATCTGAGTAGCGGAAACAAGAACTCGGATTGATAAACGTTAGCCTAATTAAAATTAGGGTTTTCTAAACTATAAAACTCAAACATAAAACACAAAACAATAAACTAAATTTTCTTAATTATCTCAATAACAACTAAGTAAAAGGTTGCACCACCCTCTCCTATAGATTGCATTTTTGCCGTTTTCATTTTTTGCTGCTTTTGCCGTTGCTCTAATCGGATGTTGACATGTGGGAATTATGAGTTGTAAAAAATTTTAGCTCTACTTCTCCCTCTGCCCGAGACTTTTTTGGGCAGCCTTCCACGTCCCACCAAATAAAAATAAATATAAGACGTCAAATTACTCTTGTTTGTGTTATAGCTCTCCTCTTTTCTCTTTTTCTCTCTCCTCTTCTTCTCTCTTCCACTATCTACTTGCCTCAGACTACCACCATCAATCCACCCACATTATTAAAGAACACAAGACTCCCGGTTCATATCACACGCTTTGGAAACTTAGGTGTGGGTCAAAGCCCATAGAAATTTTGTCGAGAAGTTCCTCTGATAAATTATTTCCCTCAGATCCTTGTGTGTTTCTTTGCAGGAACATTTGAGTGCAAATATAATTTGATCAAAACCATCATTCACTTACCTTCTCAAAACTAACCTATCATCTCCATCACCATTAATGATCCTGGAGGATCTAGTCGAAGACCAATTTTATCTCAAGTCGTTCGAACGACTCGAACATGCCACTGGAATTTTGGCCCAGAGCCATATTTCGTTCAAACGAGTTGGGATTTCGTTCTAACGACCAGATAAGTCCTATTACAACTAGGAACTTGTAACCAAGTCTTATTGCAACTAGAAACTTGTAACCCTTATAAAAGGGGCAAGACTAGGCAAGTCCTATTGGGACTAGGAACTTGTATCCTCGTCCTACTGGAACTAAGAACTTGTAACCCTTATAAAAAGGGACAAGGCTAGGCATTATTTTCTAAGTAAGTTTTTTTATGTTAGATCTAGAAAGAGTTCTGAAAGAGGCCTAGGATTTTTAGAGTGATTTTCTTGTAATTACTTCATTTTTTTAAGCAATTGAAGCTTTACTTTCCCAATCAATTGGTGTTCTTTAGACTTTTCAGCTAACTAAAGCTTCTTCATCTTATTGTAGATTAAGTGGTATCAGTTTTCCAATTTTTCGATTCTCGGGGGGTTGATTGTGGTTTATGGTCTTCGTGACCGTCTCAAGCAAACGAAGGAGAAGCTAGTGAGTCCGTTGAAGATCAATCACAAACCTAATTCAAAGAAGAATGACGATTTGGAGATGGGCGATCCCAACGAAAGACTCACAATTTTGGAAATGACAGTTTCTGCCCTAACTTCTACTGTAGGGGAGTTAGTGGAGCAGTTGCGTCTCACGAACCTCGCGAAGGCTTATGCTTCGGCGAATCGGCGAGGCAGTTCGAAGAAGAAAGGGGTTATGGAGGTGGATGGCGACGAGGAAGTTTTAGTTTTTGATGATTATAGTACTGCCGAATCCGACGAGGAGCGATCGGTTATTGGTAAGTCCATAAATCTTTTGCGTAATCTTCGTATTGGTTTTAAGATTGAAATTCCGGTATTCGATGGTTCGATCGATGCCAAGATATTGGATAATTGGTTGGATAGGTTAGAGACCTATTTTTCTTTTTACAAATACTCTAATGCTCAACAAATATGCTTTGCTACACTAAAATTTGGAAGTCATGCACTCACGTGGTGGAAATCTTATCAGAAATTCTACGATGTAGGAGATTTGGGTTGGAAGGAATTCAAGGTTTTAGTGCGAAAGCAGTTTTATCCGATTGGGTATGAGCAAGAGAGATGGTATAATTGGCACAATTTGTGCCAAAAGTTTAAACAATTTGTACAAGAGTACACTACGGCATTTTATAACTAAGCTTTGGTTTTTGACATTGATGTGGACGAGTATGAGGTGTTTATGAAGTATACGAGGGGTTTATCAGAGTCCATTAGGAGAGAGTCGAAACTCTGTATTGTGGCTAATATCGAGGATGCTACCGTGAAGGCAATTGCCATTGAAGGCAAGTACTTGAAGAGTGACAAAGAAAATGACAAGATCAAGTCGGGGTACAAGTCAAGTTGGAAAAACGAGCATAAGGGAGAGGCCAAAGGAGAATGGCCTTTGTTCAAGGAATTTCATTGCAATTATTGTAAGGCGAGTTGGCATATTTCCGGTTATTATTGGAAACTTCACCCGGAGCTTAGGCCGAAGGAGGAGAAGCGCAATAAAGAGAAATATGCACTGGCCGCTGAGGTTGTTGACCTTTCGGGTTTAGATAAACCGATTCCTAAGCTTACACTTATGTTTCTGCGGACTTTTACTGCCGAGGAAGAGAGTCGGGAAAAGCTTTTTCATGTCAGTATTCAGGTCAAGCAGAGTTTGGTCAAGGCCATTATGAATCCGAGTAGTCAGAAAAATTTGATTTTTGAGACGTTGGTGAAGAAGATGGTTTTGACGACTACAGCTCATCCTAAGCCGTATGGTTTAGGGTGGTTTGAGAAAGACGCAGAGGTGATGGTCACGAAGCAGTGTACATTCAAGTTTGTGATTTTTGGAAGTTTATTGACAAGGTGACGTGTGAGGTGGTTCCTTTGGATGTGTGTCAGGTCATCTTGGGTAGCCCTTATCTTTGGGACCGAGATGCGATTCATTACCGTAGAGCTCGCAAGTATCGTCTTGTGAATGAGGGAAAAGAGTTTCATATCAATACTTGTAAGGAGCATGTCACTACGTCAAATTTGGTAACGACGACTCAGGTGAAGCGGTTGGCTAATGCGAGCGGCAAGTTTGTGTTATTAGTACGACCGGTTCAGGAGGGTACGTCGGCTAGAGTATTGTCTCCAATGACAATGTTTTTTAAACAACACACCGATATGGGGAAGTTGTAAGGGGAGGTTGTGGAACATACTGATCACAAACCATTTCAGTTTTTAGTTGCACAGTCAAAGCTACAACTTTTTAGCTAACTAGAGTTTCTTCATCGTATTGTGGATTAATTAATGTTTCTCATATTTGAAAACACCTAAAACCGCTTCTTATCGGCGTCCAATTTGGCGCAAAAGAAATGCGCATCAGAATCATGGGTAAAAGAGATGATGGAGAAGATTTGAAACATTGGTATATCGGCACATATCGATTCGGGGAAAACCACTCTCACTGAGAGTGTTGTATTATACTGGGAAGATTCATGAGATTCATGAAGTTAGAGGAAGAGATGGGGTTGGTGCTAAGATGGATTATGTGGATTTAGAGAGAGAAAATGGGATTACGATTCAGCCCGCGACGGCTTATTGTACTTGGAGATTATCAGGTTTATTTTCCCATTTGTGTTTGAACATTTTGATTTGTTAGTTTTTATTTGTTGAAATGTGTGAGAATGAGTAAAATGAAGTAATTCGAAATGGGAAATTTTGCAAGTAATTCAGTTTTGATAGCTGGTCATTGGGAACTTTTTAATGGCAAATTCAGTTGTGGTTTTGTTGTGTGAAATTATGGAATGTGGTTTTAAGTAGATGATAATTATCTTGGATGTTCATGCCTTCTACTTTTGAGCAGATAATAATAGAGGAAAAGCTGCAAAACTGGCTTCCTCCATTTTACAATCTTCAGCATTTAGAGTGTTATTATCTTCAGAGGTCTTAAATAGATAGATAACAATAATGTCGTCGAATCGATCATGTCACGGTGTTCCAGATTTCTCACTAGAATCATTATCAGGGTCGGTCGGTGTCGCTGCTTTGCAAGGATCCTTCTTCTTTTAAACGCCCTAGCATTCGTCAGTCCTAAACTACGGTGGGAAGGTAGCCTTTAAAGCGTAGTGAAAAACGAGTCAGAAGTCGCAGTTTCAAAAAGCTAGGGAATAGTTGAAGGTAGAAAGGGTGTGAAATCTGCTCCCTTACATTGAAGGTCGGCGGTGCACTTGGATCCTAGTGGGAGAAAAGCTACTATACCGAAGACAGATCCTTTCACGCAGCCATCCACCAGTGAGTAATTTTTTTAAGGCGAGCAAAGCCATAAGAATAAGACCCCAAGCTCTTATACAAAGACCTTACGCGTAGGATACTTCCGCACACGATGCCTTTTCCGTTGTTCAGGATAAACTACGCACCTCAAAGTGGCTAGAGAAAGATTCGCCGAAGAAGTTCCCTTTCCCTAATTTCATCACATCGTACTACTTCGTCTTAAAAAACTGGAAGACAATGGTCGAAATGCGGAAAAACAAAATCTTTTAACTCTACAATCCAAGATGAAATGTGGCCCGGGAGGTTATGAATCAGAACTAGCCCTTTTATATTGACACTTTGAATCGTCTCTCGAACTTAACCAACAACAAGCAACATTGAGTTTGGATGGAAATGGGGGTAATAGTGGTGATCAAACGGTATCGAAAAACCTTGCGAATATAACTATGTTTTTATCTCATGTCACCCCGTATTACCCTGACCAACTAGCTGAGTTCCTAAAAAAGTTGTCAGAGTTGCTTAGGTCTTCGGCGAGGTCATTTTTGTCGTCTCTTCGATGTCATCTTGCATAATCACTCATTTTGCTTATTAATAAAAAGGTTTGTATTGATAATGCAACGATCATGAGACTAAATGTTTAAAGTATAACAACTTTATAAATTTATGATCCACTAGCTTCATAATATGTCAAACTAGATCAAAACATCAAAATAAAATGTAAATAATGTAGTATCACTCCGCAATCTTCCCATTTTCCTGGTAGCTTCGTTTAGTCCTTTTCACCGTTCATCAAGACCGTTGTCACTGTCAACAAGTAATATACATGTAAGAAATATTTAACAATATTAAGATAGAACAAACTATTAAACACCTACCAACCTGAAAATAATTTCTTGTATCACTGGTCAAATCTAGCATACGGACAGGACCTCTTGGTTCTTGTATTGGTGCTTCACGAGATAGCTATAGAAAGGGACAATTGTTAATAGAAATTTGATACTTCACGAGACAATTGTTAATAGAGAGTGGAAGAGAGAAGAAGAGGAGAGAGAAAAAAAGAAAAGAGGAAAGCTATAACACAAACAAGAGTAATTTGACGTCTTATATTTATTTTTATTTGGTGGGACTTGGAAGGCTGCCCCAAAAAGTCTCGGGCAGAGGGAGAGGTAGAGCTAAAATTTTTTACAACTCATAATGCCCACATGTCAACATCCGATTGGAGCAACGACAAAAGTATCAAAAAATGAAAACAACAAAAATGCACTTCTCTCCTATATATCCTAGAACCCTAGGATCTCTCATATAATATCTTTCAATATCTCTCCAAATATAAACAAACCTAAGTGATAGAAACTCTGAAACCTAACTCCAACATAGCATAAAGTAAAATCGAATAGCCCAGGAACATGTGGGAAACGATCATAAAAAATGTTCACATCAAACCCTCCGTATTCGGAAGATTTGGACCACAAAATTGACAAATTTTTAAACACCACAGAACACAAAACTCTCTGTCGTGGCATATTCGTTTTCAAACCTCGAATCTGCCTCAGAATTTTTCGTAACCCAAAGTCATACCCAAGTGCGTGGGTATGACGTCGTCATCAACTCTCTAAGCCGATCGACATCCAAAAATGAAGAAAACTGGGTTATCTGCTTATCAAAAGTTGATAGAAACCTTCTTGAAATGGATCAACAAACGAAAGTTTCTCCTTACTCGGGTGAGGCCCGATTTGAGGTCGTACTTGGTGGGGCACATTTGTTGCATGTACTGCTGGAGATATTTGTGGAATATGCTAGAGTACATGGCAAGCATGTGTTGGAGTTTGATATGGGTGTAGTGCAACCTATTGCACCCGATCTCCCTCTCTTATTTCTTCCCCCATATACTTAGAGCATCTCCAGCAGGGTGAGAGTTTGGGTTGCGTTTGCAAACCCAAACCCAAGCTCAAGCTATCTGTCTCCCAGCAACGAAAAAATGGGCGTGGGTTGGCTGAGCTGGACGTGTCAGAAACCAACCGAGTTTGAGGAGCTCAAACTCAAAAAAATAAGTTTGGCAGTGCTTTGATTACCGTTACGTTTAAAAAAAATTGATTTATTTTTTATTTTTTATTAATGTGTGAGAGAGATGAATAGTTGTGCGGACAAAGGAATACTGCGCGGACTAAAGATTATCGCGCAGACTAAATTTAAAAAAAAAAAAAAAACTCAAACTCACTGCTGGAAAGGGTTTGGTTTTTTGTGGCCCAACTTGTCAGAGACCACACCCAAACCCGCACTCGCTGCTGGAGATGTTCTTATACATGTTGATTTTGATATGTTTTTGGGTGAGAAAATCCAACCAAAAATCTTTAAAAACCTCTGCCATTCTTGTAGTGCCATCACCTCTTCTTCTTGTACCCCTTTTCCCTTTACTCCAATCGTGATATATTGTAACTCGGGTTCGATTACTTCCAGACTTATATGATGGTAAAACCCTAATCCCTAATTTTGGGATTGTGGTGATTCAATCTCTCGTCGATTGGTTTTATCTTCATACATCCCTTCTTCTTTTATTTCAGACGGCGCCATTACTTCTTCTCCTCGTATCAGAATGGAGAACAACTGATGGAGATGCAGGAGTTGCTTAGATGACTTAAAAATGCAAGTCGCACATGTGATCAAACTTGGGTTGGGTGGTTTGGATCTGGATCGGGTAAGCTGAATCTGGGCTCTACTTAAGTTGAGCATGTGATGTTCACGTGAGTGAGGATTATTTGATTCTGGTGCACCCGGTTGCGCGGGATCCTTCTTTCTTTTCTCTCTCTCGCAAACTACTGTCTTCTCCCTTGCGAGAATTCTGATTGGAGTTTTGTTCACGACCGTTTCACTAGCCAAAACTCTGTTTAAGGACGTCCACTGGACCCCCGAAGAGAGTTTCCAGTGTTCCTCTATCTAAATTTGTCTCTCTCTATCTTTGTCTCAAAACCTAAAAAAATTAATTCATAATCTCTATTACTTGTGGTAACAAAACCTTCATTAGCGACTATAGCACCTTTTCGGGATAGTCGTCGTAAATAGGCGGCAAAATTGTTGTTGGTGGCGAATTTGTCATTGTTACCTATTGAGTAAGGATTCAGAGAGTATCTGAAGCAATTAACTCCCTAAGCTGGTTGAATTGGTTAGACAATTCATCGACGAATCCATTGACTTTGGTAGACAAAATGGTAACTTGTCGTGTGAGTTGCCAGGTTGTAAGATTCTTTATTGACGCTATTAGGGATTTAAACTAACTTCCCAAGAGATTGAAAATTGCTCTGATGCTAATTTAACGTAAATCTGAGATGCGAAAGCAAGAATTCGGATTGATAAACTCTAACCTAATTAAAATTAGGGTTTTCTAAACTCTAAAGCTCAAACATAAAATATAAAATAATAAACTAAACTTTTTTAATTCTCTCAGTAAAAACTAAGTAAAAGATTATACCACCCTCTTCTATATATCCTAGAACCCTAGGATATATCTTCTAGAATATCCCCCAATATCTCTCCAAATAGAAACAAACCTAAATAATGGAAACTCCTAAAACCAGCTCTAGCAGAGCATAAAGTAAAGTACGAATAGCCCAAGAACATGTGAAAAATGATCACATAAGATGGTTTTCAATTATAATCTCAATATATGTGTTCACGAACGTGAGTGAGTTTAGATGTACATGCGTTGTACAGATTATAACCTACAGAAACAGCTACCATGAGTTTTGATTATAATATATATAAGTAGTGACACTGATACATATTTATTTTAAAATTTGTGAAAACCACATTATGTATAAGATAAGGCTGATTAAAGTTATAAATCATGATCTGACAAACCTTCCATTCTGTGCTATAATTGATGTGCTTTCCGACCTCATAACCAAAGTTTTATCCTCCACATCCTCTATTCTTGAATGTCTGATAAAACTGTTAATGCATTTTGGTCCAACACAACGGACTAACGTGACTTTTAGGCAAATATTCATCACTTTTCTAATTATGCAAACTGAATATTAATACATTGATTTCCCCATTATAGGAAGAAAAAACTATTTTCACATTTTAACTACATCTTGTATGTGACCAAATCTCTTCCTTGTCCATTAGATGAACTATGAATAGTTTAGTACCTATGAGAGCATCTCCTAAAGTACCTCACTCACTTGGTTGAAAAAAGCAAAAACCAAGTGAGTGAGGTCCAATTTCATCCAACAGTACCTCATTTGCTTTTTTTGACAGGTTCCTAATGGTTGGGCGTCCATTAAAAAATAAAATAAAAAATCATCAGGCTCCTAACTATTAGACACCCTATTTGATTTTTTTTTAAAAACAAAACAAAACAATTTGGTGCCCAATTTGAATTTTTTGTGAAAAAAAAAAATTGGGTGCCCGATTATAAAACAAACAGACGCCCAACACTTGGGCACCCAATTGCAACGTAAGAAAGCAACAGACACGACCCTGGGCATAGACCAATGAGGTGGCCGCCTAGGGCCTCCAATTTTTGCTCAAAAATAGAGGCCTCATAATTTTGGTTACCTTAATAGCTAATATGTTTGGGCCTCAAAAATAGGGGCCTCAAAATGAGCCCAAAGGGAGTTCTTTTTGGACTTCTATCTTATTTCTCAAGACCAAAAATACAACCTCTCTTAAGTACTTCTTTCTCTCTCTCTCTACTCCCCAATCTCTTTGCAGACTTTGTAGAGTTGAGTTGCAATCGTGAGACTCATGACATGAGAGTTGAGACATAGACATTGCAATTATAAGTAAAGCTCAAGGTTTAAGACTTTAGGTACTCTCTCTCTGACTCTCTGAAATCTAATTGCAGAAATTAGGGCAAATAGCTGAATAATTATAAGACATTGCTGCTTCATTGCTTGTTGCTTGTTGGTACTTGGTACGAATTAAAATCAAAATCTACTTGAAACGTTGGTAAATTTTTGATCTTGTTAGTGGATTGAACTCTTCCAGCATGCTCTCTTTAAGGATTTCATTCATTCTTCTTTGGCATCCTCTGGACTCCGGTAATGATTGGAGGTATTTGGATCCCTTTTAATGAATTGGGGTTACAGACCTTTGGCCATTTTGAGTTCAAGAATCATGAAACAAATTCTTCCCTATGTAATTAATATTAGTGAAATACTGAAATTAACAGACTATGTTTAATAAGACTTCTTCGTTGGAATGAATTTTTCCTGTCAGTCCTTGGCTCCTAGCAACTATAATAAAAATTAGGGGGAAAGATTTGTTTAATGGTTTTGTCGATTTAGAAAATTGGTGAGGTAGAGAGTAAAATTGGACCCAAAAAACTCTCTCTGAAAGTGAAACTTAATGTCTTAATCACTACTATTTTTTATTTCTGTGAATGAAATATTGAATTTTTGTATGTGTGGTGTCTGACATTAAAGCTTGATCAATTCGAGGGTTGCAAAAAAAAAAAAAAAGGGTAGGGGGGCCCATTTTTTGAGTTCCGCCTAGGGCCTCCAAAACTATAGGGCCGACCCTGGAAAGCAAGGTTGAGCCTTGGAAAACAAGATTCAATCTTATTTTTGAGTTGAAAAACCAAGTCAATGAGGTGTTGTTGGTGCTCAAAAATCCTAGGTTGTACCTTGGAAAGCAAGCCAGTAAGGCACTTTAGGAGATGCTGATAATTTGAAAAAGGTAATACATTCATTTACATTGACATTCATCCAACTTAAGTTCAATTCAAACTTCAAAGAGATTAGAAGTTGAATAAAATTGAGAAAGTCAAAATTTCCTGAACATGATGAGAGCATTAGTTAGAAGTACAAAAGTTAGATTCAATGAAGTACACCTAGGAAAGATGGTACAGTTGTCCACGACTATAGAAGTATAAAATGCTTATAAATTAGGTCTAACAAATCTATATACAGCTCTAAAGAATTAGATGGGTAAGTGGACCAATTGATTCATCTCTAACTATTGTAGGGGCCTATCCTTCGACCTAGTCCAAACTCGAACTACTTCAATATCAGACTCACGCATTGAACGTGGATCAAGCACTACAGCAAAATATGAACAAGTCAAAGACACCTGTCTCCCACAAACTAGAAACTACACATTCAACTACCACTTACCTCATTATCAGGAGAACATGCTTCTACACGATAACGAGTTGCACTATTTATAAAAAAAGTTCTATAGGAGATAAGACCAGATTTTTTAGATTCTAATACAGGAATTTCTAGATTCTAAACACCACAAAAATTCTTATTTCAAGATCAAACATTTCTAGTTCAAGAGATTACTTGTAATAAGATATCAGCCTCAAGCAATAAAAGTCACAGTTACTAAACCCTCAACACGAGGTCGTGGTTTTTTTACTTATTCAAAGGATTTCCACTCTAAATCACATGTGCCACTTCTTGTATTACAATAATTTTTGTCACATGTATATTTGGTGTAAGATCTAATTTTAAGCTATGAAATTAGGCCATTACATTTGGCACCGTCTGTGGAAAAGAAGACATATTCACGATATCCTAAGGCATATATTTACTCTACTATCCTTTTCCAATCATGGTCACTTCCAAGTGACCAACAACAGGAGTCCATCTTGATCATTCAGTTGAACCGGAATAGCTCGCTGAACTACGGGCGAATATCCACGCCAAAATAGAGAAGCGTAATGAGCTCAAACGTTAGTTAACTCTTGACCATGAGCTCTGCGATAAAGAGCTCAAAAGTGAGTGTCAAGATCGTCTAACAGCATTCAAGAGACATGAAGAACAGATGATAACTATGTAGACCACATTGTATGCTTTGCAGGACACTCAACAGGCTCTCCATACCAGAGATCATGATCAAGTGCCAGTGAACTTCCAAGTTTTTGCACGAGAAAGATTAGGACCTCGAGGAGCAACCAGCAAAGCTATTTCTTGAAATCTTTAGCATGAACCTCAAGCTTTAATTCATTCGGGAAGAGAAGCTCAGTCCGATATCAGTAGAGGTCTCTGGCTTTCCAAGCGTCAAGAGGAGGAACAACAACCTTAATCCTAGATTCTAGCACATGATCACTTGAGCGAGGGTACCGGTACTCATAATCCTCGACCAGCTCGTTAAGTCACTTAGGAAACACGTTAGTACGTCACACAAGAACATATGGATCAATGCATCATGGAGTTGATTGAAGCTTAAGCTCTATGCAGTAAGGACAATTTTACCAAGTTGCAAGGTAGTACGATTGCCAAAGAGCTATTTGATATGGAAGTATTAACAGGTTTCCATACTTCAAAGATACGTAAATACAAGGGAATTGATCCGAAGGAGCACATTCAGTAATTCTGTGATTTGCAGGAATTGTACTCAAATCGCAACCATATTCGATGCCGTCTGTTCGCATCAAGTTTACAAGGAGAATCGCTATGGTGGTTCCATTCTCTACCTGAAGATTTCATCCTTACATTCGACCAACTGTAGAAGAATTTTTCAAGACTTATGCTCAGAATATAGATAAGGAAGAGAATTTATATTATCTTATTAGCCTTAAACAGTCACAAAGAAAGAAACTCGAAGTCTTTGCAAAGAAGTTTTTGGAGCTCGCACGATAAGTGGATAATCTCGATTAGAAAATAGTTGTTACTGCTTTTACAAATGCGTTGCAACTCGATTGCATAGCGAAGGAGCATCTCTTCTTAAACAAACCTGCGACCTTGGAGGATATGATTACCAAGGTCAATGGGTATATCGACCTAGAAAAGATGATGGCCGAAAGGCATAAATTTACTAAATCCATCCTAACCACTAATGGTCAAAACACAGAACGCAACAGTAAACCAAAACTTAACCAGAGTGATTAAAAGTATTCCAAGGCAAACACCGACAAACCTCGAAAAGGCAATTTATTACCCGAGCTAGTCCTCCCCAAAATGAATGTCAGAATCTCCTTAATTTCTAGCGAATGACAAGTTCTGCCGTATATCTCAACCCCTGGAACCGATTGAAGACAAACCGTACTGCATGCATCACAAGGTAAATCATCATGAAACTGGCAACTATTATGCTTTACAAATGTTGCTAGAATATACACAAGTATATTGTCGATCTGGAATCTTACAAGAATGGTAGCTACAAGACGCATGTCGAAGTAGTCCAGGTCGAAGATCAAGCTGAAGAAAAACACTTATTCCATATGTATCACAATAACATGATTAAGATTCATCAGATTAGCAATTTTTCTAGATTCAAGTGACAGAGATTATCAGAGTGCTGCATTCTCATACCTCAAGATAAAGAAGTTAAACTTCTTCTTGAATCGAGCAATTGCCAACTTGGGATTTCATTCGAGGATCATGATATCAGAACGTCCCTACAACTACAATAGTTCGATATCTATAATATGGTGTTGATGATATCAATGATTCTCTTCTCGGTACTTGAGATTGAGGACCTGAACATAATACCCCAAATTGTTAAGCAAGCACATAACGTCCCTACAACTACAATAGTTCGATATCTCATACTATTACTTACTTTTCTTTAGAGTTTTATATACAAGTTTCATGGGTTCCTAGTCTATTCTCTGAAGATAATCACCTTTCACCCATATCATATTATCATTCTAGACTCGACCTGCTGAATTTAGATCAAAGAACAGAGGTCTTGACAAACTAGAGGAGAAGTATGCGCCTCCAATTGCTGCATAATATTTCACAGTTTAATACCGTAAAACATCTACAGGAGTTATTCTCCTCTCTACCTTATTAACCTCCAACAGTCTATTCAGATTATCGTAAGCATTTATCACCTCCCACATATTCCCATTTAATTGGGAAGGATAGGCCTCTATGGTATTCAAAATACCTATAGCAAGATTGCTAAGAGGCAGTATCAGTCTGTATTCTAACTGAGAAAGATAGCACAAAAATCCCTGATCCAAGTCACTTTGGACATTCCCATCACAGTACTCAAAATAGATTGGTTCCTCCACTCTCCTCTCTGTTTTCTCCTATTATAAGTTAAGTAATAAGAAGAAAAATTATTCCCCACTTGCCACAGTAAATCCCCTAAACAACCTCCCAACGTGTTCTATAACATTACCCTATTTACCAACTAAACTAGTTTTGATTTTATAGAATTCTTTGAGTACATCAGAATTTGGAGGATAGGATAACAAATTACTAGAGAAATCTGGGAATTGTACAAATTGTTCTTCGTTCTCCCCCTCAGAATCTACACCTACAGCTTCTACATTTTCAGACTTGCCCTTACGACCAGAGGTTGACGTTTCCATATCAGGTAAAACCTCCATATCAAACATAGGCTTGAGGATGAGGCTTATTTTTATATCAAAGTTTCTTCACGCCTTAACCTACATACATGTCTAGGTATCCAGTTAATTTTCTCAATCACGATCGTTTGTCTATATTTTGACACATACACATCTATTATACGCATACACATCTATCATACATCTACATCTATATATATATATATATATATATATATAGATGTATGATAGATGTTTTATATATATATACACATATATATATACACCACGGCACAAAATCATAACTCAATCACTAACCTTCAACGTCAAAGTACGAGTCAGAAAAAATATTGAATCCCTCTTTCACCATGGCACCGTGCACCCAATGTCTTGACTCTGCATCCACAACTTTCTTCCTCCTTCTATGATGATTACCCTTCGTCCAATCTCTCTCTTGAATCTCTGCAACTTACTCTTTTTTTACTCCCTCGATTTTTTCATTTTTATGAATTTGTATATATATATATATACTTTTCCATGCAAATCAAACAAGTTTTTTAAAAGTTTACTATAAATTGCAAAAATTTTAAATTTTGAAATTTTTTAAAAACCCTTAAATATTATAATTTTCATTTCAAACTTAACAATCACAAAATCATAACTCAATCACTAACCTTCAACGTCAAAGTACGAGTCAGAAATAATGTCGAATCCCTCTTTTACCACGGCACTGTGCACCCAATGTCTTGACTCTGCATCAACAACTTTCTCCCTCCTTCTATGATGATTGCCCTTCGTCCAATCTCTCACTTAAATCTCTGCAACCTACTCTTTTTTCACTCCCTCAATTCTTTCATTTTTCTGAGTTTGATAAACGTTTGAATGGGGAAGACAAACTATTATTTATACTTTCTCTCTCTAACTTCTAGAAGTTATTGGGCCTCGCACAAGCTGCCATCAATTTTGAAACCAAGGCATCCCTTTCACAATTAATGTCAAATGCTTCTTACCTTTTTGATGAAAATGCATTCCCATCATTATCCCACATCATATATTTTAATAAATTTCTCTCTCTCCTACCCAAATCTCTCTCAGACCTCCAATACTCATGATAACTCTATATTCACAAGCAATAGAGCTTTTTCTACCCTTACACAAAATATAAAAATTAAAGCTGATTTGATTTATCTATTCCTACTTTTGTTACTTATAGAACTTCTGACGTCATTTCCAATGTTATAACTTGTCAAAATTTTAATTTTTATTCACAAAAATTTCCAATAACATTTATTACAAAACAGGAACAAGTTCAAAAGAAAATTTTCTACCTACACTCAAAATACAGTTATTCGATCTAACTCAATTCACTCCCTCATACATAATCACACATGAAACATCCAAGATGTCCTAGAGTGCCATACCTAATTAGTTCTCCTCTAGCAATCCTTTCATCTTCCTCAGCTATTTCTTTTATAGCTATTTGCCTCACGACAACTTTTCAAGCTTCAGGCTCCAACACCAATTCACGGAATGTCTCCGAATAAAAGTGACGCCCAATCTCGCGCTCTCTCGCCCTCGCATTCAAACCTTCAAGCTAGATTTCAGATTCAGGCAAGTTAGCATCATAATCTAACAGCCCAAAAATCCTATCTTGCACTTCTACAATCTTTATTGTTAAACGCCCCTCTGATGCGTGACGAGCACTTTGAGAATGAGTCCTCACCATTATTACTGTTTCATCTTCTCTAAATTATCTTTCAAGCATTATTCATACACATCCTAGAGATAATATCAAATTCCCCATATTATGTATATAGTATAATCTATATTTACTCTACTTTTCCATAGCTTAAAACCTTAAAATCATGATAGAAAGTTTTTGAACTTATCTTTCCAAATCGACCTCAATCAAATTCGACCATCATCATTTCGAACTAACTTTCACCATCTCTCCCCTATGTTATACATTTCCATAATACCTCCATAGCTCGATATTTTAATTTATGCACATTCTATTTTATATAAGAATATTGCCTCCTAGCTAGATTCTTGGAATCTAATCAGTTTGATACACATACCACATATATCTATTTTACATCTTCACATATATCTTTAGCAGGTTGGCTGATACATTGTACGGAGATACATTATCACAGTTCTACTGATAATACACATTTTTTGTTCATTTTATACAAACACAACATTACATTTTCATATGACAACATATTTTTCTTTTAGTTCGATTTATCTACTAATTACTTCATTCGATCTATCAACACAATTTTTGCACAAAATATTTTTTCATTAGCTCGAATATTTCTTACAAAATACTTTACAAAGATCAAGTTTTGCAGAAATTTCTACAGATCGATCTACAGGTTACATTACATTTCAGTTTTCAACACTATTTCATGCCGAAACACTTCTGCTTGAAAAACCCCTACAATGGTTGTCACAGAGCTTGAGCCCACATCCATCATAACTTACTTCCACAAGAAACTGAGGAAGCTAGTTGTAATAGTGCCTGGACCAACCTTCAGCAGGAAATACTCCTTCACGAAGTAGAATGATGATTGTGCAGAAGAAGATTTTTAATCTCCGTCTTCCTTTTCCACCACCACCGTATCCCCACCACCTTCGAGTTGGTAGAGATTAAAGGAGGTTCTAGTTTAGAACCCAGTAACTTGCAAGATACCGACAATACTTCCTATTATGTATGCTAACCTCCACATTTATCTCTTCAACCTTATCATCTACCAACAGACAAATGCATATCCGACGTTGCTCCTTAGACAAAATCACATAGTGGAACCGCCACATGTGGTAGTAATCATCATCAGCTTCCACCGCTTCCTCCTCCGTCATACCGTAGTAAGTTGGTGGTACAGGAATAGGCGTGGGCATCTCCAGAGCTTAGTTGCCAAAGTAGCGCAACTGCAGCCTTTGCACTTCAGCAGCCACCCTTTCTTCATATACCTGCCGCCTGGTCTTCACCATACTTAAAAACATAATATAATAAAAAATATTCAACAACAGGGTACATTCATAAAAATGACAGACGCTACGGTATAAGTACTATTTATACCAATCTAGCATTCAATGTGAAGATACGTTTCCAACGCAACCATTATTCAAAGAACCTTTACTTGGAAAGCCAACCTTCAGGTATATTAATCCTTTCCATCATAATGAATGCCAGATACAATATTCCATAAAGAAATACCGAGTACCTAACCATTCAAACTCTCCATCAATACGCCATAACTTTTCAACTTCTAACACCAACAGTCAAAAGATTTTTTCTCAACCAAAGTCGCCCGTGCCTTCAGTTGCGAGGGGGTAATTGTAGGAACCTATCTTTTAACCTAGTCCAAACTTGAGCTACCTCAATATCAGACTCACGCATTGAAGGTGGATCGAGCACTGCAGTAAAATATAAACAAGTCAAAGACACATGTCTCCCACGAACTAATAGTTATACATTCAACTATCACTTACCTCATTATCAAGAAAACGTGCTTCTACATGATAACGAGCCGCAAGTAAGGTTTATATAAATAAAAAGTTCCAGAGAAAATAAGGCCAAATTTTATAGATTCTAACACAGGAATTTCTAGATTCTAAACACCACAAAAATTCTTATTTCAAGATCAAGCATTTCTAGTTCAAGAGATTACTTATAATAAGATATTAGCCTCAAGCAATAAAAGTCACAGTTACTAAACCTTCAACTCGAGGCAATAGTTTTTTTTATCTATTCAAAGGTTTTTCACGCTAAATCACCTGTGTCACTTCTTGTATTATATTAATTTTTATCACAGGTATATTTGGTATAAGATCTAATTTCAAGCTATTTCGAGCTACAGAATTAGGTCATTACAACTATCATCCTATAATTTTCGTATATAGGGGATTGACCATTTTGAAATTATTTAAAATTATTGTCAGGCCTTTTTTTGCTTTATTTTGATGGTGTTATGGTTGTCCATGATATTGGCATATTGTCCTAGTGAACCTGAAGTAAAGCAACACATTAGATTAGAATTTGCATACCAATTTTTTTTTAAGAAAATAAGAGAATAGATGTAAAATAAGCACTCATTCTTTTGAAGTAAATAAACAATGCTTATTCAAATTTTAGAAAAAGACAGATCCTTGTGCTTCTAAATGTGGGAAAATATGTTGCAAGAAAATGTAAGGTATTATTTATAAGTAAAGGCTGAGCTTCGTAAGACTTTTAAAAGGGAAAAATCTGAGGGAGTTGTTTAATTGTCTAATGGGAAACTAAGCTTCAAATATCACCAACCCCTGATGAATATTTTCACTACCATTGTTTTAACTTTAAAAAAAATAAAGCCAAGACATCAAAATTTATAATTAGTGTAAGGATTTACAGTTCAAAAATAATAGAAGGTTTAGAAGGCTCCAAGAAGATGGATATATGAAAGAAATAAAAGCCTTTGACATGAAGAACCTAAATTTTTGTTTGTATTGACGACCAAAAGATACAAACATATTTCATCAAGGTGTACTTCCTAGTATGCAAAAAGCCTACTCTAAAATGATATAATGTCTATTAGAATTTTAGAAAATATGGAGTTAACGCACTTAAAGCAAGGTTGCATATTTAATGTATATAACATTTTCCTAAAAAAATAAGCATGAGTGTATCAATCCAATTTTTGTCAAAGCTCCATTAAACCCAATAAAAAGCAATGTCGTAAGTACTCAGCAAAGCCAATCATAATCTCTAGACTTCATCTTTAGATATGTGAAAACTGATATTTAATTGTAGGAAGATAGATAAACATGAGCACTAATAAATTTGAGAAACAAACACAGATGATATAGTCATTGGGATGTTGTATGATACACCAGAGCGCTTCATCATTTTAATTGATATCCGAGCTTCTTTGCTTTTGTTTTTCCAATATTAGTTAACACAATATTAATTAGTAGAATAGGGATTGCTTTGAGGGAGATTTTTTTTTGTTTTTAATATTTAAATCTACCATCAACAACTAACTCAAAGCAAGAGGCATTGCGACATGATGAACCTAATGCCCATACTAATCGTCTAATAAGAGAACAAATTTTAGGATTAAAAATCAAAAGAAATAAACATAAATAAATATTTCAATTTTAGGTGGGAAGGAAAATGAGAGAAGATTGGATTAGAAAAATCTATACCTAATGGGGTGACACTTGGATAACGTATGCAATAATTAATCTCCTTAGCATTCACTATCAGCTTTGAGAGTTGCATGAATCCCAAAAGTTAAAGACTTTGTAAGAAATGCCTCAAATTTATAAAGTCATGTATTGAATCAAAATCCAAGGAAAATAGTGGAGAGAGAGAGAGAGAGAAAGTGAAAGAGAAAGAGAGAGGGAGAGAGATGTACCTATTATGGAGTACTAGAGGATGGTCTGAGGGAAAGATTGGGGATGATGAAGAGAAGGAAAGAGATTACTTAATGGGGGCAGTTTTTCTTTTAAAAGAACTTACAATAGGTTTTTTTCTCTTGCAAACTAACGTGTTTGTCATCTGCTTAGCCATGTCTTTGAAGGTAAAAGGATACATGGGTAGTCTTATGGATGGGTTGAATGCCAATCTTAACCCTTCATGGTAACATACCTCAAACACCTAATTTAAAAACACCCACTTGTAAAAGCCTCAATTTCTTAATAAACCATAATTTTTAATTCAAATTCTAATTCTAAAATAACATGGGGACTAAAGAGAAATATCCAAAATGTAGGTGGGACCAAACTCAGAAAAATAAAAAATAATGGATAAAAAAAGGGTTGCCTGGGGTAAGCTTTGTAGATCCACTCTTGTAGGGGGGGGGGTATCGGGGTTAGAAGTTTAATTGATATTAGAAGTTATTTTTATTCTAAAGAAGGTTTGGGTTCTTTAACACAAAGAATGCCTTTCGTCAGATTTCATGAAAAAGTGATATTTTAGTTCTAACTCCTATTTCATCGATATGACTTATGCTTCTAAGATTTGGAAGAACATGTTGCTTCTCTTCGAAATTGTGAACAACAACACGGGTGTTATATTGGGCATGGGCAATATAATCTTTTGGCATGATAACTGGATAGCAGTAGGTTCTCTTTCCTCTCTTCTTTGGCTAGATCGTGTATGACAAATTTTTGTTAAGGATGTGCTGGACTCTGAAGGCATTCGGCATCTAGATAAGCTTGAGTGTTATCTTCCATCTTTTTGGAAGGAGTTTTTGGCAAAGTGTTTCTTCTTAAATCATGATTAGGGTAAACCAGTTTGGTCTTCAACTGCTGATGGCTCCTTTACTATCAAATCTGCATGGAACTTTGTTAGAATCTCTACTTCTACCAATGATTATCTCAAAGGGATATGGCATCCTTGCCTCCTATCTAAGATTTAAGTATTCATGTGGAAGCTCTGGAAACACATTGTTGGCATGGATTTGGTTATTCAAAGAGCTTTTATTCACATGGCTTTTAAGTGTGTATGCGGTTGTGATGCTTATGCTTTTTGTGAATCTACATATCATCTCTTTATCTCCAGTTCTATTGCCTACGTTGTTTGGAGTTTCTTTAGCAGATGTTGTGGAGTTGAGCTCATGGTGTCTTACTCTATTCAGCTGAGGTTCAAGACTTGGTTACCTACTACAAATAACCAGTCGCACATGGGCATAATCAAGGGCATTTTCCCCTCTCTTATTTTCTCGGAAACTTTGAAAGCTAGATGCTCTAACAAGTATGATGGCATTGCTATGAACTTTTTAACCATCATTAGCAAAGTGTTACTATTACTTAGTAATATTGGCTTCAAATTTAAAGTTACAAAGAGTGCTTCTGGTTTGGAAAAGTTGTCCCTTCAAGCTCTTGGCCTCTCCCCTAAAATGCCCAAGCATAGGCCTATAAAATTTGTAAAATGAACCAGGCTTCCAAAGGGTTACTTAAGCTTAATACCGATCTAGCCCATTTGTGTTTTACAAAATTACAAAAAAGTTGCGCTTTTTTTTTGAAGAAAATTACTTTCTGTTTGAATAGACTTTGCTCCTGTTCGAATACACAAGGGCAGAAGCCTCTCTGTTCGAATAGACTTTGGTTTTATTCGAACAGAGTACAGATTTTTAGTTTTACTATTAAAAGGTTCCTTTTGTATTTTTCAAAAATCAACTCTTCCAGATCGTTTTTTTAAGGCTTAAGATATTTAAGAGAAAATGGAATTCGATGAGAGATTAAACTAGAATTAAACCTCAACTTGAATAGATCTTAGAATTTCAAAAACCTTATTTTAATTTGTAAGCTTACGAGTTTCAAACTTAGAAGCTTTGGTGGGAGATTAAAGTGAGGCATTGCGAGTACGAAGGTGTTGAGATAACGAAGGATCAATTGCTAAAAGATTGCTTAAAGAGAGGTAACCACGGGATGTGTTTATTGATTCTATAAGTAATCAAACTTCTTATAATTCTTTGATCATAGTAGATTTTAGTTGACGAGAATTCAATAACGACCTGTAGGTTTTTCTCCAGAGAAAGGTTTCTAACAGGTTTAACTTTGTGTGTTGATTATCATTGCTTATTCGCACTAGATTATAAAATCATTTTAGATTAGATTAGTACTTTGCTATAATTTTATACCTAATTAGTTGACATAATTAATCCTAATTGATTAATCTCAAGGACTCAGAAATTTCAATTGGTATCTGAGCGGTCATGCTTGAAGGTTTAACAATCTGAGTGTGGATCCTTACACGTATATTTAAGAGAATATTAATGGAATCTAAAAGATTTGGGGGTCCCATAAATCATTCAAGCTCTCTGATGGCAAATACTATCCTTATTGGAAAGTTCAAATAATTTCATTCTTACAATCGCTCGGAGAAGATGCCTAGATTACAAGAGAGGATGGATGGACGCACCCTACCATGGTGAATGGAATAGGCGATGATACTAAAGAGGTCCTTAAGCCTAAGAATCAATGGTCTAAGGGCAAAAAAGAAGCTACTAATTATAATAATAAGGGTCACAATGCTATTTTTATGGCTGTGAGTTCAAGAAAGATTCGACATATCTCTGTGTGTACTACTTCGGAAGAAGCTTATGATATATTAGTTCGAACTCACGAAGGTGATGATATAGTCAAAGAAAGTAAGTTGCAAATGCTCACCTCCCAATTCGAGAATATTCAAATGGATGAGAAAAAACCCTTTGATGAGTTTTATGCAAGACTAAGTGACATTGTCAGCACTAGTGCTGCATTAGGTGTAACTTACTCTTCTGTTCAAATCATTCACAAAGTCTTGAGGCCTCTTCCCAGGAGCTTTTGATCCAGGCATAATGCTATAGAGGAAGCTCAAGATTTTTAAAATAAAAAATGAAACCAGGCACATTTGTTGGAAAGTTACAAACATTTGAACTCGAGAAACATATAGAAAGCCTTTAGAAGAATAAAAGTGTTACTTTTAAGTCTTCCTTTACCTTTTCGTCTTCTAAGGGTACCAAAGAGGCTGACAACTCATATTTTTCAGATGATGATGATGGGTTCGATATGGATTTAGAGATTGCCTCTATAAGTAACCAGTTTAAAACTTTATAAAAAATGTCAATTTCAAAAATATGGGCAATCAGTAAATTATAAGTCGTGAACTCATGATCAAGTTAAATCGAATAATCAGCAGACCAACCCTAACACTGACCTAAGTTAAGTTGAATGTTATAAGTTTCATAAGTTATGTTACTACGTGTATAGTTGCCCCAATAAAAAAATTATGGTAATAACAATAAAGCCATAAATATTATTGGTACTTGGGATGATAATAATGAAATTGATGCCAATAATGATCATTCCTAAGGAAATGAAAATAAAAACTATTGTGTGTATTCTGCAAGAATAAACCCTAGTAATGATTGTTCTCACCCTTTTGAGCTAGAAGGCCCTGCTAAAAGTCAGAGTGATAATGAATGTTATAAATTTTGGGGACTCTAATCTTGAAGAGTTGTATAGTCGGACATTTTCAAAATGTACTAAACTTGAAAAGGTTAATAAAACCTTGAAAGATGAAGTTAACATACTCACACTGGAACTTAAAGAGAAAGTCGAGGATACAAGCCTTCAGATTCAAAAGCTTGAAAGTGTGAAACAAGATTTTCTTGATAAAATTGAGCCACTAAAAAAGGAAGGTCATAATGCTGAGGAGAAAGTTGAGTTAACTCTAGATGAACTTGAATAGTCCATGCTTGACTTAGTTACTTCTCAGCATAAACTTTAGATGTGTTGCCATGATACGAAGAACTTCGATAAAATACTATATATGGGTAGAACCGAAAGTGATGAAAGGGAACTAGGATATGAAAAACTTGCTTTTAACTTAAAAATCCCTCAAGTCACCAAATTGGTTAAAGCAACCTTAGTACCTAAACATAGTACATTATCAACTACTCATGGTCAGGTCAAAAAGGTTTACTAAAATCAATTTTTTTTATTGTAGAGCATGTGGTTGAAAGGGCTACGTTGCGTCTGATTGCAGATTTGTTGAATCCTATCGATTATATGTTCGATCACCCAATTGGCAAGGATATGACTCAAGCATAATTTTTACTAATGTAAAAAAAAAGTGAATATGGCTAGGTGGTTTGCTCGAGAAACATCACCTCAAAAAATTATTAGCTATTTGGGTGCGAAAAGATGATTTGTCACCGTAAATAAAGTAATGAATTTAAACTGAGACGTGTAGGGTATTGCCTTGGTTTTAATTGTACTTTGCATTTTAGGAGCTTTTAAATGTCAAATATTCTTACTAGACTAGGATAATGCTTTTGTGCTATATTAATTCATGGAGTAATTATTTGGTAAAATCATTATTCACAATAGTCAGTAACCTCCTTACTTAAATTAGAAGCTCATTATGATTAGAACCATATAAGAATAATTGTGAAGATTTTGTACCCAACTATATGTGAGGATCTGGCCTTTTGCAAGCTTCAAGTATTATATCACAATTTTTTTTCAACTTGACATTTTGTATTTTTATAATCTTATTTATTATAATCAATTGTTGACCGTGACATTAAATTCAAGTTATACTACTAGAACACTCTCTTATCTTAAGTCGAGGCAAAAAAGATATCGTACGAAACTGAGGAAGTAATCTTAAGCATTTATATATATATATATATATATATATATATATATATATATATATATATACCTTTTTGGCCTTTTTCGATTACCCAATATATATTCGTTTGTCGACCCTTGAGCCTAAAAGATGTTGTTTATAACCACTCTCCTTTTACCCTAGTCATTCTGAGGATTATTGAAAGAATGTGACAAAGAGCTCAAAGATATAAATATGGCTTTAAATTTGAAGGACTGTGAAAAAGAGCTGAGATTATAGAAATATGCATTCAAAAGGTTGTTAAATTGATAAAGTGAACAAGAACTAAAGATCAAATAGTTGAAAATTGATGTAGTTACGAGTGAGTTGTAAGAAGAATAAAAAAGTTAAGTATGGTATTGTCTGAGTGAGCCAGTTATAATATGAAGCCCGAGTATTCTCAAAATATTAGCAAAGCACCATTTCCATCACTTATCTCACCTTAGCCTTCATTACTACCCTTACAAGACCTATTTGATTCTGAGTCTAGTTTGATTAATTTAGTAGGATGTGAGATATGGATAGCATAACATCTGAAATTGGGTCAGTACTCACCCTATATATTTTGACTTATTTGTTTTAGTGCTCACTTGGTCTTATATTTATTCACATCTCAGCTTAACGTACTTGGTCTATACCGAGGTGTTATTGCACTGTGATAAAAGGCCATTAAATATTTTTGCTAAAATATTTTATAACACTCCTCCACTCTCGATTAAGCACACCCGGTCGAACTTTGATTTTGGGCATCGATAAGCAAAAGAAAAACAATTGGGACAAAAAGCGTGGAAACAAGAAAACCTTAAAGCGCGGTCAATCTTTAGTAAATCCTTCTTGTCTCCCCAAAGTGATGGGGAACTTCCTTCTTTCGCCTCCTAAATAAAGGGGCGACCATAGCTACACCAGGAAATATATCCCGTAGGTTGGTACTTTTCAAAACTTGACATATAGAAGGGGATCCTATCTGCTCCGTCTTGGCACGAGGACATATAAGGTCGTGTGGACTGTGCAAATGCGCGCTGCTCTAATTATTTTGTTGCTGTTATGATTGGATTGACCAATTGTTGTGTTCAAATTCTTTTTATTCCAATATTAGTAAAGATAAAAATTGTTAGAGACTTGCGGGATGTCATCACCCCAAAAACTCTCTAATAAGTGGGACCACCCTTAAGGGATACGAAAAAAATTATATTACATGAGAATTGAATGTCCCGAACCAAAATAATTGATAATAAAATAGAGTAGCAAGATTCCCGTGGGATTTCATCACCCAATGGATAGGTGTACCGGACCGGGGTACAAACACGGGTTCATAGGATACGGCCCCAACCTAGCGCCGCAAAATATTGATATTAGGCTTGCGACGTCACCATTCCGAGTGTTGATTTACGTACGATAAGGCGACTCGCTCGGGTGTGACGACCGAATATCCACTTTAAGATAGTACAAGCATAGTGACGTAGGGGAGTATAGGAACCAAAGCCTTTTGCCATCCTACCCATTTTGAACATAAAAGAATATATGGTAGACTTAATTATTACTTCTAAAAAATATTGATGTGCTAGAGTCTAGGTTTAATTGATTATTTATTGTATCGAGTGCCAAATTTTATTGATTATTAGTTGTGTATGACCAATTAGACACGTGAAGGAAAATGATTAGGAAGTTTACCAGAACTTTTTCCCATTTACTGCCCACTACCTTAGCCTAAGTAGAAAGGGCGACCACCTTGCCTTGTTAACACAAAAGAGGACTTAAAAGCCCTAGTTTGGGAGGAGAGTGATCCATCTCGTGTTTCCCTATTTTTGGAGGAGGGTAATCCATCAAGAATTGACCTAATTGAACATATTGTTGAGCTAGAATTCAAACCCCCAATCATGGTTGCGGCCAAATCTCTTAGGGACTATTGGACCCCAGTGGTGAGCGATATGCCTTTGTGTATCGTGTTACCAATCGTCATGACAAACTATTATAAAATTAAGCCTAGTGTGATCCAAATGTTACCTATATTTTATGGGCCTGATTCTGAAAGCCTTTATAAGCACATGCATGAGTTTAAAAAAATCTGTGCGCTCTCAAAATATTAACATTTTATTGATGATTCCATCCGCCTTCATTTATTCCTATTCTCACAAAAAGACAAGGCGAGTCATTGGCACTAGCATCTATAAATTTATGGGATCAAATGGAGACCAAGTTATAAACTAAATGGTTTTTTATGGGAAAAATCCTTGCTCTTTGAAATACAATTATTGAATTTATTTCAATTGAGGGTGAAACATTTTACGAGACATGAGAGAGATATAAAGATCTTCTTTCACAATGTCCCTATCATGGCAAATTCCAAAACCTTAAACCCGATAGAACTTATAAAGAGTTTGAGATATTGGCTGAGAACTTTCAGCAATGGGATTTTGATTTACATAGAAATATTTGTACAACCAAGAAAGGTGGCTTATACGCAGTGAGTAAGAGAACGACCATAAAACCTAATTAGAGACTCTTACCTGAAAAATTTAGGCTATGGCTGTGAATTAATCTAAACAGGGGGTGAGTCAGAGATTTAGAAAGGCTTCGGGGGCGGAGGCTCTAATTTTTTTTATTTAGAAATTCAAGGGGTATTTTGGTAATTTTACTTATATTAATTTCCAAATATATCTCTAGAATAATATCGTAATTATTAATCTACTAAGATAAAGCATAAAAAAATAGTATGTTAAAACGGACTAATAATGCCATTGATATATAATAAACTTCGCAAAAATGATTCCCAAAAATATCAAACAAGATAAATATCTCGTCAAGCTTGATAAAGATACATGAACAAAAATGAATCAAAGTCAGGTTCCATGCCAAGGAGTGGATCCAAATAAGCATTTAGTTCCTTTTGAAAGTTGTGCCTTTCATTTCTTTATTTTGTCAAAATCATCAATTAGTGAGTTTGTAATGAACTGCGTAGCAATTTCTTTCTCTACATAGATAAGCAGACTATCTTCAAGATATCCATCATCCATCTTACTTTGAGTAGAAGTCTTTATTAGCTTCATTGCAGAGAATGTCATTTCATTCGTCGTCGTCCAAACTGGAAGAGTCAATACGAGACGAATTACTTTATCTACAAGTGGGTAAGTTGCTGATTTTTTGGTACTCGCCATTACTGGACAAAGTTCTATAACAGTTGATTAGCCTTTCAACTCAAAATTCATGGTGAAGTCATTTTGATAATGTTCCAATTCATACGGTAGTTTCCTTATCTCACTCTCTGTAAAGTTCCTAAGGTAAAACTTGCTTACTAGCTTGCAGATATCATTAATATTAAAAAACATATAATCTTCTCTAGGACTCAAAGCTAAGCTAATACTCAAAAGTTCTATATTGCGATCATTGAACCGAGTATTTAACTCTTCCAACTGTTTATCCACTGCTCCGTTATAGATGTCAAATTGATAATGATGCATATTTGAAACATGATCTTATTGATGACGAAACCGCCCGCTACCCATAACATAAAAAATTTCCATATCCGGAATATAGATATCTTATTTTACACAAAATGTTTTCATCTTCTTTAAAAGAGTTTCCTAACCATTATCTTTAAATTTATGGATAAAAGTTTTAGTAGATCTAACCAATTTCATGGCATTTACAATATCTTGGCTTTAATTTTGCAAATGTTGACATAAGTTATTGGTAATTGCCATAGTTTTTTCCATAAGATGCAAAATAAAAGTGAATTCAAAAGATCTTACGCTTTCATATGATGTAGTTGCATCCCCCTTTTGCTTATAATTGGTTCCCTCATTCATAATCATTTGAAGAACTTCACAAGTTTAAGCAAACATCTTTATCAAACTTGATATGGATGAATAGTGTGAGCCTCATCGTGTGTCTCCTGGTCGTTACAAACTAATATGATTAATCTCACATCTTAACTCGATTTTACCGCTAGGGATTAGATTTCTTATGTCATTTGCATATGCTGCCTGTAATTCTCCTAGACATTTGGTGGAAGCGTTAGCATTATTTATGGCAAAAACTGTCTTCCAAAAAAATTGGAAAGCAAAAATTACTTCTTTTGATGCAGAAACTAATACTAATTGGAGACGGTGGGCAAAATAACAAATGTAATACGCGTATCAACATTCATCTAGAATCAATACTTGTAAGCCATTCCATGCCCCCCTCATATTGCTAACTCCATCGTAGCTTTGTCCTCAGATTTTTAGAACAACAAGTTTATTTTTAACAAGAAAAGCTAAGATCTCATTCTTCTATTTTAAAGCCGCAGTATCTGGAACATGGATAACACTGAATAATCGTTCTTGTACACAACCCTTTGTATCCACAATCCTTGATGCCATGCCCATCTGCCCTTTCTTAGACTCATCTCTTGATTCATTAACCATAATACAAAATTTACGGTCACTAATGTCTCTAAGAATAGCATTTTGTACTTTTTTTGCAAGGACTTGCAAAATTCTTTCTAAATCTGATGTGAAGTATATTTAGCAGTTGCTGGAGCATTTTCCAACACATTCTTTCTAACATCTTCATTGTAAGAACCAAGTAATTTTAGTATCTCTAAGAAATTACCACGATTTATAAATTTTGGGCTCTCGTCGTGACCTTTAAGTGCATACGCTTGAAATATTAACCACTAGATAGAGTCTATGGAGGCTTTAATTCGTAACATATTCTTGTCAACAAGATCTAAATTGTCTTTTTCAAAGTGGAATTCAATGTCTTGTAGAGGCTTCATTAAACAATATCACTATATTGGGACAGTGCATCTCACATAAAACATTACATTGTACAATATTTTTTGTGTTCCCTCCTTTGGTGTTAATCACATTTCGGTTAGTAAAGTAACCTCCTCAAATTATTGTTCTATCTTCTTTACTAATGATTCTTGCCTATTTCAGGACCTCTGCTGGAAGACGGTGATTGGGGTTGCTAAAGTACTTGATGGCCTTTACCTTTTCCAAGCTACATTATTTCAAACCAATTTTTCCTGAACAAATTATGTTTTGTTTGATGTATGGCATTGGCTCTTAGGTCACCTGTCGACAAAACATTTGAAATTCCTATCTAATAATAATACTCAAGTTTTTTAGTAAATCATCTTGTCATTCTGAGATTTTTCCCCTTGCAAAACAAACACGACCACCATTCCCTTTGATCCACATTAGTACTACAACACCATTTGACATGATGTACTGTGATATTTGGGGGGGGGGGGGGGGGGGGGGGTGGGATACTGAATACCATTGATTGGTGGTGCTCAATATTTTTTAACCATCGACGATGATTTTTCCGGCTCTATATGGGTTTTCTTAATGCGTTTAAAATCCGAAGAAAAAGCTTTACTTCAACAACTTTTTGTTCTTTTTGAAACTTAATTAAGTCGTAAAATCAAAATCTTACAATCGGATAATGGGAATGAATTCCACACTCTAAAATCATTCTTTCTCAATAATGGGATAGTCCATCGCACTAATTTTGTTGCTACCCCGCAACAAAACGGCGTAGTCGAACGAAAACAATGACACATCCTTGAGGTCGGACGTGCACTCCATTTCTAATCATATATACCACTACATTTTTAGGGTGAGTACGTCCTTACTGCCATCTACCTAATAAATCAGATACCAAGTCCATTGTTAAAGAACAAAACCCCATTTGAGCTACTATACCAATAATCCTCGACTTACACTCGTCTCAAAGTTTTTGGTTGCCTATGTTATACATCAACCCTTGCCCATAATCGAGATAAATTTGTTCCTCGCGTACGTCCTTACATTTTTGTCGGGTATCCTTATGGTCAAATAGATATCGAGTGTTTGATATACACACCAAAACCATATTTACTAGCCGAGATGTTGCCTTTCACGAACATCTATTTCCATTTGCCAACATTCCTCTTGTCAACCTAAATTAGCCCTCCACTACTCCACTTCCATTACCTATTTCTAAAATTGATGTGAATATAACTTTGGATCCCATTCCAGATCTAAATGATCATGCTGAAACACTTATCCAACCTTGTCCATCTCATATTGACTCGGTCCAGGACTTACTTCCAACCACAGAATCTATGGAACCAACTCCATTACCTTTCCTTCCACCTACACACATCCGAAAATGACCTGGATACCTATCTAATTATGAGTGTGGAGACTCCAAGCCTGCCGTAAAGTCTTTTAGCTGCCCGTCGCCGTCATCAACTACAAATCCACAGAAAGATACTCGATATCCATTGGCTAATTTTATTTCATACAATAATTTATCTCATTCCCATCGCAGTTTCATTTCAGCTATTTCTTCGATTTTTGAACCTTAATTTTTTTTAGAAGCTGTACTAAATCCAAAGTGGCGTGAAGCAATGGAGAATAAATTTTGAGCACTTCAAGAAAATAAAACTTGGACGGTAGCCACATTGCCAAGGGGTAAAAAGGTTATTGGTTGCAAATGGGTTTACAAAATCAAATATCGCTCGGGTGGCTCGGTTGAGCGGTATAATGCTCGCCTCATGGCAATAGGCTAGAATAAAAAAGAACGGTTGGATTATCACAAAACCTTTGCTCCAGTGGAAAAGTTAGTTACGGTTCGTTGCCTCATTGTAATTACTTCTATACATAATTTGCCATTACATCAACTAGATGTTCAGAACACATTCTTGCATAGGGATTTACACGAAGAAGTCTATATGCAAATACCACCTGGTTTTTCTCAAAGGGGGGAGAAACTTGTATGCCGACTTTAGAAATCACTATATGGCCTCAAGCAAGAATCTAGGCAGTGGTTTGCTAAATTTTCAACTGCTCTTCGAGATGCGGGGTTTACACAGTCAAAAGCTGACTACTCATTATTCACTCAATACTCTTCTCATGGCTTTACTACTATCCTGGTTTATGTTGATGATATTATCGTTACATGCAATAACATACAAACCATTTCAAATCTCAAGCAGTTCCTTCAGCAAAGATTTCATATCAAAGATTTAGGCCTTTTAAGTATTTTCTGGGTATAGAAGTGTCCCACACTAGCAAAGGTCTTTGTCTCGCACAATGGAAATATACCCTCGACATTCTAGAAGACTTGGGCTTACTTCGAGTTATACCTGCCCTTTTTCCAATGGAACAAAATATTGTACTTGGCTCCATCGAGGGTGAGTTACTCTTTAATCCTTCGATTTATCGACATCTAGTAGGCCGCCTAATATATCTCACAATTACATGGCCAGACATAGTTTTCTCTGTAAACTTGCTTAGTCAGTTCACGAGTTTACCTCGAAAGCCACATTTAGAGGCTGCTTATCGTGTGCTTCGATATCTTAAAGGTTCCCCTGGACAAGGTATTTTGTTATCGACTCAGAGTAACTTACAATTCAGGGAATAGTGTGATTCGGACTGGGCAAGTTGTCTAGATACACGGCGTTCTACTACATGTTATTGTACCTTTCTTGGCATTTCACCCATTTCATAGAGAACTAAGATGCAAGTAATTGTCTCTTGCCCATTAGCTGAAGCTGAATATCGATCCATGGCCTTTGCGACTTGTGTGATTATTTGGTTTTGTCAATTACTTCGAGATCTTAGTATTAACTCCTCTCGGCCTACTTTACTTTATTTTGATAAACAAGCTATTTTGCATATTACTGCAAATTTCATTTTCCACGAACGCACGATGCATATAAATATCGATTGTTATTTTATTCGGGGTAAAATTTATGATGGGAGACTTCAGACATCCTATGTTCCTACTACTTATCAAATCACAGACTTATTTACACACCCCAAAATCCCTATTCCGAGACTTATCAGAATATGTTTCTCGAGGCTACGAACAGGTCGAACAGCCCAAAGCAGATGAACCCCAACGATGTAGTAAATAAATTACATTTAATAATACTACTTCCATACAGATATGCGCAACATAAATATCAATCTAATTTAATAGTCTAAAACCAACTCCTATCAATATGCCACTCAACATGACTAAAAACAAAGAAATAAGATAATGTCTCACATATACAGAAATAAACTAAAAGGGCATCGCAATAGTACGATCCCAGCTACTACTCCTAGTGGTCCTGAACACCCTGTTAATGACCTGGTCCTGAAATATATATCGCGTAAGGCGTTAGCAGGCTACGACTAAGCAAGTACACAATCTATAAAATTCATCATAATAGATAAGGATACATAAGCAATGATAATGATATAATATATTAAAGGAATTGTCTAATCTCAAACGAAGTATGTAAGATACATGACTATTCAAGTACTAGTAGTTATAGCAAGTTGTAACAATATTATGTGTCGCTACTTAAAGAATACATCTACGAACAATAATATCATATCATATCAGTAAATTGTATACAGGGTTTTCTCATATGGCTTAACCATACCTTAGAAATATTTTATCCTCTGCTCGAAAAGTATAATCCAGTCCTCTCTGAATGTTTCTCTTTTAAGGTTCAGTACCCACTGAGATGCCTGTGATGTGACTCTTTGACCTGACCAATATCTTTTTGGGATAATACCCATGGATATGCCATAGAATCTACCAATTCTCGTGACCTGACCAATATCTTTTAGGGATTTGTACCCAAGGAAATTTAAAAGGTTGACCACTAGACTTGACCGAAATGAATCCTAACTGGTATACTAACTTATTGTCTTTCGCGATCCTAACTTTTTAAAGTGACAAGGTCGTCAAGTCACTCTACTTGACACAAGACCTCAAACTTTTACTATGTGTCATTAGCGTCTCATATAGCTCATCCGTATATAAGCATAGCTTACTATGAAAATGGCTATCCGTAAATGATCTTTGTTAACTACAAGTCGATGTATAACTAACTAAAGTTTTCTGTACTTAGTTTACCAACACGCCTAACTCAGCTAAGAAATATATTCTCCTACTACATCTCGCCAACAAGCATAAAATGCAATCACACAATAAATTCCAAGTACTAACAAAATATATGACTTTTCATTAGGGTACTATGCAGACACTAAATCATGGTGAATTGTTAAATGCATAACCCAACTCTTGTTTACTATCTAACAATTAGATAAATAAGGCTAGTTTAATGTGGATGAAACCGTCATTATAGTATAACTAAATAACAATCATATAGTCTTTGTTCATCAAGAAACTTCTCACCTTCCTCAATATATGTTATTGAACATCTTAATTGGTTTCATTTTACATACTAAGGTCTCCTCATTAAGATATTATTTTGCCTCTAGAGCCCCTATAACAACTGTGATTATATCAAAGAATTAGTCGGCACAAAATCATAATGTGAATATCAATTAATACGCAATGAATCTAAATATGATTTTAGCTGAGTATCTGTGAACTTTCCTTGTTGATGAACGTATAAAAGGAAAGGAGAAACGACAACATGAATTTCACCGCCAAACACCTGATCAACAAGCAGAGCTTCACTCTTGTCCTCCTTCTTTACCCACAATAAGTAGGTTGAAGATCTCCCTCTGTGATATGTGAGGTGTAAGTACTATGGCTGGAAACTCCTCTCTCTAGCCTCTTTAAAACAATAAAGAAAGAAGAAAAAAAAGATTTTAATCTCTAGAACCGTGAAGGGCAAAAAGACTTCCTCTTGGAGGCTAGGTTTAAGAAGTGCTTCTCAAAGGAAGGGATTCGATGCTACCATTGTTAAATACTAAGATAGCTACCACTAATGTATGTCATAAACCTTCTTAGTATTAAAACCTATAAAACCTACTAGAAATGAACAAGATTAATCGGGGAATTACATTATGCCCAACTAAAAAAAATCGTCCCCGAAATTGGCATACCTAATTCTACAAACAAAGTAGGGTAAATCTCTCAAATCTCGTCCTCTCGCTCCCAAGAAGCCTTACCACGACTGCGATTGCTCCACTGAACCTTGACTAATGGAATAGTCTTATTCCTAAGAACTTGTTCCTTGCAATCCATAATAGCAATAGGAAGCTCATTATAAAAAACATCCTCTTAAATCTCAAGGGGCTGTCAATCAATAACGTGGGATGGGTCACGCTCATACTTACGTAATATCGACACATAAAAAATGTTATGAATCTAATCTATCGCTGGTGGTAAAGCTAAACGATAAGCAACATTTCCAATCTGATAGAGAATCTGAAAATGCCCGACAAACCTAGGTGCCAACTTACCCTTTTTACTAAAGCGCATCACCCCTTTCATTGGTGAAACTTTCAGAAATACATGGTCTCCTACAATGAACTCCAATGGTCTCTGACAGACATCTGCATAGCTCTTATGTCGGCTCTGTACTGTACGCAGTCTATCTCTGATCAAGCTAATACTCTCGGTAGTCTGAAGAACAATCTCTGGTCCAAGCAAACTCCGATCACCGATCTCTGCCCAGTAGATAAGAGATCTACGCGACCTACCATACAATGCCTCAAAAGGTGCCATGCCAATGCTCGACTGATAACTGCTATTATACGCAAAATTTACCAATTATAAATGATCAACCCAACTCCCTTTAAAATCTTCTACACAAGCTTGGAGTATGTCCTCCAAAATTTGATTAACCCGTTCGGTCTGGCCATCATTCTGTGGGTGAAAAGTAGTACTAAAATCTAACGATGTACCATATGCTAACTGGAAGCTCTTCCAAAACTTAGAAGTAAACTTAGAATCCCTGTCTGAAACAATCGATACCGTTACTCCATGAAGTCTCACAATCTCCTTGATATACAAACGTGCTAAGTCATCAAAAGATAATATACTACGAATAGCTAAGAAATGAGCCAACTTCGTCAAGCGGTCACTTAGACATATAATCCGCCAATAATGCCTACGCAAGTCACGATATATCTTCGTACCTCCTGGATAAATGGTGAACTTAGATCGATGAGCCTTGTCTAGAATCTCGTGTCGTAACTCATCATCATCTGGTACACATAATCTACCTTGAAAATAAATACCCCCATCAGAACTAATAACCAAGTCAGACTGACCATCTGCAACCATAGCATGTAACTCCCCATCGTGCTGCTGAGCCTGAACGATCCTACTAATCAATGAAGGCTGAGTTGAAATCCTAAACAAGAATATCCCTACAGAGTGAGAACCTGACTATGGATTAAACTCTAAGATCGTCTCTGACATCTCCCACTCTCTAATCATCAACTGTGCCATGATGCCACGTGGCTTGCGACTTAGGGCATCCGCTACAACATTAGCTTTTCCTGGGTAATACATGAACTCATAGTCGCAGTCTTTAAGGAACTCCATCCATCTGCGCTACCTCATATTAAGCTCAGGCTGAGTGAAGAGGTACTTCAAACTTTTATGATCAGAGAAAAGCTTAAATCTCTCCCCATACAAATAATGCCTCCAAATCTTCAATGCATAAACAATTGCCGCAAACTCCAAATCATTAGTCGGGTAATTCTTCTCGTGGATCTTCAGCTATCAAGACGTATTCGCAATAACCTTACCATCCTGCATCAGTACACAACCTAACCCATGTATTGAAGCATCAAAATAAGCCAAAAAATTCCCTCCCTCAGATGGAATAGCTAATACCAGAACTAAAGTAATTTACCCCTTGAGTTCTGTAAAAGTTTGCTCGCATTGGTAATCCCAGACAAACTTAACCTTATTCCTAGTCAGGTTGGTCAAAGGTGTAGAAATCTTGGCAAAGTCTAATATAAATCTACGATAATAACCTGTCAAACCCAGAAAGCTACGAATCTCAGCAACCGTAGATGGCCTCTGCCAATCAAGAACAGCCTCAACCTTGGAAGGATCGGCAACCACCCTATTCCTTGACACGACATGCTCTAGGAACTTGACTTTCTCCTGTTAAAAATCATACTTCTTAAGCTTCGTATACAACTTGTCCTATCTAAGTATCTTCAAAATAATGCGTAGGTGTTTGGCATGTTCTTTCCTCGAAGAAGAATATATCAAGATATCATCTACAGACACCGCAACTAACTTATTGAGATACGGTTTGAAAACACGGTTCATAAGGTTCATAAATATAGTTGAAGCATTAGTGAGTCCAAAAGGCATAACCCTGAACTCGTAATGACCGTATCTAGTCTAAAATGTCGTCTTTGGAATATCCTCCTCCCTAACTCTGAGTTGGTGAAAACCAAATCGTAAATCAATCTTAGAAAAGTATTGAGCTCCTCACAACTGATCGAATAAGTCCTTAATTCGAGGTATCAGATAACGATTCTTGATCGTGACCTTATTCAAATGTCGATAATCAACATAAAGCCTCATCAAAGCATCCTTCTTCTTAACAAATAGAGTTGGCGTACCCCATGGTGAAGCACTCTCACAAATAAAACCCTACTTCATCAGTTCTTTAATCTGTGCATACAACTCCTTAAGCTCGACTGGTGGCATACGATAAGTTACTCAAGAAATGGGCTCAGTTCCCGGTACCAAATTGATGCAGAAATCAATCTCTTACTTTGGCGGGAAGCCTGACATTTACTCAAAAACATCTAGATATTTGGAAACTACCGAAAGTTGATCAATAGGTATCGGCCCTTGAGACCCAAGCTTAAGATGTATAATCATCGAACAAATCAAGTCCTCAGTACCTGAACTCTGGATTTGAAATGGTTTACTATCCAAAATGGAAAATGTGAATGTTTTCTCAAAACAGTCGACACTGGCATGATAAGTCGATAACCAATCCATACCCAGAATGATATCAAACTCCTGAATTGCTAACACGATTAGATTTGCTAAAAATACTAGGTGACCAGCAGTAATATGACAATCTCTATGAACTCGATTTAGTGTAACTGATCTCCCTATAGGTGTAATCACAGACAACTCGCTATCTAGTGCCTTGGGTGTCAAACCAAATGAACACACACTAATATAAGATATGAAGGAATATGTAGTACCAGTGTCAAATAAAACTTTAGTAGGTGAGTAAAATACAAGAAGTGTACCTTCCAGCACTGGTTTGCCACCTCATTGCTCACGCCACGCCACAGCAAAAACTTTGCCCTGCGAAGGTAGTTCCCGTCTCTGGCCCTGTACTCCCTATCTCTGTTGTTGCTATTGCTGACTAGTACTGCAAGGACAAAGACGAGCCTGATGCCTAACCTCATCACACACGAAACATCTCCCAGAAATTTGTATACCCTAAGCTCTACCAGTAGTAACCACTCTAATATTACGTGATCCCTGTTCTGTCCTCTGTTTCTTCCAATAACCTTGATTACCCTGGTAGTCATGGTTCCTATGGTAGCCTTGATTCCCTTGATAACCCTTCCCGGTCGCGGTTATAACAATCTTTTTGCCCTTAGACTCAGTCCTCTTCTCAACCTTCCGTCCCTAGCTCTCTTGGGTTCATTGTAGTTGTTCTCAATCAACTGTGCTTTTGTCACCATCTTAGAATATGACCTAATCATCTATTCTGTAAGCTTTCCCCTGATCAGCTCTATAAGTATACCAAGAAACTACTTCGCCTTACGAACCTAATTGGCAATAAGAAAAGCTGTATAACGAGACAACTTGGTAAACTTTGCCTCGCACTCGGTAACTGTCATGTTCTCCTTCTGTTCCAACTGAAAGAACTGTGTAGCCATCTCATCCCGATAACTTTTTGAAAGGTACTAATCGAAGAACTTATCCTTAAACAATGCCCAAGTGATCTGTTGATCCTCAAATGTCTGCTCAGTTGTCTTCCACTAATTACTGGCATTATCATCCAATTAGTCTGAAACCACTCTAACCTTCTAATCCTTAGGATAATCAATCGATCTCATCTTCTTCTCAATGTTCTTTAACTAAAACTCTGCCTCCTTCGGTCCTGGTGGGTCTGCACTAAACTACTGACCCTTAGCCTTATCGATAGCAGTAATCTACCTGTTACCAATACTTTGCTCTTCCAGTAAGGCTCGCGCCTCATCCTTGGTTGCCTGCTGCTGTATGAAGGTACCAAGAGTATGTCATATTTGACCCATGTTAGCCTGAGTGACATAAGAAGGTACCATTGGTACTGGACCGGCCAGATCAAACCTAAAACTGACCATCCTGACCCTCTACAAGAACCTTAAGAATATCATGTCGGGCATCAATCGGAACCTCTGCGACAGGTTTTGTAATCGGCATAACACCAATGCTGCCACGTCCACCACGACCTCCACCACGGCCACCTCTACCTCGATGACCACCCCGTCTTATACGATAGTTAGCAACGCGAACACTACGCCAGATTCCATCGTCAGTGGCATTACAAGCATGACCACCATGTCCTCCATCTATAGCTCTGAGAAGATAAGAGCGGTTGTCATCACACAATAAAATATTATATATAATATTAAAATCATAAACATCAATAAAAATAACGGTCCTACCCCATGTAACCCATGAAATTTTTATTTTTTGTGTGTGATATAGAGCATGATCCATCCCAAAGGATAAACCATCGTTCTGATACCAATCTGTCATGCCCCAATATCTGTATTCCAATACTTGTCAGAATATGTCTCTCGAGGCCGCAAACAGGTCAGACATCCCAAAATTGATGAACCCCAATGATGTAGTAAATAAATAATATTTAATAATACTACATCCACACAGATATGCGCAAAAATATCAATATAATTTAATAGTCTAAAACCAACTTCTATTAATATGTCATTCAACATAACTAAAATCAAAGAAATAAGATAACGTCTCACATAAATAGAAATAAACTAAAAGAGTCTCATAACAACACGTTCCTAACTACTACTCCTAGTGGTCATGAATACTCTACTAATGACCTAGTCCTGAAATCTATATCGCACAAGGAGTTAATTAGCAAGCTACGGCTAACCAAGTATACAATCCTTAAAATTCATCATAATAGATATGGATACATAAGCAATGGTAATGATATAATATAGAGAAGGAATTGTCTAATCTCAAATAAAGTATGTACGATACATGACTATTCAAGTACAAGTATTTATAGCAAGTTGTAACCATATTATGTATCGCTACTTAAGGACTATATCTATGAATAATAATATCATTTCAGTAAATTGTATACAGGGTTTTCCCATATGGTTTAACCATACCTTAGAAATCTTCTGTCCTCTACTCAGAAAATATAATTCAGCTCTCCCTAGCTGTTTTTCTTTTAGGGTATAGTACCCATGGAAATGCTATAGAGTCTGCCAATTCTTGTGATATGACCAATATCTTTTAGGGATTTATACCCAAGGAAATGTGAAAGGTTGACCACTAGACCTGACCGAAATGAATCCTAACTGGTATACTAACTTATTGTCATCGTGTATGGAATCTCAATTGCGGCTCTCTCTATATAGCCCCTTTAATTGATAAACTTTTATAAAGAGTTTCAAGGATATAAAAGAAAGTTCAAGACTGTCCATTTCGTAATCCTAACTCTTTGAAGCGACAAGGTTGTCAAGCTACTCTACTTGAGACAAGACCTCAAACTTTTACTCTGTATCATTAGCATCTCATATAGCTCGTCCGTATATAAGCATAACTTACTATGAAAATGCCTATACGTAAAAGGCCCTTTGCTAACAACTAGCTGATGTATAACTAACTGAAGTTCTCTGTACTTACTTTACCAAAATGTCTAACTCAGCTAAGAAATATATTCTCCTACTACATCATGCCAACAAGCATAAAATGCAATCACACAATATATTCAAGTACTAACAAAATATATGACTTCTCATTAGGGTGCTACGCGGACACTAAATCATGGTGAATGATTAAATGCATAACGTAACTTTTGTTTACTATCTAACCATAGGGTATATCTGCAGGTCTCAAAACCTACTGATTAATAAGGCTAGTTTAATTTGGATGAAACCGTTATTATAGTATAACTAAAATAACAGCCATACAGTTTGTGTTCATCAAGAAACTTCACACCTTTAATTATTCCTCAAGATATATTATGGAGCATATTAATTAGTTTCACTTTACATACTAAGGTCCCCTCATTAAGATATTGTATATCCAAGAATTAGTCGGCACAAAATCATAATGTAAATTTTAATTAATACGCAACGAATCTAAATATGATTTAAGTTGAGGATATGTAAACTTACCTTGTTGATGAGCGTATAAAAGGAAAAGAGAAACGACAATATGAATTTTATCACCAAACTCCTGATAACAAGCAGATCTTTGCTCTTGCCCTCCTTTACCCACAACAAGTAGGTTGAAGATCTCCCTCTGTGATCCGTGAGGTGTAAGTACTAAGGTTGGAAACTCCTTTCTCTAAACTCTATAAAATAATAAAGAAATAAGGAAAAAAAGAGTTTTCTCTCTGGAACCGTGAAGGACAAAAAGACTTCCTCTTGGAGGCTAGGTTCAAAAGGTGCTTCACAAAGGAGGGGATTCCATGCTACCGATGTTAAATACTAAGATAACTTCTACTAATGTATATCGCACACCTTTCTGGTATTAAAACCTATAAAGCCTACTAGAAATAAACAAGTTTAATCGGGGCATTACACTTATTCACCAAACCATTAGGCCATTACCAATTTCATTTTCTTATCGGCAAGTTGGGCACTCTTAACATTCATGTGCCAACTTTAGGGGGGATATTAAGATTTACCAAATCCTCGGAAGATCTTGTGATATTGGTGTAATGGCGTGTTTTTCGGAAGGGAACCATTGCCAATTCTTCTGTAAAGAGATTGCAATTCTAAGCTAGAACACACTAGATTTTACGTAAAAACTCAGTAAACCTGAGAAAACCATGACCTCGATAAGGGTTTGATAGTGAAATCCAATATGTGCTAGTTCTTACAATTGTTGTAAGATAGAATAGATGCAAATAGTAAAGAAAAAATAGAGTTCTCAAATCCTGTTTAACATGTACTTTGCCTATATTTATGATGGATACGGGCTGTTACAAATAATTGGTCTCCTATCTTAATAGGCAGTAGCGAACTTCACAGATCTCTTGCAACAACTCTCTTTAACTGAGTGTAACTGCTACTGGAAAGGATTGAGATCTTATAGTTGTGGACTTGACATCTTCTTGACTGCTAGGGTGTATTTGACTTGGTTTTGCTAACTTTTCCTTGTCAAATCTGGGGAACATGCTACCGCAATATTTTCTCTAATAACTAAGTACCTTTGAATTGATTCTATTGTAGTTTGTATTTATTGAATCTGGGGAATATGCTACTACAATCGTCCCATTCTTGATATAATTACTTGTTGTGTCGAGAAGAAAATTTGATTTGATGAAATTTCTCGAATTGATATGTACAAACTGTGTATAGGTTGAAGGTCGTGTGTCATTCCCAACGTGGGTTGACCAGGCCGTTGCATGGTTCCAATGCTCATTAATGAGAGACTTTGAGGAAGGTGACCTTAAGGGTGGCGGGCTATAAATAGGATTGTAAAAATATGGAAAGGTATTCCATTCTCTTCGGCAGTATGGTGAAGACACAATTTCAAACTCTACATGAGGATTTGGTGAGGTGTACAAATGCCAAGTATTGGGAGTTAAAGGAGTGATATTTTGGCCAGCTGTCGTTGTCCTCGCGAATGTCCCAACCTACAGAATCGTCATATAAAGGAACGATGGAGTTGGAGGCAGAGCGTGCTGAGTTAGATATCTTCTTTTGGTGCCAATATTACTATGTTCTGCTGACGGTGACGAAGCGTATTAGCAGTCTTCATGAGTTAGCCTATGTGACGGTAGAAGATGAAGATGCTCTGGCAGGCAGGGCTAGCTATGGTGGCTATTCTGGCCATTATCATCTTTGTAATCCGCATGGTGTATAAGGCGGTGGGGCATTTAGAGGAAGAGACGGAGGTGGTGGTTTCAAATTGGAAATATGCTTATATCATTCAGATTGGAAGTAGGTATCTCTCTATTATAACCATCTTTGTTTTCTTGCAGGTGTGTTTTATATGGGCAAAGCTTTTTGTGGTAGAGTAGGAGGAATGTAGATAAATGTTATATAATGTAATCGGTAGATCGATCTGTAATGTTTATCGATGTAATAAATAGTGAATGTTGAATGTAATGTTTATCGATGCTCGAGTAATAAGGACAGCTTATCTAATATATATAAAAAATTAAGTTTTGAATTATGGTTATAAATATCTCTAAAAAATAGAAAGTGGATATAAAAGGAAAGATATGATGGTATTTGGTCAAATCTATTAAAAATGGCAAGATGTATTCCAGAAGGTGATGTATTAAGGTATAAGGAATTAAACGTACAGTCTCTATTTATAAATGTAAGAACTGCGCTGAGGAAAATAGATAAAATCGTGGATGTAGAGATATATTTAGATGATTTAGAGCGACATTGTAATAGTTTGTTAGCTGTAAGGAGACGGAGGCTATAGGACTTCGAGAAGATACGTGTTAGGCGTTATACTAGGCGAGTAGCTGAAGGATCTCGAGGAGGTATGATGATCAGTTGTGTGGACCCTATAAATACCCTCGTAGGAAGGGACTATTCATGCGCCATTGTTTATAAAAAAAATTATGTGTTTTATGATTCTTTTTGCTCATCTTCTGTTCCTGTGTCCAATATTGGCACGGAAGAGATTAGTGTTTTCATTGAGAGAGCCAAAGTAGCGAAGGAGAGAGATATTCAAGCAACACATAGTCAAGGTTGGTATCTACTATACTTTTCTTGCATGCCCAGTGTTGCTTCATTTTTGTAAAGAATGATTGAAACCCTTTGTTGATAGTAGTTGTATATATGCTATGTATGAAGGAATTTTAGTATGGATTTATATTTTTAGAAGAATTTGGGAAAATTGTATATTAGGGTTCTCTTTGGTTTTCGCATTATAGGTAAAATTAGAATGTGTATGATATGGATAATGTGTGGGATGGGATATAGGAATATGGGGGCTTAAGGTTTTGCTCTGATTTGGGAGGACGTGGAAAGAGAATGAATATGAGTTACTGTAGGTCTTACGGCGTGTTTTTAGGGGATTTTTAACAAAATGGAGTTGTGCGAAGTGTTAGGATAATTGGCAAAGTATTTTGCAGGATGTACGGCGTATATTGTCGGATGTGGCACCGGAGATAACGGGATTTTCAAAATTTTGTATGGATCTCCGAGTGGCGGGAAACTAAAATGTCTTCGAGAAGCTTTGTCATGTGGAAAAACTTCGAGATAAAACATGAGGGTAAAAAATTAATTAATTGTGAAAGAAATTGATGTCGATGTTAGATTTAAAAAACATCGAGAAGTAAAGATGTCGAAGGTAGTAACAAATAAAATGATGTGTCAGAGAGTAGAACGCAAAAAGTATATATATATTTTAACAACTTAGGATATATAGTGTATAAGATATCATACTAACTTAAAAAGTGAATATGATTTTCAGGTTTTAAATAAAAAATTACCGAACCAGTCCAAAAAGCTAGATGCCCCGATGGTGACGCAACAGGAATATTTGTTAATCTTGTCGATGTAGAAACGTTAATAATTGACGTTACTACCTACATGAAAGGGTTGGGTAATGAATACAGAGTTGCAAAAAAAAGTACAGAGGTTGTTTGCCAGAATCGAGCGCATCTGGAAGCTACGGCTGCCGAGATTTTTTAAGGGGAGAGAACATAAACTGACGTGGAATATGAGCCATAAGGAAGTGATGGGGAAGAGTGTACGGGCGGAGGTAGATAAGGAAGAGAGGAGGAGAGGAGGAGGGAGAGATAGATTTTATTGAGGAATGTTATGGGGATGCCTCAGAAACAAAGGATATTCAGAGTTTTAAAAAGAAGTATGGCATCCTAGAAGATGCAATACTTGAGGAGTACCTGAGGGAGATGACGGATCAAGAACTCCCAATAGATGGGATTCTCGTACATCTAGACCAAATAAAAAAGGGATTAAAGTTACCTTTTCGAGCTGATGAGAAGAAAATTTTAAATTTCTACGATGTTGCCCCAGGTCAGTTCAATCTGAATGTATACGACCTAATTAGGGTCGTAGCTGTGATAAATGGTCGTGTAATGGCGTGCTTTATGGGAGGATAATTTTCGCCAACACTTTTAGTAAGAATGGTGCAATAATAAGCTTAAACGAATAAGAATTTACGTGGAAACTCGGTAAAGGCTAAGAAAGACCATGACCTCGAGGAGGATTTAAATGTAAAATCCAATAAGTTTTTAGTTATTACAGTTTGTTATGTGATAGTACAATAAGGAAGAATAAATAGTAAAGTTGTAGATCTGAATAATTCACTCTCTGCCTGTATTTATAGTAGATACAAGCAGTTTTATAAAAAGAAAAATAGTTTCCAATTTTGGGGGTAATGGGTGAACTTCGCGGATATCCAACGGCTCTTTTTGACCAAGCACAACGGCTACTTTTAGTAGGTCAAGAACTTGTTATTATAGACGTGTGACATCTTCTCGAATGTTGGGCTATCTTCGACTATGTTATGTTGGCTTATCATTGTCATACCTGAGAAATATGCTACTTCAATCACCCCATTCTCGACATAATTACTTGCTGTTGTTTCGAGAAGAAATTGGAAGTTGAAGAGTTTGTCGAATGTCACACAGGCCTCCATTCTGCCATTTTTGAGGCTAAACTCAAATAAATCTGGTCATGTGTTTCTCGAGGAGCATTTAATGCAGAATATTAGACTTCGTAAGTTCATGAGGGTTGGGTATAAATAGAGGGAAAAATAATAGAGGTGCTATTCATTAGGTAATTTTTTGGAAGCTGCTATGGTGAAGATGTCACCCCAGGCATGGCATAGTGTGTGGTTGGATCTTGCAAATGGTAGTTATGATGATCAAACAGTGGTAAATATTGGTGCCACGTCGCTGTTGTGTTTTAATCTGGAACTGGTGGTTATGATGGATGGAAAAATTGAGAGAAGAGGAGGTAGATAGCGTCGAAACGTAGTTTGTCCATCTGAGTCTGTATCATCTGTTGTTGCATAAGATTTTGGAGCTCATCAAATGTTTGAAGATGTGGACACTACCCATATTGAAGATGATGATACGAAGGCTGGTTTGGCATCCTATAGATCTATTCGACCTAAAGAATTTCTTGCAATTTTCTGCTGCTACTTTTCTGCATAGGCAGCTCTTTTTAGAAGTTCCCTGACCTGAGATTCATTGAGTTTCTTAGGATATCATTGCCCTTTTCACCGGAGGAAATGTTAGATTCTGGTGAAAAGAAGCACATAGCATTATGTCCTTCATGTCGAATAGTTAGAACATAAAATGTAGCTTGATGTAAAGTAATAGAATGAGTGAATTGTCGAATGTAAAATCTAACAGAGTGTTTAATGAATAAACTTTATTATTTGATCTTATTGCATTTGTATACGGTGATCTCGAAGAAATGAAATTTATTAGCCAAATATGAGTAATCAACCTAGTTGATAGTTAGATAGATTTTGCTGAATATATATGAATTTTGAGGTTTTGTTGTCGAGTTTAGTAGATCTTGAATTGTAGATTATTGACTGTGTGGGGCAGAAAACGGTTTCCTAGGATGATTAATTTGACTCAGATGTATAGAGATACAATGTAAATTAAATGAGTAAGTTGATTATTTGTTCTTGTTGTGTATATAAATACCATGTTTAAGCTATGGTTATTTGTAGGAGTGGATATGGGGAGGACGAGGGCTCAGGCTTGGGAGGATAATCGTTAGAATCGGGTGTATGTAAAGTACTTTGAGTTGTTGGATAGGTATTTTGGCAAGAGTTGCGTAAATAGGCAGGTATTGCCAGTGGAGCTCAAATATGAAGAGTTAAGCGAAGTAGAAGTGTAATAGGTAAAATAGGAGTATGAATTCCATTGTAACATATAATTTTTAAGTCCCTCTGAACGCGTTGGAAAGATAAGGAATCGAGCCAAGGCTTTTGTGAAGAAAGAAGATAATTAGGCTGGTAGATGAGTTTGAGGAGTGAAATGAGTGATGGAGTATAATAAATGAGTATATGTGTAAGGTGTTGTTAGAAAGAAATGAATATATTTATTGTTGATATGTTATGAGTAAAATTTTCTCGAAGTTGATTTGAGTTGTATGAATGAATGAATTTTACTATTGCATGGGTAACGGAACGTTTATATGTCGACCTTTGATAGTTTGTCGAAAAAAATTGAAATTTGAACTTTTTGTTTAAGATCTTCTTGAGAATATAAAAGAATTGGAAATAAGGTAAAATATGTTTAGGGTAGGATATTATGAAAATGGCTTGGTGTACTCCTGTAGGTGATATTTTAAAGTATAAGGAAATAGATGCACACCATCTTTGTGATAAAATAGCCGGTGCTTTGGCAAGAGTGGATATATCATAGGATTTACAAAGAGATATGGAAGGTTTGGAGCACAGTGCATGGGTTTGTTGGCTTTCAGAAGGTGAAGGAGGTTTCCCTTCGTGGTGGGAAGAAAGCTTGGGATAAACAGGCCAAAGAGATTAGGGCCGACCTCGCGAAAGATAAAGAAGAGGCATTGTCTTTGTAGAGGACAAATTGTAAGAATGATGTGCGGGAACAGACCAATGCTGCGTGAAGGGCGATGGAGTTGGAGCACAGAAAGGTTATGGAGGAGGTGAGGGCTGAACTTTTGCAAGATAGTTTAAAAGCGTGTAAGAAGGTGAAGGCCAATTATGTAGGGTAGTAATAGGTGGTGGAGGAGAGAAAAGATTACTACAAAGGATTGGTCATTGCTAGGAACTTGGAGTTTCTCGATTCAGATATGATATACGAAGTTCCTGAAACCCCTGAGGTTCCTAGTAGAACGGTGGTTGTCGAGGATCCGGTGATGACAATTTCCGAGGGTTTTCGTCCTGAGGAAATATGGGATGAGCTTGCTCCAAGTAGATTTGTGAAGGTTGATGATGCAGTCTTTCCCCCTGCAGAGTAAATAATGTTTGAAAAAGTTTTTTGTTTGATGAAAGATGTAAAAATGATCGATGGGACCGAAACAATATTTTGTTATTTTCAGAGTGATTATGTTAATGTTTGTCGAAGATTATTTTGTATGCATAGATTTTGCTAAATTTATACGAAGTGTTGATATTCGACAAGATCAATAATGTAAAATATGAATGCAGATAGTAGCATAGTGTTGCTTTGAAGTAAGTTTTTGAGATTATTAAAAGATGGCCATGTTATGGCTAGTATCTGAAATGATTACCAGATGTTAGTCCTCAATGGGATATCTGGGTTTGGATTGAAAAGAACAAAACATGACATATTTTTTTCGATAAGTAATGAATATAAACAAGATTATCCTGTAATTGGATAGTGTTTGTCAAAGAATTGAATATTAGTTTTGACGCATACTTATCAAGTATGTATCGATACAAAGTAAAAGTAAGGATAGTAAAGATGAATGTTTGAAAGTAAAGATAGTAAAGATGAATGTGTGACAGATGTAATTAAAAGTAATGATAGTTTATTGGAATCAGTTGAAAGCGGTTATAGTTGTCATCTGTAAAACATTTTCAGTTGTACTGTATTCCATGGATATTCGAGCTTTATTTCATCTTCAGTCATCAACCACTAAGTCCCACTATCGGTTTTGTCGTTGATAATATATAGTCCTTCCTAGTTCTTTGATAACTTGCCAGAAACCTTAGGTCGAATACTGTCCTGTATGCGTCGAAGGGCAAGGTCACCAATACCAAATTTTATTTGCCGAACCTTTTTATTGTAAACTTTCTTGAGAGTGTCATGGTATCACCCCAAGTTCGCAACTGTGTGGTCTCGAGTTTCTTCGATCCAAATGAAGTTGCAGAGGAGGCCAAGTTCATTTTTTTCATCTATGATTTTTCTTCAAGCACTTGGGAGATCGAGGTCTGAAGGTATGACTGCCTCAGTGCCGAAGGCCATCATAAATGGAGTACAACCTGTAGATGTTCGAGGAGTTGTCCGGTATGCCCATAGGACACTTAGTAATTCCTCGACCCATCTGCCTTTTTTCTCGTCGAGGTGCTTGTGTAGCCCTGACTTAATAGTTTTATTAAAGGATTCGGCTTGTCCATTTCCCCAAGGGTACTTTGGCGTTGAAGTTGACAGTTGAATCTTATATTTGTGGAGAAAACTGAGGACCTTACTGCTGATGAATTGTTTGCCGTTATCAGATCTAATCATTTGAGGGCAGCCAAATCTTGTTATGATGTATTCCCAAAGAAACTTAATGACTTCATTTTTGTCAGTCTGGCGTAGAGGAACTGCTTTAACCCATTTGGTGAAGTAGTCGGTGGCCATAAGAATGAATTTGTGTTTTTTCGATGCTAGGTGGAAAAGTCCAATGATATCGATTCCCCATCTTTCGAATGACAAGAGGACATTGCATATGTGCAAGTCAAGTGCTGGACTTTTGATGTCTTGAGCGTGTATCTGGAATTTGTAGCATTTACGAACAAAGTCTTCACAATCTTGTCACATTTTTTGCCAGTAGAATCCTTGAGTGAATACCCGTTGTGCTAATGATCGTCCTGAAATATGAGTTGCACAGATCCCTTTAATAAATTCTTTGATTTTGATTTGAACCTACTTCTGAGAGATGCATTCAATGAGAGGTCCTCCTCTAGTGATGTGATATAGGATTTTATCTTCAACTGTGAATCAGGGGCATTTGGCCAAGAGGGATCGGGCTTCTTCTTTGTTACTTGGGAGGATGTTGGAATTGAGGTATGCATAGAATGGTCTTCTCCAATCGTCTTCATCTTCATCTTCAGTAACATTTATTTGCGTCGTATAACTTATATCGAGACTGAAATGCTCGATGTCTAAAGTTTTTTTTTTCATTGTCTTCGAGCATTGTAGTAATGTAGGCTAGTGCGTCTGCGTGGCAATTTTTGGCTCGAGGAAGGTAAGAGATTGTTGTTGATTTGAATTTGCTCATTTTCTCTTTGACCACGGTTGCATAATTAACCATCTTGCCTGATGTCTTGAATGTCTTGTTGTAATGGTTGGTGACGAGTAAGGAGTTGACAAATACAGCTATTTCTTCTTACCCAAGTGCTATAGCAAGATCCAGGTCATGAAGGATAGCTTCATATTATGTTTTATTGTTAGTCACATAGAATTTGAGTTTAATAGCTCTCTTAATGCGATGATTGAATGGTATAACGAGAACGATGCTGATTCTTGATCTTCATGGTCCAGCAGATCCGTCTGTAAAAAGTTGCCATCCTGTGCTTCGTGACCATGCGTCTGATTCTGTGATTGAGTCATCGGTCAATACTTCTTCTAGTTCTTCCCAATCGGGGTCTTCGACTGGAAAATCTGCCAAGAAGTACGCTACTGCATGTCCTTTGATAAATATCTGAGGCTCGAAAGAGATGCCATATTCACCAAGAAATGCGAACCATTGCTAAACTCTTCGAGATTTTTCTTTTTTAGAGAGTACAAGTTTGAGAGGATATTTAGTAATAATTTTGATGGGATGAGCTTAGAAATATGGATGAAGTTTTTAAGAGCTGTAAACCAAGGCGAGTAGTTGTTGTTCAGTTGTTGTATATCTTTTCTCAGCGGACATGAAAATTTTGCTGATAAAGTATATTGGTTTATCTACACCTGCGTCTTCTCGAATAAGGACAGAGTTAACGGAATCATTAGTTGTAGATAAGTATTTTATTAGTGTTTAACCATCAACTGTAGTACTCATTATAGAAGGACGCCCCAAGTATCGTTTAAGATCCTCGAAAGCCAATTCACAGTCAGGAGTCCAAACGATTTCCTTGGGCTATTTTTTGGACAGTGAAGTTGAATTTCCACGAAGAAGGAGGTAAAGAAGTTTGCATCTATCAGATGACTTGGAGATGAACCTGTGAAGAGCTGTAATCTTGCCAACAAATTTCAATACATCTTTTTTTGGTTCGAGGAGATGGCATTGCCATTAGTACCTTGATTTGTGCCGAATTGATTTCGATTCCCCTTTTACAAACTAGGTGTCCCAAAAATTTACCAGATGCATGCGACGCTGAATTGTCATTTTTTTAGATTAAGTTTTATCTGGTAGGTATGAAGGATATCAAATATAGTTTGAAGATTGTTGCAATGATCTTCACGCTTCAAGATTTTTCATATCATATCATCGATGTATACCTCCATGATTTTTCCTAAATGATCTTTGAACATTTTAGTGGCAAGCCATTGGTAAGTGACTCCTACATTCTTTATTCTAAAAGGCATTATTATGTAACATTAGAGACCTCTTTTTGTGATAAACGTTGTTTTTTTCCTGATCTTCTTCGGCGAGAGGAACCTGATTGTAATCGGAGGCTGCATTCATCATTAAAAGAAGTTTGTGCCCAGCTACAGAGTCGAGGAGTTATAGGACCTGTGGGATTGGAAAGTTATTTTTCGGTGTGAACTTGATGTGTTATGTGAAATTAGCATAAAATCTAATTTTTCCATTCTTCTTTGGGACTGCTACTATGTTAGAAACCTATATTGGATATTTTGCTTCTCGAATAAATCCTACACGAAGGAGTTTATCAATTTCTTTATTTACAGCATCGTAAAGGCGGGGAGCTAGATTGTGATGCTTCAGTACAACTGCTTTGTTGTCTAGAACGAGATTGAGCTTGGGCATGTGATCGAGGGATCAATGTTGAGCATCTCTTGGAAAGACCATGCAAAGATATCAACATTTTCCTTTAGGAGTTTAATCATGGTTTCTTTTTCGTCGGATGACGGCTTAGAGCCGATGAAGGTATTACGCCCAGGCTCATCGAGTTCAATAGAATTTACTATTTCAGTATCATGCTGCTCGAATGTGGGGGGTATTTTCTGGTATAGTTGTTATGCTTTTAGAAGTTTAGCCGTATGAGAGTTGGTTGTGGTATTCTCGCACATTCGTACAACCTCTTGGCTTCCTTTGATTTTATAGACTACGTAATCTATTGGAAATCGCAAGGCCAGATGATATGTCAAAGGTACTGCCTTGATCGAATATAACCAACTTCGCCCTAAAATTCCTAAATATTTAGACGCAACATCGATGACCACGAATTTAATAAAAGTGGTTTCTTATCCTGCTTGAACTGGCAGGGTGATTTCTCCTGCGGCTAATTTTATTAAACCGTTGAAACCTGTGATAGTAGTTGTTGAAGCTTTCACTGAGTCTTTGCGTCCCAGAACTTCAATTACACTTCTAAACAGAACATCTGTGGCCCTTCCTGTATCGACAAGAAGCGTGTGTAGGTAGTCTTGTCCCACTTTGAGCATAATGACCAAAGGGTTGTCATGAGGGTACTTGACATGGCTGGTATCGCAGTCCTCTAAGGTAATATGGTATGGACGCTTTGATTTGCTCGAGCTGGGGAGAAGTTATACTGACTTGTCTGAGGATATCATTTTACAAGAAGATGTAATTCGATCGTCTTGTTTTCTTTTCTTACCTTTCTCAATCTCTATCATGTAAAGATGGCGAGCTTTCCCCTGGCCTTGCTCTTGTTCAACGTTTTTGTTTTTAGCTTCTTTTTTGAGGAACTTTTAAACGTTGACTACATAATTATGCAATCTTCTAGCTAATAGAATGTGATGAAAATTTTAAATGAGAGAGTAGCAGTTGTCAGTTTTGTGACTATACACATTATGATACTGACGCAAAGGTTTGTTAGGGATATCAAGAATTGCTTGTACTGCCCGATAGAACTCATCTCTATTTATTGCTGGTATGATAGCAGAGAGGGTGGTTGTCATAGAAGGTAGAACTGGGACAGGTCTGTCTGGCCCTCCATATCATTTTCTAGCGTTGTTGGTATTTCTTCTGCGCTGCTTGGGGGCTTCGTTATTGGTTAATTTTTGGGGTGGAGATGAAAATATTTTACGATAATGGATGACAGAGGAACTTTCATTTTATCCTTCTTGGATCATTCTAGTTCGATGTAGTTATTAACAACATCAATCATTTTTATCACCATTTTGGGCTTGTGCAAGGTTAGTTCTTCCCAAACTTTTGAGTCGATATACAGTATTGAGGTGAATACTGGAACAACAATCTTGGGATCTGAATTCCCAATTTTTTGTGTTTTCTATAAGAATCGTTTGTAAAAACTTACTAATATTTCTTTTACACCCTGCTTGAAGAAGAACAAAGAATCCACAGTTATCTCTCGCTCCTTAACATGAGCATAATTTGACTCGAAGAGACGCTGTAAGTGGCTGAATGTGGTGATGGAGCCTACGAGGATAGTTTGGATCCATCTGAGAGGTTCTTCTTTTAGGCTCATGTTGAATAGTCTGCATAACATATGGTCAAGTTTAGAGTATAATCTAACTGCGGCTTTGAAGTATCGGACATGGGTGAGAGGGTCAGTAAGGCCTGCATACTGAATGAATTTTTGTATGTAGAGATTTTTTAGGATGGGCATGACTTTGAGATGAGGAAAGATAAGATTTGTTTCGATTCCATCAAGAGTAAACCTTCAACCTGGGATATCAGAGTTTATGGCTTGGATCCAATTGTTTAGGTTGTCCAAGGAGATGAATTATGGTGGAGGAATTGGTACAGCTACAGCATGTAGATTAAAGTCTCCCTGTCCTTTAAGTCCCAATCGTTCTTTGATAGGTCGTCTCATCGGTGGCGATGAGGATTAATTACAGGTACATCGACATCCGAGAGTTGTCGATGCTGAGGATGTAAGTCCAAAATGTCGAGAAGCCCTGTCTGGATTTCTTGATCTGGATTTTGAAGTTTGTACTTATTCTTCTTTTGGGCCTGAGGAGGTGATGTTTGACAGCCAGTAAGCCGATCCTGAGTTCTTCATAAATTCTTAATTTCTTTCTGATGTGTTCGACTCTGTTGGTCCAAGGACTTTCTCCTTTCGTCCCTTTCAACTTGAAGAACTTAGGCGTAAATTCGTCGATCTTCCAACCTCTAGACTCGGTCAGATTCCATTTGTTTTTGAAGTTTCATCACAGCGTTGTACAGATTGACTATTTTCAGTATTGGGTTGATCTCATGGTTCCTCAGCGTACTGGAGGCACTTCGGAGATTCATGTTTGTCATCGGACTGTCATAGATCGCAGTAGTAAAGAAGAGTATGGTTTTCCCACAGAAGATGCCAATCGTAATGACATGTTTTTTGGGTAGATAATCTTCGTCAATACTTTTAGTAAGGATGGTGCAATAATAAGCTTAAACGAATAAGATTTTGCATGGAAACTTAATAAAGGCTGAGAAAAATCACGACCTCGAGGAGGATTTTGATGTAAAATCCAATAGTTTGCTAGTTATAACAGTTTGTTGTGTAATAGTACAGTAAGGAAGAATGAATAGTAAAATTGCAGATCTAAAAAATGCACTCTCTGCCTGTATTTATAGTAGATACATGCAGTTTTACAAAAAGAAAAATAGTTTCCTATTTCGGGGGTAGTGGGCGAACTTTGCGGATATCCAACGACTCTCTTTGGCCAAGCACAATAGCTACTTTTAGTAGGTCAAGAACTTGTTATTATAGACGTGGCATCTTCTTAAGTGTTGGGCAATCTTCGATTATGTTTTGCTGGCTTATCCTTGTCAAACCTGGGAAATATACTACTACAGGTAGTTTAGAGGAAAAAGGGGAAGGATTGATATTTGTGGATGACTTATGTGTGTATTACGCAATAAAATAGAATCCTCATAAAGTGGGTTATAGGTATGTAGCTAGGTTTCTTAAGAGACCGCTCATTTATGAGATGGTATCGACTGGGGGGCAATATTTCATCGAAAAACTATTGGTGTCAGGGAATTATAAATTTGATCCCAAAGACCCTAGGAAACCCCTGAAGAGAAAAAGTTTTCACTTGGGTTTGTGTTTAAGATAGAATATATATATTGTCAAACTTTCGTTTACTGCTTGATTGATGATGTGCTAATTCATGTTGTATTGTGTGTAGTGTTAAAGGAGATCGATAACGAATCTTTGTTGAAGGAAAAGTTGTACAATCTGAGAGCCAATTATTTTAGGTGAATTGACTCATTAGTCGAAGACCAAGAGAAGGTCAAGGGTTTCTTTCGGGAGGCTGGGTTGAAGAGATCCCGAACTAAAGGGGTCAAAGATTTCATTTATTGATGGGAAAATGTTGGCAAAAAATAAGAGGGTTGTTGGAGAAAGTATTCCCCTCGAGAATCCTGCTCTGAGTGGGTACACAACTGACTCTACTGCTGCAGAGGCAGAAGCTCTTCTGACGGGGGTTTTCGGGAAAGGCAAAAGGAAGAGAGCAGCCACTTCTCCTCTTACCTCTGTACAACCATCAAAGAGGTTGCTTCATCAACCTCCAATAGAGAGGAGAGAGAAAGAGGAAGATTTGGGGTCGAGGACAGCCAATATCCCAGAAGGTTGACCATCAAAGACGACTGTTACTACGCAGCAGAAAGCTGCAGTAGGGAAGAAGGGCCCCCTCAACTTGTTGAAGTCAAAGGCTGGGGGAGCTCTTAAAAGTTATGAGGAGGAAATTCAGTGGACGATTGAGTCCCATGCTTATGGGGTCAACTCTTTAGAAGAAGAGTTCACAAATTGCTTGGTCGGTACTGAAAGCTTGCCAGCCTTTTTCATCGAAGGTCATCGCATGATGAACCAGGTTAATAATTCTTATGCCTTAACTCATTTAATGACTTTGGTTCCATCTTTGAGATCAAGAAACTTCTTCTTGATGCCAAGCCTCAGATATTTGGTGGTAAGAGCCTTACTAATGACTCCCTTGTTTCTAAAAACATCAAATAGGAGCTCACCAAAGAAAAAAAATGAGTTGGCGAGAGAGAAAGAAGATCTGGAGGCCAAACTGGAGATGTTGAGGATTCGTACGATTAAAATGAAGGAAGCTGCTATTTGGGACATGAAGCAGATGTGTCTCAGTAAGATGAGGAAAGAGATTGAGAAGATCAGGGCTGATTTGGAAAAGGAGAAGGCCATGTCTTTACAAAAGTCCACCTTTGAGGGCGATGTCCATGAGCTTCACAGCTCAATAGATGTGGAGAATACTAAGGTGCTGGCCCAAGCAAGAGAAGAAACTGATTGCCATCTTCTTGAGTCACTGAAGTGGATGAAGTCCAACTTTGCAACTCAATTCAAGGCTATAGAGGAGAAGAAAGATTTTTACAAGGGTCTTGCCGCTGCTGCCAATTTAATCTTCATGGATTCTGACACTGAGAATAAGGTGTCAGAGGCTGAAGCTTTGATGCATGCACTGGCCGAAGGTGGTATGCAGGAAGACGTACTCGACGTTCTGACTCCTGGGCTACCCTTGAAGTTCCCTTCGATCCAACTCTTCTCCTTGAGTAGCAATGATTAAGCAGGTTTGATTTACGTTGCTTAAAGATTTTTATTTTTATTTATTTTTTATAAAAAAATTTATGATGTACAAGTGGTCGATGGGACTGGTAAATGTTATTTTAAACAATACTTGGTAAATAGTTGTTTTGATGTTAATGACTTTTGTTATCGATAATTGAATATATCAATAACCAATATTGTAAATGAAATTCCCAATATATGATTGGAAATGATAATATGAGTATAAGATATTGAACTGTAAGTGTGCCAGTATCGCGCTTGTTTGGCAATTGGACTCTTGCTAGATAATGGGACAACCATGTTATGGCTGTTGTGACTGTAAAGGATTGCCAGGTGTCTATTCTTTATGGGATAGCTTGTTTTGTCAAGATAGAATAAGTGACTCCTTGTCGAATGTATTATTGATTGCAAACGTTATTTCTTGTAATTGGATATATGTTTGTCGAAGAAATAAGACTTTAAATTGGATAAACTTTTATTAAGTATTGCCAAAAGAATGAATATAGACGGGATAAAGTATTGATGGGAAAGAAAGTGTTCTTTATTGGATGTAATAAGAAAGAAGGTACACAATTTATCTGTTAAACATCTTCCGATGAGATGTATTCCATTGAAACTCAAGTTGTACTTCATTTTCTGTCATTAGCCAGTAAGTGCCACTGTCATTTCTGTCACTGATAATATAAGGTCCTTCCCAATTTTCTGATAACTTCTCGGGGTTCTTTGGTTGAGTACTATCTTAAATTTGTCGAAGTACAAGGTCACCAATGTCAAATGTTCATTTTTTGACCTTATTGTTATATGCTTTCTTTTGAGTATCATGGTATCGCCTCAAGTTTGTGATGGCATGATCTCGAGTTTCTTAGATCCAACTGAGATTACAGAAAATTCCAAGCTCATTGTCTTCATCTGTGACTTGTCTTCTAGCTGTTGGAAGGTTGAGGTCGGAAGGGATGACAGCTTCAGTACCGAATGCCATCATAAATATACTAAGTAGCTCTTCGGTCTAGTTGTCCTTCTTTTCATCGAGGCGCTTCCGTAATCTGGACTTGATGCCTTTATTGATAGCTTCGGCTTGGCCATTACCCTAGGGATAATAAGGTGTTGAAGTACTCAACTGGATTTTGTATCTGTGGAGGAAGTTGAGGACTTTGTTGTTGATGAACTATTTTCTATTATCTAATCTTATCATCTATAGACAACCAAATCTGGTGACGATATGCTCCCAAAGGAATTTGATAACATCATTTTCATCAGTGTGATAGAGTGGTACAACTTCAACCCACTTCGTGAAATAATCCGTAGTGGCTAGAATAAACCTTTGATTACCTGATGCTGGGTGGAAGGGACCAATGATGTCAATGGCCCATCTTTTAAATGGCCAAAAGACATTACTAACATGTAAGTCGAGTACTGGATTTTTGATGTCTTGGGCATGGATCTGGCATTTGTAGTATTTTCTAACAAAATCTTCATAGTCTTGTCGTATCTTCTGCCTGTATAAACCCTGTGTGAATGCTCTTTGTGCGAGCAACCGTCCTGAACCGTTTACGGCACAAATTCCTTCGCGAAGTTTCTAAATTTTGACTTGAGCTTGCATTTACGAGATATATTCGATTAAAGAGCCTCCATCAGTAATGCGGTATAGAATTCTGCTTTGAACTTTAAATCAGGGACACTTTTCCAACAAAGATTGAGCTTCCTCTTTATTTTTGGGAAGGGTATTAGAGTTGAAATAAGTAAGGAATGGCTTTTTCCAATCTTCGGGATCTTCATCTTTGGCAACTTGAATTTGCATGGTATGAGTTACATCGAGACTAGGATGCTGGATAACTTCGATCTCCAATGGTCTCTTCTCACTATCCTCCAAGTATGGCGGTGATGTATGCTAGTGCATCGGCATGGCGGTTCTTGGCTCGAGGTAGATAGAAAATTGTTGTTGTCTTAAAAATTTTTATCTTTTCTTCGTCCAGCGCAGCGTAATCAACCATTTTTCCTGATGTTTTGAATGTTTTACTGTAGTGGTTGGCCACTAATAATGAATCCACACAGACTGCTATTTTGCTCCAAGTGCAATTGCGAGATCAAGACCATGCAAGATAGATTCATATTCCATTTCATTGTTTGTTGCATAGAATTTGAGTTTGATGACTTTCTCAAATTAATGATTGGATGGTGTACTAGGACGATGCTAATTCTGAACCCTCATGGATCAGCAGAACCATCTATAAAAAATCGTCATCCTGTAATTTTTGACCAAGTGCTTGGTTTGGCAATTAAGTCATCCGTCAATACTTCTTCGAGCTCCTCCCATTCTGGGTCTTCTACGGGAAAGTTGGCCAAAAAGCCTGCCACTGTTTGCCCTTTGAATAAAATTTGTGGCTTGAAGGAAATATCGTATTCACCTAGGAACAAAAACCATTATTGGACCCTTCTGGACTTCTCCTTTTTGGAAAGAACTAGTTTGAGGGGGAATTTGGTGATGACTTTGATAGGGCGTGCCTAAAAGTAAGAACAATTTTTTTGGGAAGTATACACAAGAGCTAGAAGTTGTTTTTCAGTGATGGTATTATCATTATTTTGTAAGCATGAAAGTTTTGCGGATAAAGTAAATAGGGTTTTCCACTCCATAATCTTCTCGAATAAGAACAGATCTGATTGAGTCATTTATTGTCGATAAATACATTGTTAATGTTTCACCTTCACAAGAGTACTCATGATAGGTGAACTCCCCAAGTATCTTTTAAGATCTTAAAAAGCCAATTTGCATTCTAGGGTCAAGACGATTTCCTTGGGATGTTTCTTTGTTATGGATGATGGGTTTCCCCGAAGAAGGAGGTAAAGAAGTCTGTATCGATCATAAGACTTCGAGATAAACCTATGTAAAGTGGCAACCTTTCCAACTATTTTTTAGACATCTTTTTTGGTTCGTGGTAATGGCATAGCCATAAGTGCTTTAATTTGCGCTAGATCAATTTTTATCCCTTACTTGCTAACTAGATGGCCCAAAAACTTTTGATCATGTAAAGATGTCGAGCTTGACCTTGACCTTGCTCTTGTTCGACTGCTTTTCTTTTTGTTTCTTCTTTGAGAAACTTATGGACATCGATCACATACTCATGGAGCCTTCCTGCCAGTATAATACGGTAAAAAAATTTGTATCAAGGAGTAACAGTTGTTAGTCTCATGGTTGTGAACATTATGGTACTGGCACAGTAGTTTATTTGGGACGTCTGTAATCTCTTGTGCTTCTCAAAATAGTTCATCCTCAATTAAAATGGGTAAGATTACTGACAGGATGGTCGTCATGGGAGTTAGGACTGGAATGGGTCGATCCTTTTTTCTATATCTTTGTTTGACGTTGTCGTTGAAATACCCACGCTGCTTGGCAAAAATATTTGTTACTGGTTTTGAGTGTGGGGGTGAGAGGACATCATTGGAATTTATAACCAAAAAAAATTTCATCTTGTCTTTCTTGGATCACTCGAGTTTAATGTAGTTATTAACTACATCGATCATTTTTGTAACGGTTTTTGGTTGTGGAGTGTAAGTTCTTCTCAAACCTTAGAATCGATGTGGAGAGTAGAGGTGAAGGCTGGTACGAAAATCCTGGGATCTAAATTTCTAACTTTCCTCATTTTTTGAAGGAAATACTTGTAAAAGTTTTCCAAAGTTTTTTTTGCCCCTTATTCAAAAAAGAAGAGAAAGTCCAATGTTATCTCGCGCTCTTTGGCATGAGCATAGTTTGACTCGAAAAGTTGTTGTAATTGGGGGAAGTTGGTTATTGAACCTTCAAGAATGGTGTGAAACCACCTAAGAGGATCTTCTTTGAGGTTTATGCTAAATAGACGGTACAGCATGTGATCGAGTTTAAAGTATAGATTGACAGCTGCTTTAAAATGACAAACATGGGTGAGTGGGTCAGTGAGGCCTGCATATTGGTAAAAATTTGGCATGCGGAAGTTATCTAGAATTGGCATGACTATGAGCAGAGGGGAGATATGGTTAGTCTCGACCCTATTTAAAGTAGATCTTCGACTTGGATTGTCTTGATATATGACTCGAATCCTATTATTTAAGTTGTCTAAGGTAATGAATTTTTGGAGAGCATTTGGTTCAGATATAGCTTGCAGATCAAAATCTCCTTGTCCTTTTGGGCCCAATCACTCTCTAACTGGTCATCTCAGAAGTTATGGTGGTGGTGGGGGGGTTGATGACGTATTCGTCAGCTTATTTAAGTTGTCGATGCGGATGACGTAAGGTCGAAATGTCGAGATGCTCTATCTTTCTAGGATCGAGACCTAGACGTTCGTATTCTTTCTTCCTGACGTAGGCTTTCCTCTAGATAGCTCATGACCATGATCATTTTGAGTCTATGGAGGTGATCCTTGCCGACCAGTGAGTCGATCTTGTTGTCTTTGTAGACTTTCCATTTCTTTTTGATGAGTTTGGCTTTGATGTTCCAAGGTCTTCCTCCTCTCGCCCCTCTCAACTTGGAGGGCTTGAGCTTGAATTCTCTGATCCTCCAGTCCCTGGTTTCTATCAGACTCCATCTGCTTCTAGGGCTCGAAAATAGTATTGTGGAAATTGACAGTCTCTGGCTGGACGGTGACTAGAATGCCCTCATTGTTTCTTTTATTACTGGAGGAACTTCTAAGGTTCATGTTAGTCATGAAAACGATTGGGAAGAACGCGTATTTTTAAAGAAAAAGTAGATTTTTTGACAGACGGTGCCAATTGTAATGGCATGTTTTCTGGAAGGGAAACTTTGCCAATACTTCTGTAAAGAGATTGTAATTCTAAGCTAGAACGCACTTGATTTTATATGGAAACTTAGTAAATCTGATAAAAACCACGACCTTGATGAGGGCTTGATAGTGAAATCCAATATGTGTTAGTTATTATATTTGTTATAAGATAGAATAGATACAAATAGTAAAGAAAAAATAGAGTTCTCAGATCCCATTTAACATGTACTCTGCCTGCATTTATAATGGATACGGGCAGTTACAAATAATTGATCTCCTATCTTAATGGGTAGCGGGTAAACTTCGCGGATATCTTGTAACGACTCTCTTTAACCGAGTGTAATGGCTACTAGAGAGGATCAAGATCTTATAGTTGTGAACTTGACATCTTCTCGACTGATAGGGTGTCTTTGACTTGGTTATGCTAACTTTTCCTTGTCGAATCTGGGGAACATGCAACCATAATTTCTTCTCGGATGACAAAGTACATTTGACTTGATTCTATTGTAGTCTGCCTTTATCGAATCAAGGGAATATGCTACTACAATTGGAGATATACTTGTGATCTTAGACATATACTTACAATATTTAGATTACTATAATAGGTTATATAGATTACCATAATCTTCCTGATTGGGTATTTTGTATATCTTGTAAACTCAATAAAGGAGTGATCTTTGTAATGAGAAATTATAAGAAAAGTAAGAGAGCAATTCATCTTCTTTCATATCTCAACCATTCTTCCTTCATATCATAGTTTAGACTTTAGAGGACGATGATGTCGACATTGTTGTTGATGTTGGTCATCAAGGAAACCGTGGTCGAAGGTTTGTGTTTGATGAAGAGAGTGATAAGGATTATCAGGAGGTATTTATTTGAATAAGAGAGAGGAGAGAGCCAAAGAGTCACCTTAAAACTAAATAGATGCGAGTGAAGAGGAGATGCAAATTGATTTCTTTAGGATAGTGAAGAAGAGTGTCAGGTGTTACTTTGTGGAGTTGGGCTTCAACTTTTGAAATCTTTCCAAACTCAATTGGGTCTGGATGGAGCTGGCTGTTACAATTTATTTTGCTATATGTATAAAGACGGAAATCTATAAAAATAAAAGGAGTGTTGGGCACCTGATCCAGGAGGATCTAGGCAAGTCCTATTGGGACTAGGAACTTGTAACCAGGTCCTATTGTGACTTGGAACGTATAACCCTTATAAAAGGGGCAAGGCTAGGCATGTCCTATTGGGACTAGAAACTTATAACCCAATCCTATTGGGACTAGGAACTTGTAACCCTTTTAAAAAGAGGTAAGGCTAGGCATTGTTAGGATGTTAGATCTAGAAAGAATTCTGAAAGAAGCCTAGGGATTTTGGAGTGATTTCTTGTAATTACTTCATTTTTTTAAGCAATTGAAGCTTATATTTTTGCCAATCAATTGGCGTTCTTCTTACTTTTCATCTAACTAAAGCTTCTCAATCGTATTGTGGATTAAGTGGTACCAGTTTTCTAGTTGCGATTCTCAGGGGGTTAATTGTGGTTTATGGTCTCTACACGCGATCGTCTCAAGCAAACGATGGAGAAGCTAGTGAGTCTGTTAATAATTCATTGCAAACCTAATTCGAAGAAGAAGAGCGATTTGGAGATGAAAGATTCCGACGATCGAGTCACAATTTCAGAAATGACAGTTTCTGATCTAACTTCTATTGCAGGGGAGTTGGTAGAACAATTATGTCTTACGAACCTCGCGAAGGCTTCCACTTTGGCGGCACAGCGAGGCCGTTCTCATCAATGGGGCCGCTCGAAGAAGAAAGGGGTTATGAAGGTAGATGGAGACGATGATTTTGCGGAGATCAATAATGAATCTAGTGATGCCGATTCTAACAAGGAGCGACCGGGTATTGGTAGGTTATCGAATCCTATTCGTAATCTTCGTATCAATTTTAAAATTGAAATTCCGGTATTCGACGGTTTGATCGATGCCGAGAAGTTGGATAACTGGTTAGATAGATTAGAGACCTATTTTTCCGTTTACGAATACTCCAATGCTCAGCAAATATGCTTTGCTACATTAAAATTTCCAAGTCATGCACTTACATAGTGGAAATCTTATCGAAAATTCCATGATGTAGGAAGTTTGGGTTAAAAATAATTCAAGGTTTTAGTGCGCAAACAGTTTTATCCGATTGGGTATGAGAAAGAAAGATGGTATACATGGCACAATTTGTACTAAAAGTTTGAGCAATCCGTACAGGAGTAAACTATGGCACTTCATAACCAAGCTTTGGTTTTGAAGATTAATGTGGACGAGTATGAGGTGTTTATAAAGTACATGGGGTGTTTTTCAGAGCCCATTAGGAGAGAGTTGATGCTCTTTACTGTGGCCAATATCTAGGGCGCTACCGTGAAGGCAATTGCCATTGATGGCAAGTACTTGAAGAGTGATAAAGAAGACGACAAGATCAAGTCAGGGTACAAGTCAAGTTAGAAACACGAGCATAAGGGAGAGGCCAAAGGAGAGAGGTCTTTGTCCAAGGAGTTTCATTACAATCATTGTAAGAGTGGGTATATTTCTGATTATTATTGGAAACTTTACCTGGATCTTAGGCCGAAGGAGGAGAAGAGTAAGAAAGAGAGATTTTTACTAGCCATAAAAGTTGTTGACCTGCCAGATTTAGATAAACCAAATCCTAAGCTTACTCCTATGTTTTAGCAAATTTTGGCTACCAAAAAGGAGAGTCAGGAAGAACTTTTTTATGTCAGTATTCAGGTAAAGCAGAGTTTAGTCGAAGCTATTGTGGATCTGGGTAGTTAGAAAAATTTGATTTCTGAGTCGTTGGTGAAGAAGATGGGTTTGACGACTATAACTCATCCTAAGCCATATGGTTTGGGCTAGATTCAAAAGGATACGGATTTGATGATCACAAAGCAGTGTGCATTCAAGTTTGCGATCACTGAAATGTTTATTGATGAGGTAATGTATGAGGTGGTTCGTTTGGATGTGTGTTAGGTCATCTTGGGTAACCCTTATCTTTGGGACCAAGATACGATTTATTACCGTAGAGCTCGCAAGTATCGTCTTGTGAAGGAAGGAAATGAGTTCCATATTAATGGTTAAAAGGAGCATGTCACTACGTCTAATTTAGTAACGGCGACTCAGGTGAAGCGGTTGATTAATGCGAATGACAAGTTTGTGTTATTTGTTTGACCGATTTAGGAGGGTACGTCGGCTCGAGTGTTGTCTCCAATGACAATGTTTTATAAGCAATAACCCAACTTGGGGAAGTTACAAGAGGAGGCTGTGGTACATACTGATCATAAACCGTTCTAATTTATCGCTACACAGTCCAAGCTACAGCAAGTTCGCCGGATGAAGGGGATGTCGTATCTCTAACAATTTCCCTTGATTATGCCATATAAGAAAGGAGTGGACAACAAAATGGCTGATAAGTTATCTCGACCCCCATTACCAACTACTTCCATTATGTTAGTTTCTATGCAGATACAGCCTTTTGTTATGTCTGCGTATGTTATAGGATATGATGAGCTCAAAGGGTGTAGTGTGTTTCGCCAAAAATTACTACCAGGCAAGACATGTGGTGGTATTGAGTCATTCTGAGTTGGGAAGAAGGGTCAGCTGCCTAGTACATCGAAGTTGTACAGCAGAGTAATGGGCAGCGCCGTATTGTCACTTTTCCAGTTCTTCCTTGAACTGGAGCTCATGGCTCCTAAAGGGGGAGCCATGATCCAGGAGGATCTAGGCAAGTCCTATTGGGACTGGGAACTTGTACTCCTTATAAAAGAGGCAAGGCTAGGCAAGTCCTATTGGGACTAGGAACTTGTAACCCAATCCTATTGGGACTAGGAACGTGTAACCCTTATAAAAAAGGGCAAGGCTAGGCATTTTTAGGATGATAGATCTAGAAAGAGTTTTGAAAGAAGCCTAGGGTTTTAGAGTGATTTCTTAAAATTACTTCATTTTTTTAAACAATTGAAGCTTATATTTTTCCCAATCAAGTGGTGTTCTTCATACTTTTTCAGTAAACTAGAGCTTCTCAATCGTATTGTGGATTAGCACACCCTAGCTCCCCTAATTCCGCTCTTGAATCAAAGGGTAGTATGAACCAAGTTTAACAACAGGGTTGCACCATTTATTATGATATTATCGATGCGACTCAAATGTATCCCATGTTCAATGAAATGAATGAAAATCAAGAACAAGTGAATGCTTTGAATAATACCTATAAGTGGTTATTTAACCCGTACAAGCCAACTTGGCATAACCACCCAAATATTTCATGGAAGAACAACCAACCCAGTTCGAGTTTTCGAGAGCCACAAACCACAGTTCATAATTTTCCTAGAAATCGTTATTCTTAGTCTTATCTTTTGGCATCTCAGCAATCCTTTTAGTCATCCAAGCAGTTCCTACCCGCTCCATCCAGACCACCTTTGGAAGACACCATTTCTCTCTTCCTGTAATAATCAATGGAAATTAAAAAGGTAAGCATTTCACTTTCAACAATAAATGATGCAATTTCAGCAATAGATATTGATGAATCAGAATTCTACATCACAATATAATTCTAATCTAGAGACTCTGATAGGGTAATTGGAAAATGTATTGAATGAGAGACCACTAGGTAAATAGCCTAACTAACCTATATCTAATTTGAAAGGACCACCGGGGTTTAATTCTAGCTTAATCCCAAAATAACTTAATGCCATTACAACCCTTTGAAGTGGTAAACAAATTGATAGCCGAGTTGAAATGTCTAGGGTTGAGCCAACACTAGTTACTATTGAGGATGAAGTAGGTATGAGTAAACCAATTGTAGTAAGCAACCATGAACCTTCTAAGAAATCTAAGGAGTTGTCTACCTCCTTTGTTTTTGAACAAAAGGCATGTTTTAAGCCAAAGATACCTTATCCACAACGCCTTCTTTCGGTTAATAAAAGGATTTAATTTGACGAGACATTAGATACATCTAAGCAAGCTCATATAAATATTACAGTACTCGATGCCATCATGCTTATCCCTGTATATGCCAAATTCCTTAAAGATGTGTCCACTAGGAAAAGGAAAATCAATGTGTATAAGAAAATCTTCTTGACTGAAACATTAACCCCTCCTAAGCTTCGAGATCGTGGAAGCCCAACCATCCCTTGTAAAATTGGAGATCACAAAGTAGATATGGCATTAATTGACTTGGGGGCTAGTGTAAATGTCTTACCTTACTCGATCTATCAAGAATTAGGACTTGGGGAACTCGAACCTACCCGAATGATACTTCAATTGGATGACTAGTCAATAGGATACCCATGTGGTATCCTTAAGGATATTCTTATCAAGTCAATACTTTTATTTTTCTTGTGGGCTTTGTTGTTTTGGACACTAAAGATGTCACGAATCCTAACTGTGAGATCCCCGTCATAGGGGTCTTACAACTATCAATAGGAGACATAAAGATCAAACTTAATATTTTTAACAATAATACTCAAGTCCCTAATTTTAATGACATGGCTGAGTTCAATATGATTGACTCCCTAGTTTATAACTCGTTCCCGAAATCATTTTCTGAGGAACCCTTAAAATCATAACTTATAAACTTTGGTGAGGACTTTGATTAAGATACAATTATTGAAGAGCTTATTGCTCTACTTAACTTAGCACCTGATTTTAACAAGTCCAAATTAAAACCTCGCATTGAGCCTTTTGAACCGCCTACTACTTTGCTTATTCCATCAATCATTAAAGTACCCAATTAGACCTAGAGTCATTACCTAAAACTCTGAAGTATATTTTCTTAGGTAATTTTAAAACCTTCCCTGTAATCATAGCTTTCAATCTAAATGTTGACCAGGAAAATAGATTATTGGGTGTCCTTAGAACATATAAATTATCCCTTGGGTGGTCTATAACAGACTTGAAAGAGATTATCCCGGCTGCTTGCATGTATCGCATCAATCTCGAGGAAGGTGTTAAAAATTCTCGCGATCAACGACAGCTAAATCCCACCATGATGGAGGTGGTGAAGAAGGAAGTCCTCAAAATTTTGAACTTGGGTGTCATATACGCCATTTCGGATAATAAGTGGGTCAGCCCCGCTCAGGTTATACCCAAGAAATCAAGGATTACTGTAGTTGAGAATGAGAATAATTAACTAATCTCCACCCGCTTGGCCACGGGGTGGCGTGTATGTATCGACTACAAAAAATTGAACATGGTCACAAGGAAAGATCATTTTCCTCTTCCATTCATTGATCAAATGCTTGAATGCTTAGCCAGAAAGAGTTATTATTGCTTTCATGACGGTTATTTTAGATATAGTCAGATCCCCATTACCCTAAAAGATCAGGGGAAAACCACTTTCACGTTCCCCGATGGAACATGTGCTTATCGATGCATACCATTTGGGTTGTATAATGCACCCGCTATATTCCAGCGTTAAGGGCTGATACGAGGTTTCTGGTTGCCTAAAGCGAACCTATAAAATGGTGCCCATTATATATATTTTTAAAAAAATTACTTCAAATTTTTTTAAAGTAAAATATGGTGGTTAATTTCATTAAAAGATAACCGAATCAAATGTTACATTCTAGAGGGGGGAAAATTGTCTTGGAGCTTTATAGATAGCACAATCCACTTCACACAAAAAAAACATAAAAAATTAAATATGTCGGCGTGCTTGAATCTTTCTCCTTGGTTTTTGAGCGGAAATTTTTTCAATGATGCTTCCATATTCAAGTTCAGCGACCATATCATATTTAATTGATAACAAAGCTAATCCATTCAATCTATCTTGTAACATTGTTGATCAGAGGTAGTATCTTCTCCGGTAAAAAATTTATTAACACATCTAGTTCTGAAAATAACTGATTCCCATCAATATTAGACCGCATGTCATGTTTCAGATAACCTTCAAGCTTTAAACAATAATCCATCAACTTTTTATCATTTGTAGATCTAAACTTCTTCAAATCAAACAAGAAACCAAACTTTTCACCATACTCTTTAAATTGTTCGATTCGAGTCTAAAGCTTGTCACCACCTTTATCTCTAATATACAAGAAGTAATTCACTCTAAAATCATCTTCATCTGATAGTACCACATGACCCTCATCATTTTTAGTTTCATCAAATTGTACATTTCTATGAATTTTTCGCTTTTTACGAAACATCGGTTCAACATTCAATTCAATTGCAAGATCTTTCACTTCACCCATGCAAGCTTGGAAACCATTTTCTCTATAATTTTCAAAGAAAATTGAGAGATCTTCTAAACGAGTTATAGCAACATGAATATGCATGCCTTCGCTCTGCAAAAATTTGCTTACAGCATTAACAACGTATAATAAATTAAACCAAATGCACAACCCAACCAAAATCTCAAAACTCTCGATTTCAATAGTAACCAAGTTATTTGCCTCTCTCTTTGTATTATAATCTTTAGTAGTATTTGACAAATAAACTAACGCATCTCTTAGTTTTGAAGTTTGAAATCTTGCTGCCCTAACACTTTTAATATGGCTTTTCCAACATAGTGAAGAAAAAGGCTTCAATGACAATCCACTTACATGGTCTTTAAGAACTTGCCACCATTGTGTAGAAGAAGATAAAAAATTATATAATCATTCTATAACTCTAAAAAATGTGACGCTTTACTGCAACAATTAGCCATGCCACATATTAAAAGATTAAGACTATGACAACCACAAGGCACATAAAAGACCCTAGGATTTTAATCAAGTAATCTTTTTTGAACACCTTTGTGTTTCCCTTTCATATTTGACCCATTATCAAATCCTTGTCCTCTAACATCATCAATATCGATTTGAAGAGTTCTTAATACCTCTTCCAATTTGTTAAAAAGCCTAAGACCTGATGTATCGTCCACTTTAAAAAAAATTATAAAGAACTCTTCAACCTTTATTAGACTCTCTGAAACATCTGCACATCATATAACAAGGGACATTTGTTCCACATAACTTATATCAAGAGTACAATCTAGGATAACCAAAAAATATCTCGCTTCATGAATTGTTTTGATGATTAAAACTTGGATCTCATCGGCTAATGTGAGTATCAACTCATTATGGGTTTCGTGACTCAAATAATCAGTATGAAGTTTTTCGATTTTAACTTGCCGAACATGCTCTTTCATTATCAGATCAAACTCCGAAATCATTTTAATAAACCTACAGAAAAGTCCATTATTGCGTTAATCGATTTTCTCCTTCTTCCCACGGAAAGCCAAATAATTGTAAGCAAGTGTTTTCACCACCGCGATTATTCTCACCAATACTTGCTTCCAATGTTCTCTTTCTTGTTGAATTTGATATTTTTCAATTTTGTCGATCGTTATATTCTTCTTCTAGCATATTTCCAACTCAATCCAAGCGCTCATATTAATAAGATGCTCATTACTAGTCTCATTGGATTTAAGGTTGGAAATAAGATTACGCCAATCATCAACTCCTTCTTCCACCAAGTAAGTAGTCATTTTTTTGTGTTTAAACAACTTGCAACAAAAACTAAATACTTTATTTGAGCAATCTGAATAGACAAGCCATTTCCTATCTTGTTTGTCCCCATTAAGTAAATAACGTGTATGATATCTAGAAGTAAAGTATTTTTTTCAAACATCTTTTAGAAATGATTCATTATCTTTTAGGACTCTAATGGGATCTTTTTTGACTAACGAGTCCCTTAATGACTGGTCAACCCTCTCCCAAGTTCTGGGATCTTAATTGATAACGGGCAAAACTTGAATATTATCATTCTCATCTTCTTCATCAACATTTTCCTCGTCAACTTCTTCAATATTATTCACATTCTCATTTTCTTCATTAACACTCTCATTTTCAACTTCTTCAATATTATTCTCATTCCCAACTTCTTCAATAACGTTTTCGGTTTCCTCAATAACATCTTCATTCCCAAGATCTCCAGTAATACCCATAATTACATTCTCATGATCCTCAGAAATATTTTCAGTCACCAAACCTTCATTTGAAGTCCCCGGTTGTTGAATTTTCCTAAAATATTTATTAAGAGATCCTACTTAAGATTTGGTCAATTTTTCTTTCTTTTTCTTCTTTAATCTTTTCTCAAGTCCACAATCTTGTATACGCTTCAGCATTATCTTAAAAATTACTCTCAAGCCTCAGACTTTAAACATTTATCCATAACTTGAGACAACTAAATTACAAAATTTATTAACAAAAATCACAAAATAACATTGAACATAATACTTAATAACATTTAAATTAACAGTAGTTAAGTTTTCAAGAGTACTAATGTGACGATGTCCAATGATAAAAAAATCCAATGAGAATTGAGAAGCAAAACAAAGTAACAATGACAAACAATTAGGCCCGTTACTCGAGTCCCGCAATCCACTGCACGAAATAAAATAAGCATTAATTAATTATTTAATTTAGAGAAGTAATCAAGTAAAGTAAGGATTTATGAATTTTGATAATGCAAATTTCTGAAAGTAGTAGAGAAATTAAGAAACTAATCGAAGTATGTACCATTATTACATATTAGAAACTCATTATCAATTAAAACCTTTGTAGAATTTGATTATAGAGTCTTCAAAAATTGAGAGCCAAAAGGAGTGGATTTAAAATTTTTTATTTCACCAAAGAGAGCAGAGTTAAACTAAGAGTTAGAAAAGGAGAAAGAGGAGTCCTACTTAACTTTGCATATTTTATTTTGTGCCCCTTCCCCTTATTATAATTTATAAGTTTTGCGAGAGAGAGACTTTAAGATTAATAATATATACCCTTTTTTTTGGGTCCTTATAGATTTGGGGCCTAAAGCGACTGCTTGAGTTGCCTTACCCCAGCGTCGGCCATCGTTGTATGATGAGCATATTTTATGATATGGTTGATAAGTTTTTTAAAATCTTTATGGATGACTTTTCAGTATTTGGAATGTCTTTTGATGAATGTTTACACCATTTAGAACTCGTGCTAGAATGATGTACACAAACCAATTTGGTGTTAATTAGGAAAAATGTCACTTCATGGTGACACAAGGGATAGTTCTTAGACATATTATCTCCAACAAAGGGATTGAAGTCGATAAGGCCAAAATCGACATTATTTCTTCCTTACCACCACCTTGAATGGTTAAGTCCATTTGATCATTTTCGGGCCATGCTGGGTTTTATTGACAGTTCATCAAAGATTTTAGCAAAATTTCCCAACCCTTATGCAATTTACTTGTTAAGGACACTAATTTCAACTTTGATGACGCATGTTCAGGAGATTTTGAAAAACTTAAACTTCTATTAACTTTAGCCCCTATCATTACCCCTTCCAATTGGGAACTTCCCCTCGAGCTCATGTGCAGCGCTTTAGATTACGTTATGGGAGCGATTTTAGGGTAAATAGTAGATAATAAACCTTATATGATTTACTATGATAGTCGCACACTCAATGACGCGTAGTTAAATTACTCTACCACGGAGAAAGAGTTATTAGCTATTATGTTTGCCTTGGAGAAATTTTAATCATACCTTGTTGGATCCAAAATCATTGTTTACACCGACTATGCAGCCATAATGTATTTACTATCTAAAAAAGATGTTAAGCCTCGGTTAATTTGATGGATTCTTTTGTTACAAGAATTTGATATCAAAATTTAAGATAAGAAAGGTGTTGAAAATATTATTGCGGGCCATCCATCTCGAATTCTCACTAAAGGTACTGAGGATTTTCTTCCTATCTTGGAGATATATCTTGATGAGTAGCTCATGGCTGTCTCACTACTGTACGCTGATAGAGCCAATTATCTTACTATATAATGATTACCTGACTATTGGTCAAAGCAAGATAAAACCAAATTCTTGTACGAGGTTAGAAGTTTTAGTTGGGACAATTCTTATCTATATAAGTTTTATTCAGACCAAATGATTAGAAGATGCATCCCAAATGATGAGATCCATAGTGTACTCACATTTTGATACACCTTATCTTATGAAGGACATTTTAGTGCCAAGAAAATCACCATAAAAGTCCTCTAATCTGGTTTATATTGGCCTACCCTTTTTCGTAACGCATATACCTTTTGTCCTGAATGTGATAGGTGCCAAAGTACCGGGAATATTTTTCATCATAACATGATGCCCATGAACATAATATTTTTCATCATTATCATTGAACAACTTACAAAACCCTAATTGGTATGTCACTCTATAAACTTGTCTTTGGGTAGGCTTGTTACTTGCTAGTGGAATTGGAACACAAGGTTTTATGAGCTACAAAGGCATTTAACTTTAAAATGTATAAAGCTGGATCACATAGAAAACTTCAACTTTCTGAACTTGACGAACTTCGTCGCGAGGCTTATGAAAATTTAAAATTTTATAACGAACGAACAAAAACTTCTCATGATAAGTCGATTATTCGTAAAACTTTTGAGTCTAATCAGAAAGTATTACTTTACAATACATGGCAATTTTATTTCCTGAAAAATTACATTCTTGTTGGTACAACCCTTTCGTAGTTAAAATTGTTTATCCTCATGGAGCTGTGGAGGTAGAGGATCCTAAGTCCCGTAATACTTTCAAGGTCATTGGGCAATGTTTAAAACTGTATTTCGAATCTTGTACTTTCGATAAAGAGACAATTTTTCTAGTTGACCCATATTATCAAAATTGATCACGTGTATCCCTTATGTCTTATTACTATATTTAAGTTTGGGGGTATATTCGTCTGGCTGTAGACGGTAAAACATAGCGCTTCCTGGAAGGCAACCCAAGGCACATTTAAGTGAAAAGTTTTAGTTTGTATTTCCCATTCCATGTATTTAATTTTGTTCTCAAACATTGAATACAATATTTTATTTTATTTTGGGGTAGAAAAACTATTTTTATATACATTTTGATGAAAAGTAAATTAGTAACTCTTTGGAAATTTATGATATATTTTTGGCAAATTTCTAACACTTAGACTAATTTTATTTGGGCAAAATGATATGTTGATTAGAAAGCCTAATTTTTTATTTATTTTACCAAGTGTACACTAGAGTATTTATTTATCGTGTTCTTAAGCTCCATATACTACCTTGTAAAATATCTTAAAGTGAGATTCTCCATAAATTAAATAAGGAAAATCTTTATCCTGGGGGATTAGACTCTTAGTTATTTTTATGTATCATGATTGCATCAACACAATTAGGTACAAATAAGGAGAGCCACTATTTTTCTATTATCTGGTTATTCAAGGATAATGACCATTTTGGTGTTCCTTGGTCATTTAAGGAAAACTTGAAACCTGGAAAGTTCATTAATTATTGTACTCTGTATCCCTTTAGACCTATATCATGGCATTCAAGTTCGGGGGTACATTCGTCGGGCTGAAGACGCTAAAACTAAGCGCTTATTGAGATGTAACCCAAGGAACATTCAGGTGAGAAGTTCCAATTTTTATTTTCCATTTCATGTATTAAATTTTGTTCTCAAACATTGAGGATAATGTTTTATTTAAGTTTGGGGGTAGAAAAGCTATTTTTTTCTATACTTTTTGAGGAAAAGTAAAATAATGACTCTTTGGCAATTTATGATATATTTTTGGCAAATTTCCAACACTTAAACTAATTTTATTTAGGCAAAATGATATGTTGATTGGAAAACACAAAAAAAAAACTTTGATATTTTACCAAGTGTATACTATAGTATTATTTATCGTGTTCTTAAACTCGATGTACGACCTTGTAATTAGTGAAAAACATAAATTATTTTTAGTATATTTTCAAAAGTTACACTTCACTATAATTATACTACCAATACCTTCAATAGAGTTTTTGACTAGAATATAGAAATTTTAGCACTTATGTTAAGAATAATTCACTCCAAGGGAAACAACTGCCTAAGAATAAGTTCATTCTTAAAGGCATAAAAGAAAAAACAAACTTTCTCTACAAATTTCATGTTGTTGCATGATCAAAAACTGATTGAGGAAAAATTATTACCAATCTTGAGTATAACCATGAACTATGTGAAGGGAGCATGAAAAGTGTTACTTGTGATAATCTTGGGTCTATGTTAAGAAGGGACACCAAACCCTGGTAACCTTAGCCAACAAGCGGAGATTGTCGACTGAAACTTCTTATTATAGAGGCTTCACTAAGAAACCATATATGAGAAGAAAAAAAGGCTTGTAAAAAAAGAATTCCAGGAAAGCAAAATTACTAAGGCACTTGTAGAACTAACTAATGAATTTATTCGAATAAGTACTAGGCTACCAAATACTGACTTAATAATTCTATACGATGTATTGTATTGTAATACTATCTTTACTACACTGAGATATAGCTAAGGAAAATATTTGAATCTTTTTCTAGGCATGAGGTAGTATTTCATGTTTTAGATTATGGAAATAATATTTTATGGTACACTTGGGAAATACTAAGTTTTAAAGAATTTTATGTCAAAATAATTTCTTGTCATAACAAATTAGGGATTAGTTAACAGGAAATAAGTCATTTGTAATCTAGAATTACCAAAGTGTCATTATCAATTTTTGTGGGTATAGTTACTGTAAACCCTCACGAGATAATACTTGTCCACCAAGGAGAACCTGAGGGTTTAATAACTTATTGCATTCGCTAAATGCAATTGCGTGACCTGCAAAAATGTTTTTTATTTACTTTTGCTCGAGGACTAGTAAATATAAGTTTGAGGGTATTTGATAGACACAAAATATTTACGTGTACAACTCTTAAATTTATATCTACCTAGTCATTTATTAAATAAATATGATACTAATAGTGTTTTTGCTTGTATTTATAAAAATTAGACGCATGATAAACAAGTCGTCAATTTTTTTAGTTTTTAACAAAGAACAAGGTGATGCACTCCAACAACGATCTTTATTTGAATTTGTCAACCAAAGACCCATTGAAGACCAATATTGAAGAGAATTTAATGTAGAAATTATTCTCTTGAGTTGTAATATTTATGCATGGTCTAAGGCATTGTTTAGGGAATTTTACTTTAATGTTGATATTTTCTAACCCCTCATAGACTCTATAAATTGAAGGGGAATTCTACCATTTTACACATGTTGGAAAGTATAAATCAAAGTTCAAGGCAATACAATTAGTTCTTTTCTCTCTCTTTTTCTTGTCATTTTCTTTAACCAAGTAATATGGCAATAAAAAAAGGGATAAGTAACTTGTAATTGCCTAATTCTGTAAGGTCGAACTTGTCCGGAATTAGCTTATACACCAATGTACCTGTGACAAAATCTAATAGAAAGTAGCGTGGAAAACCTATGAATACGTAAAAAACCATGACCTCGGGTTAAGGATTTTTGTAATAGTGACATTTATTGCTTGAGGTTGATCTTTTATTACAAGTGATCTCTAGACTTAAAAATGCTTGATCTTGTGAATAAGAAGTTTGGAGTTTTGAGAATCTAGAAAATATAGTTTTGTTGGTAATTTTTCGTGTAATTTTTTCGTCCTTGTCTCTTTTGGAACTTCTTCTTTATATAGGCCTTTTATGTGATTCTTCATCATGCTCAAGCACGTTCTCCAAGCAATGTGGTTAGTGGCGGCTGACTGAGTAACTGTTGAGTTCGTGTGAGACAGGTGTTTTGACTTGTTCAGGTGTTTCTATTTGAGCTCAACCCATATTTTTCATCAGTTCATGGAGTATGTGGCAATGTAGACTGGAGAAGCCATATGGAGAATGTGTAGGTCTGACATGGAGGTAATTTAAACTAGAAATAGCTCTATTTAGGTAAGATCGAGGGGTAATCCCCTACAATCGCCCCCTCGCAACCGAAGTCACGAGTGACTTACATTGAGAAAGAATTTTTGGGTATATGGGTTAGAAATTTGAATAAGAAAGGAAGTAATGATGGTGTTTGACTGCATGAAAAATGCATGTGTCAAGGGGTGATATTCGTACATTGAATGTTGATGGAAATATTTATGTATGTGATGGTTATGGTTTGAAGAGTTTCGTTTGCATTGAATGATGATGCTTGGGGAACGTTCCTACACAATAAATATAGGGTTATTTAAATAGTACCTATACCGAGGTTGGTAGCCAAGTATGTTTGTTTTGCTACATTATTCTCTGAAATTGCTGAAGATGGTGAAGACCGGCAGAATGGCTCTTGAAGAGAAAGTTGCATCTAAAATGTAGAGGTTGAAGTTGAAGTATTTCAGAGATCAATCCTTAGAGAATCCTACCCCAGTTCCTGTTCCACCGACGTATCAAGGAATGTTGGAAGATGAAGCGACTGAAGCTGAGAAGGAGTTTTATTGCAGATGGAGGTTTTACCACATTATCTTAATGGGTGAGCAACATTTGGTTTGTCTCTGCATTCTTGCGGAAGACAAGGTTGGGGAGGCAACTGCAAGGATAGGCGTGACTGCAGGGCAGTTGCACTGAAGTCTTGTGCTCGAATGGATTTTAAGGTAGGGCTCTCTTCATCTCTACCAACTCTGAGGGGGTGGTAGTTATAAGAGATGTAGTAGTGGTAGTGGAGGAGGAGGATGGAGAATAGAAGTCTACTTCTGCACTTCCATCGCCACTTTGTGTTGAGAAGACCTTCAGTTTGAAGAGTTGGTTCAAACACTGAGTCTCCGGCTTTCATAGTTTCCATTTTAAGTTCATATAGACTTTGATGAAACTCATGAAAGGGAGGATACTCGTTGTTTCTAATATCTGCTTTGCATTAGGGTGAAAGATAACTAAAGTAGAACAAACTGAAGGATTTGACACTTCAGAGTGCCTGAAAGACTTGTCAGCTGTAAAAGTACTTGAAAAATATGTAACTGTAAAATACTTGATGTTGAGTACTTGAAAGACCTGTTATCTATAAAGTACCTGATGTTGAGTACTTGAAAGACTTGTTATCTATAAAAGTATTTATAATTTGTTTCGATATGAATAAAATTTGTTATCCAAACTCTGTGCTGATATATAATAAAATAACTCTAGAAATCGAGTTGTATGATCCGAAGACTTTCGAATATTGTATAAAATGAAATGTATGAGGGCAGAAAGTAAAAATATTTGTTATAATTGAGTTGTTAGAAATTTATCTGTAAAAATATGTATTAACTGGCAAATATAATTAAACCTGTGTGCTGGAAATGTAAGGGTGAAAGAAATTGTAAAAGGTTCAAAATAAAGAATAGAACTTGCAGAGATCATTCTAGAATATTATACTTGGAAAGAATAAACTCGATCTAGAATAGTATGAAATGACTGAGTTCGATTGAAAGATATATGTTCAAATAATTTTTCTCAAGATATTGGGGTTTCTGTTACGAGATAATATGAAAATATCACGACTTGCGGGGAATTGGTAGCAAAAATGTATAAATAAGGAGGAAAAGAATTCAAAGTTTGGGAAAGGAAATAAGAATGGTGTGGACTCGATCTAAGAGAATCTGGTATGCTGCTGAACGGCGGTTGGCGATAAAGATCGCTGAAGTGCGGGAGTGAATTTTTAGATTCTTGGATTATGATACTGAGCTGCTAGTGAGTGAAGTTCAACTGGAAGGTTTTGATGGGATTGGGAGGGAACGTGAGTATGAACGCCACTTTTATGAAGAGATTTTTTTAGAGATTGTTGTGGATCCTACAGTTCGAAAATGTTTTATGAGATTTCTTGCTATAGAGGAGATCGAATTGGAAGATGTGAGGATTGTTGGAGGATATCTAATTGGATGTGGTGGCCTGGGACATCAAAGTTGTTTTAGATGTAATTATATGTGAGGTGATGAAGCGAATGTAAATAGGGGTGGCAGAATGTATGTAACCGTATAAGTTTGAATAATTTAAAGAAAATTATTGTTGAATTGATCCCCTATTTTTATGAATGTTGTTTGTGACTATTGTGAAAAATGAATTTGAAAATATTTGAAATTTTGTTATGGGAGCTCTGGAAATGACGTCATTGTTGCTATAAGTAGAAGAAGCAAGTATAGAAAAAGCATAAAGCTTCTGATTTTGTCCCTTGTGTAAAAGTTGTGAAAACCTGATTGTGTGTAAGCGTGAGTCATCATGAGTGTGGTGAGGTCAGAGGGAGATTTGGAAAAGAGAGATAAAAATAGATTAAAATATAAGGCAAAGGGAAAAGATGGGAAAGTATTTTTACCAAAAAGGTGCAAGACGACTGACATGGATAGTGGAGGGGATACCTCCATTCTAAAACTGAGGACAGCTCATGTGAGGCTCAATAACTGCTAGCAGTTAGAGAGAGAAAATATAAATACTGTTTATTCGTCAATCAAACATTTCTCAACTTCTGAAAACTTGTAGAGAAGTGAGAGAGGAAAAAGGAAGAAAAGTAAAAATAGCATAGAACCTCATAGAGATTTAATTGACAGTGATCATCAGTCAAAGCGTAAGAGAGTCGCGGAAACCAAGTCACGAAGGTGGTTGTACAGCAGCGTAGTGAGGGAAGAATTTGGAGCTGCTTCGGATTCGCATTCAGACATAGAAGGTTAGCAAAAGATTTATGATGCATATATGTATGTTTGAAGATCATGTTTTGTTTCTAGGTAAAGTAACAAATTACTATTTATAGTAATCTATGAAAACCTGCTTGATATATGATATATGAAAGATTTTTTGTATGTGGTTGACGTATATATAAAATATAATGATAAATACCTGGACCTGTGTGTAGGTTGATTGTGAGGAGTGTTTGTGTAGGAAAAAATCCTTTTCGGCAGTTGATATGGTAAGTTCCCCTATAAGTAGGGAATCGACCTCAGTCGGCTGAGTCTGGGACTGAAATATCTTAAAGTGAGGAAGAAGTATGTGTTGATCAATTTACAAATTTCCTTAAAAGATTGGTAACCTATCCTCCTTGCTCGGATGTATTCAAAGAGTTTTGTAAAGCCAAGGCTTCTGTAGGAGGTAGATGGGGTAACTGTATAGAACACGCTGGTAGGCAATTTAGGGGTTGCACTAAAGTAACGGGGGAGGAATATTTTTATTTGTTGGCCGATTTGGCAAAGGAAAAAAGGGATAGGAGTATAGACGAATTGATATCTTTGGAGTATTTTGATGGGAATGTACAGAGTAAACTTTCAGTGGGCTTTTTATGTTACCTGTCACAGTTGGAGTACGGGTTGAGTCTTCCCCTTAGAAATATGGTAAAAGGGATTATGAACCTCATTGGGGAATGTCCTGTTCATATGAACGGGAGCATGTAGGTGGTGATAAGTGTATTCGAGTCTCTGAATACGCGGTAGGAAGGAGATGGGAGAAGGTGGAGGATATCCTCTGAGGATCTGTTGTAGTTTTATCGGGTAACAAGCTGTTCTGAAAGTAGAGAGGCATATTTCTTTGCAAGCTCGACTCAGCCTCGCTTCTTCGATCTGAACTCAGCAGGTCGACCATGGAATGATAATGTGATATGGGTGAAGGGCGATTGCCTTCAGAGAGATGATGAAGAACCCATGGAACTTTTGTTTAGAACACTAAAACAAAGTATGTATAACAATTTATAATTTACGAGATTGGCAGTTGAAATTGTATGATGCTCTCCATATGATAATATTTTATGAATAACAGCTCCTAAATCTTAGGTGGTGAGGAAAGAGTCGTTGTTGGATACAGTTGCTCAGGAAGAGACAGAGCTCGAGGTTGTATTAGAAGAACTTGGCATTAGCAGGAAGAAGCTTGTCAACAGCCAAGTTTAAGAAGTTTAAAAATCTCAGTCGACAAGACTAATGATAAGCACTGACGGTAGTACAAAGAAAGAAACCGATGGGGAAAGGTGAGTCAACTTGTCCAAGCCCCCTAGAGTGGACTGCACAGGGTTACCTGAGTCCACTACGTCGAGCAAATTAGCTCAAGCATTTCCTAAGAAGTAAATGTTGAAGCGTCCTTCGACCTCTAGAACCACAGGAAGTGGTGAGACCGTGAAAAAGAAAAGGGTTGAGCCTTCTTAGATGTCGGGGATGAAGGTCGTAGAGGATCCACTTTTTGCAGATGACGATTAGAAAGAGGAAGAGGAAAAAGCAAGGTTGGCTGCTCTCTACGGGGAGGAGGAGATGAAAAAAATGGTAGGTTCATATGTTTGAATGTGTATTATAATAACTTTGGTATTATGATTCGAGCTAATCAATGAGGTCGATTTGTTTGTTTTTTACAAGATACTCGTTTGATGAATGAAATATGACCTGGGGTCGAGGAGGAGAGAGCTGAGCTGAAGAAGAAGAAGACCGAACTCGAGAGGAATGTAGCTCGATTGAAAATTGATCTGCTTAAGGAGGGAAAACGGATAGATGCTCTGAAGGCTTCGTAAGTGGTGGAGATAAACAATCTACATGTGGAAGCAAGAGAAAATTTGGAGGAGGTGGTAACTGAGCGTGATAGACTCGGGCGCCACCTTGTGTCAAAAGGATATTCCGAGGGTGAGGTGGATGCTATTAGGGCAGACACCTATGTGGAAGAGGAGGAAGATGAAGAGATTGAAGATGTTCTTGTTGGCGTTGTGGATGGCCTGGACGGTATTTTCCTCAAACGGTGAGAGACAACCAAGGGGATGACAACGAGCGTCCAGAAGGGAAAATTGAGAAGGTAGAGTAGTGCGATGGTTTAGTGATTGTATGAATATGTAGGAATATTTGGAAACTGATTAAATATTTTTTATTATGTTGGATAGAATTATGTAGGCTAAGTTGCTTTGGTAAACCTTGTTGTAGGAACTAAAAGACATGCACCTCAGAATATAAGATTTAGAGGTAGAGCTTGCTAAGGAGAGAGACGTCTCAACGTCCCTATTGTCTTCACAAATGGAGCTGCAGGTTAGAAAAGAGCAAGAAATATTTGACTTGTATGCTTCATTAATATAGAGCTACAAAGTAATTAATCGAGTATAGAGATGGACCAAAAACCTATTATCAGCTTAGTAGCAATGGTACTGAAATGGTACACAGGAAATACCAAAGAAATAAAAACTTTAAGATATAAAGAATGTGTACCATATATTTGGGAGTATATGTTATGGAGCATCCATATGAAATTGTACTTCGACCTTAAGTTTAGAAGTAGTCTTATACGGTAGATGTCAAAAATAGATGTCTTGCTAGAAATGAGTCATATGTGGTGACTGAGTATTCTGACTCAAACTTGATATAATGTATTTGTAATGTGCAGGTCGAATTGAAGTCAGCACGCTTGTGCGAAGATGATGCTCACCAATGTAACCAATAATTTGTAGAGGAGTTTGATTAGATGAGGGAAGATAATGAAGACAGAGAAGATCAACATGTAAAGGTGTACTTTATGTTTGTTGAGGCAACACAGACAGCTGTTGACCTAGCTCGGATGATCGAGGAGAAGGATGCCGAAATTAAGAAAGGGCAAAAAGTGTTCGCTGCATTAAAAAAACATGCAACGAAACTCAAATGCCAGAAAGATGTGTTGATGGTAAAAAGTCGGGAGGCTGACATGGCTCATTACCGTATACAGGCACTAGAAAGATTGGAGGAAGGTTTAACTTGGTCGGTGGCCAGTTTGAAGAATGATTTGATCAAGACAAATAACAATCAGGAGAAAACTCGAGCTGACCTAGCTAATTGCAGGAGCGAACTGGAGCTATTGAAAAAGAATTTGGTTGAAAAGATAACGAGCTGAAGATAGCTCAAGGCGATCTATCTGCATCTAAAGTTGTAGTTGAACAAATGACTACAGCTTTACCTGCCAAAGATTTTAAATTTCGGATGGTGCAGTATAAGTATGATGAGTTGAATGAAAGAGTGGCGCAATTAAAGACTGAATTGGCGCATGCCAATTCACGTGGTAGACACGCCGAGGCCGGAGAGCGCTCAAGGAAGAATAAAAATGATTCTAAGGGAACAAGGGTTAGAGCGGACTATCATAGGTAAGGATATTTTGATACAGCAGAAAGATAAAATGTTAAAGATGATTCAGGATGTGGGAGAACTTAACAGAGAGATTAAGGTACTTTGTGCTCAGGTGGCCAATTTCGAAGCGATTAATTGAGCTGAATCAGCAAAAACCTATAAAAAAATTTGGAAGAGAACATTACTTTCACAAATTGGGTAGATAGAGAAATAATATGGCTAAAAGAACGGTATGCAAGGTCAGAAGAACGCCTTCAGAAGGCTAGAACAAATTTGTATAGGTCAGTTGTAATTGAGGCATCTCACTCCGAATTATTGAGGGAAATCATTACCTATTTTATAGAGGAGGTAAAAAGGATTAAGTCAGAAAGAGATACCTTGTTCAATAGTTTGTCAGACAGGGGATGTATTTGCAGAGCTGATGTAGATCGAAGAAATTGTATGCAGTCCATGAAAACGGATCTAGGCCTTTGACCTACTGAATTGATAGAGTACGATAGGATTATTGTGACTACTCGAGCTCAAAAATTTATGGTTGATCATCCTCCAATTATAGGGGGAGCTCAAGAATTTATAGCTGATTGACCTCCTATTTCTAGGAAAAGCGTAGTTGACATCCTAAAAATAAAAAAGGATCCATTGTAGAGGCTGTATATGTGACCTGAAATAAAAAGTAGTTGTTGCAGACAAGTTAAGAGATGAAAGTTAGTATTACCTTTGCTTTATCTTATGTCTGTTAGAGTCTTTGATGTAAAACAAGTGTTACCTTAGTTTTAATCGTATAGATTTAGTGCAGGCATCGAAACCAAGTGTTATCCTTGATTTAGCTAGTATGATGTCACAGCCATATTGAGGTAGATAAAAGCTAGTTTTACCTTAACTTTATCTTATGTCTGGTAGAGTCTTTTATGTAAAAAAGTGTTACCTTAGTTTTAATTACAGAGATTTAGTAGAGTCAACCAAACCAAGTGTTATCCTTGATTTAACTAGTATGATGTCGCAGCCATATTGAGGTAGATGAAAGCTAGTTTTACCTTTGTTTTATCTTATGTCTGGTAGAGTCTTTATTGGAAAACAAGTGTTACCTTAGTTTAAATCGCAGAAATTTAGTAGAGTCAGCCAAACTAAGTGTTATCCTTGATTTAACTGGTATGATGTCGCGGCCATATTGAGGTAAATGAAGGCTAGTTTTATATTTGTTTTATCTTATGCCTGGTAGAGTCTTTGATGCAAAATAAATGTTACCTTAGTTTTAATCACAGAGATTTAGTAAAGTCAGCTAAACCAAGTGTTATCCTAGATTTAACTGGTATGAAGGTTGATTGAAAACTAATATTATCTATGCTTTAATTTATGTGCTGGTCTACGAAGTAGAGAGATGTATGCGAGAAAAACTTGTAAGCTTCATTGAATAAAAAAGGATGTTCATTGGATGGAGATGAAAATTTAACTTTTGGAATGGAGAAAGCGAGAAAGTGAAATGGAGTAGTGAGGGACTTAACGGTAGTACCGTTTCAGTAGCCTAGTATTCCAAAGACATGAAATGTGGATTCCCTCTTCAGTCATGAGGTAATATGATCCTAGGCCAGAGAGACCTGTGATAAGGAATGGACCCTCTCAATTGTCTGCTAGTTTCCCAGCATGAGGTTCTTTACGGTGTTGAGGTATTTCTCTGAGAACGAGATCATCAATTTGGAAGGTATGGCTTCTTACTCGTTTGTTATTCGAACTGGCCAGCATGTGGTGATATCGACCTAGGTTAGCGATGGAGCGTTCCCTGGTCTTATCGATCCAATTGAGATTACAAACCAATTGGAACTCATTCTCTTCGTCAGTGAGCTCATGATCTTTGGCTGGATGATGGTATTTAGAGGGAATGACAGCCTTGGTGTCGTAGGCAAAGAGGAATGGAGTATAGCCTGTCGACTGTCATAGAGTGGTACAATATGCCCATAAGACATGAGGAAGTTCCCGATCCCAATTCCCTTTTTTCTGAAAGTGTAGCCTTTTCTTAAGTCCATCCACGATGGTTTTGTTAGTGATTTTAGCTTGGCCATTGTCTTGAAGATAGTAGGGATTGGATGGAGAATGGATGATGTTGTGTTGATTGAGGAAAGCTATGACTTTTTCTCCAACAAATTGGGGCCCATTATCGATACGAATTAGGTAGGGGCACCCAAACTGAGTGATGATATGTTCCCAGATAAAAGATATGACATCTTCTTCTCTGGTTTGACATAGTAGAACTGCTTCTGCCCATTTAGTAAAATAATCGGCAGCTACGAGTAGGTGGTGGCGGTTACCTGGAGAATTAGGAAATTTGTCGACATGATCGAGTGCCCATCGTTTGAATGGCCAAAACACCTTGCTTGCATGGGGCTCGAGCGCAGGGGCGCAGATCATCTTTCCATGTCGTTGACATGCATCACATTTGCGTGAGTTCTCTTCTGCTTGCTTGCGCATGTTGGGCAAGAATACTCGATGTATAATGGCTCCGTTTGCCAGTGATCGACTTGCGGCATGGGAGCCACAAGTCCCTTCATGTAGATCGGGGAGCATCTCATCCGCTTCCTGTTTAGAGAGGCTTTTGAGGTAAGGCCCCGTGACTGAACGGCGGTATAAAGTACTATTTTGATTAGTGTAGTACTATAAGTTGTCTATCAACTGTCAATGCTCTTTTGGATTTGCTGGAAGTGGACCTTCACATTTATTGTAGATATCAAGATAAACTAAGATTAGTTTTCACCAATTCTTGTCTCCCCCTTTATCGCCCCCAGTGTTGATCATGCATGCAAAAATAAGATCAATGTTGGGGGCTAAAATTTCTTTGATTTGAAGATATCGAGCTTCTGTGCCTATGACCCCGGCTAGATATACCAAGGAATCGGCGTGTCTGTTTTTGCCTCGAGAAAGATAATCGAGAGTTGCTTGCGCGAACTTTCTCATCCCATCTGCAATAAAGGCTGCGTATTCGATCATCTTGCCACTCTTCTTGTATTGCTCAGAGTAATAGTGGACGATGAGTTGCAAATCTGTGTAAACTGAGAGTTCTGTGACACTGATCTCAAGAGTGAGATCGAGTCCATGAATGAGAGCTTCGTATTCGGTGACATTATTTGAGGCCTCAAAATCCAAGGGATTGATTTCTCAATTCTGTCGTTGGAAGAGGTAATCAATACGATTTCAATTCTTGACCCTGCGGGTTCTGCTGATCCATCTGCAAGAAGTCTCCACCCCTTCCTTGTAATCTACTCAACTTGCTCATCAAATGCTTTGGGGGGTGGATCTTCTATAACTTCATCGATAATGTCAGGATCGTGTTCCTCCCACTCAGGATCTTCCACTGTAAAATCTGCGAGAAAATTTGCAATGGCCTGACCCTTTTTGGAATGGTGCTATTCGAACTTGATATCATGTTCTCCCAAATTGATTGACCACTATTGCACTCTCCTTGATTTTTCTTTCTTGGACAGAACTTCCCAAAGTAGGTAGTTCATCATGATTTTGACGAAATGAGCTTGGAAGTAGTGCTTGAGTTTCTCTGAAGTATAAACAAGAGTGAAAAGTAGTTTCTCGATTTCAGACCACTTTGTTCCCACTGGAGTGAGGCTTTTGCTGATGAAGTAGACTGGTTTCTCAATTTTCCCTTCAAGTTGAATGAGAACCGAGCTGAGTGAAGTATTTATAACTGCTAGGTAGATAATCAGTTCCTCAATATCCATTGGGGTGTTCATGATGGGAGATTCTTCAAATAGGTTTTGAGATCCTGAAAAACTGCTTCGCATTCTAATGTAAATTGAACCTCTGCATTTGGCTAAATTTTTCATCGTTTGGTGTAATCGCGGAGTAATAGGAACAACCAACGACAACGGTCTGAAGATTTTGAAACGAAGCAGTTGATAGCGGCAATCATGCTGGCAAGCTTCTGAATGTCTTTTATCATTTTTGAAGATGGCATGTTAAGGAGAGCCCAAATCTGATCTGGATCGGCCTCAATCCCCTTATTGCTAATGAGGTGGCCTAGAAATTGACTTGAATGTACTCTGAATTAATACTTATCAGGATTGAGGCGCATCCTGTAAGATCAAAGAGTGTTGAATATTGTATTAAGATCTGAGATGTGGTTGATGGACTGTATGCTTTTGTACAAGAGATCGTCAATGCAGGCTTTCACGACTTTCTTAAGATGTGCTTTAAACATAGTAGACATCAACCACTGATAAGTTTCATCTATTTCTTGAGTTCGAAGGACATGACTTTGTAGCAGTAAAGTCCTCTTTCAGTGATAAAAGTGGTCTTTTATTGATCTTCGTCCAAGAGTGGAATCTGATTGTATCCAGAGGCAGTATCCATCATAGATAGGAGTTTGTGACCTGCTATAGAATTAAGGATCTGATGAATGTTGGGAAGAGGGAAACTGTCCTTTGGAATATGTTTATTTAGATTGGTGAAATCTATACAAACTCAGATTTTTCTATTCTTCTTTGGGACAGCGACGGTGTTAGATATCCAATCAGGATATTTAGCTTCTCAAATAAATCCCACTTTAATCAATTCTCGATCTCCATGTTAACTTCATCTCGAAGTTGCGATGATAGGTGTCACTATTTCTGCTTGACCGCAGTGGTGTTGATGTTGATGGCCAATTTGTGACATGCCTAGGCCGAATCGACCGCAGGCATCTCTTCGAAGACAACTCAAAAACATCTCGATTTAGTTGTAAGAACTGAATAAAAGCATCTTTTTTTTGTTGAATCAGCTTAGTACCGATGAAAGTACCTCTGCTAGGTCCATCAATGTTGATGTATTCGGTGGGTTCCTCCATGGAAGGCTGATCATCGGGGTGATCAACTTTCTATAATTACTATACATCATACCTGTCAGAGGTATATAGAATTGTAGAGACAGTATTTTCGCAAGCTCGATAAAGCTTTTGACTACCCCTAATCTCATAGATACCGTCGTTATATTTAAAGTGGAGTGCTTGATGATAGGTAGAAGCGAATTATTCAATGTTGTGAATCCAGCAGCGGCCCATAATCCCGAGATAATGAGATTTGGCGTTGATCGCGTAAGAGATGTCATCGATTGTGGCTGGTCCTGCGGTAATAGGTAAGATGACCTTCCCTACTCCCTCTTCTTTAGAACCATTAAATCCACTGATATTTGTGTCACTTTGAATGACTTGATCAGCCAAACCCATTTGGTTGATAGTGCTCTGAAAGAGAATCTCAATACCGCTGCCAGTATCGATCATCATTGTGTGCATGACAAACTTCATCATCTTGTGCATTATGACTAATGCATCATGATGTAGAAACTTGACATGGCTAGTATCGCAATATTTGAATGATATCCTGAGCCGGCGATTGCTCGACTCAGGCAGAAGTTTGGCTTCTTTGTCTTGAGATGTGAGATCGTAACATTTGGACAGTCTCCTAAATTTGAATCTGCTGGAGTTGGTGATCTGATTGATCTCGATCATGTTGATGTGGTACATATGGCAGAGATGCTTCTCCTCAGCTTGATCTTCGACCTGGATAACTTCAAGCTACTTCTTATAGCGGTCATCCTTGTATGACTCCAGGTCGACAATATATTTGAACATCCATCCCTCCTTAAAAATGTATTCGAGCAACCTCTGTAAAGCAAAGCAATTGTCAGTATAATGATTGTTTACCTTATGATGCATGCAGTATGGCCAGTTCTCAATTGGTTCCAATGGTTGGGAGAGACAATAGAGCTTATCCTTTGAGAGGATTGGAAAAATTGTGGAGATCCAAACATTCATCTTTGGGAGGACCGGTTTGACTTGTGAACCGCCTTTCTGAGGGTTGCCGGTGCCTCCCTTGGCGCGCTTTTGGTCACCATGATCCTCCTTCGGTTCAGTGTTTCGATCTGTAGATAGGCCTTTTATGGTAAGAACAAATTTAGTAGATTTATGCATTTCGGACATCATCCTTTCAAGGTCAACGTAATTATTGACCTTGGTGATCATATCCTCTAAGGTCGCAGGTTTGTTGAGGAAAAGGTGTTTTTTGGCTCTGCAGTCGAGTTGGAGTACATTGATGAAAGCAGTAACAACTATTTTCTTATCGAGATTGTCTACTTTACGCAAGCTCCAAAAACGTCTTCGCAAAAGCCTCGAGCTCCTCTCCGTGTGACTGTTTGAGACTGATAAGAAAATATAAATTCTCTTCTTTATCTCTGTTGTGAGCATGTCTTGATAAACTATTTCTGCAGCTGGTCGAATGTGTATATGGAGTCTTCAGGTAGAGAGTAGAACCATCGAAGGGGTTCCGCCTATAGACTTGTGGCGAACAGATGGCAGAGAATGTGGCTGAGATTGGAGTACAACCCTAATAAATCACAGTACTGTTGAATGTGTTCCTTGGATCGGTACCTTGCACTTGTTTGGAGTATGGAAACCTTTCGCTATCTGCATATCGAATAGTTCTTTGGCAACCAGACTTCCTTGTAACTTGGTAAGGTCGTCGGTAGCACCCAGAACTTGTGCTTTGGTCAGCTCCTGAATACGCCGGTCTATATGTTCTTGTGTGACATAATAACGTGCCGGCTGAGTGACTTGACGAGGAGGTTACGGAGTGTAAGTACCGATACCTTTACTCAAATGATCTCGTGCTGGAACTCGAGGTTGAGGTCGTTGTTCTTCCTCTTGACATATGGAACATCGGTGACCTCGACTAGCCTTAGACTGAACTTCAGCACCCAAATGAATGGAAGGCTGAGGTTCGTTCCGAATATTTTCAGAAACGACATTGCTTGTGGCTCCTTCAGGTCCCAATCTTTCCTGCGCTGAATCTCGGAAGGCTTCTGGCACCTGATCACGATTTCATGTTGGAGGATCCTGTTGAGTGTTCTGCTGAGCTTATAAGGTAGTTTGCATTGTTGTCATTTGATCTTCATGTCGCTTGAACGCTATCAAACGAGCTTGTCGTTCAGCATCGAGTTTCTTCTCGCGGAGCCCTCGGTAGAGAGTTAATTGTCATTCGAGCTCGTTGCATTTCACCTTCTCAGTATTGAGATTTGCCTGGAGCTCTGTTAGTTATTCTGGCTCAACTAAAAGATTGAGCTAAATTCTTGTTGCTGGTCGCCTGGATGTGACCATGATTGGAATTTGCAGTGAAGTGAATGAATGCCTTAGGATATCGTAGAAATAATTTCTTTCCCATAGCCTCAAGCAATAAACATTACTATTGCAAAAATCTTTAACCCGAGGTCGTGGTTTTTTACCTATTTATAGTTTTTTCACGCTAAACACCTGTGTCATTTCTTACTTTTCATTAGATTTTGTCATAGGTACATTGGTGTAAGAGCTAATTCTAGGCCACTTTGAGCTTACGGAATTAGGCCATTGCATAACTAATCCTCTTAGCCAAGGTTAGGAGAATTTCTAACCAATATAGCCTTAGTATAAAATAGCATAGTTTAGCTAGAGTAGTTACTTTCCCTTCTTTCATTTTAATGCATATTCTTCTTCCTGTGATCCTAGCTTTACCATAGCTTTTATTCGAGAGAGTACAGAATTTTAGGATGCGATCATGTTTGACCATTAAAAGGTGGCTTGGAACATGGAGAAGAGAACATAACCTATTCTTATCAGCTGGACCAGGTTGAGTAATGTGGCTTATGAGTAATTCCCAATGATTATTTTCTTATCTCATGATGTATTGCATATACCCGACCAAGGATATGTGATTGGGAATTTGTGACATACTCTAATTAAGTATGCTATCTCCTGATTACAATAGGTGGAGTGGAATTGAACTTTGGTTTTCCCTCCACCATGTATCAAAACCTTTTAATTTGTTTTCTTCATTTCAAAACCAGCACAAAAACTATTTTTATTGGATAAAATTAATAGCTCGAAACATAAATCGTACCACAAGTTTCTTGGGATACGACCCCGCCTTCTCTTGTACTCAACGGTACACCGTACGCTTGCTAGTCTTTTAAGATTTCAGTTTTATAATCAATCATTATATATTTTTTTATATATAAAGTAAGTTGTTAACATTCTGCAGGTGTTATTACATTGATTATTTTGGTATAGCCTCACGACTAAAAATAGTGTTAGGAACTGGTTGATGGCTAAACTAAAAAATATAAGATCTTAAAACTTGTGGGTGCAAGGACCTATCCCTCGATCTAACCCAATTCGAACTATTTCCAATTCGAACTACCACCATATCAGACACACGCATTTTACACGTGACATAAGCAATCAGCATTGACACTTACACCACGAACTGATGAAGAACGTGGGTCGAGCGCAACAGAAAAGCATGAACAAGTCAAAGATACATGTCTCTCATGAACTCAATAGTTATTCGGAGAATGTGCTTCAACACGATAACAAATTGTGAGCAAGGCCTATATAAGGAAAAGGTTCCAGAAGAGACAATGAACAAAAATATATATGAGAAATTACTAAGAAAACCATATTTTCAAGATTCTCAAACACAAAATTTCTTATTTACAAGATCAAGTATTTCTAGTTTGAGAGATCACTTGTAATAAGATATCAGCCTCAAGCAATAAAAGTCACTGCTACTAAAACCCTCAGCCTGAGGTCGTGGTTTTGTACCTATTCAAAGATTTTCCATGTTAAATTACTTGTGTCATTTCTTACTTTACATTAGTTTTTGCCACAGGAACATTGGTTTAAGAGCTAATTCTGAGCTACCTCGAGCTTGTGGAATTAGGCCATTATATTTGGCACCATCTGTGGGAAAGAAAATATTTCCATGATATCCTAAGACATACATTCACTCTACTATCAATTTCAATCATGGTCACTTCCAGATGACCAGCAACCGGAATCCAGCTCGATCTTTTAGTTAAGCTAGAGCAGCTTACAGAATTACGGACGAATCTCCACGCCGAGGCAGAGAAACATAATGAGCTCGAACGTCAGTTAACTCTTGATCGAGGGCTTCATGAGAAGGAGCTCGAAGTTAAGTGACAAGCTCATTTGACAGTATTCAAACAACATGAAGACCAGATGACAACCATGCAGACTGCATTACAAGCTCTACATGATACTCAACAGGCTCCTCAAACTAAAGATTGCAATCAAGTGCCAAAAACCTCCCAGGATTCTACACGGGATAAATTTGGACCTCGAGAAGCCACCAACAAAGCTATTTCCAGAAATATTTAGTATGAACATCAACCTTCTATTCATTTGGGTGGTGAAGTTCAGTCCGAAATCAGTAGAGGTCACCAATTTTCCAAACGACAAGTGGAAGAACAATGACCACAACCTCGAATTCTAGCACGTGATCATTTGAGTTAAGGGTACTGGTACTCAATATCCTCAACCTCCTCATCAAGCCACTCAACCGATACGTCAATATGTCATACAATACGTCAATATGGATCAGCGCATCAAGGAGCTGATTAAAGCGTAAGTTCTGGGCACTACAGACAACCTTACCAAGTTACATGGAAGTCTGATTGCCAAAGAACTATTAGATATGGAAATGCCGAAAAGTTTCTATACTCCGAAAATTCGTAAATACAAGGGCATTGATCCAAAGGAGCACATTCAATAATACCACGATTCATTGGGGTTGTATTCCAATCTTAACCATATCCTCTGTCATTTGTTCGCAACAAGTCTGCAGGAAGAACCTCTCTGGTAGTTTCACTCTTTACCTGAAGATTCCATACTCACATTCGATCACCTGCATAAACAATTCATCAAGATGTATGCTCACAACAGAGACAAAGAGAAGAATTTATATTCTCTTATTATTCTTAAACAGTCACATATAGAGAAGCTTGAAGCTTTTGCAAAGAAGATTTTGGAGCTCGCACGTAAAGTAGACAACCTCGATCAGAAAATAGCTCTTACTGCATTCACCAACGTGTTCCAGCACGACTGCAAAGCCAAAGAGCACCTCTTCCTCAACAAACCTGCGACCTTGGAGGATATGATCACCAAGGTTAATGGATATGTCGACCTGAAAAGGATGATGTCCGAAAGGCATAAATCTACAAAATCCGTCCTAACTACAAAAAGTCCACCTACAGATCAAAATAATGAACAGAAGGAGTTTCAGGGTGATCAAAAGCCTTCTAAGGACAACACTGGCAATCCTCAAAAAGGCGGTACATTACCTAAACCGGTCCTCTCGAAGATGAATGTTCGAATATCTACGATTTTACCAATCTTCTCCAAGGATAAGCTATATCGTCCCTCTCAACCATTGGAACCAATCAAAAGCTGCTCGTACTACATGCATCACAAGGTAAACCATTATTCTGCTGACAACTGTTATACTATATAGAGGTTGCTGGAATTCATTTTCAAGGAGGGATGGATGTAGAATATATTATCGACCAAGAATCATACAAGGATGGCAACTATAAGAAGCAGCTCGAAGTAGTCCAGGTCGAAGATTAAGCTGAGGAGATACATCTCTACTATATGTACCACATCAACATGATCAAAATTCATTAGATTAACAACTATTGCCGATTCAAGCGCAAGAGATTGTCAGAATGCTGCGAATTCATACCTTAAGATAAAAAAGCCAAGCTTCTACCTGAGTTAAGCAATTGCCGGCTGGGGATCTCATTCAAAGATTACGACATTCGTCATGTAAAATTTCCACATCATGATGCATTAGTCGTAATGCTCAAAATGAGGAAGTTTGTCATGCATACAATGATGGTCGATACTGGAAGAGGTATTGAGATTCTCTTTCAGAGCACAATCGACCAAATGGGATTGGCCGATCAAGATATTCTAAGCAGCACCGATATCAGTGGATTCAATGGTTCTAAAGAAGAGTGAGTAGGCAAGATCATCTTATCTATTACAGCAGGACCAGCCACCATCGACGTTGTCTTCTACGTCATCAACGCCAAATCTCATTATCTCGGGATTATGGGCCGATATTGGATTCAAAACATAGAAGAAATTGCTTCTACCTATCATCAAGAACTCCACTTCAAGCATAATAATGGTATTTATGAAATCAACGGTAGTCAAAAGCTCTCCTAAGCTTACAAAAATACCATCTCCAGCATTTTAGATACCTTAGACAGATACACCGTATAACAATTACAAAATGCTGATCACCTTGATGATCAGCCTTCAATAGAAGAACCTACATAATATGTCAACATTAATGAACCCAGCAGAGTTACTTTTATCGATACCAAGCTGGTTCAGCACGATAAGGATGCTCTTATGAAATTTTTACGACTGAATTGAGACATCTTTTTGTGGATCTTCGAAGATATGCATGGGGTCGATCCGACCAAGGCATGTCACAAGTTGGCCATTAATATCAATGCCATGACGGTCAAACAGAAATAGCGATGACTGTCACCTTGTCTTCGAGATAAACTTAACATGGAGATTAAGAAATTGATTAAAGTGGGATTTATTCGAAAAGCCAAGTATCTAGATTGGATATCCAACATTGTCGTTGTACTAAAAAAGAATAGAAAAGTCTGAGTTTGTGTAAATTTTACAGATCTAAACAAATACACTCTGAATGGCAGTTTCCCTCTTCCCAACATCCATCAAATCTTTGATTCCACAGCAGGTCGTGAACTCCTATCTGTGATGGACGCTTCTTCTGGATACAAATAGATTCCACTCAAGATTAAGAAAAGACCACTTTCATCACTAAAAGAGACATTTATTGCTACAAAGTCATGCCCTTCAGACTAAAAAATGCAGGCATAACTTATCAACGTTTGATAACTACTATGTTCAAAGTACATCTTGGGAAAATCAAGGAAGTCTATATTGATGATCTCTTGTACAAGAGCATACAGTTAATCAACCACATCACAGATCTCAACACAATATTCAACATTCTTTGATCTTAAGGATGCGACTCAATCCTGATAAGTGTCAATTCAGAGTACATTTAGACTGATTCCTCAACCATCTCGTCAGCAAGAAAGGGATTGAGGCTGACCCAGATTAAATTCGAGCTCTCCTCAACATGCCATCTTTGAAGACGACGAAAGACGTATAAAAACTTACCGGCAAGATTGTCGTTATCAACCGATTCATTTTAAAATCTTTAGATCGCTGTCGTTGGCTAATCCTATTACTCCGCGGTTGTACCAAATAAGGAAATGTTCAGCCCAATTCAGAGATCCAATGGACATCAGAATACGAGGAAGCTTTTTAGGATCTCAAAGCCTATTTGGAGAAATCTCCCATAATGAGCACCCCAATAGATAATGAGGAACTGATCATCGACCTAGCAGTTACAGATACTTCTATTAGCTCGGTTCTCATTCGACTTGAAGGGAAGATCGAGAAGCCAGTCTACTTCATCAGTAAAACCCTCACTCCAGTGGAAATGAGGTATTCTAAAATTAAGAGACTCCTTCTGACTCTTGCTTACACTTCAAAGAAGCTTAAACACTACTTCCAAGCTCATTCAATCAAAGTCATGATGAACTATAGACTCTGAGAAGTTTTGTCCAAAAAAGAAAAATCTAGGAAAGTGTAATAATGGTCAGTCAGTTTGGGAGAACATGATATCAAGTTCGAACAACGACATTCAGAAAAGGGTCAGGCCGTTGCATATTTTCTCACAGATTTTCCAGTGGAAGATTCCTAGTGAGAGGAGGACAACCCTGACCTTGCAGAAGAAATTACAGAAGATCTACCCACCAAGCCATTTGATGAACAACCTGAATAGATTATAAGGAAAGGGTAAAGATTTCTTACAAATGGTTCAGCAGGACCCGCAGGGTCAAGAATTAGAATCGTATTGATTACCCCTTCTAAGGACTGAATCGAGAAATCAATATGTTTGGATTTGGAAGCCTCCAACAATGTCACCGAATATGAAGGTCTTATTCATGGACTCGACCACACACTTAAGCTCGTGTCCCAGAACTCTCAATCTACGCAGATTTTCTATTCATCATCCACCATTACTCTTAGCAATACAAGAAGAATGGCAAGATGATCGACTAAACAGCCCTCGTTGCAAATAGGATAAGCCAGTTTGCGTATGCAACTCTTGCTTATCTTCTTCGAGGTAAAAATAGACATACCGATTTCTCGGCTTATCTAGCCGGGGTCTTGGGTACAGAAGATAGATATCTCCAGTTCGAAGTGATATCAACCTTCAGTATTTATTGTATTTCAGTATTCACGACCAACACTGGGGGTGATAAAGATGAGGAGGACGATTGGCGAAAGCTTTTCCTTGCCTACCTTGGCACCGACAACAAATGCAAAGGACCTCTTCCAGCAGATCCAAAAGAGCGTCGACAACTAATCTAAAACTCAAAGTGTTACACAAATCAAAATGGTTTTTTATATCGTTGTTCAGTCACGGGGACTTACCTCAAGTATTTCACCAGAAAGAAAGCAAACGAGATGCTCAGAGATTTACATGAAGGGACTTGTGGCTCCCATGTTGCAGGTCAATCACTCGCTAGCAGAGCCATTATACAAGGAGTATTTTGGCCAAGCAAGTACAAGAAAGTAGAAGAGTACTCACGCAAATGTGATACATGTAAATGACATAGACAAATGATCTGCGCCCCTACGCTCGAACTACATGGAAGCAATGTATTCTGGCCATTCAAAAGATGGGCGCTTGATCTCGTCGGTGAATTTCTTAATTCTCCAGGTAATCGCAGATACCTACTCGCAGCTACATATTATTTAACAAAATAGGTAGAAGCAGTTCCACTCGGTCAAACTAGAGAAGAAATTGTCATCTCTTTTATCTGGGAACACATCATTACTCAGTTTGGATTCCCCCACCTAATTCGTATCGATAATGAGCCACAATTCGTTAGAAAAAAATTCGTAGCTTTCTTTAACAAACACAACATCGTCCACTCACCATCCAATCCCTACTACCCTCAAGGCAATATCCAAAATTACCAACATAACCATTGTGGATGGACTCAAGAAAAGGCTTTACTCACAGAAAAAATAAAACTGGGTACGAGAGCTTCCCCATATCCTATGGGCATACCGCACAACTCCACGCTAATCAACAGGTTGTTCCCCATTCCTCCTCACCTATGGCACCGAAGCCATCATTCCAACAAAATATCATCATCTAGTAAGAGATCACGAGCTAACTAACGAAGAATTTAAGTTTGAATTGGCCTGTAACATCAATTGGATTGATGAGACTAGGGAACGCACTATTGCCAACATAGGTCAATATCACCATATGCTAACTAGTTCGTACAACAGACGAGTTTGAAGCTGTACTTTCCAAATCGATGATCTCGTCCTCAGAAAAATCTCTCAACACATAAAAGAGGCACATACTGGGAAACTGGCAAAAAATTAGGAGGGTTCATTACTAATAACTGGTCTGAGATCATATTATCACATGATTGAGGAAGGAGTTCATATCTCAAATCCTTGGAACACTAAGAGACTGAAACGGTACTATCGTTAAGTCTCTCACTACTTCACTTCAAATTCTCGTTCTTTCCATTCCAAAAGTGAGATTTTCATCTCCATACAATGTACATTCTATTTTATTCAATGAAAACTTCCAAGTTTTTTCCCACATAACTCTCAACTTACGTAGACAATACATAGATTAAAGTAAAGGTAATACTAGCTTTCAATCGACCTCTATTTAGGTTAAAGCAAAGGTAAAACTAGCTTTCAAACTGCACTCTATACATACTCTACGATTAAAACGAAGATAATACTAGTTTTCAATCAAAGAACTCTACCAGACGTAAGATAAAGCAAAGGTAAAGTTAGCTTTTATCTCTCAATATGGCTGCGACAATTATACCGGTTAAAGCAAAGGTAAAACTAGCTTTCATCTCTCAATATGGCTGTGACAATTATACCGGTTAAACCAAAGGTAAAACTAGTTTTAATCAAACTCTATACATACTCTGCGATTAAAATAAAGGTAATACTAGTTTTCAATCAAAGAACTCTGCCAGACATAAGATAAGGCAAAGGTAAAACTAGCTTTCATCTCTCAATGTGTCTGCGACAGATACTTTTTAAGGTTACATATACAGCCACTACAAAGGATTCTTTTCTATTGTTAGGAGGTCAGCTACGCTTTATTCTATAACAGGAAGACGATCAGCCATAAAATCTTGAGCTCGAGCAGCCATAGTAATCTTACCTTGTCCAACCAATTAAAAATTTTGAGAACCTAACTCCGTTTCCATGGAGTTCATACAGTTTCCTCGATCTACATCAGCTCTACAAATGCATCCTCTATCCGACAAACAGTCGTGCAAGGTATCCCTCTCTAACTCGAGCCTTCTAATCTCCTCAACAAAATAGGCAATAATTGCCGATAACATCTCTGAATACAATACTTCCGGAATAACTGCCTTGCCAAATTTTACACTCACTTTCTGAAGGCGTTCTTGCAACTTCTTGTACCGTACTTTTTGTCATTCCATACGACTTTCTACGTGGGACATATGATTTATATGCTCCCTCGCCTTCTTATCTGCTTTATCTTATTCGGCCTAGTTCATCGTCCTCAATTCAGTTACCTGGGCACAAAGTTCCTCAAGCTCTTTGTCTACACCTACCCCAACAGGGGATTTCTTTAACAAATCAACTTTTTTCCTTATTAAAATCTCTTTACCCCTAATAGCCCGCTCTAACTCTAGTTCCCTGGTAAGAGCAACATTCAACTTACCTTAGAACTCCTTTAACCGCTCATTTCCTTTTTGTACGTGACCTTGAGTTTGAGCTACATTTCCCTCCATCTCTCTAATTCGAATTGATAGGTTAACCACACCCCCTTGAACAATGGAAACCCTGACATTACCTTTATTCTTATGCGAGCACTCTCCAGCCTTGGCATTTTTGACGCGCGAATTAGCCTGAGCCAAATTGGTCTTCAATTGTGTCACCCTCTCATTCAACTCATCACATTTTCTTTGTACCAACCAAAACTCTATATCTTTAGCAGGTAAAACTACAGTTAACTACTCGACCACAATTTCGGAGTTAGATAGGTCATCTCAAGCTCTCTTCAGCTTGCTATCTTTCTTAATCATTTTATTCTTCAATCGCTCAAGTTTGCTCCTGGTATTCACTAAATCAGGTCAAGTTTCCTCATATTAGTTTATTTTGCTGATCATTTGGTCCTTCAGACTAGCCACAAAATGGTGTAACTCTTTCTCTAAAATTTCTAACGCCTGGATAGGGTATTGGGCCATGTCATCCTCCTTACTCTTTACCATCAATGTATCATTCTGACTTTTGAGTTTCGCTGCCTTTTCCTTCGTCTCTGTGAGCTCTTTTTACCCCTTGATAATTTCGGCATCCTTCTCTTTGATCTTTCGAGGAAGGTCATCAATGGTTTGTGTTGCTTCAACGAACTTGAAATGTACATTTACGTGTTGATCCTCCCTATCTTCATTTGCCTCTCTCATTCTATTAAACACCACCGTAAACTCTTGGTTACATTGACGTGTCTCTTCTTCACTCAAACGAGCTAACTCCAATTCGACCTGCACATCACAGATACAATGCAACAAGTTCAATTCAGGACACTCACTCAATACATACATCTTATTTCTAAACAAAATTTCTATTTTTTTACATCTACCGTGTGAAACTGCTTCGAAACTTAAGGTCGAAGTATGATACCAATTCGTTGAATAGTAACATATACTTTCAATCCTAAGGTGCATTATCTATATTCTAACTTTTTCAACACTTTGATGTTATCTAATACACAGTTGAGTACCATTACCCCTAAACTGCTCGTAAGTTTTCGGTCTGTCTCTACGCTATAATTTTTATTTTGTAGCTCTAGAGTAATGAAGCATACAAGTCAAATATTTCTAACTCTTTTCTAACCTGTAGCTCCGCTTGTAAAGTCAACAGGGACACTGAGGAGTCTTTCTTCTTAGTAAGCTCATTCTCTAATTCTTTTATTCTGAGGGGCATACCCTTACGTTTCTACAAACAAGGTTTACAGACATAACTTAGCCTACAAAAATTTATCGCACATTGATCCATACGGTTACAGTTTACAAACCCATCATAATCACACAACCAAATAGTTAACAATTATACTCTACCTTCTCATTCACATTCTCAGGATTGGCATCATCATCCCTTCATTCTATAACACTGTCTGGGGAAAAACTCCATTCAACCCTCTCGCAACGCCAGCCCCATCATCCTCAACCTCCTCTTCTTCAACATAGGTATCCTCCATAATCTCATTCCCCTCAGTTTTGGAGTACCCTATTTTTAGAAGGTGTGGTGTCCAAGTCTATCACACTGAACTACCACCTCTTCTAGATTCTTCCCCGCTTCATCTGTCGGCTCGCTAATCTCCACCTCATGCGAAGCCTTCACAAAACACAATCGCTTCCCTTCTCGAACCAAGTTGGATTTCAAGCGAGCTACCTCCTTTTCGAGCTCTGCCTTCCCACCTTTGTGTTCGACTTTCTCCTTCTCCATCCCGAGGTAGATCCCCTTCATCAAACGAACAACCTATAAATATACACACAAAAAAAATCAAATACATTTTTGGAGTTACATCACTATACAGAATTCAGAGGAAAATCTCAAATCATCAAACTTACTACTTTGTTCATCTCCTCTACACCCATGCGAGCTGCAAGCCTCGCCCTATCCTCTACTACTTTTAACTCATCTTCCATGCCAGATTAATTCTCTGTGACCTTTACCCCAATCAGTTTAAAAGAAGGATCTACCATTTTCTTCTTCGCATCTCCCTCGACCTCACCACTCCCCATGGCTCCAGAGGTCGAGCCATGCTTTAACATCTTCTTCTTCAGAAACACCCAAGCTAGCTTACTCAACGTAGTAGACTCTAACAGATCCGCAAAATCTACTACAGATGCCTTTGCAAAAACCACTCGTCTTTTTACATTTGCTCCCCTCTTCTTATTTCTGCCAACACCCGTCATAAGTCTCGTTGCTTGAGACTTCTAAACTTTCTCGGACCTACTGTTAGCACATTTATTTCTATTTATACCGAGGTCTTTCAGTACCGCCTCGAGCTCAACTCCTTATTGAGCAATAATATCTAACAGAGACTTCTTTTTCTTCACCGTCGACGAAGGACCTGTCAAACAACAATATATTATCAACAACAGAACAATATTTGATTTCAGCAGTTCAATATTATACGTTATTACACTTACTTTTCTTCACATATATAGAAGTTCCATGGGTTCTTCATCATCTCTTTGAAGGCAATCACCTTTTACCCATATGACAATATCATTCCACATTCGACCTGCTGAATTCAGATCAAAGAAAAGAAGTCGAGACGAGCTCGCAAAGAAATATGCCTCCTCACTTGTAAAATAATTCTTCACTCCATAAAACTGCAACACATCTTCAGGAGATATTCTCCTCTCCACCTCATTCTCCTCCTATAATTTATTCAAACACTCACATACATTTATCACCTCCCACATGTTCCCGTTTAACTGGACAGAACATGCCCCTATGATATTATTTATCCCTTTCACAATATTGTTAAGGGGAAAACTCAATCCATACTCCAACTGAGATAGGTAACACAGGAAACCTTCTTCCAGGTAACTCTGAACAATCCCATCATAATAATCCAAGGAGATTGATTTATTTAAACTCCTTTCTAACTTCTCCTTCTCTAAATCGGCCAATAAAAAGAAATACTCCTCCCAAGATCCTACTATACAACTTTTGAAATTACCTACCGGCATGCTCAACAAAGTTCCCCCATCTTCCCTCTATAAGAGCCTTGGATTTACAAAATCTCTAAACACATCAGAGTTTGAAGGGTATGATATTAATTGTCCAAGGAAATCAGGAAATTGAACCACTCCTACTTAGTTGTCCCTATTAGACTCTACATTTTCAGACTCAGCCGAACTACCAGAGGTCGAGGCCTCCATAACAGATGAAGTTACCATCTCAACTACAAATCTAAGTTGAGGTTTGATTCTATGCAAATACTTCTCCCCCTCGACCTACATATAGGTCCAGGTATTCTATCATTATCTTTTATACATACATCATAAATATGCATATATCATTCACCTCTCTTTTATACACATATATCAAACAAATTTTTATAGGTACTATAAATAGTAATTTTTAAAAATTTGAAACCACAGAAACTATCACAAAATTTACATCAACAGTATCACAAAAATATTTTACAAACCTTCAACGTCTGAAAATGAATCTGACACAACGCCAAATCTTTCCTTCATAATGTTGTTGTACAACCACCTTCGTGACTCAATTTTCCTAACCTTCTCTCACCTTGACTATGGATCACTCTGGTCTAATCTCTCTAAAGAATCTCTATAATTTTTTCTCTTTCCTCTTTCACTGTTCTTCAAGTTTTTAAAAGTTGATAAACGTTTGAATGAAGAAGAAGAAGAAGAATTATTTATAATTTTCTCTCTAATTGTTGGCAGTTATTAGGCCTCGCAGTCTATGTAATAAAACTTTCCCTGTACTAACACAAGAGACAAAAAATAAAGCTACATGCTATTTTTATTTTGGCCTCTACTACTTATAGAAGTGCTAACGTCATTCCCAAAACTCTAACATTTCAAAAAATTCAATTTTTTTATTCAAAACAGTAACAACAACATTTACAACAAAATGAGATAGATTCAAACTTCATTCTAATTACATCTCCTTGGCAGTTATTCGACCTTATACAATTTACTCCCTTACATATAATTATATCTAAAACATCCCAGATGTCATGGGGAGCCATACCTAATAAGTTCATCTCCAGCAATCCTCACATCTTCCAACTCGAGCTCTTCTTCAGCAATTAGTCTCACAACCTCTTTTCGAGCTGATGGCTCCACAATCACTTCCTGAAATAGCTCCTCGTAAAAACGACGTCCCAACTCAAGTTCCCTACCCATCTAATCAAGACCTTCAAATTGATACTCAGACACTGGCAAGTCAGTATCATAATCTATCAAGCCAAAGATCCGTTCTCGCACTTCAGCTATCTTAATCGTCAATCGCCCCTCAACGGCATAATGAGTTCTCTCATATCAAGTTTATACTACATTTTATGTCTTACTCCTATCTGCACTCGATTTTCCCTTATTTATGCAGTTTTCTAGATTATTTAAAACCCCCACAATTCTTATTTATATTTTGTTCTTTCACAATAGAAAACCCTAATATCCTGAGTATAAATTATTTAAGATTATCTATCCGCATCCACCTCAATGATTTTGGCCTACTCCATCTCGAACTTATTTTCTCCAAATTCAATATTTCATAGTGACCTCCTTGAGCTCGAATTTCTAATTCCTACATATTTTAAATCTTCTACAGTTTTCTCTTTCAATAATTCTAAGTTATTCAGTTTGAAAAAAAAAATTGTACAACTTTTATGTTACAAACACATATTTACAGCTCGATTGCTATAATATACTTTGTAGATCCAATCCTATATATTACATTTCATCCTCTATTCGTAAATCTTCGAATTACTCATAGCTCAATTTTAATCACAAGAGTTATTCTATATATAAACACAGAGTTTGAATAACAATTTTTTATTAAAACTCGAATATAAATTATATGTACTTTACAGATAACAAGTCTTTCAGGTACTTTACAGATAACAAGTCTTTCAGGTACTCTGAAGTAATAAATTCTTCAGTTTATCTTACTTCAGTGATGTTTCACTCCAAGAATCTTCTGAAGCAAAGTAAGCATTGGAAATCACCAAACATCCTTCTACCTTTACACCATGTTACTCTGACTAGAAACTGGGTTTGGAGGAAGTCTGGACATGAAAGTAGAAAGTATCAGTGCTTGAACCAACTCTTCAAACAGAAGGACTTCTTAGAGCCAAGATACGATAATGGTATAGAAGTAGACTTCCAATCTTTGTCTCCCTTCTCCACTACCACCGTCACCTCCTCTATAACCACTACCATCGAAGAGTTGGTGGAGATGAAGAAGGCCTGACCTTATAATTCAATCCTATGCAAGATACCGACGAAACTACCCCGCAGTTACACCAACCCCCACATCTGCCCCTCAACATTATCCTCCGTAAGGATGCGGAGACACCTCCAACGTTGCTCACCTGTTAAAGCAACGTAATGAAATCTCTACATACACAGTAAAAATCTTCTTCAGCTTCAGCCGCTTCATCTTCCCGCATACCCTAATACGTCGGCGGAATGAAAATGGGGGTGGGCATCTCCAATGATTGGTCATCAAAATATCTCAACTTAAATCTCTGCATCTCTGCAGAAACACTCTTTTCATAAACCATTCTCCAAGTCTTCATCATTGTCAATCTAGACTTCTAGAGAACTTTTCAACAAATAGCGTACTTTGCCAAGATCCTCGGTACAGGTACCATTTATATAACCCTCATATTTAATGTACATGTACGTTTTTAAAGCAGTCATCATTTAATGCAAAGACATTCTCCCCCAGCGTCGCGTACATCAATACTTCCAACATCATTTAATGCAAATACATCCCACCACATAAAAAAAAATACTCATTTTCCATGCCAGTCAAATCAACATTAATACATCATTTCTTTTCAACTTTCAACAGCACAACTTCACAAATTCTTTATCGACCAAAGCCACTCATGACTTCAGTTGCGAGGGAACGATTGTAGGGACCTATCCCTCAGTCTAACACAATTTGAACTATTTATAATTCGAACTACCTCCATATCAGACCCACGCATTTTACACGTAACATAAATAGTCAGTATTAACACCTACACCACCAACTAATGAAGAACATAGATCGAGCACAGCAGAAAAGTATGAACAAGTCAAAGATATTTGTCTCTCATGAACTGAACAGTTATTCAGTCAACTGCCACTTACCACATTATTCCGAGAACGTGCTTCAACACGATAACTAATTGTGGGCAAGGCCTATATAAGGAAAAGGTTTCAGAAGATACAAGGAATAGAAAAATATACGAGAAATCACCAAGAAAACTATATTTTCTAGATTCTCAAACACAAAATTTCTTATTTACAAGATCAAGTATTTCTAGTTTGAGAGATCATTTGTAATAAGATATTAGCCTTAAGCAATAAAAGTTACTGTTACTAAAACCCTCAACCCGATGTCGTAATTTTTTACCTATTCAGAGGTTTTTTACGCTAAATTACCTTTATTATTTCTTACTTTACATTAGTTTTTGCCACAGGAACATTGGTGTAAGAGCTAATTCTGAGCCACCTCAAGCTTACAGAATTAGGCCATTATAGTGGGAACAACATAAATATGTAGTTAACTAACTGGCCACATACGGGAATTTTAGCCTGATTCAAGAATAGGTTAGCTAAGAAACACTAGATCAGAGATACCATTTTTTTAGGGTGGCTATCGATCATGGAGAAGTTACATGAAGCTATGCAGTGGGGATCGAGCCAGGTTGCTTTGTATGATAACATATGGTTAGATCCACACACATTAGAGGATATATTCATGGTTTTAAAATGAAGATGCAATACATAGATATGCTTTATAGGTTTCTCTACCTATGTCGAAGGAGACGATCAAGTTGAGGTTTTGCACCTATCAAAGGTTATAGATATGCTCTCAAAGTCAAAATTGTAGTTAACCAAGATAAAGGGAGAAACAATAGTGGGGAATTCTGCTGACAATTTTGAATGTTGATGATCATTATTCTTGGGACTATATTCCTGAAAGGAAGCTAGTGGCATCCAAAATACTTGCCAAGCCACCCGAATTTAACTTTTAGTTGGATTTTAGCTAGAAAAGTGACTGAAAGTTAAGCATCGCGCCTTGGCATAACTTTTGCTGGCTGAGAGTTATACCCAAGTGGCTTGATACATGGTTTCTGGCTAAAAGTTAAATCCAAGTGGCCAACAACAAGTTTTGGATATGCCTATAACGATTCCCTTCCTGAAACTCATTGTAACAGTTGAGTCAGAATGATGATTTTTAAATTAAGCTAGGTGTGTTTGTCTATAGTTTGCATTCCATCTTTAATCTAATAATTGTAAGTTGTTAAGGATAAGGATAATCTTCACAAGATCCTCTCTGCAACAACATGAAGTCAGTTAAAGTGTGTTGTAACTTGTTGTAAGTATATAGGAATATGATGTAATAAACAGATATCAAAACTGTATCTATAAAGAGCCCAATTGAGCTTCCCATTAAAATAAGGAAAAACATTTCTTAGCCTTTCTCTCTGTAAAGTTTGTGTTCTTATATGGTATCAGATTCATATCACAATCCAATTCCTTCCATGGCCGATACTTCTTCTAATGTCCTAGATAATCAAACAGCCACCCATTGAACCTCACCAATTTCCTTTCCACAAAATTGACTTCCACCAATTATCTATTATGGAAGTCACAGTTTATGCCACTTCTTTGTGGTTTCGATGTCCTTTGCTATGTTGACGAAACCACACCATGTACGTTGCCTTTACTTTCGGGCGAATGGATCTAAAGGTACCAAGCAACCAAATCCAGAGTATGCTTCATGGTAAAGACAAGACCACCTACATCTAAGCTAGATTTACTCATCTCTTATTGTCGATGTTCAAGCTCAAAGCATCGGGGTCACTACTTAACGAGACATTTGGACCAGCCTTGCACATGGAGCTTTAAACTTTAAAAAAGGGGGACCGACGCAATCTCCAAATATTTCCAGCGAGCTACAACCATATCCCATCAACTAGCTGTTGCCGTACGTCCAATCGTGGGTGATGATTTATTCTTATACATTCTTGATGGACTACCATCTGAATATGGAGCTTTTCAAATGGCTATTTCCATGAGAGTAGAACCTGTCACTCTCGCCGAGCTCCTTGGTTTACTTCTCAGCGAAGAAATTCGCATGACTCATGATTGCCACTAGGATGACATCTCTCCAACGGAAAATGTTGCACACTAGTCTAACAACTCTAATAACAATCGCGGTACATCTCATGAACAATGAGGTTCATTTGGTTCTCGTAATAGAGGAGGGCGTGGCCGAGGTTGTGGAAATTAGTATTACTCCTCTTCAACCTTTAATAGCTCGTACAACCCATCTCCTTCCTATTCTAATAGGCCAAGCTATCAGGTATGTAACCATGTAGGCCACCAAGCACTCCAGTGCTACAATCTTCCAGAGGTAGCACGAAATGAGGCCTCACAAGCCTATACCCCTATAGCGGAACCTGCCACTCTTGATCATTGGCTCCCCGATTCTGGCGCAACTCATCACCTCACTTCAGACCTCTCAAATCTGAATATGCATTCGGATTATCAAGACAAATAATACTGTAAAAATGGGTAACGGATCAGGTTTAAAGATTCAACACATTGGTTCTTCTACTTTGCACACAAATAAATCTAAGTTCCATTTAAATGATATTTTACATGTCCCTTCAATTAAACAAAATCTAATATCAGTGAAAAAGTTTACTAAAGATAATGATTGTGTGTTTGAGTTTCATCCATCTCACTTTTATGTGAAGGACAAGCAAACAGGGTTAGTTCTAGCGCAAGGACAGAGTAGACAAGGCCTGTAACAGTTGGACATAAATAAAATGCATGATAATAAGGAAGCCTGCTTTACAGAGAATGTTGCCAAGGACGAGTGGCATCATAGACTCGGGCATCCGGCGTATCGTACAGTTCAAAATGTTCTTCTTAGTCTATGCATTCCATCTCTCCAAATAAAATGCTTCATGTGTGTGACGCATGTCAGAAAGGAAAGAGTCATTCTTTGCCATTTCCGACACCGGTAACACCAATCAATGCCATTAGATATTATTATTTTAGATGTTTGGGGCATTGCCCCTATTTCTTCTATTAATGACATCCTTATTATGTTCACTTCATTGATGGTTACAACATATTTACATGGCTATATCCTATTGCAAAAAGATCTGATGTGTTACCCACTTTCATCTCATTTAAAAAGCTCGTGGAAAATCTCTTTGATAGAAAAATTAAGTATTTACATACTAATTGGGGAGGAGAATATCGATCAATATCACAATACTTGTCGTCTTATGGGATTGGTCATCGTGTATCTTGTCCGCACACACACGAACAAAATGGTGTTGTGAAGCGCAAACACTGGCACATAGTCGAGACGGGGTTATCACTTATGGCTTATGCTTCCATGCCTCTTAAGTTCTGGAATTTTGCATTTGAAGCTGCCACATATCTAATTAATCCTCTACCGATACTAGTTCTCCAATATGCAACCCCTCTCGAATGATTATTCTTCTCAAAACCAGATTACACATTTATGAAGGCATTTGGATGTACATGTTATCCGTATCTACGGCCATATCGTACACACAAATTGGAATACCGATCCACTCTTTGTATCTTTCTTGGATATAGCTCGATGCAAAGGGATTATTGTTACTTTAATCCTGTAACTCAAAAAATTATTATATCAAGGAATGTCGTATTTGATGAAAATGTCTTCCCTTGGGTGAGATCGCAAGAACACCATACAACACCCACCATGATCGCAACATCTCTAGGTCAAACCAGTATCCCACCAATTGTAGCTCCATGCTCTACATTTTCACAACCCATCATCTTGAGAGTCATTAGTGAAACCTCCATTGCGCCTCCTAGCTCAACCTTGGATACTACCTCTCCAACTATACAAATCTCCACCACCCACATTATACCTTCAGAGACTACTCCTCAACATATTCCAAACATCACCATTGATGCTACTTCCACAACTATAGAAAATCCTACCATCCCTTCTATATCTACAAAACCTACTCATTCTACTCAAAACATTACCCTTATACCCCACAGATCCCATCCACAATAAACTTCTCGATCGAGTAACACACTTCTGCCACATTTCATGGTAACCTGAAACCAAGATGGCACCAGAAAACCTAAAGTTTATCTAGCAACCAAACACTCTCTCCCTGAGGTCTTATTGTCAACTATAGATGATATTAGTGCACCTACATCTTTTACTTCCGCAAATAAAGATCCCAACGGGAGAGCAGTGATGGCCGAAGAAATTAATGCTCTCATTCACAATATCACGTGGACTCTAACATCTTGGCACCCTTCGCACAACACTATTGGTTACAAATGACTATTTTAGGTTAAAAAAACATGCAAATAGCTCCATCGATCGTTATAAAGCACGACTTGTTGCAAAGGGCTATAATCAGCAAGAGGGAATCGATTATACGGAGACCTTCAGTCCCATCGCAAAACCCACTACCATCAAGATTATCTTATCATTAGCAGTGGGACACGGCTGGCCAATTAAGCAACTTGACGTTCAAAATGCCTTTTTACATGGTAATCTCACTGAAGAAGTATATATGTCCTAACCACCGATTTGTTGATAGCCGATTTCCCAACCATGTTTGTCGATTACGAAAGTCTTTGTATAGATTGAAACAAGCCCCAAGGACTTAGCGTGACAGATTAAGCATGATCCTCATTGGTGTAGGGTTTGTCACATCTCGAACGGATCAAATACAATCTGAACTTCACATTATATGTTCTCATGTGCGTTGATGACATCATTGTCACCGGAAGTTCGCTCCACGAGGTTCAAAAGCTAATCAACACGAGTTTATAAGTAAAGTCACAATTAAAGATTACTTCAAGTTCAAAAGTACATTACTGATTTTATTTAGAGTTCGAGTTCCAGGTTATCTATAACGTTTTGCAAGTCATCTATAGCGATGGTTCGAGTTCCACGTCACACAAGCAGTCAATTCCAACTGTGCACTACTATATCTTCTTAGAGCATCCACAACAACCTCTTTTTAATAGAGAGTGTTTTTTAGGAGTTTTACATCAAACTAAACACTAGGTATAAAATAGATCAAAAGTAGTTTTCAATTTAATATAATAGTCATACGTGGCTAACCAAATTATTCTCTAGACTCCCAATATTTGAGGAGAGAGAAAGAAAAAAATAGCGATATGGAGCTTATAAAACACATTTATTACTTTTTGCCTCCCTAAAACTGTTGTGGATGCTCTTAGATCCTAGATCATGTTCTTCTAGATCTAATTTTATTTAGAGCTTGCGGTTCCTCACAGCTCTTCCAGGATCTTTAAAACGTGCATTACTCTGTTAAGGCAGTAACCAACTAGTGATCTGACTTGGTTTCCACGATCTCGTCTTAGTTCTTGAAATGATGGACTAAAACTAGACTTATTTATTTATATTCTTTTTGGTAGATACAAAAGCCTTCGAGGAGAGTCTTCAAAAGCCCTCGTCGTAGCCAAACCAGGGACGACCTGACCTACATCTCAGATTTACTCCAAAAATTAAGTGACAAGAGACCAAAAGATTCTAAAAACAAAGAAGAGAGTCCCACAAGACCCTCACCACCATCACTTGTATCTTTCATGGTTTTTAAGAAGAAGGTATCTCATTCTCACAGGCAAAAGTCAGTTAAGCAAAATACAAAAGAAATAAAAAGGCAAAACTCAATCCTCTCTTTGTCTTGTGAGCGAATCTCTTTATTTTATTTTTTAAAATTTCGAACGTTAGAAACAAAAGACAACCAACTCAAAACCCTGACCACACCATACACCTACTCATCAACCTCACTAACCATTTGTTTACATTAGGCAATATATATATATATATATATATATATATATACCAACTTTTATTTTCTGGCAAATTGGCCTTGTGAAATTAATTAAGGTTATAAGGTTATTACTGCATATTGCACGGGGTTGAAAATAATTTTCAACATTTCTACATTTCTACATTTTTAGGGTGCTCAAAATTATCCATTTCTAAGGAAATAAATAAATAACCTGAATTCGAGCTAAATCAGTTTAATACGTCATAGTCACTCACATGCCTTCCACTACCTGATAAGGCTTTTGGCCACAAAATCTTTATAATTGCAGTAAAATAAATAAAAATGAATAAAAGTTGTCCACATGTGATCCAGGAGGATCTGGGTTATTTTTAGGCTTTTTGGAAAGTCTATTCGAATACACCATTTTGTATTTGAATAGACTTCTTTTTCTATTCGAATAAACAGGTATCTGAGTATTATGTTTGAATAGACTTTTAGTCTAAAATTAGGAACTAGGAACTTGTCATATTTTGTCTTATTTTGTAACTAGGAACTATGAACTATTTAAGGGCATATTTGTCTTATTTTGTAACTAAGAACTTGTAACCCTTATAAAGGGGCAAGGCTAGGCAAGATTAGAGGAGCTTATATCAATCAAAATTTTAAGAGAGAGACTTAGGGCTTGAGAGAAATTTGATTTTAATCAATTTATTTGAGCAATTGAAACTCTAAAATGGATTTTCTCAACCAATTGGTGTGTTCTTTGTACTTTTCTGCTAATTAGGGTTTCTCAATTCATATTGTGAATTAAGTGGTATCAATTTTTCAGTAACGATTCTCGGGGTTGATTGTGGTTTATGTCTCTACACGTGACCATCTCAAGCAAACGAAGAAGAAGCTAGTGAGTCTGCTGAAGATTTACCAGAAACCTAACTAGAAGAATGACAATTTAAAGATGGGCAATTCTGAAGATCGACTCACAACTTTGGAAATGAAAGTTTCTAACCTAACTACTACTCTAGGAGAGTTGGTAGAACAATTGCGTCTCACAAACTTTGTGAAGGCTTTCGCTTCAGTGAAACGGCGAGGCCGCTTGAAGAAGAAAGGGGTTGTGGAGGGAGATGGTGATGAGGGTACGGAGGTGATAAATAGCAAATCTAGTGATGTCGAATCTGTCAAGGAGTGCTCGGGTATTGGTAAGTCAATAAATCCTATGTGTAATCTTCGTATTGACTTTAAGATTGAAATTTTAGTTTTTAATGGTTCAATCGATGCCGAGAAGTTGAATAATTGGTAAGATGGGTAAGAGACCTATTTTTTTATTTATGAATTTTTTAATGCTCAAAAAATTTGTTTCTCTACATTAAAATTCGCAAGTCATGTACTCACGTGGTGGAAGTCCTATTAGAAATGCCACAAAGTAGGAAGTTTGAGTTGGAAAAAATTTAAGGTATTAGTAAGGAAGCAATTCTATCTAATTGGGTATGAATATGAGTGATGGTACAAATGGCATAATTTGTACCAATAGTTTGGGCAATCTGTACAACAATTCACTGCATAGTTTCATAACTAAGCGTTGGTTTTGGACATTGATGTCGATGAGTATGAGGTGTTCATAAAATATATGGGAGGTTTATCAGAGTCTATTAGAAAAGAATTAAAGCTCTTTAATGTGGAAAATATCAAAGATGCTTCCGTTAAAGTAATAGTTATTGAAGGCAAGTACTTGAAGAGTGACAAGAAAGACGAAAAGAGCAAGTCAGGATACAAGTCTGGTTGGAAGAATGAGAATAAAGGGGAGTCCAAAGGAGAGGGGTCTTCATCTAAGGGGAATTACTGTAATCATTGTAAGGAAAATGGGCACATTTCATATAAGTGTTGGAAACTTTACCCAGAGCTTAGGCCGAAGGAGGAGAAGAGCAAGAAAGAGAAACGTGTACTAGTTGCAATAATTGTGGATCTTCTGGATTTAGATAAGCCTAATGCTAAGCTTACTCTAATGTTCAAGCATCCTATAGCTATCGATGAGGCGAGTCGGGAAGAACTTTTTCATGGTAGCATTCAAGTGAAGCAGAGCTTAGTCGATGCCATCATTGATTCGGGTAGTCAGAAGAATTTGATTTCTGAGGCAGTAGTGAAGAAGATGGGTTTGGCTACTGTAGCTCATCCTAAGTTGTATGGTTTGGGTTGGATTCAGAAAGACGCAGAGTTGAAGATCACTAAGCAGTATACGTTCAAGTTTACAATTACTGAGAAGTTTATTAATGAAGTGACATGTGAGGTAGTTCTGTTGAACATGTGTCAAGTCATCTTGGGTAGCCCTTATCTTTGGGACCGAGATGCAATCCTTTACCGTAGAGCTCACAAGTATCGTCTTGTGAAGGAGGGGATGGAGTTTCATGTCAATGCATGCAAGGAACATATTACTACCAATAATTTAGTAATGGCAACTCAGGCGAAGAGGTTGGTTATTGTGAGTGACAAGTTTGTATTGTTGTTGATACGACTAGTTCAAGAGGGTCCGTTGGCTAAGGTGTTGTCTACTTTGGCAATGTCTCCTAAGCAACAAACCGATATGAGGAAGTTACAAGATGAGTATGAAGACTTGTTTCTGGGCATAAAAGAGATGTCGCGCAAGAGGGATATGGAGTATGATATCACCTTGGTGAATGGTGAGTCACTACCCAATATTGGGTTGTATCGGACTTCTGTCATAGAGTCTGATGAGATTAAGAAACAGGTACAGGAGCTCTTTAAGTAAGGAGTTATAATTAATCCAAGTTGGCTTACCTTGTGGTTCACCGGTGTTATTGGTACCGAAGAAGGATGGGTCTTGAAGAATGTATGGGGATTATCGGGCGCTGAACAAGATTACTATGAAGAATCGTTATCCGCTTCCACGGATTGACAATTTAGATGAGTTGCAGACGGCTCTGTTTTTCACCAAGTTAGATCTTAACTCGGGTTACCATCAAATTAGAATCTGGGATGAAGATACTTGGAAGACAGCGTTTAAGACCAAACATAGCCTCTTTGAGTGGTTGGTGATGCTTTTTGGGTTATGCAATACCCCAACAACATTTATGTGGTTAATGAATAAGGTACTTCGTACTTTTATTGATAACTTTGTAATTGTGCATTTGGATGACATCTTAATATATAGTCAACATGGGAGGAGCACCTTATGCATTTACACAAAGTGTTAGAGTTTTGAGATCACAACAACTATTTCTTAATGGAAAAAAGTGTGAGTTTGGGAAGGAGGAGTTAGTTTACTTGGGGTTTATTGTTGGTGGCGGTGAGCTTAAGGTCGATCTAGAGAAGGTCTCGGTCATTATTAATTGGCATAAACCTCATACAATGACGGAAGTGAGGAGTTTTATGCGTTCTTGTCAGTATTTACATAAGTTATTCGACATTTTTCACAAACAGCTGCACCGTTACATTCCTTGACAAAGGTCGGTGTACAGTGTGTGTGGAAAGATCCCCATGAGAAGACTTTTCTGTTACTGAAGTGCAAGATTACAAATGTACCAGTGTTAGCGTTGCCTAATTTGTTGCGGCCTTTTGAGGTCGTGACAGATGCGTCAGACTATGCATTTGGGGCGATTCTTTTACAGGATGAAAATTCGATTGCCTACCATTCGAAAATGTTTACAGGAGCAGTACGCAACTATCATACCTATGATAAGAAGTTCTACGCTTTATATTAATCAGTGAAACATTAACGGAGTTACTTATTGGGGAAGGAGGTTGTGGTATATTCTGATCACAAACCACTATAGTTCTTATCTACGCAGTCCAAGCTACAACAAGCTCGTCATATGAAGTGGATGTCGTACCTATAGCGGTTTACCTTATTGGTCAAGTATAAGAAAGGAGTAAACAATAAAATGGCTGAAATGTTATCTCGACCCCTATTACCAATTATTTATGCTTTGTTGGTAGCTATGCAGATATAGCCTATTGCTCTTTCTAAGTACATTATAGGGTATGGTGATGACAAGGAGCTCAGTGTAATTCATGAAAAGTTGTTGCAAGGCAAAACATGCAAGTATATATTGAAGGATGATTTGATTTATAGGGGCAGTCTACTATGCATTCCAGAAGGTGGAAACCGTTTGCATTAGATTCGAGATGCATATTGTTCCTGGGGTGGCAGGTCATTTCGGGGTTGAGAAACTCTTTTGAATTTGTGACATTATGTCTATTGGGCGAAGATTCAGGTGGATGTTGCTCGTGCGGTTCGTGGTTGCGTGTTATGCAACACATCAAAGCCTTCTAATCGAAAGATAGAACTGTACTTACCATTGCTAGTTCCTAACCGATCGTGGGAGAACATTTCGATGGATTTTATGGGTGGTTTTCCCATGACCAAGTGTAAGAATGAATATTTGTTTGTGGTGGTGGATTGATTCAGCAAGATAATTGTTCTTATTCTTTGCCAGAAAACGGTCACTAGGGAAGGAGCAGCGCAATTGTTTTTCAGAGACGTCTGGAGGTATTTCGGGTTCCCTTCTTCTATTATTTATGATAGGGATAACCACTTTTTGGGGAATTTCTAGAGATTGTTATGGGGGATGATGAACACTAAGTTGAAGAGAAGTAATATTTTTCATCCGCAGACTGACGGGCAAACAGATATAGTTAATCGCACTTTGGTACATTTACTATAGGGATTCCATTCTAAGCATCCTAAGACTTGGGATTAGAGTTTACTGTATCTTCAATTTGCATTTAACCGGGCGATTCATGGTTCCACTTTAAAGTCTACATTTGAAGTTTGTTTGGGGTATTTACCTCAAAGCCTTTTTAATTTGGTTTTTAGTCTTGGCGACAAGACGGTGTCAGGGAAGGAGGAAGATGAACAAGTTAAAGCTCAGCATTTCATTGAGAGGATAAGTAAGGTTCATGAGGCTGTTGAAGCACAATTGAAGAAGACTCAAGCGAAGTATAAGGCTCGGCACGACAAGCATCGGGTTGATTGCACTTTTCAAGAGGGCAACCTAGTTTGGTTGCATTTGGGTAAAGAACGGCTAAAGGAGGAAGGTAAGAAGCTCAAACTTATCCGTTATGGTCCGTTTACGATACTCAAGAAGATTGGTGACAATACATTCTAATTGGATTTGCCACCTTTCATGAAGATGTATTCGGTGATTAATGTCGAGCATTTGAAGTTGTTTAAGCCGCCTTTTTTAGATGAAGAATCTACAATCGACACTCGCCTCCCATCAGTTGATGATTTATGGATGGAAAGAGAGGATTCGTTGTAGGAGGATGGCATTCTAGAGAGAAAAGTTTATGCTACAAGATGAGGTAGTATTGAGTCGTTCCGCGTGAGGAAGAAGGGTCAACTACCTGGCAAGTCGAAGTAGTACAACATGGAAATGGGCATAACCGCTTTCCCACATCTTCAGCTCCTAAAGGGGGGGAGCCATGATCCAGGAGGATCTGGGTCATTTTTAGGCTATTTGGAAAGTCTATTCGAACATACTTTGTATTCGAATAAACAAGTGTCTGAATGTTCTATTCGAATACACTTCTTTTTTATTCGAATATACCTTTATTTTTATTCGAATAAACACATATTTGAGTGTTATGTTCGAACAAATGCTTGTTCTATTCAAATAGAAGTGCGATTCAACCTATAGTTTTAGGTGTTTAAGGGTATATTTGTCATATTTTGTAACTAGGAATTTGTAACCCTTATAAAGGGGCAGGGCTAGGCAAGATCAGAGGTGGTTAGATCAATTAAAGTTTTGAGAGAGACCTAGGGTTTGAGAGAAATTTGATTGTAATCGATTTATTTGAGCAATTAAAATTCTAAAAGGGATTTTCCCAACCAATTGGTGTGTTCTTTGTACTTTTCTACTAATTTGGGTTTCTAAATTCGTATTATGGATTAACATGCCCAGAAACTGGCCAAGAGTTGTATTCAGAGGAAATTAGTAACCAAACTACCATAATAAGTGTTTTTACTATAGACAAAATTTGAATTAAAAGATGCTGCAAAATTTGTCAATCAGCCAATCACTTCTTTTCTATTCTCTCGAAAAAGAAAAAAAAATCCTCATTGGCCTCTCTCTTCTTCTTTTCTGAAATCTCTTCTCCTCACTTTCTTGATTCTTCTTCTTATTCATCTCTTGCCATCTCTCTCTTTCTTCTCCCATCACTTCACAGCTGCACTGACCACTGTGGAAGCTAAGATAATTTCCAAACCGTCCAAGGTAATACTAGTTTTTTTAGCTGACAAAATCCAACTCCCAAAGTTAAAAACACCCGAAATAAAAAGTAAAGCTGCACTCTCACCACACTAGATCCTTCCTTTAGTCCCTAGTTTTGACCGTCAGGTTGTCGCTTGTCGCTCAAACCACAGTAAAAAAACTTTACTCTCCCCAAAGTTAAGCTCTGAGAGAGAGAGAGAGCTCTCATTTGCTATCTTTCTTCTGTTTCTTTGCAAGTTGCTTGCTGTTGTACAACTGGGGAAGTAAAAAAAGAAGCACAAAAACACTTAAAGATTTGATTTTTATCATCTTTGAAGTTTGAACATAAGGGGTTTATTGTAAGATGATACAATTAGTGGGTTTTGTGTTATTTTGTCTGAAGGTGGTGGTAATGGTAACAGTTGTGTTGTGCCAACAAGAAGAAGATGCAGCAATTTACATTGTTACTTTGAAACAAACACCTACAGCTCATTACAATGGAGAGATGGGATTGGAGGGTTTTAGTAGTAGTAATGGTGGGTTTAGATATGAAGAAGCATTAGGGAGATACAACAAGCTCAACAAACCCAGGTACTAGTTTATAATGGAAATTGTGATTTGGGTTTTGCTTATTTGTAGTTTTGGTACATTGGGTTCTTTTGTTTTTATTCATTGGTATGTTTTGAGTTTTGTTTAGCATGTGAAAAATGGGTTTGATGATGGAGTTCTAAGTGAAGATGATACATGCAAACTTAGAATGTTGATGTTATTGGGATTTTACTGAACTTTGAGTTGTAAGGTAAAATTGCTTTTTTTTGTGAAAGATGGTAGAATTTTTACTGGGTTTAATGAATATTGGGGGGTCTTCATTGAGAGGTTTATGTGGCAATTGATTCTAAGAACACCATGTGTATTGTAGTCTCTGCTTAGTGCATCCCCTACATAGTTATAGTAATAAAATGGAATGTTCTAGGTTTCTGTTCGGAATTGTGAATGACCCGGATTTTTGGTTCTTAAAATGCAGGAACATATCAAGATCTGATAGGCGTTACAGTTCTTATCTGACTCGAGTTCATGATTCTTTGTTGAGGAGGGTGTTGAAGGGGCAGAACTATCTCAAGATTTATAGTTATCACTACGTGATTAACGGGTTTTCTGTGCTTGTTACCTCACAGCAGGTGTGTTATGCTTTAAAACCTTTCATTGTGCCTTCTACTTTAGTATAGATTCTTTCAAGTTAGTGTTTGGATTATATTTATGGGAGTACAACATGAAACACTTCCTTGAATGCAAAAATAGTTTGGCCAGCTACATAAATTTGACCTCAATAAGATTATTAAGCTAAACTCTGTTCATAGTTATTGCTTCAGTTAGCTTGGGACCTTAGGCTACCCACTGAGAATTTCTTACTGATGGTATACCTGCGCAAGTAGTTTACTTTTATTATTTTTTCGTTTCATATTTCTTACTTGTATTGCATTTGATTGGGTGATCTTGGTAAATTTCAAAGGCGAAGAAGCTTTCAAGGAGACGTGAAGTAGCCAATGTGGTTTTGGATTTCTCAGTTAGGACGGCAACTACCCACACACCACAATTCTTGGGTCTCCCTCAAGGGGCATGGGTCCAAGAAGGTGGACCTGAATTTGCAGGAGAAGGAATTGTTATTGGGTTTATCGATACTGGCATCGATCCAATGCACCTTAGCTTCTCCGACAACATGTCTGAAAACAGTTTTCCAGTTCCCACCCATTTCTCTGGTATATGTGAAGTTACAAGGGACTTCCCATCAGGGTCCTGCAATAGGAAACTTATTGGGGCCCGCCATTTTGCTGCATCTGCTATAACCAGAGGAATATTTAATGCTTCTCAGGACTACGCTTCTCCATTTGATGGCGATGGCCATGGGACGTGAGTGTGTTTTTAATCTGTGAAAAAAAAACTTTCTCATTAGCATTTTCTTTATTGAACCAAGGTGGGTTGATAGCTGACTCTCACTATCTTTCTGAAATACAGGCATACAGCATCCACCGCAGCAGGAAACTATGTGATTCCCGTCCTTGTGGCTGGGCATTATTTTGGAAATGCAAGTGGCATGGCTCCACGATCACAGTAAATTTCTTATATTGTATTCTTACTATAAATATTACACTACCGCTTTTTTGTTTTTAAATACTTATCCAACAAGCTATACGATTTGCTTCTACTTCTTGAGTCCTAGTGACGACCCCTCATGATATAACAAAAAAGTTTCTCAAAAAATTAGGATCCAGATCTGCCGGTTTCTGCTTGTGTACTTCAATCAAATTTGAAAATAATGTTATTTTGATGAAACGTACATTAATAAGATTTTTTTTCCTATTTCTATTTGTGATTGAAAATGATATTCAATCTCTTTCTTGTTTCTGAAAAAAAATCTCATGAAGGACCTACTTCAAAGTCTTCACTCTATGTAACCAGAAGCTAGTTTTCAAAAGAGAATATTTTGCTACAAATCTTGCCAATTTTGCTGTAGTCCATATCTCCATCATTTCCCATAGGCAAAACAAAAGGGTTATCATTCCAACCCTGGTTGCGTCCTCAAGGGGGCAATAACAAGCATAATCATATAGCTTCCAGCCACAAAGTACTGCAAACAATAGTTGTTCTAGTATTTTACACTTGCACCAAAAGAAATAAATTAGCCTCAAATACTATACTAGAAGACAACCACGAGCTGATTTTTTTATTTTTCAAATCCTGTACTAAAAACCTAGTATCAAGTAACCATACTAAGCAGAGTCATCACCAAAAAATGTGTAAGTGAAAACACCTCCAACGAAAAACTTTTGATAAATTATGCACATCTAATGGTTTTGTTGTGTGAACATGACAAGAAAAGGGCACTCTAAAAAGTACCTAAATGAATACATGATGTTGGATGATAGTGATGATTGGGGATAAAAATCCTTGGTTAAGAAATAACTAAGATAGAATGAGCCTAACAATAGAAAACAGGGTCTTTTGGCATTGAAAAAGATTGGGCTACATAAACTAACAGTCCACTGGGATAGGCTTGGTTTGAAGAACAAGAGCCATCTAATGAGTTGGATAAATATATGCAAGCCAAAAAATGAGGGAGAACTTGGAATTATAGACGTACAAAAGTGGAGCATGTCCTCTATCTGCAAGCTGGATTTTCAGGTGGCCTCGAGGAAGGAGCGCGTATAAATGTCTTATTGAAGAGGGGCATTTTTGGACTATGAGCATACCTACTGACTGTTCTTGGGTTTGTATCTTAATTTTTGAATCTAAAAGGGAGGCAAGCCTTGGACTGTGATGGGGCCTATGATTGACCAAGTGGATAGTTAAATTTGGTACATGACTAGGATACGAGATAATAGTACGGTTGATTGCGTTCTGGTAAATGGAGGTGACGACTTCTCCCTGTGGACAACTGGCTCTTACTCAAAACTGGGAGAACAAAAGAATGGTTAAGCCTTACCTCGCATCTGCTGAACAGGTCATCTCGACCCCTGATCCTAAAGGGAGATTCAGAATGCATTCTACTTATGCTGTTGTTAGAAGAAGGTTTCTCAAAGAGAGATGGGTTATGAACGTCCAAATATGCTATACCAACATTGTTTTATTACATGGCTCATAATGAAGAAGGTGGTGATTACCTAAGACAAACTTGTTTTGAGGGGGGTCTTCCTTGTTCCAATTGTGTGTTTTGTAATAGAGGAGCTGGCTATAAGATGAAAGATATAGAAAGTCTTTAAGTAATGTTTGAACATGATAAAAAGTGCTCCTGGAAGGAGAGTTTCTTATCCTCAAGCTCACTCCCAAATCTGGTATACCACTCCTATATATACAGGCAAATAGGAGGATTTATAGCAGATTAATAGCTCAGTGGAGCAAACACTAGTAGAGCTTGTATTCATGAATCGATCCATCAGCTCTATTTTAATTGCAACTTTTCCGGAGAGTTTGAACTTCTATACTTGATGAGTTTGACATCAGAAGAAGAATTCTCTCTTCAACAAGTGAATGGAAGTGGATAGGCAAGAACTTTAGGGGCACAAATCTGAAGACGAAGATGCTCCAATCTGCCTTAATTGCCAGTCTATTGGATTTAGAAGGGAAGGATCTCAATTGCCAGACCTCAAAGATAGGTGGGCTGATCACACAATGAAAGGCACGGAAGATAGCCGGAGACAGTGCAGAGAGAATGGGTTTTCAAATCGATTTTCAACAACTTGTGCCTTTGATTTGCAAGTCGAAGTAACCACAAGAGGGGTGATGCTGAATACTCATGGCTCTCTATCTAATGAACATTGAGGATTGGGGGGAATCCTAAGAAATGATCAAGGAGAGGGAATGTAGCTTTTCATGCTGGTACTACAGATGAGACTACTCTTGTTACTGAAATGTATGGTCATCCTGATGAGTGTTCAGATGAATATAAAGTTGGGGTTTACAAAGATCCAAATTGGCACTGATTCTAAGCGTGTTGACCACATGATCAAGGGGTCCTTAGAGCCAACATGGAGAGTCAGACATGATGTAGCTAGAATAAGGGAGATTACAAGAGAGCTTGAAGGTTTCTCCATCAAGCATATTTTAAGAGACGCCAATAGAGTAGCTGCTCACACGGCTAGTCTAGATGATGATGTACTCTTTCTTATTCTTTTATGCCTTTCACAGAATACCTTGATAACCCTATGTATCAGGAATCTATTGGAAGAGCTTATACTCGGATGTTACTCTCTTGATTTAATATATCCTAGTAGGGGTCCTGCCTTAACCTCATCTTTCTTTTGAGAAAAAAGAAAGAAAGAAGGAAAACAGTTAACTGTTTCGTAGTCGATCGGCTGTACATGTCTCTCAAAAGCCCTCGCTTTTCTTAAAGTGAGTGAAGATTCAAGGGTCTTCAACTTGCATTCAACAAACATAAGGGCTTGAGCCGTGCGGTTTCCTCAGTACTCGCTCTCTCTTCAACAAGGATTATTACTTATCCCTTCTTTGGGCATTCGGGAGCAAAGTGTGAACCATTGTAAATGAAACACGCATTCGTTGCATCCAGCTTTAAAGTTATATCTCCATCTTTGACTTATTTCCCCATTAAATTCCCAACTTATGATTACAGTTAGAGTTCTCAGATTCCTCCTTTGCATCATTCTTGTTCTTCCCACTGCCTTCATTGCCGAACCTCAATTTTATAGTCCACAAGGCGTTTTTAAACTGCCATCACTTGTTGATGGTTTTCATGGATTGCTTATGCAATTCCAACTCTGCCCAAGTTTGTAGTTTGGTAAAAAAAAAATGCAGAGCTTGTCTTGTTCTGATCTTTAGTATAAGCGTGGATAATTTCTTCATGTAATCCTTAATTCCTTCTACTTGAGTTTTTGTAGCTCCTAGTGAGCCACCAATGCCAGATTGCGGGGGAGGAACTTGCCCTTCAATTTCCTTATTGAGTTTCCACATCTCAATATTTTCTGCCTCATTAGACGCATCACCGTCCGAGCATGTCCACTGCCACAAAGATGACCAACTCAGTTTATATTAATATTATATAGATTTTTGTTAAAAAGACCGAAAGGACTTCAATATCATTCACAAGATCAGCCAGACTTGGCTTCTCTGTTTTCTTACTCGAATAATTTTTTAAGTGTCTCCAGTTACCCTTGGAAAATCCAGTAACCAAAACCCTCAACTGCAGTCACAGACTTACAGATCATGCAAGGGGTAAATTCTAGTCACAATAATCTCATTGGAAAACTATTCTTGATCGCTCTAAGTTCTCAACATAGTCAGCGATAACAATAGGATTCAACAAGATGCACAGGCAATCACACTCACATAAAATTTTCTTTGGCCGTAGTGTAGTTTATTCCCTGTACTGATGCAGGATTACAACAACCCTCCCTCTCTCTTGTATTTTCCACCAATAGATGTGGGTTTGAATTAGTCTAATGGTAATCGTCTGATGTCCTACCTGGTCCTATGTTACAAGCAGCCCAGTTCTCCTACGCTTGTCTCACATCCAAGTCTACCATCACAGCAATGCAGCAAGGAATCGCCAATGTTTCGTCTGTACTTTTACTCTAAGGAACTCCGACAAGTGTAACCAACAGAGGCTTAACCTCAGAATTGAACCAAGAAACTACAGTGATCATTTGCATGCCTTCAGGCCACATGGAAGGAACTTACAACCTGCTTAACAACCGTAAACATGTAATGCTATTCACTTTAACATAAATGATGGAATTATTCGTTAAACATGCATTAACTAGCAATGATGTTTCACATATGGTTACGACGAGGTTCAACAAAAGGCTATAAATAGATATACTATGAAATGCAACCAAGGCCTTTTAAGAGTAACCCCCTCACCCCCTTTCCAGCCCAAACAAGGTAGTTAAGTTGGAGACAATATCGGTGCAATTGGGCCTCAATAATATGAACTGAACGTGTCCCAAACTTCTCACTTCTCTTGAAAGATCCATAAGGCACAATGTAACTTTCACAGATACGATCAGTTGATCCTTGAATCCTATACAAAGACTGGGTCAGTCCGCACAATGACTATATTATCAACATAAACAATATGAGCCTTAAAACTATTACTAGCACGTCTGATGAAGAAAACTTGACCAGGCTTAGTTTGCAATGAGATCTACTGCCACAAATTCCAACAACCAAACCATGCACGCGGAGATTGATGTTGTAGCCGTCTGTGTACTACTTGTTTACTCATTTTATGTTTTCTTCTGCTAATTAGGTCTTTTGGAAATGATGTATTTATATATTGTGAGTAATTTATGTTTTATGTATGGGATAAAACGATTCTTTTGGGAGATATTGATACATTTCTTCGTGTCAATCTATCAGCATTTCTGTTTACAAAGCACTGTACAAGAGTTTTGGAGGATTTGCTGCCGATGTTGTTGCTGCCATAGACCAGGTAAGTCATTTATGTAGAAGCTACTACACCTTCCGCAGCATTTACAATGGTTACCTAAAGTACCCTTTGTATTTAGTAACCAATCTACTAAACAGACTCTACTCGCAGCATTCATTGGGGTGAAAAAAAGTCAATATCATTAACCTAAAACTCAAGATGGCCTCTCAGGGATCTTATGAAAAATGTAAAGAATAACACAAGTCTCTAATAGAAACCACAAAACAAATTGTTAGGAAACCTTTTTGTGATTTAGAGGAGAAGAGAGAGTTATAGAGAAAGATAGGGATTATTAGAGAGAAAGATAGAGATTTAGAGAGAAGAAGATGGTTTGAAAGATAAGAGAGCTGGAGTTTGAAATAAAAGAAAAAAAATTATTGCTTGATTATTCCATTTTTGGATTGCAACTTAAATATATCTCCTAAGCAATACTCTCTTAATATAACTCAAGTTACTACTCACCCAATATAACTCAAATTGCTAATTATATTATAATACCATAGAAGATAATCTAATTACTAGAATTCTTAATATTGTTACTATTAATTAAATAAGTAATAAATACTTAAGATCCCAACCTAATACTAATAACTTGACTACTAATCCTATCATTCCATCCCCCATTTAAACAACTTTGTCCTCAAGGTTGTTAATTTGGAGAAACCTTACATAATCAATCCATATCATCTACTTGCGCCGTGTAATGATTTGTTCATCAATATGAGTATCTTCTATAGGTGAATCTCCATCCATAAGAAATAGTTGCTTCGTCTTGTATTGATGACACTTCTAATTTTTTCTTAACAAAATTAAAGCTAGGTAACGACATAGATACGGGTGTCGGTATCCAACACAGATACGAAGTGTTGGAAGCAATATAAAATAAGAAAACACCTTGTAAATAGTGTTGGACATGTGTGTCCTACTGTCCGAGTGTCGCGGCATTAGACACGTTTTATTTTTCTAAAGTGAAGTGTCGTTGTTACCTAAAAATAAAACATAGCCTGTTGCTATGCCTCTTGGCTATCTCAGTTGTTGATAAACACCGAATCTGAATTGTTATGCATATGGGTCATCTCAGTTGTTAACAGACGCCGAATCTGAATTGAAGATGTACCTTTGTTTTGTTAAGGTATGAACTCGAATCTTGTTCGAAGAAGTTCATCGGAGCTCGTGGGACGAGCGAGGATCGAAGACGGTTTGGAAAAAAGTTTTTTCAATGTTCTGTTCGAATAGACTATTTGTTTGTTCGAATAGAAGAGGCAAGAGCAAGATTGTTCGAATAGACTTTTCTGTTTATTTGAACAAAAGGCAAGTTGTTCGAACGAGATAGGAAGTCGTTTTAATGAGATTTTGTCTGTTTGAACAAAACACCTCAGAACCCACTTTGTTCGAATAGACTGAGAATCTGCTCGAATAGACTTCAGTAAGTCAGTTTTAGAAGTTCATTCTGGAGGCATTGGTGTGTCTCGTGATCCGTACTTTGAGTCCATCTTTATGTAATGACTTCCCATATTTATAAGGGAGTCTTAGGTTATTTTGTTAATCTATCTTGGTGAGTTTAATTCTAGAGAGACCTAAAATTTGATAGACTCCATTAAAGCTTGAGAAGTTTGGAGAGATTGTTGTAACCTGTTTGATTATAGTGGATTGTTCTCGGGGAGTGGTTTTTTATCCGTAAGGGTTTTCCACTTCCCTCCTCCGGGTAAATCATTGTGCTCTTGTTTACGTTTAATTTCTCAATTGGCGTTTTCGTTACCCTGATTCCTAACAACTGGTATCAGAGCTCAAGGTTAGGGCTTGTGTGATTAGAGCGATGGCCGATATGGAGAAATTAGAAATCGATGAATTCAATAGATTGAACTTTGGGATTTGGAAGATGCAAGTAGAGGATTTTCTATATGCGGAGGATTGTAGTTTTCTTCTAAGAGGGATTTCGACGAAGCTGGCCGATTTGGATTGTTTGGAGTGGGAGCTTTTAGATCAAGATGTTCTTGGTAAAGTTTGTTCGACACTCTCTAGTTCTATTTCTTCTAAATTGCCTAAAGTGAGTACCGTGTTAGAGATGTTGGAGAAGCTATAAAATATATTTGAATCAACTTCGAGCGATTTAAATTCTCAGAAGTGTGTTACGAGTGTTTCAAATTCTCGTAAGCGGGTTACTTTCAGCGACGTAGTAGAAGTCTTTGGTGATGATTCTTGCGTTATACCTTTTGGATCTTCGTTGTTAACATCGGGTGATTACTCGGATGTTGAAGTTAAAGGAAAGAGAGTTTCACATATTGAGAATGGAAGCAAAAAGCTCATAAAGGCATGGAATTGCAGTAAAGTTGGTCATAAGAAGGAAGATTGTAGATCGACGAAGAAGAGAAGATCTGTAAAAAGACGTTCGGTGACTTTTTCTGGGGAAGGTAAAAATTCCGATAGTGCCTCCAATCATTATTTCTAATGATTTGTGTGATATGACTTGTGATATTCGGGATAAACCATGTAATGTGATTCATGGTACTCGGGATAAGTTATGTTGGTTGTCTTATGGTGTTTGTAAAAGATCGAGGTTAGATTTGGATGCTCCATTGGAAATTGCGTCGGATAAAAGCGAATTGTCTAGCTATGATGAATGCTATCACATAGTAGATAATGGAGATGTTCGGATTGTATTAACGAATTATCATTCGTTTAGTTCGGACACGGTACAATATGTGTCTAGTATGGCTAGAAATATGTTTTCAAGCCAACTATCGGACTTGGGTCTTTTGGCTACCTTCGGCAATGATGCTTTTGAGATCATGAAGGAGGCTATTACTTTAGTTTGGGACAAAAGACAAGATGCGTACTTAGAGATGTGTAACGCTAATGATGAGATTATTGGTGTTGTTACTTCGATGGTGGACTCTAGAGTATGGCATGAGAAACTTGGTCATGTTAGCATTTGGATGAAAGCATTGTTCTCGAGGAGAATACTTGACAAGTTGAAATCGATAGATTTATTCTTTTGTGAAGACATTGTCTTGGTGAAGCAAAAGAAAGTTAGGTATCCTAGAAAGATAAGAAAATAGAATATGGGATCGAACCATTTATACGATGATGTATGAGAACCAACTAGAGTTAGTTCCAACGGGGGATTGCATGTTTTTGATGTTTTCATTGGTGATTCCACACAAGAGCTTGGTGTACATTTCTTGAATAATGAAACGGATTGGCTTGATGTCTTCCCTAGATGGAAAGCTTGGGTTGAGATTGAGACGGGTTTAATGTTGAAGTGTCTTGGGTCTAACGGTGATGGTGATCAACTTGTGATGAGTTTGTTATAGATAAATCATCTATTGGGATTGAAAGGCTTGAGAAGATCCCAATAATACTACAAGAGTTTGGTATGGCTGAAAGTGTGGTATGTGAGATTACTGAAAGGGCGCAAAATATAAAATGTTTCATCGAGTTGTCAAAGTAGTTTTGGGTGGATTCGATAGTTTCGGCGGTTGATATATAGTCTTGGTATGCATTGGATCTTAGACTATTAGAAGAGATCACTTAGACGAAAAAGAAGGTAATCATTTATACTTCTTTTGTCTATTCTAGTAGTAGATCATTACTAGATTATATGTCTAGTTTGTGCATGTTCATTGGATATGTTTGTGATGATTTTGGTGACCTATCTTGTGATGCGAAGAATCGGAAAATTATCCAACTTATTGATGTGATATCCAATGATGATGTCTTTTGCAAAGACATGGATAAGTAGACTGGAAAAGTGGATTTATCGGGGTCATGTGAGTATATAAAAATCTCTGCACAAATAGTGTTGGAACCATTGGTTAAAAATGTCCAGCGAGGACCGTATACTCCTCCGATTGTAATGAAAAGAAGAACCAAGGTTTCGAGACGTGCGGCCCGTTATCATTACTCTCGACATTGTTTGTGGCTAGCCGGTATTGGTGATGACTACAAGGTGGCTTTACAAGGTGAGGTCATGGGCAAATGGGAGCTTGTCATGGATGATGATGAGATGGGATCTCAATCGTCAAATCGGGTATATGATGCAATCCTATTACCGATAGTAAAACTCTTTACTTCACAAGTTGGTTTAATACAAGTTAAACGAGAACAAGTTTGTTCAAGCGGTTCAAGTTGAAACGTGTGGTAAAGTGCTTTCAAGAAGAAACGGGTGTTTATGTCAAGATGTTTTTTTGTTCACCGGTTGGGAAGCTAGTTGTTTTGTGGTGGCTTTATTTTTTCGGATTGAGTAATTCTTGATACGGAATAAATAAATAAAATTCTTCATGATTGATCTTATTGAAGATGGATATGTAAGTCGGCTACATGGATACATAGTTACTGGGTGAAATTGCATTATGAAGGCTCATACATGAGAGCTCATATGTATGTTTAAGATATACACCGAAACGATGGGGCTCTGAGTTAGATATGTTTATATCATTGGTGATTTTTTTTTGAAATTCCACAGAGACCATTGTTGATGCTATGAGTTTTGAGAACTCATGAATCATCCGTTCTTAGAGTATGGATGATATGTTAGTTGCGTATGCAAGTTCTAGCATGGGTGAGATTGAAGAGTCGTGAGAACGGTTATCTCAATAAAGGGTTGAATCGATGGATTGCCTAATCCTTGGCATATGGTATAGTACAACAGGAAGAACGTGAAGCAGAAGTTGTTTTTGACATAGTACATTGAGACTGGTTGGAGTGTTATTTGGTAGCGCACCATTTGTCCTTACTTCGGGCTTGAGACACGTGTTTGTTTGACTATGGAATGCGATATGAGTGTAGATCAAGGTATGCCTAAACTCATTGATAATTTGTTTGCTAATGTATGCCATTGTTTACATGAGACCAAAGTTTTCTCATGAAGTGGGAGCTGTGAGACGCTGATAATGAATATTATGTATTCGAAGAAGACTCGGTTGTAGCTCATAGCTATGGAGTGTTTCTTGTTCAGCTTGCAGGGTTGTGTTTACTTGTGATGGCGAAGTATGTTAGTGACATGGAAAGGACTACAGTTTCGTGGTGTTATACTGAAGCCTCTTGGGTATCGAGATGACAATGGTTAATTGCATCATTGATTACAAAGGCATAAGTACAGTGCGGCTTTGAAAGTTTGTATGGTACGGTAGCTTTTGGCATGAAGAGTTCGGTTTGACACGGTTACAAATGTGGTTACTTTGAAGATAGGTGGAGTTACAGGAAGCTCACATTTCAAAATTTTAGTGGGAAATTTGTTGAAGATTGTGAAAATTTGTAAGTGAGTCTTCATGATTGAAGGTCCGGGTAGCGCGAGTAAGTTGGAGATCTGGAGATGGGTTACAGTAGATTCGATTTCAAGTGGGAGATTGTTAAGGTATGAACTCGAATCTTGTTCGAGGAAGTTCATCGGAGCTCGTGGGACGAGCAAGGATCGAAGGTGGTTTGGAAAAAGGTTTTCTCAATGTTTTGTTCAAATAAACTATTTGTCCGTTCAAACAGAAGAGGCATGAGCAAGATTGTTTGAATAGACTTTTCTGTTTATTCGAACAAAAGGCAAGTCGTTAGAACGAGATAGGAAGTCGTTCGAGCGAGATTTTGTCTGTTCAAACACTCCTTGTCTGTTCGAACAAAACACCTTAGAACCCACTTTGTTCGAATAGACTGAGAATCTGTTTGAACAAACTTCGGTAAGTCAGTTTTAGAAGTTCATTCTGGAGGCGTTGGTGTGTCTCGTGATCCGTACTTTGAGTCCATCTTTATGTAATGACTTCCCATGTTTATAAGGGAGTCTTAGGTTATTTTGTTAATCTATCTTGGTGAGTTTAATTGTAGAGAGACCTAGAATTTGATAGACTCCATTAAATCTTAAGAAGCTTGGAGAGATCGTTGTAACCTGTTTGATTATAGTGGATTGTTCTCGGGGAGTGATTTTTTTTATCCGTAAGGGTTTTCCATTTCCCTCCTCCGGGTAAATCATTGTGTTTTTGTTTACGTTTAATTTCTCAATTGGCATTTCCGTTTATCGTTCTTGGGGCGAGGGATTAGGATTAACTACCCTGATTCCTAACATGTTTTTTGTTGGATGATGATGTTGGCGTACCAAATTTTCTTTCACTCGACTAGCGAACTCAATTGTTTGGATAAGAGTTGTTGGATTGAGTAACTTGACTTTACTGCTAAACTTATGAATATCGACACGTGTATAACATGTTTTGCAAAAAAGAAGAAGAGTTTACTTTGTTGATAGGGTGCACCAGACTCGACAATAATGGAGGTGATGTTTGTAGTTGTGGTTGCTCCGCGACTTTTTCGGGTGTAATAAAATCAACTTCTTCGGGGTTGCATTAAGATCGTTAAAATTCTTATCGTGTACGAGTTTGATATTTCATTATTATGGCTTGTTGACAAGATTTTCACTATGGAGTTTTGTTGTTCGGAGTCATTATGCTATGAGCCATAGCTGCGATGTTTACTTCCAACTGACCAACAATTTCTTGAATTCAGACGGGCACCGCAAGTGATCATAGGCTCTGATACCAAATGTTAGGAAACTTGTTGTGATTTAGAGGAGAGGAGAGAATTATAGAGAAAGAGAGGCTTTTAGAAAGAAAGCTAAAGATTTATAGAGAAGGTTGTTTGATAGCGAAGAGAGCTAGAGATTTGAAATTGAAATAGAAGATAATTCGTATTGCTTGATTATTCCATTCTAGGATTTCAACTTAAGTGGATCTCCTCAACAATACTCTCCTAATATAACTCAACTTACAAAAATAATAAACTCACCTAATATGACTTAATATAACTTAACTTACTAATTACATTATTCTAAACATAGAAGATAATCGAATTACTAGGATACTTAATATAATTACCATTAATTGAATAAGTAGCAAATACCCAAGATCCCAACCTACTAATAATAACTAGACTACTAACGTAGATCCTATCACAAATGTGCATAAATCTTATTGTGGTCATGATATTAAATATAGATTAAATGGATGTAATATTTTTATGATGCTACTAAAATTTAATCTAGGTGGTCGTCTTGGTAGGACCAATAAAATGGTGGTAGATAAACTGTTGTCGGATTCAGAGAATCCTATCTCCATGTTATATATGTATGTATGTATGTATGTATGTACGATTTAATTATGGTGTACATATTAGTTTTAATAGTATGTAATATTTTCTTGATCTCCCATGTTTAATATACACAGGCAGCTCAAGATGGAGTGGATATTGTAAGTTTATCAATCACTCCCAACAGGCGCCCTCTTGGAATTGCTACTTTCTTTAATCCCATAGACATGGCCTTGCTTTCGGCTGTAAGGGCTGGAATATTTGTTGTACAAGCAGCAGGGAATACTGGACCTTCACCCAAGAGCATTTCTTCCTTCAGTCCATGGATCTTCACTGTTGGTGCTGCTTCTCATGACAGGGTATACAATAATTCCGTAATTCTTGGCAACAACATAACCATTTCTGGAGTTGGACTTGCACGTAAGTTTCACTGAAAATTTATTCCCTGTAACATATTATCTACCTACACTATGTATGGCATTAGCACTCTCATCACTAAGAATAAAAAAATTGGCTATCCAAGTGGAAGTTGGGTTTTACCTGAAATGACTATGGAGAAAGCTCAAAACACATTTTATGAGGATCACGACAAAGTTCCATTTTTTTCATGCTTACATTTGGTGTGTTCCACCCCTAATATTTCCTTCTAAAATTGAGTAAGCTTTAAACCTATTGCATCCTTTATCTAGTATATGAAAACATGGCTAAATGACCCAACTGTCCATTGAAAGATTAACTAGACTGGGTAGCTAAGGAGGCTTCTTAGTTTTGTTCTTCTCTTATGAAATCTTTAATTTGGGAGCAATTTGACTGTTTGACTGAGATAAATTAACATATTCTTAAATGTCTGAGATCTTTTGTGTGCCGCACTGACTTTTGACACAGGCAAGGCCTTCCATGTCCTACCCATAAAGTAACATTTTCTATTTATTTTTTGCAGCTGGAACAGATGAAGGTACAATGTTCACACTGGTTTCTGCACTTCATGCATTGAATAATGATACAGCAAGTATGAGCAGTATGTACTTGAGTGAATGCCAAGATTCTACTAGCCTGAACCAAGATCTGGTCCAAGGGAACCTCTTAATCTGTAGCTACTCAATCCGCTTTGTTCTTGGTCTTTCTACTATCAAGCAAGCCTTGAAAACAGCCAAGAATCTCAGTGCAGCAGGCATTTTGTTCTGCATGGACCCTTTTATTCTTGGGTTTCAACTTAACCCAACTCCAATGGAGTTGCCGGGTATAATAATTCCATCATCTGATGATTCAAAGGTACGCTATAGCTGTGTAATATTTTATGGGTTATGCTGTTGAAATCTCATTCTCTAGCATCTTAGCTGACCAGTTTAGGCTTTTCCAATTCTTCTTAGTGACATAATAATATATCGTACGATTTGAAAAAACTTTATTACTTCTCTTGCATATATTGGACATCATTTGGGCATATAATTTCTATCTAGATCATTGACATATTCTACTTTTAAATTTTAACCACTTCATTAATAACTTTCATGTTATAATCATGACAGAGACTAGGGTTTCAATTCAACACTTTAACTGTGAATTATATAGAGTTGTAAGGGGGCCTAGTATTGGATATCATAGATATTATTAATCAAAATGTCGTCTTTTTCTTTTTCCACTTTTGTTGATGTAATTTTAGAAAATTGAAGGGGAGAGGTTTATTTTATAAAAGATTAATTTCTAACTATTAATCAAAGTCTATTTGTAGGCAAACCTACCTACTAATTCTCCTAAATTTAGACATCTAGTGGTATACAATGTGAATTACAATCAAAGCCTATTAGTTATACAATGTGAATTACAATCAATTTCCGGCATCAGCTTCGATTATCATTCTTCCAAATTGCCTGGATAGTGTTTTCAACATATGGGTTTGTATTATCTTAATTTGACTGTATACTCTTGAGGGCTAGATACCTATAATACTCTGGTATATTAGTAGTTGCTTGCCGTGTTTGTAGATCCTAGGACTGTGGATATGTGGTAAGATTTATATACTTGAACCTGTTAGCGCAAAGTAGATCAGCAACCTAAGTGACCTATAAACGAATCTAGAACTCTTTATGATTATCACGAAACATAAAACGAAAACATTAATTGCGTACCTTGATCCATAATGTAAGCTTTGGTCTTCTTGTACCCTTTTGTTTCCTAACAGCTACAAACTTTCTATCCAATTCAGGAATGACCTCTAGGGGAGGCACAAAATTTCTCTCTCCTTGCCCATGAAACTCTAATGTGTGTTGTCTTAATTAAGGCAGAGAGCGGACCAAAACCCTAATTAACTTTCAATAACAGCCGTCAATCACAAAATTAGGTATAGTTGGAAATATAATCTTCCTTTTAAATCGCCTGATTGATCTCATAATATCCTTGATTGAAATCTAGATTATAATGTGGGCCATATAAATCAGTAAATAGATGACTTAAACAAAAGTTTGCTAACAGTCTCTCACTTGGTCCATCTGATATTCCTGATTTCAAAATAAGAAACATAAGACGTGCATAGATACTTGATCAATTATCCATAACGATTCCTCATAAACACCTTAATTAAATAAACCATCAATGTGAGTCATATCGGTTCCATGCAACTTACTGAACATGACCTCTTCCGTGTACTACAACATCAATAATCTACTTCAATAGGCTTATAAATGAAGGTAATCAATAATGGTCCCATAATGTCTTATTCTGTACATAAACAACGGAAAACAGAAAAATTGACAAAAACATACTATACTGTCTATAAAGAAAACTCAAAATGTAAATACATATATCCATGGAAGTAAGCACTATGGAATCCGCCTAAGACCCATCCCTTCAACATGTTCCGTAAGTGCCTGGGGCGGTAATTCCTTGGTCAATTAACCTGCAACCACAAGTTTTGTGTTCATGTGTTCTATGGACACTCGTTGGTTCTGAACTTTATTCTTGACGACCAAGCATTTCACGTTCATGTGCTTTGCACCATCAAAATGATTGCTGCGTTATTATCACTGTAAGTTCTTAACGGCTTGCCAATAAATCCGACAATACAAAATCCTGAGATAAAATTACGCAACCATATAAGTTGAACTGTAGCATTAAAGCATATCACAAACTCAGCTTCCGAAGCAATGGTAGTTTGCTTCGCACTTAAGACTGCCCTTCTAGCCAGTTGGATGACATAACAAAAAATGGACTTCCGACTATATGGGTAAATAACATGATTTAAGTTTGTGTATATTACCATCTCTAGATCATATATCTTTAATGTAAGCAAAGGAGTTTGTTCGTATTCCAATTCATTTTTATGACATCCTCCCTTCTGAATTGGAACAACTTTACGTTGACACGCATACAGTGTCAGTTTGGTAGTCCTATCGATCAACGTGATCTATCCAGAAATATCTTTATTCCTATCACAAATGACGCCTCTCACGCATATTTAATTTATAAGTTCCTTAATTTGAAACTTCTTGGTCCAGTAAGGTAAACCAAGATCAATCATAACGTAATAAAAACTCATCAACTTACAAGGCTAAATTATGAACTTGTTCTCCCACTGACCTTTAGGTATGTTTACCGATCAAGGTATTCATCTTAAACTTAAAGGTACAATGATAATGATAAATTTATTATACCATTTTCATGAAGTTATTTTAAACCTTTAAATTAATCTCTTAAGCTTGCATATCATATATTTTCTTTCTTTTTTCAGAGAAAATCATTAGGTAAATCAATATAAACTTCTTTATCTAAACTCATATACGTAAAGGCGATTTTCACATTTGTTGGGTATAACTTTCGGTCGAAACGAGCCACCAAAACCATAATAATTCTAAGTAAATCTTTCCTAAACACATAGGAGAAGGTTTTATTGTAATCTATGCATACTTTTTGAGTGAAACCTTTGGCCACAAGTATGGTCCATTGATTTGAACTCATCATTCATGGCATCAATCCATTTAATAAAATCACTACTTTATATGGCATGTGAAACCAAGTCTAATAATTCCGATGCCACATTTAGATTCTTGCAAGTGTACCACATACTTATCTGCTATTGCACGTCTCCTTTCCTTTTGGTCTTGGTGCTGAGATATATAGTCCCACATCGGCCACATAGAGCCTTGCACCTCAAAAAATAAGATCCTGGGGCAACTCTTCTCATTGCCAATTGGTTTTGAGATGGAACCTCCAATCTAATATATTGTGATATCTCTAAATATACTGTGATATCTTCCAAATATCCAGGATATTCTTTGACAATTTTCATCTTATATTTGCAAATATAAGATCACATAAAATCGCAATGACAACTTTAATCAAATGCGCATTTTATGTGACCAATCAAATGCGCAGTTATGGCAGAGGTCGTGGTTGTCCAATTTGCGAACATTGTGGAGTTGTCGGTCACATAAAATCACGATGTTATGCATTTCATAGATAACCTTCGGAACATCCAAAATCTAGAGGTCCAAGTCGTCCAAGCTTCAATACAAATAGCTCTTATACTGCTAATGCTACATCAAATGGACTGAAAACATGCATCATCATAAGATACATTCAAAATTTGCAATGATTACAAATATTTGATAACATATAATTTTGCACAATTCAAAGTTTATCAGCTTGACCTCATCATCATCAATGAGAATGAAATCTTATGAGACCATCGTTATTATTATATAACTCTAAACAAAATGGATCTACCTGTCATCATAACTATAAACAAAACATTATGAAGTATATTATTATTTAATTAGCAACAATTTCATTAAAAACTACAAATATTGTCATTATGGTTTCTTTCAAAAAGAAAACATAAAATATAGTCATCATAATACTAAAACCCTATTAACTTGAATGAGTACAGCAGATTCAGCGATTCAATGAAAATAACGATTCTTAATACATTAAGCGAAAAATGCAGAGTTCAATTTTAGCTCTGATATGATACCAATTGTTAGTGCAAACTAGATCGTTAAGCGACCTATAAACGGATCTAAAACTCTTACGATTATCACGAAACAATAAAGTGAAAACAATAACTGCATACCCTGATCCATAACACAAGCCTTAGCCTTTTTGTACCCTTTAATCTCCTAACAATTACAAACCTTTTATGTAACTCAAGAACGACCACTATTGGAGACACTCAGTTTTTCTGCCCTAGCCCGTGAAGCCCTAATGTGTCGTGTATTAATTAAGTGACTATTAGATGGAATACGTCCACATACCGAAGTCCTAATTAACTTTTAATCTCAACCGTTCATCACTGTATTAGAATTAGTAGAAAATATAACCTTCCCTAATTAAATCGTTTAATTGATCTCGTAATATCCTTTCATCACTGTATTAGAATTAGTAGGAAATATAATCTTCCCTTATTAAATCATTTAATTGATCTCATAATACCTTTCATCACTGTATTAGAATGAGTAGGAAATATAACCTTCCCTAATTAAATTGTTTAATTGATCTCATAATATCCTTGATTGAAATCTAGATTATAATATGGGTCACATAAATTAGGAAAACAAATTATGGAAACAAAAGTTTCTTAATAGAACCATCCAAGGAATCGATCATTTTAGATTCCTTCATAGTACCCCTTTAATGGTCATATGAACGGGAAGTATAATTAAGTATAACTAGTGAGAACCTTAATTTTAAAGGAATTAGGAGAGAATTGTACACAAACAAACTCAAACTTATATTAATCAAAGTAGAGAAGAAAATTGTTTTCTACACACCACACTCAAAACTCTTTAACCCCTTACTTTCGAAACACACACTATGCTTTATTTATAGCCTACACAACAACCAAATACATGAACCATACTTAATGCAACATAAAGACTTATATAATAAACCACAATAAAAGCCGACTCTTGGACTTTGTAACCATAAAAAGACTCTTCGACTCCGTAACCATTCTTCTAGAAAAATCCACACTAACTCCAACAAGTTATGCTTATTAATACTTCCAACATCCTCTCCTAAGCAAGACTTGGGAAAACTCCAAGTCCCCTTCTTCAACCAAGTATCCTTTCGAATTCAACTTTGTTTTGTAAACCCATTTCACACCAAGAGATTTCTTTCCATTCGGAATCTCAACAATCTCCCAAGTTTTGATTCTCTCATTCGGTTCAATTTTTTAATCCATAACACACCGCTTCTTGTCTTGAGAAGCTTTTTCAAAGCATAATGGGTCAACATCTGCAAATAATGCAAAATTGATAAGCTCGTCAACAATATCATCAATTCTACTTGTTGAACCATAAATTTTAGCAATACTTTTCGCTTTCTCACCGGGGAATCATCATCTCCCTCATGATTTCTGCCAACATCTTCATGAACTTCATCATTACCAACATATTCATCAAATACTATAATCTCTAATGCCATTTCCATTGATGTATATGCATTTCCTTTCTCTTCCAAATATACCATCCTTGACAAAAGTAAACTTCACATAAAGATCCATAATTTCCTCTTTCGAGAGATTGATTTTTCTCTAGAAACATGATCAAGTTCTCCTTATTATCGAAAGTATACCTTGAACTTACAACATTTTCATATATTTTATACTTCGGCTGATATTGTTTACTCCCAATATTAACGCTCATTTGATTCCAAGCTTTTCCATAATATTCCACTTGACGAACACTTTCTTTACTTTCAACTTGACTTTGGGATATCAAATAATCCATTTCTTCACCATGATATTTTTCATTCAAACCTTTCTTCTTTCGCTGATGTTGGTAAGGTCCATCACCATTACCACTCTAAAAAATGGCCTCAACTTCTTTGTCTTTACCACCGCAATCAAGGCTTGCATAGCTTGTTTTACATAACTCTTGGTTTTCATTAAATAGAAGATCACACGAATTAACCAATGATAAGTGAGGATAAATAATTACTTAATAAAAATTGGAATTATCCAATTTAGGAGTAATTTCCCTTTCATTTTTGTAGCCAACATCGCTATCGCCTTTACCTTCACATTCTCCTAATCCATAAACTCATCTCCATCAATGTCGACAATCCAATACTCCATTATCTTTGGAGTCATTTATTCATAAAGAAACTCAAGTTCCCTCCATATATGTGTAAAACATTTCATGTCTCTAACACACATCCAAACCTCTTCACGTACTATTTTCTTTAACACTTTGTGTGCATGCTCTTCTTTCTTCTTCAATATTCTTCTTGGAATGCCACTTTGTGGCACATCATTAACAACTTCCCATAAATCACAAGGCTTGAGATAAGTCGACTTGGACTTTCCAAAACTTGTATATCTTCAAGTTTAACTTTACATTCATCATCAACATAAAATTCACCTCACCTTTAAACCTCGCTCTTGATACCACTTTGAAGGAATTAGAGATAATTTTACACAAACAAACTCAAACATATATTAAAATCAAAAATAAAGAAAAAGATTGTTATCTACACACCACACTCAAAACTTTCTAACTCCGTACTTTTAAAGTACACTGATATGTTCAAAGGGAAGCTAATTATAAATCACAAATAGAAGAACTTGATCTCTTTATTGATCTCTCTTAAACAATCGCTCACAATTGCTCATAAATCACTTATAATTCTCTCTTAAATTTCTACTAACACCACCACTCTTAACACTAACCCTAACCCTCTCTTTTATATAGAAAGAGTTTCTAAATCCCATACACCTAGCTCTTCAATTACAAAGATTCTTCTCTATGTTAGGAATTCCTAATATAATTAGATTCTAATTAAACCATAAATAACGTAAAATAGAAAGTGAGTCATAGTAGACAGGAAACGACCCAACGTGGTCGCCCACGACGGTCACGAAACCTATCAACTATCCCCGAATTTGAAAAATTCGACCTTGAATTTAGGATGAAGGATACTAGGATAGCCTTCCTCCGGATCTGTCATCACAATCTCTACGTCTTCCTCATCCCACATTTGTTGTACTATGTCTGCCATATGACCCCGAAACTTCTCTGTAAGCAAGGCAACGTGCTTTTTAGCGTTAAGACAATCATGCCTCATATGACCAGTCTTGCCACACCCAAAACACTGAACCCCACTACTATTCCCCATAGGACGTGTCCCTGCTATCGTAGTAGGGGAAGGAGCTACTAGAACTGAAGTCATAGCTAGAATTGTTGTCTTGAACTTATTCTCAGTACGTTTTGCCATTTCTATTGCCTCTGCTACCGAATAAATGTTGACCATGGTTAACTCATCCTAAATCTTCCTAGCGAGTCTAGATTTGAAGCGACTCACTTTCTGTACCTCTGTCTCTGCTGTAGCTACCTGAGAGGAAAATAAATAAAATTCATTCGCATATTCATCAACAGTCTTCAGTTTCTGTCGCAATCCCTGTAAACGAGTAAAGTTGTCTTCCTCGTAAGACTACATAACAAATCGATTAACTAACTCTCTCCGCATAAAAGCTCAATCTGTAATGTACTCTTGGCCGGAATCCCACCGCATATTCTAAATATTGTCCCACCAGTTAAGTGCATACTTTGTTAGCTTTGTCTCTAGAAGCATTATGAATTTGGGATCTCTGTATCGCTTGTACGTTAATATCCGATCAACTCTATTAAGCCACTCCATGTAACCATCTGCATTAGCTTTCCCATCGAACTCAGGGATATTCAGTTTAATATCTTACCCAACAGTTCATATTGCAGTAATAACAGCTGAAGCGATTTGCTCCCCCTATTAGTATCCTGAAAACGCCGACCCCCATTACTAGAAACACTGTGAAAACCATCGTTGCGGGTACGTGGAACCCCCGCCCAAACCCACGTTGCTCATGAACCGGTACATATCGATCTACAAAACCCCGATTATTTTCTCCGCTGTCACCCCAATACCCGTGTTCTTTCCTATCCGTTCCAACAAAACCAAACCCCGATTGTCGTTATTGATTCAGTAAAACGTAATATCTCTGTGGATTAAACTCTATTTTGTTGTCGAAAAATTATTGTGATGATTTGGCAAGTTTGGGCTGAAGTATTGTTGTGTTGGCATTGGGATGAGGTTTCCCTGAAGGGTAGTCGTTGGTGGTAATGTCGGGACTATAGGTACTGTTTGTGCCAATCGAATTGTGGGTCTCGCTGCTGTTGGAGATGTCGTTATTGACGCTGTTGAGGGTACATGTGTTGTCGGCATTGTTGTATTTGGGATTGTCATTAACGCAGTCGTATTGACTAGAGGCGATGTTGGTAGCAGAATTGGTGTTCCTGTTGTCGTTGTAGGAGTCGTTGTCGGCGCTGTTATTGGTAATGGTGCCACAGTTGTGACCGAAGTTGCGATTGGTGGATGAGTCTTCTCTCCATCACCTCTGATTGTCGTGGCTCGCAGTCGCTGAGATAGGGTATTTGAAAAACTCCCATAAGTTGCAGCGATGAAGTCGTTTGGGGAAGCGATATCCCATTTGCGGGCCCAACAATTGATTTGGACTTGGGCCGCCCCCCTCGGGGTTGATAGCTTGGGTCTGAATCTCATTTAGGCTTGGGTGTTGATAAGAGAGGCCCACTCCAGCCAATGATATGCCCACGTGACTGACGTGTTGTTGGTAAAGTAACACGTTACCCGTCTCACCGTCACCCGTCACCCATGCGCGTAATTCTCACGTGCCCACTGTTTCTCTCTTCCCCAACTCTTTGTTGTGCTATCTCTGATCTTACCGCTGTAATTCCTCGATTTTGGTCGTCGTTGGCGTCCACTAACCTTGTTACCGGGGCTGGTGCAACAATTCTCGCACTCCGTTGGTACGAATCGACGAATCCCTCTTCATCACGTGAATCAACAAATTTGTCCATACTTTCGACCTCGATTTGCAACCCGTTGAAGTGTTGGAAATTACATAATCAAAATTTTCCCGTGTTGAGTCAGGAAACATCGAATCCTTTCCTCGTCCGGCAACATGTATCGGAGTTGGCTTTAGTGGATTAATTCCCGCAGTGCGCGCATTGCGCATAAACCCTCCCATTGGAACACCTCTTCCTCAACCTCGACCCGTAGTAGCGCTATCTAGGTTTTCACAATCTCCTTCACTACGCTCTCCGTCGAAACTAGGGATTTTTGTGGTGAAGGTAAGGATTAACGCCATCATAACATCCATCTTGTTCGCCATTAGGTTGTTGATGACCTCTAAACTCGCCAATTGCTCTCCTTGCATTGCTTTCTTCGCTGTTTTCCTACCCGATGAATTTCCCATTGCTAATTGCTCTGTAAAAAAAAATTCCCAAGGATTTTATGGCTCTGATACCAAATTGATATGTTCTAAGTACGCGGAAGCTAATTATAAATCACAAATAGAAGAACTTGATCTCTTTATTTATCTCTCTTAAACAATCGCTCATAATTCTCTATTAAATCTCTACTAACACCACCACCCTTAATACTAACCATAACACTCTCTTTTATAAAGAAAGAGTTTCTAAATCCCATACCACGTAGCTCTCCAATTAAAACATAAATAACGTAAAATAGAAAGTAAGTCGTAGTAAATTGGAAACAACCCAATGTGGTCGCCCACGACGGTCACGGAACCTATCACACACACTAGGCTTTATCTATAGTGTTGACACAACAACCAAGTACATAAACCATACTTAACGCAACATAAAGACTTAGACAATAAACCACAATAAAAACCAACTCTTGGACTTTGTAACCACAAAAAGATTCTTCGAGTCCGTAACGATTCTTCTAGAAAAATCCACACCAACTCCAACAAGTCATGCTTAGTTATAATTCTAACAAATTTCGTATAAACGATTAGTATGTTTTTAATTCATCTTAGATCCTGGCATCATAACCCTTTGTTGGCTGTATAAACGGGAAGAAAAACGAAATGAGTGCTTATATTGTTTTAAGCGGGAGTATGTGTGGGTCTTCATTGGGATTTCAGTACTTAATTGTTTTAAGCAGGAGTATGTGTTAAGACTAAAGAGTGCTTATATTGTTAATTGCTGATGCTTTATTATCTATTTATGAAACTAGGGATGAACAATTGCATTATCTCTTGGGCAGGTTTTACTCCAGTACTACAATTCTTTGCTGGAGAGAGATGGGTTCTCAAGCAGAATTGTTAAATTTGGTGGTGTGGCAAGCATTACAGGAGTAAAGGCCAGTTACACCAACTCTGCACCAAAGGTTATGTATTATTCCGCTAGAGGACCGGATCCACAAGACAACTTATTTAGAAATGCAGACATTTTGAAACCAAACCTTATAGCTCCTGGAAACTCCATATGGGCTGCTTGGAGTTCTGCCGGTGCTGACTCCGTTGAATTCCTAGGTAAATATCTACTAGTTTGCAGAATGTTGCCAAAATATTTCTTCGTTTATATTTTGCCATTTTCCCTACAAATATAGGCTTAAATCAAAAACGTTATTATATGCTTGTTTATGTGTGTGGATATTGAGTGCTTTTATTTTGGCATACTTATTGATAGAATATGTCAAGCATACACATATTTGAGGCCACCTCAGTACTCTCCACTTCAATGGCAAATGGAGTATAAAGATTATAAATATTGTGATATATGTCAATATTTTATTCCTAGGCGCACTCAAACCCATTTATATTACTTTTGTGAGTCTCTTGCAGACCATGTAAAGCTGCTTCGTCTATATTTTCATTCACCCTCTTACTTTTGTACAAACATCTAGGTGAAAATTTTGCAATGTTGTCGGGGTCGAGCATGGCTGCTCCTCATGTTGCTGGACTAGCTGCACTGATTAAGCAAAAATACCCGAGTTTCAGTCCTTCGGCAATAGGATCTGCACTTTCTACAACAGCTTCTCTTTTAGATAAGCAAGGTGGCTCAATAATGGCCCAACGTTCTTACAGCAAACCAGATTTAAACCAGTCTCCAGCAACCCCCTTTGACATGGGTAGTGGTTTAGTTAATGCGACTGCTGCATTGGATCCCGGCCTCATTTTTAATTCCAGTGAGTTCTTTTTGGCATTATTTATTAAAATCATAAGTTATTATTAATATATTATAGAATTAATTTGAAAAGGATTTAATCCAACATGCTGATCATGTGCAAAAAAAGAGAACTATTTCATTATCATCCATTTTTTTCTGCAGGTTATGACAACTTCTTTTCATTTCTTTGTGGTATCAACGGTTCGGGCCCCGTTGTCCTGAATTACACTGGCCAGAGCTGTAGAATGTCCACCATCAATGCTACTGACTTGAACTTACCTTCTATTACAATAGCAAAGCTGAAGGGGTCCAGAACGGTCCAAAGAGAAGTTACCAACATTGCTAACAATGAGACATACCAAGTTAATTGGAGTCCTCCGTATGGAGTTTCAATGTCAGTGACCCCTTATAAGTTCTTCATTGAAAGTGGGCAGAGACAACTCCTGACTCTACTTTTCAATGCTACGATAAACAGTACATCAGCTAGCTTCGGAAGGATTGGCCTTTATGGGAATCACGGCCATGCTGTCAATATTCCAATATCTGTGGTCCTTAAGATCTCACCCAACGTCAGTGACACCTGAGACTAAGACTGGTCTTAATTAATCCTTTTTTTTTATCTGGTAAAAATTCCATCACCCATTTTTTTTCCCTTCTTTTCTGGGATGCCCATCGTGTAAATTTCCAGGATTTTTGTCCAAAATGTAGATAGTGATTTCATTAATTTCAATAATATTAATCATGTTTTTCTCTGTTCTTTATCACATTACAGAAAGTTGTGATATCGCAGTGCACATCTCGTCATCTTCTATATGTAGACAACAATAGCTGTTTGGGAGAGGACCTGTCGAACATCTCTACCATAAGAGGCTAATATCTTATACTGTATGCCATTTAACACTTTGACTGTGTCCTGGCCATCTCTTGAAACCCCTCCCTCTTATGAACAAGGCTGCATGATATCCTTTGCCCTTAGGTGTAGGGACAAGTTTTTTTTTTTAGTTTTTTGTTTGTTTAGGCAAAAGGAAGCAATATATACAAATGTAAACAAAGGTTACAAGAGGGAACTTAGAGCCTAGACCTAAGGGAATAAGGGACACCTCTAACATTTCCCGGGGGGTCTCTATGTAAACCTGAAATAGGGGGTGCCATACATATCATTGACCCAAAAAGAAGACTAAAAGCTTGATTCTTCAGACCAAGTGGTGAATACTGGTGCTATGAAAATACACATGTTAGCTAGCTTGTCTGCAGAAGTATTTCCTTCCCTGAAGATATGGATGATCTTGTGATGAATGGTAGACAGAAAAAGGAGACAGTCAATCCATCTGTTCTTGATCTTCCACGGAACCTTGATAGATCTAGTATTTAACAGGTTCATAACAGTAGCTGAATCCAGTTCTTGCCAAAGATATGGGGTGTCGAGGGTTTTAGCATGCTCGAAGGAAGATAAAACAGCCATAAACTCCACAAAGAAAGTAGTATTATTAATCCACAATACGATTGAAAAGCTTTTAGTTAGTAGAGAAAACACGAAGAACGCCAATTGGGAAAAATAAAGCTTCAATTGCTTAAAAAAACGAAGTAGATTACAATGAATCACTCCAAATCCCTGGGCTTCTTCTCTCAGAACTCTTTCTGATCTAATATAAACAAAAACACATATGAAAAGAAATAACCTATGTTCCCTTTATATAGAGGGAACTCGAAATTATAAAAAAAAAATGCATCTCGAGGCAAAAACACGCCTCATAAATAAAATTACCGCCAGAGTCGTTCGAACGATTTTACGACTAATTGGTCTAAACCCTAGAAAAGTTGTCTGGTCGTTCGAACGAGTTCCCAACTCGTTCGAACGAAATATGGCCTGGGCCAAAATTTCAGAGGACATGACAACTCGTTCGAACGACTTTGACAAATCTTCAAATAACTCTAGATCCTCCTGGATCATGGCTCCCCCCTTTAGGAGTCTTGAGCTCCTGCTCAAGCAGGAACTGGAGAGGTGGGAATGCGGCGCTGCTCATTACCCTGTTGTACCACTTTGACGTACGAGGTAGCTGACCCTTCCCAACATGAAACGACTCAAAACGAACACATGTCTTGCCTGGCAGCAACTTTTGGCGAAGCACACTACGCCCTTGAGGATCATCATATCCTGCAATATATCCTGATGTAACAAAATGTTGTATCTGCATAGAAACCAACATAGCGGAAGTAGTTGGTAATGGGGGTCGAGATAACCTATCAACCAATTTGTTGTCCACTCCCTTCTTATACCGTATAAACAAGGGAAATTGTTGGAGATACGACAGCCCCTTCATCTGGCGAGCTTGCTGTAGCTTGGACTGTATAGCAATAAACAGGAACGGTTTGTGATCAGTATGTACCACAACCTCCTCTTGCAACTTCCCCAAATCGGTTTGTTGCCTAAAAAACGTTGTCATTGGAGACAACACTCGAGCCGACGTACCCTCCTGAACCGGTCGCACCAATAACACAAACTTGCCGCTCACATTAATCAACCGCATCACCTGAGTCGCCGTTACCAAATTTGACGTAATAACATGCTCATTACAAGCATTGATATGGAAGTCCTTGCCCTCCTTCACAAGACGATACTTGCAAGCTTTATGGTAATGAATCACATCCCGGTCCCTAAGATAAGGGCTACCCAAGATGACCTGACACATCTCCAAAGGAACCACCTCACACGTCACCTCGTCAATAAAATTTTCAGTGATCGTAAACTTGAATGAACACTGTTTTGTGATCATCAAATCCACATCTGTCTGAATCCACCCCAAACTATATGGCTTAGGATGTGTTGTAGTCGTTAAACCCATCTTTTCACCAACGCCTCAAAAATCAAATTTTTCTGACTACCCGGATCCATAATGGCCTTGAATAAACTCTGCTTTACCTGAATACAGACATGAAAAAGCTCTTTCCGACTCTCCTTCTCGGTAGCCAAACTCTGTTGAAACATAAGTGTAAGCTTAGGATTCGGTTTATTTACATCCGGAAGGTCAACAACCTCTGCGGCCAGTGCATATTTCTCTTTATTGCGCTTCTCCTCCTTCGGCCGAAGCTCTGGGTGAAGTTTCCAACAATAATTGGAAAGATGCTCACTTGCCTTACAATGATTACAATGAAACTCCTTGGACGAAGACCCCTCTCCTTTGGCCTATCCCTTAACCTCGTTTTTCCAACTAGACTTATACCCCGACTTGATTTTGTCGTCTTCTTTATCACTTTTTAAGTACTTGCCTTCAATGGCAATTGCCTTCACGGTAGCGTCCTTGATATTGGACATAATAAAGAGCTTCAACTCTCTCCTAATAGACTCCGACAAACCCCTCGTGTACTTCATGAACACCTCATACTCGTCCACATCAATGTCCAAAACCAAAACTTGGTTATGGAACACTATAGTGTACTCCTGTACGGATTACTCAAACTTTTAGCAGAAATTGTGCCATTAATACCATCTCTCTTGCTCATACCCAATCAGATAAAATTGCTTTCGCACTAAAGTCTTGAATTCTTTCCAACCCAAATCTCCTACATCGTGGCGTTTTCGATAAGATTTCTACCACGTGAGTGCATGACTTGCGAATTTCAACGTAGCAAAGCAAATTTGCTGAGCATTGGAGTATTCGTAAACTGAAAAATAAGTTTCTAACCTATCCAACCAATTATCTAATATCTCGACATCGACCGAACCGTCGAATACCGAAATTTCAATCTTAAAACCAATACGAAGATTACGCATAGGATTCGTGGACTTACCAATAACCGATCGCTCCTCGTCGAATTCGGTATCACTAGAATCACTATTGATCTCCGTAGTACGCTTGTCACCATCCCCCTCTATAACCCCTTTTTTCTTCGAGCGACCTTGCCGTTTCCCCGAAGCGGAAGCCTTCGCGAGGTTCGTGAGACGCAACTGTTATACTACTCCCCTACAGTAGAAGTTAAGACGGAAACTATCGTTTCCAAAATCGTGAGTCGATCATCGGAATCGCCCATATCCAAATCGTTCTTCTTCTTCGAATTAGGTTTGCGATGGATCATCAACGGACTCACTAGCTTCTCCTTCGTTTGCTTGAGATGGTCACGTGTAGAGACCATAAACCACAATCAACCCCCAAAGATCGTAATTGGAAAACTGATACCACTTAATCCACAATACGATTGAGAAGCTTTTAGTTAGTAGAGAAAACACGAAGAACACCAATTGTGAAAAATAAAGCTTCAATTGCTTAAAAAATAAAGTAGATTACAATGAATCACTCCAAAACCCTAGGCTTTACTCAGAACTCTTTCAGATCTAACATAAACAAAAACACATATGGAAAGAAATAACCTATGTTCCCTTTATATAAAGGAAACTCGAAATTATAAAAAAACACATCTCGAGGCAAAAGTACGCCTCATAAATAAAACCACCGCCAGAGTCGTTCGAACGAACTATGGAGTCGTTCAAACGACTTTACGACTAATTGGTCTAAATTCTAGAAAAGTTGCCTGGTCGTTCGAGCGAAATCCTAACTCGTTCGAACGAAATATGGCTCTGGGCCAAAATTCCAGAGGACATGACAACTCGTTTGAACGACACTAAACTTCGTTCGAACAACTTTAAAATATCTTTAAATAACTTAGATCCTCCTGGATCAATTATGACCCACAAAAATGCCACAAGCAGAAACAAAAACTCCATTGTGATCTTTGAAGATGCCCCCATAGCCTGAAGGACCTGGGTTGCCCTTAGAGGCCCCATCAGTGTTTAATTTAATGTAAGGAGCAATGGGAGGGTTCCAAGAAGCCTGCTTGATCTAGGGAGCAGAAGGCCTCTTGCTAGAGAAACCAAGAGAAGAGAGCATATATAAGAATCTGAAGGAAGCATGGTTCCATTAGAAATTTAGTCTGTGTTTGAGATATAGCTTTTCAATTAGGCAATACTCTGTAAAATGGGTGTGAGCTTGTTCTCAAATCTGACAAGGTTTTTAGTTCGCCAAATAACCCACAGTCCAGATAGAATAACAAAAATCCATAGAGTGCTGACTTGAGAGCTTAAAGAGTTGCTTATAGCCAATCTGATAACGTGGGAGACAATATGCAGCTGTGACAAGTTTCTGCCAAACATATTTGCCACCCAAAACCAAATCTTTTTGGCATATTGACACTCAATAAAAAGGTGTTGAGTCGTCTCACCAACAGAGGGTTCCTCACATAAATAACAACAAAAAACTTGAACCATGCTTTTAACCCTGCAGTTTATCATTAGTAGAGACACAATCTTGTAAGAGCTTTCATGCAAACAAAGAGCACTTACGAGGGATGGAGGTGAACCAAAGAGCTTTACCCCAAAAAACACTTGGACCATGGTTACTCACATGCTCAAAGACATCTTTGAAACTGAGGCTGCCATTAGAAGTATGCCTCCAAATAAGAGTGTCAGGGCTGGCAGAAAGAGGCAATGTGACATCCAAAATCTCCACGCATAAGGCAGGAAAATAGGTGGTCAAAGAAGGGGGAAGGTTCCAGCTGCCATTGATAGTAAAGTCGGAAACTGAAGCCTTGAGAAGCTTTAAAATATCACTAGGGATATTGAGGGTGGAAGATATAGAGTTAGTGAGTCATTCATCAGTCCAAAAGCTGACCTTGGACCCATCACCAATAACCCATCTAGTTTAAGATTGCACAGTGGGGAGCACACTCTTGATACCAGGCCACATGGAAGATCTTTAATAGTAAGTAATGGGGCAGTTGAGGTGATTGAGGTACTTAGCTTTTATAAGCTCAACCTAAGTATAATCTTCAGAAACCAGGTCAAAAGCAAGCTTGTGCATAACACCTTTGTTAAGAGTTTGAGATCCCTCAGGCCCGACCCTTCTTCAGCCACAAGGAGACACATTGAGTGCCATGAAACAGTAACCAGCTTGCTGATATCAGGGTCTTCAAACCAAATAAAGTTCTTGATGCTGGCTTCTAGGTATTTAATGAGAGACATAGGCCATTTGTACACAGAGAAACTGTAAAGAAGAGTCTCCATGATAACAGTGCTTACAAGAAGGACTTTGTAAGACAGATAACAGTTTGCCCTTCTAAGAAGCAATTTTAAGCTTCACTCTGTCAACTAAACTCTGAAAATCTGCCCTTTGAAAAGAGGAACCCCAAGATAGTTTGTTTGAAAGACATCCTCATGCATGTCAAGGATATCTAAGATGCATGCTTTTTTTTGTGAGCAAATTTCCCAAAGTAAACTTTGCTCTTGAGCTTGCTAATAACTTGGCCAGAAATCCGGTCATAAGAATCAAACAACTTAGTGAGGTTTCTAAGGTCTTTGGAAAGTCCTCTGCAAAAGATAGAAGATGTTATCGACATACATAATGTGTGTTGGAGCAGCAACTCCTCTAAAAGAGGTAATTGGAGAGATATTTCCAGTGTCAACAGACATAGAGAGGCTTCTACTCGAGACATCTTCTGCTAAACAAAAGTTAATAGAAGAGAGAGAGAGAGAGAGAGAGCCTCCCTGCTTAAGATCCCTCTTGCATTTAAAGTAACCATGAGTACTGCCATTGAAAATAATAGAGTTGGCTAGAGTGAAAGATAGAGCTAATCTAGTGTAACAAAGTGTTAGAGAAACCAAAACAGCACTTTGAAGATAAAAACCCAATCAGTAATGTCAAATGTTGGAAAAACCCCATGTATTTTCTTTGTTTTGAATGTAAATTTGGTGTGTTTATTTTTAGTCCCACATTGGATAAGTGAAAAGAGGATTTTCACTTTATAATGGGTTGCACACTACTATCATATGTAGCATGTGTAAGTAGGTGGTGCCCTCACGCGTGTATGAGGCGAGTGTGTGAAGGCTTGCTACATGGAGATGCCCATAGGCTTGCGTGCACGACCCGATCCGAACCCATGACTGCCACCTGGACTATTTATAAGTTTATGATTCGGCCTTGGGCTGGGGACAGGAGTTGGTTTTTCTCTCCAAGAGTTACAACTATTCACAAAGGTGTTTCTTCGGGCACAACACTGCCAACAACTACTTTAAAACCAACGCAAGTGCACGACCCGATCTGAACGCATGACCCGATCCGAACCCATGACTGCCACCTGGACTATTTATAAGTTTATGATTCGGCCTTGGGCTGGGGACAGGAGTTGGTTTTTCTCTCCAAGAGTTACAACTATTCACAAAGGTGTTTCTTCGGGCACAACACTGCCAACAACTACTTTAAAACCAACGCAAGTGCACGACCCGATCTGAACGCATGACCCCCACCTGGACTATTTATAAGTTTATGATTCGGCCTTGGGCTGGGGACAGGAGTTGGTTTTTCTCTCCAAGAGTTACAACTATTCACAAAGGTGTTTCTTCGGGCACAACACTGCCAACAACTACTTTAAAACCAACGCAAGTGCACGACCCGATCTGAACGCATGACCCCCACCTGGACTATTTATAAGTTTATGATTCGGCCTTGGGCTGGGGACAGGAGTTGGTTTTTCTCTCCAAGAGTTACAACTATTCACAAAGGTGTTTCTTCGGGCACAACACTGCCAACAACTACTTTAAAAGGTCACTTTCTCCTTTATAAATAGTTATTTTTTGCAGTGTTTGATACAAAAAAAACTTTTTCATTGCTTCCTTCTTGAGAGTAATATCACAGAACTTTTTTATTGCTTCCTTCTTGAGAGTAATATCACAGATAGTTAAGCACCATACGCAGGGCTTGCGTGCATGACCCACCTGAACTATTTATAAGTCTATGATTCCGCCTTGGGCTCATGGAGATAAGAGTTGGTTTTTCTCTCCAGGAGTTACAACTATTCATAGAGGTGTTTCTTGAGGCACAACCCTGTCAACAGTTGCTTCAAAAAGTCACATTCTCCTTTATAAATAGCTATTTTTTGCGTGTTTGATACACAAAAAAAAAACCTAAATCTCATTTCCTTTTTCATTGCTTCCTTCTTGAGAGTAATATCACAGATAGTTCGACAAGCGTATCGACTTGAGCTGGGGATAGGCTTGCGTGCACGACCCGATCCGAACCCATGACCCCCACCTGGACTATTTATAAGTTTATGATTCGGCCTTGGGCTGGGGACAGGAGTTGGTTTTTCTCTCCAAGAGTTATAACTATTCACAAAGGTGTTTCTTCGGGCACAACACTGCCAACAACTACTTTAAAAGGTCACTTTCTCCTTTATAAATAGTTATTTTTTGCAGTGTTTGATACAAAAAAAACTTTTTCATTGCTTCCTTCTTGAGAGTAATATCACAGAACTTTTTTATTGCTTCCTTCTTGAGAGTAATATCACAGATAGTTAAGCACCATACGCAGGGCTTGCGTGCATGACCCACCTGAACTATTTATAAGTCTATGATTCCGCCTTGGGCTCATGGAGATAAGAGTTGGTTTTTCTCTCCAGGAGTTACAACTATTCATAGAGGTGTTTCTTGAGGCACAACCCTGTCAACAGTTGCTTCAAAAAGTCACATTCTCCTTTATAAATAGCTATTTTTTGCGTGTTTGATACACAAAAAAAAAACCTAAATCTCATTTCCTTTTTCATTGCTTCCTTCTTGAGAGTAATATCACAGATAGTTCGACAAGCGTATCGACTTGAGCTGGGGATAGGCTTGCGTGCACGACCCGATCCGAACCCATGACCCCCACCTGGACTATTTATAAGTTTATGATTCGGCCTTGGGCTGGGGACAGGAGTTGGTTTTTCTCTCCAAGAGTTACAACTATTCACAAAGGTGTTTCTTCGGGCACAACACTGCCAACAACTACTTTAAAAGGTCACTTTCTCCTTTATAAATAGTTATTTTTTGCAGTGTTTGATACAAAAAAAACTTTTTCATTGCTTCCTTCTTGAGAGTAATATCACAGAACTTTTTTATTGCTTCCTTCTTGAGAGTAATATCACAGATAGTTAAGCACCATACGCAGGGCTTGCGTGCATAACCCACCTGAACTATTTATAAGTCTATGATTCCGCCTTGGGCTCATGGAGATAAGAGTTGGTTTTTCTCTCCAGGAGTTACAACTATTCATAGAGGTGTTTCTTGAGGCACAACCCTGTCAACAGTTGCTTCAAAAAGTCACATTCTCCTTTATAAATAGCTATTTTTTGCGTGTTTGATACACAAAAAAAAAACCTAAATCTCATTTCCTTTTTCATTGCTTCCTTCTTGAGAGTAATATCACAGATAGTTCGACAAGCGTATCGACTTGAGCACTTCAAGTCTATACGATTGAATCGTTGTATCTTGGGAGACAGACGCTATTAACTGTGAAATACCATACGTAGAGTTAAATCTGTCTTAAGGAAATTACAGTGACTGCAAGCCTCGATCTTTAGTTTTCCATTTCCTTTTCGTTCATTTTCGTTTAATTTCTGAATACATGTATAACATCAAAAGCCTTAGTTATGTCAATTTTTAAACCTACATTACCCAGGAGAATCAAGGGAGCTGGCACATTCAAATGCAAGGCAAATAGCTTTGTAGATAATTCTACTTTAATAGTTGGGGTGTAGAGATAATAGTTGAGGCAAAAGGGTAAGTCTCAGCAATAATTTTGGGTATGAGCTTGAAGATGAAATTTCCAAGAGCAATAGGTCTGAATTCCTCTACTTTAATAGCTTCAAAATTCCTGGGAATGAGGGTTATGACATTGGACTTGAGGCCATGATACGCCCATCCTGTTGTGAAGAAATCAAGAATGACCTTGGTGACATCAGAGACAACAATACTCAAACAATGTTGATAAAAGAATCCCCCAAATCCATTTAGACCTGGTACACTAACTGGATCCATAGAAAACATTGCACTTTTTATTTCATCAACAATAGGGATTGTAGAAAGAGAAGCATTGTCCTCAACTCCTCATCAGCAATCATATTGGGGATCACCTACTCAATTAATACATTATCAAACCAATTGTTAGAGCCAGCATAAAGAGCAGTATAGTAATCCAGAATGTGAGATGCAATATCAGCTGGATTAGTAGCAGGTAATAATTTTTTTTTTGGTGTGCTTGGCCTTGACTGTAAAGTGAAAGAAACTAGTGTTTCTATCTCCCTCTTGAATTCATTTGACTCTAACTTTGTCCTTCCAAAATATTTCTTCCAGCTTAAGGGCCTCATTTAAGACTGATTTATCAACCCTTTCTTCAATAAAAACCTCATTAGTAGGACCTGCAGTGTTTTGAGCTTGAACAACTTCTAAAGCATCTTGGGCATGCTTGACTTTAATAGCTAGATGTCCAAAAACCTCTACATTCCAAGCTTTAAGAGAATCTTTTAGAATCTTGGGTTTTGTAACAACAATATGCATTAGACAACCTATAACCTCAGTGTTCCAAGCTTGAGAAACAACTTGCATGAAGTTAGAGTGCTCAAACCAAACTTTAAGAAGCATAAAAGGTGTAAAAATTGGAAATGGGGCTTTGTTGAAGGTAAAAATGATTGCGATACGATCACAGTTAACTCTGGGTAGGGGTACAACATGAAGAATTAGGCTAGAAATCCATCCAAATAGGGTCACACAAGCTCCTATCTAGTATAATCTTCCCATGAGTTGAGAAACCTCTGCCATTAGTCCATGTGAAAGGATAGCCTTTGGTGTTTATGTGTGTGAGATTACATGTATCACTAAAAGCTTTAGATTTACGCAAGATATAGACTTGGGCAAGCTTCCTCCAATCTTATTATGGGCACCCAAGACTGCATTAAAGTCCCCAATGGCTAAAATAGGCCCAGTGTTGTTGATAATATTTTCTACAATTTGTAACCACAAGTCCCTTCTTTTAATCTGGCTCGTGCTAGCATAAATGCCTGAGACATTGCAAGTAGACCCCTTTTCAATAAAGGAGATGGTAATCTGTTAGTTAGTGTTGGAAACAACTGTGATTTTGAGGTCTTTTTTCCATGTACCCCAGAGGTTAGATTGTAGTGGAGATCTAGTATTTGGAGTAATGGCGAACATGTTCATGGAGTTCCAGAATGAACCATGAATTTTAGTAGTCTCAATCATTGGCTCAGTTATGAAGAGAATGTCAAGATTATGAAACGAAACCATTTGGTTGAGGGTGGTTTTAGAGGGTACGTTACACAACCCTCAAATGTTCTAGTAGAGTAATCATTGGGATCTAGATCCCTTGTCCTTAGACCTTAGGCTGTAAACTTGAATCTTAGGTTTTGTGGTTTTGTTTTAGAACTTTCAGCTTTAACCCCCCACATTATGACATCAACTTTCCATTGACCACCACATTCCTTGAAATCTGACAATAGACCCCATTTTAGCTTGAAACCCAAGTCAAACTTATTTGACCAAGAAGGACTCCGGTTGACTTGGTGTAAATACCAACATACCCATATAAACAAAAAAAATCTTTTGATTTAACCCCCCAATTTTGTGCCTGCAATTCATCTTCCACCCCTAAAATGAACATAAAGTCATAATAAAGCATTCTAAACAACTTTGGACTTGATTAAAGAGGGATTGAGTTGTTGTGTACTGATATTTGATTTCATCTCCCATTGTATATGTTTACAGTTATGAGTTTAAACTTAATACGTATCTCGGAGAAAAGGGTATAATTGGGTTTAAAATTTAACAGACCAGCCAACCAGAGTCCTTATCGGTTAACAAAATTTGACTTGGTTTTCAGGCTAAAATGTGGTATATTATCAAATTTCAAGGAATGTGGGGGTCAATGGAAATTTGGTGCCATAATGTGGGGGGTTAAACTTAAATTTCTTTTTTATTTTTTGAAATTTTCTTGAGGGCCTTCTTATTTGATTTTGAAATCGCTGGGGTGAACACACCATCCTGAGCTACAATAGAGGCCTCTCTTGCAGCAATAAATGGAGATGAGAAGGTATCTTGAGAATCTGAGACAACTTTAGAGAAGTTGGGTGTGGCATTGGGGTTACCATTAGATGACTGTTGTGATTCTGTAACAATAATGTTGGGTGAAGGTATAACTGGTTGTGTAGGAGGGAGGGTGTTGTGGTAAGGCATAGGTGATGTTTTGCTGTGGTAAGGTGTGGGGGGTGTTTTACTGTGGTGAGTGTGAGTGTGATGTGTTCTAGTGCATTGAGGCATGGAGGTTGTTCAACTGTGGTGCGAGAGTGGGGATATTATGATGTGGTGGTGAGGGTATGGAAGGAGGGTTAGATGTAGGAATGGTATTGGCATGTTGGTGCATGGGCGAGTCAGAGGGAGGCGGTAGGGATAAGCTTAACGCTGTAGTAGTTGTAGCTGAAAAGATGGTTGTGATGTCTGAAAAATAACTAGATGTAGCCAGTCATGGAGTCATTTGGCGAAATATGAGATGGGAGGAACCTCTGCCAAATTGGCTTGCATGAATGTTTCCTCCTGCACACTTGCTTAGGAGCCAAAAGACCCTAACAAAGAAAACCAATATCAGACCTACTACTAAACCATTTTCTACTATGATGAGAAAAGTCTTACTTTGTTTCCCAATCTGCATTAAAGTTTGCCTTTGATCTCTACATCCTTGGGACTTGGCTTCTGTTAAAGCACCTATAGTAGATAGCTTTTAATTCTGCCTAAAAAAATGTAATCATGGTACCAAGGCACTAAGAAAATACATTTCTAAAATCATGTCGTACCTCCGATACCTGGGTTGTCTATGCGAATCATCAATATATGCCTTAATCTTGTCAAAGCAAAGCAAATCCCATTTGGTTATCGTCTTAGTCTAGGAGAAAAGCCAAGAAAATGAAATAATTTTGAGATCTCATGAAGGGATGTTTTCCAGACAAGTCTTTGCTAGCCTTTGAAGTTTGAATTAGTCTATAAAATATACTTTTCATATGCATTATTTGAAGATTCCAATACTTTTTATTGAGCAAAACAATAATATATTAGGCCATGGCGGTCAAGAGTGAAATAACAAAGTCCACAAGGTTTTTGGATTCCTCAGGCATACTACAGACATACGGAAGAGCATACTCCCCTCTGGCAACAAGCGCATAATCTTCCGTATTATAAGTTATACTACAAAATAAAAATTTAAAGTCCTTAAAAGAGAAGCAGTGAATAATAGATCTGGAGCCAAGCTAAGAGCAGCCCCCCCCCAGGTAAGATCAACTGATTTTTTTGCATAACATCTTTAGCAATGATCTTTTTGATGGCCACATCTTTTACCGCAATCAGACTACACAACACTGCTACTGCCTCCACCTCCTTTGCATTTGTTGTTGTTGCAATGGTGACGTCAAAACTTTCACATAACACAACACCTGAATTAGACTTTAAAATGAAACCAATGCCACTTGGGGATGTAGGGGAAGTCCAAGAGGCATCAACATTAATGGTATGACATCCCTTGTTTCAAGGAGGAGGAAAGGGGGAGTTTGGGTTGGTGTAGATAACCTATATTGCCTCTGTACGGCAATATAGGTTTTGACTTTAAAAATTAACTCGTGGGGCCGGCTCTTCTTTTGGTTAAAAATAAGATCATTTATGCTATTCCAAATAACGTATATTATAGAGGAGATACTTCCCCATAAAGAGATATAGTATCTTTTCCATAACAACTATTATTTGCAAGAGAAAACATTACCTTCCTCGTAGAGTCTGAGTAGGGAAAAGAGCTTATATTGAGACCAAGGTTAGAAGCATACCAAACATCCCGGGCGTTCTTACCAATAAAAAAGAGGGCATGCGTGATAGATTCGTCCTCCTCGCCACATCTGGGGCAGAGAGTATCTTTCTTCTCCTCGGTTAAGATTAACCTTACTGGGAAGACCCTCGTGCATAACTTTCCAAACAAAATATTGAAGGTGAAAGGGAACATTAAGTTTCCAAATAGAAGACCAAGTTTTGTCAACCTCATGATTCAAGAATAAAGGGCCGGAAGTAGCTGAGTCATCTTTAGCCATCGATTGATAAACTAGAGGATTAAACTCATGATATAAGGTATTTGTTCCTACAAAACCAACAATACTATATTCACCAAAAGATAATTTATATAACTGCTTTTAACTAGCTTGAAAAGAGTCTTTGATCGTTCCACTGCAACATAGAGATTCTACGAGATCAGAGGTCTAGGTTGCATATCATAATTTTAAGTACTGCATTCATAGAAGTACTTGTAAGGGCTCAAGCCCCCCATTGCACTGATATTGTCCCCACTTTCACCACCAAGTTGGGTCGGACTAGGTGTGGGGTTTTGTTCTTAAAAGGCCTCGGTGTAATTTAATAGTCTGTATCTCCTTATATTCTTGTGTAAACTGCATATCTTCTACCCGATGTGGGACTAACTTTGATCCACCGATCTTAACAGTAGTAAATACCAATGATACAAATCACTAAAAGCCTTGATATTTTTGGCCTGATCTCTGTAAAGCAAGTAGCTTTAGATTTCGCAAGATCGAAAAAACTGCAAAATTCACACACTCCCCTCAAGAAATTCTTGCACTACTGAACAACAGTGTGGGACCGTCCGTCCTTAAACTAAAGTTACCAAACTCCTGGCATGTTTTTTTTCTGAATTAATCAACAATCTTTAAACGCAGTTATGTCATTCTAATACACAAGAACTAGGCTTCAGCCAACTCTCATAATTATTAGCACTACCTAGGGTTAGCTAAATAGGCATCAACATAAAAGGCAGCAAAGGCTAGGGGAAAATACAAACGCATTACTATGTTTCCATAGCTTTGATCTTTTAGCAAGCGAAACTGGGTTACTGGTGATAATATATACTTAGTTATATAATCGTCTTATCATTATAGCTATAAGAGTACATGCATAATCGTATTATCGTTCGATAAGAGTACTACATATAATTGTAATTATAACAAGTATTTTGACAAGAGTAGAATGTAAATATGAAATCGATAAAAGTCCAGATTTATAAACAAAGAAGGATATAAATCTTCGTAGTTCACACTAGATATCAAAAACCTATTGTTGGTAAGAAAAGACGCTAATGAACTAATCATTTTCACCATTTCGAAGCCTCGTATTCTTCAATAAGTCGAGTAGCATTCTCTTGCTTTATTTCTCACTGTCATAATCAAAATGTACTCTTTTGAGGAACCTCTTTTGCAACAAAATTAGTTGTGCGCGATAATGGATACATGATTATATGATGCATCTATGTTTTCAGAAGTATGTATAGCTTCAGGTATATTTGGAAAGTTATTAGTCCTCCCTTCCCACCCTGTCTCATGATGAAACTATGTACATACGTACGACAATGGACGAAACAAATACGTATATGCAGCATTATATAAATACTTTATGCAGCAGGAGCCACATCAACATCATCGTCATCATCGTCATCACCATCTCTCTCATTTTTTGCTACGACGGGTTTCTCTCTTTCTAGAAAAGCCATTGAAGTTAGTATTACTCTATACAAGTTACAATTAAGGAGAGTAACTTGGAGAGCAATTTATAATCTTGTAGTTCTTATTGAAGCTAGGGTTTCCTTTTATTATAAGAGATGATATTCTACAAGTATTTTTAGCTTTTGGGATATCTTAGTGGTGAATGAAACTGGTGGAGTTACTCTTCTCCATTCATTTTTGCTTGGTGGACAGTGGGGCTCTCACTTTGGGGAGCTCATGGAGATTGTTTGGCTTCCACATTCCTGAACATGGAAGCAAGTATTCATGCACACTCTTAACCTCTGTTTTCACGTGTAGTTCAAATGCCACATAGGATTCAAAAGGTCCTGGTTTAGGTTTAGGTTTAGGAAATTGAAGCATCACTGGCTGTGCCGGGAATACCTCCACAAATAAAAGAATTATTTTTATTTATATAGATATAGCAGTTGCTAACCATTGGATCAAGGAAAAGAAATGATATTCCTTTATTTGTGGAGGCATACACGATATACTAAGCAAAGCCCAAACAAACAAGATAAACGAAAAAGTGCGTAAAATAAAAATATACACGATGTTAGATATCAAGCTATCCGAGGATAAGTAATCATACACAATAGAGTAATACTAAACATATGAGAGAAATAGAGAACTTGATTTATTGATAGGTTATTCTGTGTTACAATACTAAACCCTTTTTGGTGTTAAATACTCTCTAAAACTCTCCCCATAAGCCCTAGCTTATATGGGCTTGTTAGAAGCCCAGTAAGACACCCCAACCCAGTTGGGTTCCCACCATGGGCCTGACCCAACTTTTAATACTCCCCCTTGGGGTATTCCATACCATGACGACTTGCCTCCTTAAAGCCTCTGCCTAGCAAAACCCCCTTGGGCAAAAAGTTGTATAAGAAAAGAATACAATCATATGCCCTAAATGGTTTGTGGACGCGTATAAGTTGCCTCATCAAAATCTCTAATCAGTAAAACCTCATTGAATAAAAATTTCACTATCAAGAAAAAGAGTATAACACGCATGTGTCCAGTCATGACGAGATTACTCCCCCTAACGTCGATCTCCCTGAAATTTATCTTCCTGAGATAATAAATCATGTAAACTTCACATGCCAATTTCATATACCAATCTCTTGAATGTTGGATGTGCAAGAGCCTTCGTGAATAGGTCAGTTAAGTTATCTTCTAAATGGACTTGAACGACGTCAATCTCATCCATCTTCTGCAACTCGTGTATGTGAAAGAATTTGGGTAATATGTGTTTCGTTCTGTCGCCTTTAATGAATCCGCCTTTGACTTGAATGATGCAAGCTGCGTTGTCTTCATACAGAGTCATCGGTTTATCTTGGATAGAACTTAGACCGCAATTTTCGTTAATGTGATTAATTATGGACCGCAACCAAAAGTATTATCTGCCAGTTTCATAAAGTGTAAGAATCTCTGTGTGGTTCAAGAATGTAGTAACCATCGTCTGCTGCACCGATCTCCATGAAATTGTCGTATTTCCATACAAGAACACATAACCCAATTGTTATCGACATTTATGTGGATCTAACAAGTATCTTGCATCGGTGTATTCTATAATTTCTCGTTTGCCATTTTTTGGATAGAACATACCTTAGTCTTTTGTGCCAATCAGATACCTCAGAATGTGCTTGATCCCATTCCAGTCCCTTTAGGTAGGTGTAGAACTATGGCGAGCCAAATAGTTTACTGTGAATGAGATGTCGAGTTGAGTATACCATGCTAAGTATAGCAAAACACCAAGGGCTTCTAGATATGGCACCTCAGGCTCTAGAAGTTTTTCCCCCTTGTCTCGGGGATGATATATGTCCTTGTTCATATCCAAAGAACGGGCATGCATATGCATCTTGGCATTGTGTGTCGTATCCATGCTAAAATGTTTTATGATCCTTTCGGTATACGTCGCCTGATGTACAATTATGCCACTTCCAAGATGTTCGATCTGCAAACTAAGACAAAATTTGGTCTTCCCAAGATCTTTCATTTCAAATTCCTTCCCAAGGTATTCGGCGGCTTTTGCGATCTCCCCGGAGTTCCGATGATATTCAAATCATCTACGTATACTACAATGATGGCGAAACCGACATTTATTTTCTTGATGAAAATGCATGGCCAAACAAGGCTATTTGCAAAAACCCCGGCTTTCAAATATTCAGTCAGCCTATTGTACCACACGAGCCTTGATTGTTTCAGACCACACAATGACTTATCCAATTTTATTACGTAAGTACCCCGTGTGTCGGGCATTGTCGCTTTTGGAAGCTTAAATCCATATGGTAGCTTCATGTAGATCTCCATATATAATTTCCCATATAGATACGTAGTAACTACATCCATAAGACGCATGTCAAGCTCGCTCTAAAAAACTGAGATACTGATCGAGTAATAGAACGTTATAGTGTCCATGACTAGAGAGTAGGTTTCATCGTAACCGATGTCAGGTCTTTGAGAAAAGCCATGGGCAACTAGTCTTACCTTGTACCTAACTATATTTCTCATTTCATTATGTTTCTGTACGAATATCTATTTATAACAGGTAGGCTTGATGACATCTTGCCTAGGGACTATTGGTCCAAACACTTCGCATTTAACTAGTGAGCTGAGCTCGTAATTTATCGTGGCCTCCCACTCTGGCCAATCTGTACAACTTCTACATTCGTCTACTGCGAGTGGTTCCAGATCATCATCCTCGATGGCGAGCGCAGCAGTGAAAGTGAATACTTCATCGACTACTACTTCTGAATGATCCCACGTGGTACTATTAGAAATAAAGTTAAATTGAGATCTCTCGATTATCATGTACATGTGCAATGTCGGGATTGTTTCCTAATGATTTGCGTGGATATGTAACTACTATAGCCCTATCAATACGAGGTTCCATCTCTGATTAATCGGCTATACCATTAGTCATTTCTTTTCCCGTACGCTATTTCTTAGCCCCCGGCTTAGTGTCCTTCTTTATAGCGGGGCGTCCTCTCGTGATGCGCGGCTTGGATTCATTTGGAGGTTACACACCAGTTTCCTGAATATCTAGTCGTACATGTGTATTACTTGAGGTACATGCGCCTTGGTTATATTAGCAGTATTGTTGAATGCATCCGATAATTTATTAACGATCTGTTATATATATCGAATATGTTGTGCTTCCCTGTCAGCGTTGTTGGTTAGGGGATCTAGATGAGATAACAATGGTGTTTTCCAACTAATCTTAGAAACTTCCTCAACATTGATTGTCATATCTCCCCCCAATACTAGGAAAATCATCTCATCAAAGTGACAATCTATGAATCTTGCAGTAAATATATCACTGGTAGTAGGTTGCAAATATTAAATAATAGATGGTGAATCGTAGCCCACATAGATAACGCGTCGGTGTTAGGGTCCTATCTTCGCAAGTTGTGGTGGTACGATTGACACCTGTACGAAACATATAAATGTTCGTAAATGGGCGATATAGGGCTCTGTCCTAACTAATAGTTCCAATGGGGAATATTGATTATTAGTTGTTGGATGAATTCTAATCAGGGCAGCAGCATGCAGAATTATATGACCCCACGCAGTTGCCAAAAGCTGAGATCGTAATTATAGGGGCCTACCCATCAATCTTACCTAAATCGAGTTATCTCCAGTTCGAACTACCTCCATGTCAAACTCACGCATTCTTCACATGACTTCACTAGTCAACATTTCTACATCCTCCATGAACTGACAAGGAACGTGGGTCAAGCTCAAACCAAAAAACCTGAACAAGTCAAAGCCACTTGTCTCTCTCGAACTCAATAGTTACTTAGTCATCTGTCACTAACCACATTGTCCAGAGAACGTGCTCCAACACGATGAAGAACTACGAGAAAGGCCTATATAAAGAAAAAGTTCCAGAAGAGACAAGGACCTAAAAATTACAGGAGAAATCACCAGGAAAACTATATTTTCTAGATTCTCCAATACTTCAAACTTCTTATTCACAAGATCAAGCATTTTTAAGACTAGAGATCACTTGTAATAAGATATCAGCCTCAAGCAATAAACGTCACTATTACAAAAAATCTTCAACCCGAGATCGTGGTTTTTAACCTATTCATTGGTTTTCTACGCTAAACATCTGTATCATTTCTTGTTTTCAATTAGATTTTGTTATAGGTATATTGGTGTAAGAACTAATTTCAGGCCACTTCGTGATTACGGAATTAGGCCATTATATTTGGAACCGTCTGTGGGAAAGAAAATCATTTCCACAATATCCTAAGGCATTCAATCACTCTACTACAAATTTCAATCATGGTTACTTCCAGACGACCAGCAACCAGAATCCAGCTCGACCTTTCAGTTGAGCCGGAATAGCTTACCGAGCTATGGGCAAATCTCAGCACGAAGACAGATAAACACAACGAGCTCAAGCGTCAGTTATCTCACGACCGAGAACTCTGAGAGAAGGAGCTCAACGTCGAATGACAAACTCGTTTAACAGCGCTCAAACGACACAAAGATCAAATGATAACAATGTAGACTACCTTGTAAGCTCTACAAAACACTTAGCATCTCCTCCAATATGATATCGCGATAAGTTGCCGGAAGCCTATCGGGTCTCTGTGCGGGAAAGATTGGGACCTCAAGGAGCCACCAGTAAAGCTATCTCCAAAAAATATTTAGAATGAACCTCAATCTTCCATTTATTTGGGGGGAGATGTTCAGTCTGAAATCAGTCGAGGTCACCAATTTTCCGTACGTCAAGAGGAAGAACAGAGACCTCAACCTCGACATCCAGCACAAGATCGTTTGAGTGAAGGTACCGGAACTCATAATCCGTAACCTCCTCGTCAAGCCACCTAACTGACCCGTTACTATGTTATACAAGAGCATATTGACCAGGGTATTAAGGAGCTGATCGAAGCACAAGTTTTGGGCACTACCGACGACCTTACCAAGTTACAAGAAAGTCCAATTGCCAAGTAACTATTCGATATAGATATTCTAAAAGGTTTCCATACTCTCAAAATTTGTAAATACAAGGGTACCAATGTGAAGGAACACATTCAACAATACCGTGATTCATTGAGGTTGTACTCCAATCTCAACCATATTCTTTACCGTCTGTTTATCATAAGTCTGCAGGAGGAACCGCTCCGATGGTTCCACTCTCTGCTTGAAGACTCCATATACACCTCGACCAGCTGCAGAAACAGTCTATCAGACGTATGCTCACAACAGAGATAAAAAAGAAAATTTATATTATCTTATCAGTCTTAAACAGTCGCACGGAGGGAAGCTCGAGGCATTTGCAAAGAAGTTTTTGGAGCTCGTGTGTAAAGTGGACAATTTCGATCATAAAATAGTTGTTACTGCTTTCTCCAACGCATATGGTGAAATCATACAAGGATGGCATCAAAATAATCCAGGTTGAATACCATCATCCAGTCAAAGATCATGAGCTAACTGACGAGGAAAATGAGTTCAAGTTGGCTTGCAACCTTAATTGGATCGATGAAACCAGGGAACGCGTCGTCGCTAACCTAGGTCGATATCACCATATGCTGGCCAATTTTTACAACAAAAGAGTCAGAAGTCGTACCTTCCAAATCAATGACTCGTCCTCAGAGAAATATCTCAATACCATAAAGGGCCTCACGCTGGGAAACTAGCTGACAATTGGGAGGGTCCATTCCTTATCACAGGTCTCTCAGGCCTGGGATCATACTACCTCATGACAGAAGAGGGAGTCCGCATTTTGAGTCCTTGGAACACTAGGCGACTGAAATGATACTATCGTTAGGTCCCTCACTACTCCTTTTCAGTTTCTTCACTTTTCATTCCATAAGTGAGATTTCCATCTCCATCCAATATATATTCTTTTTCGAAATTCAATAAAACTTAGACGTTTTTCTCCCATACATCTCTCTACTTCGTAGATAATACATAGATTAAAGCATAAGTAATACTAGCTTTCAATCGGCATCATATCAGTTAAATCAAGAATATACTTGGTTTGGCTGATTCTACTAAATCCCCTACGGTTATAAAAATGTAGCACTTATTTTCAATCAAATGACACTACCAGACATAAGATAAGGCAAAGGAAATGCTATCTTTCATCTCTTTCAATATATCTACTACATCATATCAATTAAATCAAGAATGTACTTGGTTTGGCCGACTCTACTAAATCTCCTGCGGTTATAACAAGGTAGCACTTGTTTTCAATCAAAGAACTCTACCAGATATAAGATAAGACAAAGGTAAAACTAGCTTTCATCTCTTTCAATATGTCTGCGACATCATATCAGTTAAATCAAGAATATACTTGGTTTGGCTGACTCTACTAAATCCCCTGCAGTTGGAATAAAGTAGCACTTATTTTCAATCAAAGGACTCTACCAGACATAAGATAAGGCAAAAGTAAAACTAGTTTTCATCTCTTTCAATATGTCTGCGACATTCTGCCAATTAAATTAGGTTATGCCTAGTTTGACTGACTAAACTCAGCTCTAAGATTATAACAAAGGTAATACTAGTTTTCAATCGAAGAGCTCAACCAGACATATGATAGGGCAAAGGTAAAATTAGCTTTTATCTCTCAACATGTCTGTGAAACATATTATTTCTTTTCAGGTTTACACAAAGTCACTATAATGGATTCTGTTCTGCTGTTGGGATGTCAACTATTCTTACCCCTACAATAGGAGGTCGACTAGCCATAAACTCTCGAGCTCGAGCAGTCACAACAATCCTACCCTTCTCTATCAACTTAACAGGTCGAGGGCCTAGATCCGTCTCCATGGAACTCGTGCAATCTCCCCGATCTACATCAACCTTGCAGATGCATCCCCTTCCTGACATACAGTCAAACAAGGTATCTCTCTCTAACTCAAGTATTTTTACTTCTTTTACAAAGTAAGCAATCACCGCCCTCAGCAATTCTGAATGAGAGAAAATCATTCTCGACCTCTAAAGGACTCTCCATTTCTATGTCTATTCAATCTGTAAAAGCGATGTTCTCTACGGATTTTTTAACAGCTTTAGCTGACTCAGCTCGATTAGTCGCCTCCAAATCAACAACCTGAGCGCGAAGTATATCAATCTCCTTGTTTAGCTCTTCCACATCTAGAACTTTCTTTAATAATTCCTCTTTATCCTTTATCATAATCTATTACCCCTTGATAATACGCTTTAGCCATTTTTCCCTTATAAGAGCAGCGTCAAGCTTTATTTGATAATCCTATAGTTGCTCAACTCCTTTGCGCACATATCATTGAATTCGAGCAACATCTCCCTCCAGATCCTTTATTTGAGCTGATAAGCTAACAACATCCCTTGGAATAAGAGAAACTTTGGCATCATTTTTATTCTTCTATGAGTGTTCGCCAGCCTCGACGTTTCTGACACGCAAATTGGCCTGCACCAGATCAGTTTTCAATTGAGCCGCTCTCTCATTCAACTCATTACACTTGTGTTATACCATCCTAAACTCCATATCCTTTGTAGAGGAAGCTGTAGTCAATTATTCAGCTGCAACTTCAGACGCAGATAGATCATCTCGAGCTCCCTTTGCTCGTAATCTTTATTAACTAAATTCTTCTTAAATCACCCCAGCTCATTTTTGCTATTCGCTAGATCAGACCGAATTTTCTCTTGCTCATGCATTTTCCTGGCCAAATCGTCTCTCAAGCCGACCATCGACCGATTTAAATCTCCCTACTCTTTACCACAAATGCATCACTCTAGCTTTTGAGTTTTGCTGCATGTTCTTTTAACTCCTCGAGCTCTTTTTTCTTTTTCTCAATTTTGGCATCATTTTCCTCGATCTGCCAAGAGGATCTATTAAGCAACAATTTCTTCAAATTATTCAAACTCCAACAATTACATTTTTATCATCCCTATTTTATGTCCGCTCCCTTTGCCTCACATATAATTACATCTAAAACAACCTTGATAACCTGGGGAACCATATCCAATCAATAAACCTATAACAATCCTCGCATCCTCAAAATCAATCTCTTCTTCAGCAATCAATCCCACCACATCTTCTCGATCTGCAGGATCTACCACCAATTTTTGAAAAGAAAACCTCATAAGGAAAATGTGCATACTCAAGTTCTCTGCCCATTGAATCTAAACTTTTGAATTGATACTCCCTCACTGTTAGCTCAACATCATACTCCAGCAGTCCAAAAATTCTCTCACGCACTTCAGCAATCTTTATTGGCAATCTTTCTGCAGTGACATAACGGATTTTTGGGATCGAGTCTACTCCATTCTTATCTCTTTCCTCAGATTCAGAAATCATTCTACCCTTATTTATCCATTTTTACTATCAATTCCCCGCAAATCATGCTACTTCCCTTTTATCTCGTAACTGAAACCCCATGTCTTAAGATAAATTATTTGAACGTATATCTTCCTATCGAGCTCAGTAATCCCAGACTGTTACCGATTGAACTTATTATTTCCAGATCTAATTTTCTAAACTGACCTCTCAAGATCAATTCTTCATTCTAAAACTCCTACAAATTTTTTGCACTCCCACTTTTCCAGCTCACAGATCGAATAATATTCACCTCTTAACACATATATTCAAAGATAAATGTATAACTGTTCGATTATTATGAGTATTTTATTTTTTTCCCTCATATATTTCATTTCTTGCAGATATTTCATTGTACAAATTCGTGCTGATATAGAAATAGAATAACTCCAAATTTGTTATCCAAATTCAGCACGAATTTGGATAACAAATTTTATTCATCTCAAAACATATTACAAGTACTTTTACATATAACAAGTCTTTCAAGTACTCGACATCAGGTACTTTACAGATAAAGTTTTGTCCAGTACTCAGCTTCATGTACTTTACAGATAAAAATTTTTTTAGTGCTTTTACAGCTAACAAGTCTTTCAGGCACTCCAAAACTTCAAATCCATCAGTTCGTCTTGCTTCAGTAATTTTTTACCCTGATGCAAAGTAGACATTAGAAACAACGAATATCCTCCCTCCCATGAGTTTGGTCGAAGTCTAGACGAACTTCAATTGGAAACTATGGGTACAGGATACTCCGTGCTTGAACCAACCCTGTAAACTGAAGGTCTTCTCAGCGCAAAGTAGCGATGGAAATGCAGAAGCAGACTTCCATTCTCTATGTACCTCCTCCCCTACTATCATCGCCTCTCCTATAGCCACGAACCCCTCAGATTTGGTAGAGATGAAAAGGGCCCGACCTTAGAATTCGTTATGACGCAATACATCAGAGAAACTGCACCGCAGTTATGCCAATCCCTGTATCTGTCTCCCCAACCTTATCTTCCGCAAGAATACAGAGACAAACCCAATGTTGCTTGCCTGTCAAGATAACATGGTAAAACCTTCATCTACAGTAAAAATTCTCCTCAGCTTCAGCCGCTTCATTTTTTGACATTCCTTGATACGTCGGAGGAACAAGAACAGGAGTCAGATTCTCAAAGGATTGATCTCCAAAAAATGTCAACTTCAACCTCTACATTTTAGAAGCGATTCTCTCTTCAAGAACCATCCTACGAGTCTTCACCATCTTCAATACTTGCAGATGATTTTTTATCAGAATAAGCGTACTTGGCCACCAACCTCGGTATATGTATTATTTATATAATCTTATATTTATTGTGCAGGTACATTTTCCCAAGCGTCATCATTTAATACGACGAGACTCTTCAAACCCTAATCGTCACATACATCAATATTCCCATCAACAATAAATGAACGTACTTCCCACTTGACACGTGCATTCTTCATACAGTCAAACACCATCATTACTTCCTTCCTCATTCAAATTTCTAATCCAAATCCCAAAAATTCTTTCTCAACCCAAGCTACTCGTAACTTCGGTTACGAGAGGGCGATTGTAGGGGCCTGCCCCACGATATTACCTAAATCGAGCTGTCTCCAGTTTGAACTACCTCCATGTTAGACTCACGCATTCCCCACATGACTTTACAAGTCAATATTGCCACATCCTCCATGAACTGACAAGGAACGTGGGTCGAGCTCAAACTAAAAAACTTGAACAAGTTAAAGCCACCTGCCTCTCTCAAACTCAACAATTACTCAGTCAACCGCCACTGACCACATTATTCAGAGAATGTACTCCAGCATGATGAAGAACTGTGGGAAAAGCTTATATTAAGAAAAAGTTCCATAATAGACAAGAATCAGAAAATTACAAGAGAAATTACCAAGAAAATTACATTTTCTAGATTCTCCAAAACTTTAAACTTCTGATTCACAAGATCAAGCATTTCTAAGTCCAGAGATCACTTATAATAAGATATCAGCCTCAAGCAATAAACGTCACTATTATAAAAAATCATTAACCCGATGTCATGATTTTTAACCTATTCATAGGTTTTCCATGCTAAACACCTGTGTCATTTTTATTTTTAATTAGATTTATTACAGGTAGATTGGTATAAGAGCTGATTTTAGGCCACTTCGAGCTTACAAAATTAGGCCATTAACGTAATAATCATGGCCAAACGATTAACTGCAATCGCTTGATTAGATTTTTTGTTATCCCATTCTGGGTATGGACATGGGGTATTGGATGCTTGACATTAATGTTATTAGCGGTATAATAATTAATAAAATCCTTTAAGGTAAACTCGTTAGTACCGTTAAATCCTACATATTTGATCGGGTAATCCAAGAAATGAGCCCGCAATCGAATAATCTAGGCAAGCAACCGTGGAATCAATATATTCCTTGATGACAATAGACACATGTCTGGCCATCTTACAAATGTGATCGATTATAAACCGACGTCTTAAAAGACCCGATAGCGCACGGTATACCGTTAAGTATAAGGGTAAGCGGGGTCGTATCCCAAGATACTTGTAGTGCAAATTATACTTCGATCTACTAGTTTTATCTAATAACAACGAGTTTGCGTAGGTTTTGAAATAGAAAGAAGAACGAAACAAATTACAAGATAAATTAGAGTGGAAACCAAGGCATCGATTCTACTCTACCCTTTAAAACCCTTAGATAGCATAAATAATTAAAGTAAATTACGAGTTCCCGTATCGCATATCCTTGGTCGGGCATATGCAATACATCAAAAAATATAAGAGATTTAGTAATCGGGGAACTACCAATAAACCAACTTACTCAACCATGGTCCGGTTGATAAGTATGGATTATGTTCTCTCCTCCATGTTCCTAACCTATCTTGTTATGGTCCAACAAGATGGTTACATAGATTCATTATTCATCCTAATCCTAGCCATGGTCAAGCATAGGACAAATGAATACGAATATGCAAAATTTTAGGATAAATAGAAGGTAATTACTCTAACTAAGGTACACAATCTACATTAAGGCTACATTGGGTGGAGCTTCCTCTAGCCTTGGCTAAGAAGATTAGCTACTCATCCCTTTGATCATTGCCATACTACTATCACTACGATAAAATTAAAAGACAAGAACAAGAGAAAGAATAAGCTTTATTGCTATGAGCTTTGGTTTACACTCTCCAAGATGATCCTCATGGGTAGGATTCCCCTCCTATTTATAGAGTATAGGAAGGGTTACTAAAAATCACCATCAATATAAAATCTCCTAAACAATGCCTAAAATTATGCATTACAACTCATGAGAATAATATATATATATATATATATATATATATATATATATATCTAATTTCTTCAATGGGCTTCCATGCATGGGCCTTTGGTTGACAACTTCAAATGAGAATCATTGTTGGAGTGCATCACCCTTGTTCTTTGTTAAAAACCGAAAAATTGTACGACTTATTTATCATGTGACCGATTTCTGTAAATACAAACAAAAGCACTATTAGTGTCACATTTATTTAATAAATGACTAGGTAGATATAAATTTAGGAGTTGTACACGTAAATATTACGTGTCTATCAAAATGCATCAATTAAGACTATATAGTATTTAAACAGACCACTATGTGAATGGATAGGTCCACATATATCTCCATGAATACGTTGGGGAAAAGTTGGAGACTCCAACTCCATATTGGTCTTACTAGGTTAGACTATAAGCTTTCCCTAAGAGCGGGCATTATACATGCAATATTGCAAAACTCGGATCTTCTCTCCCATGAGTAAATGCTTATATGTACTATTAATCATTTTCCTCATCATCCGTTATCCAGGATGTCCAAAATGGTCATGCCAAATCCTAAACGTTTTCTTTTATAACAGAGAAAAATTAATGATTGCATATGTTTTGACATGCCTAAAAGCAGTGGAATAAATCCCCGATAAATAAATATGTTTCTCATCATTTCTTATCATTTTAACTTGATAACCGTTATCATGCATGCCCCTAAAATTTAGTAAATTCTAGGGAGATTTAGTAGCAAATAACACGGACTTGATACTTAGTATCATATTATTATGGAGTAATAGCGTGGCGCTCCCCAAGCCCTCTATGATACTGGCTAACCCAGTAGCAACTTAAATATCCTTGACATACGCGGTCAAGTTTGAGAAATACTATTTATCTTTAAGAATCGAGTGTGTGGTACCACTATCAACAAGACATATGTCACGACTCGTCCTATTATTAATTAGTGTTTTATGGGCAGAAAAATCTATGGGCTACCTGTATATATAGTAGATTAAGGACTATTTATACAATAAATCAACTACTATCCCAATCAATAATTTAAATAATCATAATTAGATCAAAAATTAAATCTCATATATGAATATTGAGTGTGTGTCACGAGCACTTTATTAAACATAAATGATATATTCCTAATATAATCAAAAAGGTAATAGAAAAGTAAATTGAGTCTTTTCAACTAAAGAAAAAAACTACTAGTGTTCTCTATTGTAATGTCGCACATCTACTGAGATATCGTTATTGATTACTCTGTATGTTGATCCATGTTGGCGTCAGTATTGCTGAAGAAGTCTAACATTGCGAACTCCATAGGGGTGGAGTTAGTGTCAACAACTGCATGGTGAGTCTAGACTCTATTATCTCTGGCCACCATTAGTGATTGGCAATTCTATACCCAGTGTCTTGTGCTACCACAGTTAAAGAAAGGAGATCCTTGATTTGGCTTCTTTTCCTTCTTCCCATTTCCTGGTTTGCTAAATTTCTTAAAATCCTTTGCCTTTCTTAGGGCCATTGGGTTTCTAGTTCCCACCCTTCTTTTTTCTCGTGTAACCTTCCTTGCCCTTTCCATATTTCATCCCTGACTGCCACGTGTCACTACTTAAGTGTGTCATGTGTCACTGCTATAGTGTACCATGTATCACTGCTATAGTACTTGTGTGGGTCCCTTATACTACGTATTTACCATGTCAGCACGTTTAGATCTTACCTACCACATGTCCTTAATATGTGTCACTGTAGATCTAGTTCCTTGCCACGTCACCGAACCTGATTCGGTCTGATTTTGTTAATTAGGTCGGATCTTGGTCTAATTTTCCTAAAATGGGTTTGAATCAGGTCTTAATTAACCTAGATAACGTATGCATGACATTATAAAATAAAATTAAAATAGAACCTTAAAGGCTTGGTGGTGTCACCCTGGCTTAATCGCTGCCAAAACTTGGGTTTTTGGCCGTGATTGCCCATATTCATTACCAATTTCTTGGCGACAGGGACATCTCCCAAAAGAGTGTGATATATGAACATGATCGCCATAGAGTAAGCTACGTAAAAAAATTATAAAGGCCTTAATCTGATTACTAGAATGATCCCTATTTTACTTTGAAAGTAGCCCTTTGTAAAGGTTATAAAATAGTAATAATAGGTCTAAAAATTTCAACAAAAAAAAGTATTAATCTATTAACTCAGATCTACATATCATATATGTTAGATCATGAAATTAATACTCAAAATGAAATTTACAGAATAATATTACCTCTCCGGAACGTAAAAATCTAAAAATAAAAAAAATCTTTCGAGAGCCTCTTCGTCCTTTGATCTACTAGCTCTTCGCAGTGCTAATAACGTGTTGGATATCAAGATATCCTAGGCTAAGTAATTATATACAATAGAGTAATACTAAGCATATGATAGAAAGATAGAACTTCATTTATTGATAGGTTGTTTTGTGTTACAATACTGAACCCTTTCTGGGTGTTAAATACTCTCTAAAACTCTCCCCATAAACCCTAGCTTATATGTGCTTGTTAGGAGTCCAATAGGATACCCCAACCCGGTTGGGCTCCCACCTTGGGCCAGACCCAACTCCTAATACACAAATAGTAACTTTAAATTTTTCCCTACATACCTGGCCAATACCATTAAGGTACCAAGGTCGAACCGTTCCCCCGAGTACTTATGTAATAACCTTAGGGTAGACCTACACATCTGGTGTACTAAAAAATGGATATTTTGTATTTTTTTTTGAAGAAAATACATGTCATTTTTCATAAATATATTAAATGGATTAAGAGAGACCTCAGATTTAAAAAATAATGAAAGTGATACCTGGAGAATTTGAGAGACATCCAAACATACCGAGGTAGTGAAAACTAGTTAAGCTAAGGTTGTTCTATTTTTAACATAATAATATTATTGTAATTATTCTCTTACATCAATCACAATAGCACAATTTTTTTAGGGATGTTGGGTTTCAACCTCTTTTGTAAGCAATCAATCAATCACATACATACACAAATAAAATGATAGAGAAATGAGAACTTCTTTATTATATCACAACATGGCTACAGGGGTAGAACCTTAGTGGTATATAAATAGCTTCTGCAAGCCCTAACTTACCGGCCAAGTTAGGAGATGGTGGAGACACCCTAACCTACTTCGGGTCCCACCTAGGCCAAACCTCCCGTAACACTTCTCCTTGGGGTGTTCCATACCAAGATGACCTACCTCGTCAAGACCTCTGCTTAGCAAAAACCCCTTGGGTAAAATGCTATGTAAGGAAAGAGTACAATCATATGCTTTGTTTGGGTTGTGGGCGCATAGTTAATATTGCCTCAGCAAAACCTCTAGTCAGTAAAAAAAAGCCCATGGACCAAAAACTATACTATCAAGAAAAGAAAGTATAACACGCATGTATCTACATCATGACAAGATTATTCCCCTTGTTGTCGATCTCCTTGAGATCTATCTCCCTGAGATAATAATTGATGTAAACTTCTCATGTTGATCAATCCGAGTACCAGCATCTTGAACAGATGAGGTACAAGAGCTTTTGTGAATAAGTCCGCTAAGTTGTCTTTTGAATGGACTGAATGACTTCAATTTCATTTTTCTTCTGTAACTCATGTATGCGGAAGAATTTAGGTGAAATGTATTTTGTTATGTCACCTTTGATAAATTTACCTCTGACTTGAATGCTTCAAGCGACGTTGTCTTCATAAAGAGTCGTTGGTTTATCTTAGATATAACTCAATCCATAACTTTTGTTGATATGATTAACCAAGTGCAACCAAAAATAGTATCTACCAACTTCATGTAGTAAAAAAATCTTAGCGTGGTTCGAGGATGTAACAGTCATCGTCTACTTCACCAATCTCCATGAAATCTCTGTAATGCCATACAAAAACAAATATCTTGACTTTGAATGACCTTTATGTGTATCTAACAACTATTATGCATTATCGTACCCTATTATTTTACCTATACCTTTTTTTGGGGTAGAACATACCCATGTCTTGCGTGTCGATCGGATATCGTAGAACATGTTTGATCCCATTCTAGTACCTTTAGGTAGGTGTAGATCTATGGAAAGATAAACAGTTCACTGTGAATAAGATATCGGGTCGAATACACCCTGTTAATTATAGGAAAGCAATAATAGCTCGTAGATATGAGCACCTCGGACCCTAGAAGTTTATCCCTCTCGTCTGGACATCAAAAGATGTCCTTGATCACATCCAATGATAGACAAACATAAGCATCTTGGTACTGTGTGACGTATCAATACATAAATATTTTAATGATTCTTTCGGTATATGTCGCCTGGTGTATGAGTATGCCATTTCCCAAATGTTCGATCTGCAAATTGGGACAAAACTCCATCTTCCCAAGGATCCCAAGGTATTCAGTAGTACTCGTGATCACCTTTGGAATTCTAATGATATTCAACTCATTTGTGTACACTACAATGATGATGAAATTGCATGGACGTATAAGACTATTTGTAAAACCTACCGCTTCAAATAATTAGTCAACCTGTTATGCCACAAGATCCCTGACTGTTTCAAACTGTACAATAATTTATCCAGCTTTATTATATAAGTTCCTTGTATGATGTGCTTCATTGCTTCTGAAAGCTTAAACACCTCGGATAGTTTCATGTAGAATTTCATATCTAATTTCCTAAATAGATATGTGGTAATTGCATCCATAAAATGCATGTATAGCTCATTTTTATTGATTGACAGACTGATCAAGTAACAAAATGATATAGTGCCTATGACCAGAGAGTAGGTTTCATAATAATTGATGTCAGGTCTCTGAGAGAAACCTTGAACAACTAGTCTTGCTTTATACCTAGCAATGCCTCCGTGATCATTACATTTTTGTATGAATACCCATTTGTAACCGACAGACTTGATGATATCATGCCAGCAAACTATTGGTCTATACACACTTCGCATGTAGCTAGAAAACTGAGCTTAGCATTAATCACAGACTTCATCTCTGGCCAATTTGTACGTCTTTAACATTCGTCTATAGTGAGTGGTTCTAGATCATCACCCTCGATGGCAAGGGTATCGGTAAAGGTGAATATGTTGTCAACAACTACTTCTGAATGATCCGACGTGGTGCAATTACATACAATGTTAATTGATATTTCTCGATTATCATGTAAATGTACCTCGACGGGCTTGTCACGTAATGTATCACGTGATGCATAACTACTATAGCCTTGTCATTGGCGAGTTTCATTCACGATGAACCGACTACACCATTAGTCTTTTCTTTTCTCGTACATTGTTTCTTAGCCCTCCGCTCAACATCCTTCTTTACAGCGGGGTGTGCTCTTATGACGTGTGGCCTAAATTCATTTGAGAGGCACACACTAGTTCCCTGAGCATCCAGTCGTGCAGTTACATTACTTACGGGTATATGCACCTTGGTTAGTTTAGCAGAATCGTTGAATGCATTCGGTAATTCATTGGTGATCTGTTGGAAGTGTAGAATCCACTCTACCTCTTTGTCCCCCTAGTTGGTTATGGGATCTATATAAGAAAATGTTGGTATTTTGCAATTAATCATGGAAACATCCTCAGCTTTAAATGTCATATCTCCCCCCCCCCCCAATACTGGGACTATTGTCTCCTCAAAGTGATAATATGTGAATCTCACAGTAAACACCTCGCCAGTTATGGGTTTTAAGTATTGAATGATAGATGGTGAATCATAACCCACGTATATACCTAGCCAACATTGAGTTCCCATCTTCGTACGTTAAGGCAATGCGACCAACACCAGTACATAATAACCAAATGTTTGCGGATGTGTGATACAGGGCTCGATCCCAGTTACTAGTTACTTTGAGGAATATTGATTATCTGTTGTTGGATGAATTCTAATCAGGATGTTAGTATGCAAAATTGCATGGCCTCACGAAGTTGTCGGAAGTTGTGATCGTAATAGTAGTGGCTTATCGATAAACTACAATTGCTTGATTAGATTCTTTGCCCTCCTAATTTGGGTATGGACATCATATACAGAATGCTAGACATATATCCCACTAGCGGTACAATAATTGATAAATACTTTGGAGGTAAACTCGCCAGCTCTGTCAAACTTCACATATTTTATCAGGTGACCCGGGAAATAAGCCCGCGACTGAATAATCTGAGCAAATAACTGTGGAAATGCCATATTCCTAGACGATTATCAATTAGTGCTCTATGAGCTGATAGATCCATTAGGCTACATGTATATAACATATATAAACTATCATACAATAAATTAACTACTATCTCAAGCAATAATTTGACTAATCAACACAGAACAAAAATAAACTATCTTATAGATGTATATTGAATAATGCATGCCACAAACACTTATTAAACTTAAGCATCACTGATTTGGTTTACAATTATAAACTTCCATCATAAGGTCAGAGGTTCAAATCCTCACCTTTACAATTAAATATGCCCTACTAATTTTTTCTTTTTTGATCTTTAATTATTTTATAGATATTTGATCATCTAACATTTCTTGAACAAACCGATTATCACCCTTTGTTGGTATCGGTTTATCATGAATAGTGATCAGGAATAGTAATTTCAAAGCCCTAAACCCAACAATCCTCATGATTTCACAAATTTCTAACAATAAACCCAACAACCCTCCTTGAATTTTATCATGGACAACAAGGGATTGAGAGAAGCACAACAAGTTTGCAAGAGAGAACCAGGATAAATCAAGAAAATCACCTGAATATTGGAATGAAGCCTGGAGTGGAGACTAGCGTTCTACTGCCACAATCGATTGACGGTTACACCATCAACTCCAACCATGAACAAGGAAAGCATGCATACAAACCCTAATCCAAGTTCTAACCAAATTGTAGCTCAGCCAAAAAGGAGGGAGAATAACAATTACAAAACTCAAGCGGTATCCCCATGGGGATTCCTGGCAAACACATCATCCAATTCCAACTAGAACTCAATTATAAAGAAATTAAGCATAGAGAGAGCAATGTTTACGACAACCAACCCAGTACCAACCATTGATAATGCTGCTCAGGTTATGATGGGAATCCCAACCCATCCATGTAAAATCCCTGCAGTAATAGCAATAATACCCCAATCATTTATAGATAAGGTGCAAGACAGGAGAAACCAAACATCAAATACAAGAGAGTTGCTACCGGTGAGCAAGAGAGGAGACACACCAGTAATTACAATTCCAACGGTCAAACTACAAGCAAGTATATCACAATACCAATTTAGTTTAATAGACAGGTTAGACCTCTAAAAGATCAAATTTATAGCAGTTTAGGAATTTGGTCGCATGTACTGGAAAACAAAAGGATCTTGCAAGCTAATACAATTTGGTAAAGGCTTTTTTATCATTAAACTGGAGTACGAGGAAGACAAAATTTTGATATGGAGTAGAGGACCATGAATTGCATTCTTCTCAGTGGAGTCCATTCTTCTCAGTGGACAGCTATAGTAACTCCAATGCACTCATATAGTGCAAATTTTCATATCTTCCTATCGAGATGTAGATCCCCAAAATTATCCTATCTTGGGGTAAAACACTAGGAGCACCTATCCAACTTAACCAATCAACAAGGAACCAAGACTATGGTTATCACGCAAATGTCCTAGTTGATATTGATATGTCTAAACCAATCCCCGATCACATTCTACTAGACAGAGAAGTACGAAGAGTGAAATAGGAGATACTACTACACAGAGTCCCTAAATATTGTAAACATTACAACAATGTTGGGCATATTATTGCGGAATGCAAGATAGTGTAAAGGGCCTGCAGACAGAATGACATTGAACCGAGCAAGAATACAAATAAGAGCTCAAGAGAAGGGGGGCAGAATAACAAAAACGACAAGGCACTTCACATTCAGGAAGGTATGAAGGAAACTAACAAGGATAAAACCAAAACACAACTGCAACCACCCAACAAGCACATGTATTATCAAGAAACCCTTACTCCCTCCGCCAGTAGCATATCCCCGATCATCTACTTCCCAAGGATGACAAAACCAATGAGGCAATTCAAACAAAAAGAAAGAATTGAGCATGAAGAAGTATGGTCCGTAGAAAAGGGGAACATGAACAGCAGCTCACAACAAAAAGAGGTATAAATCTCTAAGAGTAACACATTCGATGCCTTAGTAGGAGATACTTCAAAAAAAAATGGAAGATACTAGAAATGCAGGTGCTGTCTTAAGTCATAGTGCATACACAAGAAGCAAGGCCGATACACAGCCAGACCCGAAGAACTCTCCAGAGGAGCAAAACATTACATAAATAAGGGAGGAAAAGGGGAAAACAATTAGTTAAAAGAGGCAGGCTTCGAAGAAATCAGAAAAATGCTTAACCCGACAAGCTGGGCAGATGAATTGGAAGAAGAGGAACAAACTATTGTAAGGAAGTTAGGCCAAATCAGGTTGATAAAGGAGAGAATGTATACACCCTGGACCCTCGGGTCACCAGATCCAATAATTGACAAAGAGAGTAATCTTCTAGAATACGAGAGTGGGTAATTATAAAACTTAAGCCTACCTGGAAAAAAAATGGAGGAACTACAGCCGGATATAATGTGCATAGTAGAACCAAAGATTTATGTTGTAAAATTTTGACTACAGCGATTCGTAAGGAAAATAATCGCAAATGAAGTGGGGGAGAACAAAAAGAACATATGGATACTCTTGAGAGACGGGTTGAGGATTCTAGAACCTGAAACTACAAGCACATCTACCTACAAAATCACGGTCCAATATATGAGCTGCATTATTTCCTTCGCCCATGCCAGCTGCCTCACTCTCTACTGAACAACACTTAGGAATGAGCTAACAACATTCGCTAGCAGTACCAATGAGCTGTAGATTTGCATAGAAGATTTCAATTGCGTTCTCGGGACCGAGGAGAGGAGGGGCAGAAGACAACCACTATCAAGAGCTTTGCATGACTTTTGGGATTTTATCGACAAGACTAATCTTATAGAGAACAACACTACGGGAATATCTATACATGGAGTAACGCCCATAAAGGAGTCAACAGAACACTGAGCTGTCTGGAAAGATGCTTGCACAACCCACTTTAGTCAGATAGATATCAGGGATGGAGAATCAAAAGCTTTCCACGAATAGTATCTAAATAATCTCTCATTTTTGGTGCTTGCCAGGCCGTCCAAAAACCTTGCAACATACCCTTCAGATACCTTCAAGCTTGGAACACATATACAGACTTTGGTGACGTGGTTCACAATAGTTGGAACATTGAACTAGAAGTAGCATCTCTATTCTGCCTAATGCTCAAACTCCAGATATCAAAGAACGATATCAAGTAGTGGAAACGAACTGGCAAAAAAGTCTTGGAGGAAGACCTGCTACAACTGTAGCTTCATCAGGAAACTGACTGGAAAAGTAATGCGATCAACCAGGACATCATTTCAAAGGCTATACAAATATCTCATATTAAAGAGAGAGAGAGGAGATACATTGGCATCAAAAATATCGAATAAAGTGGCTCACAGAAGGCGACCGTAATACCCAATTCTTTCATAGCATGACGAGAACGAGAAATGAAAAGAGCATCATCATGGAGATCGTGACAGAGGAAGGAATAATCTCGAAAAACCAATCCAAGATAAAGGCGCACATACTCCAGTTCTACACAAACAAATTCGCAACGAACCCGGTCAACCTGAATAATAACATTTTGGATGTAACAAATTCCAGTGTGAAACAAGCTAAAAACAACATGCTGATTGCACTCCCTGACGAGGAAGAAATCAAACTCGCAGTGTTTAGTCTCAACAAGGATAGCTCACCAGGTCCAAATAGATTTTTAGGGGCCTTGTTCACAACATTCTGAGAGGTGGTTAAACAGGATTTCTGCAGATGAATCTCCTCCTTTTTTACAGACAGACGACTTCTGGCAAACTTCAACTTCAATATCATAGTGCTCATACCCAAAATCAAGAAACCTGAGAAGGTGACTCACTAAAGACTGATATGCTTGAGAAACTTTGTAGTAAAAATAATCACGAAGATACTGACTACTAGACTATCGCCAATAGCATAAAGATTAGTATCCCAGGCGCAAAGTACTTTCATCAAGGGTAGGAGCATTCATAATAATATTTGGATGGCATCCGAGCTTGTCAATGAGATGAAGATCAAGAGAAAAGGGGGCAACGTAGGACTCAAGTATACTAAGTTGAGAATTTATAACGATAGCTCTCCAAGTTTTTGGTTCTCCCACAATTTCTGTGAGTTGATTATGACCTTTATCAATAGCGGGAAGATATCGATCACAATTAGCGGCAGTCTAACAGGGTACTTCAGCCCTAGAAGAGGCCTTAAACAAGGAGACCTTCTCTCTCCACTACTATTTGCACTCGCTGATGATATTCTGGGCATTAACCTATAGAAACTGAGGGACCAAGGCAATATTCATACCATGGTCAGCAACAGGCAAATACAAGCTCCAACACACCTTTTTTTCACAGACGACATCTTCATATTCCTCAACGGGGATACTAGAGACCTCAAACACCTGAAAAAAACTCCTCCTAAAATACCAAGAAGCTTCTGGACAAGCTGTAAGCCTGGAGAAGAGCAAGAATTTTATGGAGAGGAGTCCCGCTCATCAGAAGACGGGTAATTCTTGACATTTCTGGGTTCCAGAAAGGGTGACTGCCATAAACATACTTGGGGATACCCCTCTTCCAGGGGAGGGCTACAAAGAATATATTGAGACCTTAGGTAGAGAAAATTAGAAAGTGGGTGAATGGATGGGTAAGAAGACTTCTGTCTTTCCAAGGAAGGGTGCTTTTGACAAGATCAGTCCTAAACAATACACCTATATACAACATGGAAGTATACAAATGGCCTCAATCTCTTATCAAAGAAGGCAAAACTATTATTCGTAATTTTGTTTGGTCCGGAGACCCATCTAAAAGATAGGGCATTACCCTTAAATGGGAAAATGTGTGTAAACCCATACAGGAGAGCGGCCTAGGCATTCGTAAACTGAGAGAAGTTAACAATGCGCTACTCTACAAACTTTACTGGACTTTTACCCAATAAAGCGAAGATTGGGCATGCTTCATGAACATTAAATACAAAAATAGGCACGAAGAGGTGATCACATACTACAAGAAATTATCCATTTGGCGGGGGATACAAGCTGCAGAACATCTGGCAGGCCAGTACATGGGTTGGGTAATTGGCAATGGAGAAAAAATTAACTTTTGGAGAGATTGTTGGGCAACATAAATTCCCCTGAGAGAGTACATTAATCTTCTAGATAACCTATGGAGAAACTGTATCGCAAAACTGAGCATCTTTATAAATAACGAAGGATGGGAAATGCCCCCATTATATTTTACTACTATTTATGGCGTTGAGAATTAACCTAGAGATAATTGAATACGACCCCCAAGCGCAAGACCAACAAATCTGGAAGCCGGACATTCATAGGAAATTTGCAGTCAAGAACGCATTCAATAGTATTCGCAAAACCCAAGAAACCTCATGGTGGTGGAGAATGGTTTGGAGCAACAGCCTACACCCTCAGCTTAGCTCTTTTGTATGGAGACTTCTCAATTGTACCCTCTCATTCAATGATAGAATTACGAACAAAGGCATCTGCCTTCCCTTTGTCTACTCCCTTTGCCATCGCAAAGCCAAAACCGAACAACACTTTTGCTTCGATTGCGAGTACTCTCTGGAAATCTAGAACTTGATATGTAACATTTTCAATATGACACTGGTGAACGAAGAGGACAATTGGCAAACAGTCCCTGCCAGAAATAGACATGCAAGCTCATATATTAAGGATTTGTGGGTCTCTACAACATTCGCAACTTGCAATGGACTATGGAAAAAGTGTAACAACCTCAGATATGATGAACGGAGAACAGCCAACCAACAACAAAAGCAAGATATCCTGAGAGACATAACAGACGCATCCCAACTATCTAAAAATACCATGTACAGCAACGGAGCCGACCAACAAATTATCAAGGCCTTGAACATCCAGTGCAGACAACGAAATATAACAACGATAAGAAGTTGTTGGTGAGAGCAACCAAAACCTGGGGAGATAAAGGCATGTTGTGATGGATCAGCTTTAGGCAACCTGAGACTAGAAAGTATTGGGATAGTATACAGGAATATGGAAGGGGTGGTACTGGGTACGTTCAGCAAAGCAATAGGCAACACTAGCAACTATGCCGCAGAGATACAAGCCATTAACCAAGGCACAAAGAAAGCAATAGAGAAAGGATGGAAACAATTGTGGATGGTCTCAGACTCTCAAGCCACGGTTCAAGCATTCACGACAGATACACTTCTATGGACGATGGCCAATGAATAGAGACAAATCAAACAAAAACTGGACTCGTTCTAAATATCTCAAGTATGGAGAAAAGTAAACTTTTTAGCATATACAATAGCCAAACGATGTTCAGCAAACGCAGAGCCATTTGAAAAATGGTGTCTAGGCATGCCAGCATTGTTCATAAAAATAGAGAACCCAGACACGGAATACTTTAGATTTTCATGCTGAGGCTTTTTGAAGGAAAAACATCAAGTCGTTTGAATAAACTAGTCGGTTCTTCAAGTCTTTTGAACTATAATGGAAGTCGTTCGAACGAAATGGTAACCCCAAAAGGCCAATTCACGCTGAGGCGTTATGAAGGCAAAATACTTTAAGCCATTCGAACGAGATAAGAGTCGTTCAAACAAACTAGCGTAGAGATAAACCCTTTACTTGCTTTAGGGATTTCAGTTTTATTTTTATTGTTTATTTATTGATTAGGTTTTTGCTCCACCTGCATATGCACTAGTGACATGTACTAATGTGTGACATGTTGGTTCTCCCTCATTTTGTAATCTTTCAATTTGTTAAAAATTACTAAACTTTTTGCAAATTAAAAGAAAGAGAATTACTAATAAAGTAAATCAAAACTTGCAGCTAAGGCAAGATATTAGTAGTGTACTTCTAATGTGACATCACTCATCTACTGAAATATAACCATTATTTGTCACTCTATACATTAATCCATCCCTGCTTCAATAATACCGATGAAGTCACCCGCTGTAATTTCCAAAGGAACTTCAGCATTGTTGTGGTGAGTTTGGACTTCATTTTCTATGGTCACCCATGGTGCATCACAGTCCTATGTCAGCTTGACCACATTAGTAGCAAGGAAATCCCTTATCTCCCTTCGATTTATTTTCCATTTTCCTTTGCTTACCAACCTTTTTAAACATGTTCTTATAAGGTTCTAAGGATCCCTGTCTCCTTCCGTCATTTGCTTTTCCACTACTAGAGCCTCATTTTTGGTTTTCTTGACCATCAAATATGGTTTCTTGTGCAACAGCTGCTAGCCTTCTCCTAGGAAGGTACAAAATGTTATTTTTTATAACTAGTTTGTCTTCTTGTTCATCAATAAGCAAAGCCTGAATCAAATTTGCATGCATCTTGAATTCTATTTTGGCATTATTTTTCCCTGTAAGGAGTATTAGAATCATGAAATGTTGATAGAGTCTTGTGAAACATCTCTATTTGAAAGACTTTTTCATCACTGAGCATATCAGTGTTGCTTTAATTTTTTGTAGTACTGAGTTATACTCAGCAAGCATCTTGAAATCACGGAATTTGATCGATTATAAACCGACGTCATAAAAGACCCACAAGCGCACGGTGTACCGTTAAGTACAAGGGTAAGCGGGGTCATATCCCAAGAGACTTATGGTGCGAATTATACTTCGAGCTACTTGTTTTATCCAATAACAACAAGTATATGTAGGTTTTGAAATAAAAAGATGAACGAAACAAATTACAAGATAAATTGGAGTGGAAGCCAATGCATCGATTCCACTCCACCGTTTGTAACCATTTAGATAGCATAAATAATTAAAGTAAATTACGAGTTCCCGTATCGCATACCCTTGGTCGGGCATATGCAATACATCAAAAAATACAAGAGATTTAGTAATTGGGAACTACCCATAAACCAACTTACACGACCATGGTCCGGTTGATAAGTATGGATTATGTTCTCTTCTCCATGTCCCTAACCTCTCTTGTTATGGTCCAACAAGATGCTTACATAGATTCATTATTCCCAAAAGATACAAGAGATTTAGTAATTGAGAACTACCCATAAACCAACTTACTCAACCATGGCCTGGTTGATAAGTATGGATTATGTTCTCTTCTCCATGTTCTTAACCTATCTTGTTATGGTCCAACAAGATGGTTACATAGATTCATTATTCCTTCTAATCCTAGCTATGGTCAAACATAGGATAAAGGAATACAAATATGCAAAATTTTAGGATAAAGAGAAGGTAATTACTCTAACTAAGGTACACAATCTACACTAAGGCTATATTGGGTGGAGCTTCCTCTAGCCTTGGCTAAGAAGATTAGCTACTCATCCCTTTGATCATTGTCATACTACTATTACTATGATAAAAGTAAAAGACAAGAAAAAGAAAAGAACAAGAACTTTATTGCTTATTGAACCTAAATATTTACACTCTCCAAGATGATCCCTCATTGGCAGAATTCCCCTCCTATTTATAGAGTATAGGAAGGGTTACTAAATATCATTATTAATATAAAATCCCCTAAACAATACCTAAAATCATGCATAGATATTATAACTCGTGAGAATAATATCTATATTTAATTCTCTTCAATGGGCTTCCATGCATGGGACTTTGGTTGACAACTTCAAATGAGAATCATTGTTGGTGTGCATCACCCTAGTTCTTCGTTAAAAACAGGAAAAATGTACGACTTGTTTATCATGTGACCGATTTTTGTAAATACAAATAAAAGCACTATTAGTGTCACATTTATTTAATAAATGACTAGGTAGATATAAATTTAGGAGTTGTACACGTAAATTTTACGTCTCTATCAAATACCCCCGAACTTATATTTTGCTAGTCCATGAGCAAAAGTAAACAAAAACAATTTTTGCATGTCACGCGGTTGCATTTAACGTATGCAACAAGCCGTTAAACCCCCAGGTTTAACCTGGTGGACGAGTGTTGTCTCGTGAGGGTTTGCAGTGACTATACCTACAAAAGTCAATAATAATATTTTAAACAATTCTAGAATACACATAACTCATTTCCTGTGAACTTAACCTTACTTAGTTGTGACAAAAATATACCAATGAAAAAATCTTTAAACTTGTTATTCTCCCAAGTATATCAAAGAATATTTTAAGCTTATCCGAAACTAGAGGTACTACCTCAAGATTAGAAAAAGATTTAAGTATTTTGCTTTAGCTATATTTAAGTGTATAATAAAAATAGTTTTATCGCCTAATACGTTGTCTAGAATAATTTACTCAGTTTTTGGTAGTCTAGTTCTTACTAGAATAAATTTAACGGTCAGTTCGACATGTACCTTAGTCAATTCGTCTTCCTAGAATTTTACTTCTTTTTTTTCTTTTACAAGCCTTTTCTTATTGAGTACATTGTTTCTTAGTGAAGCCTCCGCTATAAGGAGTTTTCGGTCGACAATCCCTGCCAGTTAGCTAAGGTTGTCAGGGTGTGGTGCCCCATCATGACCTAGACTTAGGATTCTCACAAGTAATATTTTCTTGTGCTCCTTTCACATAGTTCATGGTCAACCTCGAGATTGGTAATAATTTTTCCTCTTTCGGCTCTTAATCATACGAGTAGCCTTACAGCGTGAAAGTTTTTAGAACACGTTTGGCTTACAGTAAAGTGCACGTTTTCAAAATATGCCAAGTTAACTTGAATTAGTCGCTAAATAATAAGATAGTAAATCTATGTTAAGATATTCTAAAATATTCTAGTGTATACTTGGTATAATTTAAAAATTTATGATTTTCTATAATATTTATGTCAAGGTAAAATCCGTTTAAGTGTTTGGAAATTCATCAAAAATATATCATAAATTGTCAAAGTGCCATTATTTCACTTTTCTTCAAAAAACATTTAAAGAAATGTTTTCCTACCCCCAAACTTAAATGAAACATTGCCCTCAATGTTTAAAAGCATAAAAAATGGAGGAATAAAAACTGGAATTTCTCACCTGAATGTGTCATGTGTTACCTCCCAAGAAGCGCTAAGTTTACTGTCTTCAGCCAGACGAATGTACCCCCAAACTTAAAATTTTAAATATGACTGGAAGGGTACGAAGTTGAAAAGGTGATGTACTATCCTAGTTGCAAATTCTCTTTCAAAAACCAGATAACACATGACTGGCGATCCTTAATATTAGCCCTTAATTGGGCAGATATATTCTGTAAAAACCAGAGAGAGTTTAAAACTAATTCTTTATGGAAAAGATTTTTTCTTAAAACTTTGACTATCATTTGATGATTCCAAGTTAAAAATCTTAGGCAAATCAAGAAAAACCATTTTTTCCAAGATAAAGCAAATACATACCCAGAGAACATATTTTTCTTTAGAATTTTCAATACAATCATATGATTACTACATGTTGCAGTAAATAAGAAGATTGGTATACAAGTATTCATCCTCGAAAATGTACTAGATTCAAAACTCGATTTTCCTGGAAATATATTTTCTTTGAAAATTTTCAAAACCCCCATGTTATCGTTGATATTCTAAAAAATGTGATAGGTGGTTCTGGCAAAGCAAGTCCGTGAGGCATCCCCAAAATTATAATTTTTCAAAAAGAAGTTTTCTTGTAGTAGAAGAAAAACTATATAACATATTTGTGGATGTGGGGATCGGGGAACAATTGACTCTATCAAACATTTAAAATTTATGTGCCTAAAATCATAACTTATCTCAAGGGACTCATCCTGACCATTGACGTTGATATTCATTGGCTTAGGGACATGGCCAAGTTGAAACATATTTTCAGATGCTAATGATTGTACCATTTCACGAATCTCAGGATCATTCGAGTCCTTAAAATAATTTAAACATTCATTAACATAAATACAACAAAAATTATCTCCGTACAAGTCCTCAAAATCATTTATGGTCATGGTACCCCCATTAGGCTCGTGAAATAGAGATATAGGCTTAGGTATATGTGTGGTTGGTGAATGAGTAACCAAAACAGAATTAGCCCCCAATAATAGTGGTATATCCTGTAAAGAAGGGTCGTCTACCCACTGGTTTTCAAGATTGTAATTTGTGTCAGGTGGACGTGGCTCAAGGCAAGGCTGAGGTGACTCATAAGGAGACTGAGAAGGAAATGACAAGTTGATAACATCTACAACAGGTTTGACAATTTCTAATTTCTTGACTTTGGTACAAATATCATCATCTACAAATTCCTCGCAAATTATCATATAATGAGATGGTGATTCCATATATTCATATTTTATCTCGTCATCATCATCGTCAGAAAAATCATTAGAGGAGAGGGAAAAATATTCAGTCTCGGTCATAGTTTCCTCGAAACAATTTATTGGGTTAACAAATGAAATGATGGACGGTGACATCGATGGTTGAATTTGGAGGGCTTCTTCAAGATCTTCTTATGATATAGGATCGTCGACCTTAAAATATTCATCTTCTAAATCTGTCTAACAATATGGTATCAATTCACCCCACGAAGAAAACATTCCTTGATTGCGCTTGAATTCATCCATTTCTAAATCACAAGGGGATTTAACTTTGGATTATTCTACTTCATTGCTTAGAAGTTTTTTATGCTCTATTTTACTCCACGTAGTTGACAACTGAGTTATCTGAGTCTCTAATCTATAGATAGATTGGATCGTAGAAGTTTGATTCACCAATGTCTGTTGTTGGAATTGCATCATTTGTTACTAAAATTGTACTGATTGTTGCATGAAGAGAGCAAGGGTATTGTCTAAAGAAGGTTTAGGTGGATCGGGTGGGAACTGATTAGATGACTGGTCGGACTGATGGGCCTTGATATATGAATAAGATTGGAAAGGTTCCACGTATTGAGAATTTTGGCGATCCCATGATTGAAAATGATTTTGAGGTTGTTGCGGGATGCTGAATTGTGAGCTGTAAGGATTCCAATGTTTTTGCATGTATGACATTTTAAAATAAAAGCAACACCCAACGCAATAAATAACCAATCCAACTTAAACTCTAGAACATGAATATTTTTTAAAAGTAATAATTAGGTCTCCCCTATATTGTTCTATGTTCAAATGGGTACGATGACACCCAACGTAATAAATAACCAATCAAACTTAAACTCTAGCACATCAATATTTTTTTAAAGTAATAATTAGGTCCCCCCTATATTGTTCTATGTTCAAAATGGGTACGATGGCAAAAGGCTTTGGTTTCTACACTCTCTTGCGTCACTATGCTAGTACAAGCTTAAAGTAGATGTTCAGTCCTCACGCCTGAGCGAGTCGCTTTATCGTACGTCAGCACTCAGAACGGTGACATCGCAAACCTACAACTAGTATTTCACGGTGCTAGGCTGGGGACGTATCCTACGAACCCGTGTTTGTACCCCGGTCCGGTACTCTTATCCGTTGGGTGATCAAATCCCGTGGGAATCTTACTACTCTTTTTATTAACAGTTATTTTGAGGTCCGGGACGTTCAATTTTCATGTGATACAAATTTTTTCGTATCCCTAATGGGTGGTCCCACTTGTTATAGAGTTTTTTGGGTGATAAAATATTGCAAGTCTCTAATAGTTTTTACCTTTACTAATGTTGGAATGAAAAAGAATATTAAACACAACAATAGGTCAATCCAGCCATAGATTTTTTATTTATTCGAGCGGCGTATATTTGGACAGCCCACACGACTTTATATGTCCTAGTGCTGGGGCGGAGCGGATATGTACCCCTTCTAGATGCCAAGTTTTAAGAAGTATCAACCTACGGGAAGTGTTTCTCGGTGTAGCTGTGGCCCTCCCCTTCACTTAGGGGGTGAAGAAGGAAGTGCCCCTTTACTTAGGGGGCACAAGAAGGATGGATTTGATAATGTTTTTAGCTCTGCGTATTATCCATCTCGTTTCTAACTTTGTGACTATCCTGCAAAACAAGAGAAAAAGGATTAGTGAACTTGCAACAACAATATTAATTATATTTCCAAGATTATTGTAGTCTGTGATGTCCTGATTTTCAAATGCTCATATCATTCAGTTCGGTTGAGAGAGAGCATTAAATAATATCAATTTGGAAAGATGATTCAGAAAGGAAAGACATTTAAGAAAGAAATTTTCTAGAATTTAGCTTTCCTACCGCTCAAAACAAGTGATTAATGAACACGGCGTCCTTTACAGAGACTGTTTTTTACTATTTTTTCAAATGGCTGTAACTCACAAACGACTAAACATAAAAATATGATCTATAGCAATTCGGAAAGGTTTTTGAATTATCTAAAACTTTCCTAGCAAACATTTTTCCCAACTATGAAGTATAGATGATCAAAAATGGTGAAATATTCAGGGACAGACTTCACATCTACTGTAGTGCCAAGAGAGTTTGAGCCAATCACTCAATCACTTTGTTTCCAGATCCAAAAAAAACAAAAAACAAGAAAGAAAAATTGGCTTAAAATAAAACAACTCAAAAATAAAACGCAACTTTGAAAGTCCCTGGGACATGGAAGGTACGATGACACGGCTGGCACAGGGGCACGGTTGCCATAAGTTTGTGCCCTTATTGGCACATGACATGTGCCCTAGTATAGAGTATGTGCCTTCGGCGCATGATTTGTTCCTTGGTACGAATGATCATGCGCTCAGTACGTGTGATCCAGGTGGTAGTAACACGCCAGTCCACTCAGTGACTGACAAGTGTCACTGCATTGTCTATTATGATGGTGATGTGTCCTCTAACATGCTAGCAAACTATGTCATGTGTGGGCCTTACCACATCATTAGTAGGTCCCTATCGCGTTATTTGTGGTCCATCTCACATTCTTAGTGGGGTCAACTACCTGGCCAGGAGTGGGGTCCACTACTACGTCTGTATGATGGTGTCAATATCACGTCATTAGTGGATCCACTATAGTACGTTAACGGTGATTGACCTTGTCGTGTCAGCGTTATGGGTCTTATTAACACGTTAGCACTTACTAATCCGTGCCACGTCATCACCTTTACCAAGTCAACACCACGTATCTTCTGTACAGTGGTCCACGTTGATAGGTGGGTCCCAAGCTATATTACAGCTCGTTACGTCAGTACAACTTGTCCACAAAACAATGGTCCACGTCGATGAGGTAGGGTCTGCATTGGTGTCATGTGTTAGAGGCATAGTGGTTTATATCAGTAGTTTGATTGCCACGTTAACCCTCATTGACCCGGTGAGATAGGGCTACATCAGCCCTCAAATCTTTAACATCAGCATGGGCAACCCTAGCATTAACATTAGCATTGGGAAACCTTAGCTATTGTGTCAACCGCCAAGAGTCAAACCCTAGCATTGACGTCAGTGATTTGGACTAGCAGCTATAAATATCGTTAGCTGATTTCTGACGATAGGTACTACCTTCAAATACTCAGAGAACGACAAACAAAAATACCTTTCCCCTCAAAAAGGAATTTCGAATCATAATCACGTGATTTCTATTATAATGATGACATGTAATAATCCTAAAATAGGAAAAATATTGAAAATTAGTCCTTTTAATACCTTTTTTTTGAATCAACACTTAATGCTCACTAAAAACCCTAGTTTGATAAAAAAAATGAGATCTAATCATGCAAAACTATAGCACAAGCATCCATAACATAACAAAGAAATCTAAAAACTCCTATTATGTAAATTTAACAATATATAAACTTTGAAATAGTTAGGGTTTGTTTATACCTTGACTTGAAGAGAAGGAAGGAAAAACTTTAAACCAATCCTAGAATCCCACTAGTTTCGTAGTCACGTAGCTGATAACGTGTTAGGTTTTAACTTCTTTAGAAAGCAAGTATTCAATCACATACACATAGGCATTGATAATATGAGAGAGGGAAATAAGAGCTTCTTTATTATATCAAAACATAGTTACAAGGGTAGAACTCTGGTGGTATATAAATAGCTCATGTTAATACTCTTTCTCTCTCTTCAATAAGCCCTAACTTGTTGGCCAGGTTAGGAGACAGTGGGGATACCACAACCCAGTTCGAGTTTTAGCTAGGCTGAACCTCTCCTAACAGGGCCTTCATTTTCCTAGAGGCCTTTGGTGGGGGTGCCTTAGTTGCCTTAAGGTAGGGTCAACCCTGCCTTACATACTTGGGCACCTGGGCAATGTCCCCTCGGTTCCTGGGCTGTATGGTAAATTGATTTTACCATACCCCTAACCAAAACAATACCCCCTATGTATGTTAGTTATACCATACCACCATGTATATGGCCAATACTCTTAAGTATTTGGGCACCTGACATCGTCCCCAAGTACCTTAGCATTATGGTGCAGGGGTTGAACTTTATCCCTAAGAGCATTCACAGCAGTATGGTCGTGCGATTGCTTATGTGGATGAAACTGACCCTCTTTTTTCTCAACTGACCACCCAGTAGTTGGGTCATCTTGCTTAACTGGCAACTTTCAAAACAAAAAAACCCACCCTGAGGGTCAATTTAGAGACCCACGGGGTGAGTTGTTAAAATAATTATGTCGCGCAATTCTAAACAATGTGGCACAAGGAAACTAATAAGAAGATACCATGGATCATGATTTGATTGGCTGAATATGCCACGCAGTTTAGATTTGCACGGTAGACCAACTGTTGGGATGGTGCTATGTGTATGGCTCATATTTAAAGGGTGGCAATGGCTATTACTTGCCACGTAATTCAGAACTACATGGCTAGGTCTAGAACAACTCTTTATTTCCTCATAAAACCATATCCACACCCCATTTCTCTTTAATAAAATTTCCTAATCAAACTAAAGTAAAGCCATGTCTTCAAGCTCTCAAGCAAGCACCCAATCCAATTCTCAAAGCCACTCTCAACCCTCCTATCCAAGCTAATAATCTAACTTCTATCCCTCCCAATTCATGCACATTTAGTTCGTCACAAATGTCGAATCCTTCCCAATATCATGATCAACACATTCGACAATTGTTCTCGTCACTCGACTCTCCTAGTCCCTCACAATTTGATTTTAAAAGAACAAATTCATACTCTAACTACCAAACCTACTACCCCCAATTCAATGTTCAATCAGGAAGTTAATATTTTTCCTCATAAATGAAATTTTGTGGAGGAAGTTCGTCTATCTCGCCGATGCAAGCTTCGGTTATCGTTTTGATTATTGTACCAAGTAATACGCGTGAAAAAGGGAAGACCAAAGCTAAAAGGAAGACGGCGACACTGGCACCAACACCTAATGTGGTTGAAGATTATGTTAAGGAGGTGGTTGATGATAACGTTCCAATTGATAAAGATAAATACAAGAATACGAGTCATTGGTCTGCGGATGACTTTGTAAACCTCGCATGCACTTGGTCTCAAGTTTTTTAATATCTCAAGACAAGGAACCAGCAAAAAAACCTCCCAATTTTGGTTGAAAGTGCGTGACCAATTCAATTCATTCTACTCGGACCAGTCAATGTAGCGATCATATAACGGCGCCAATTCCACATACATAAACCAGCTTAATAAGGAATGTGCGATCTTTAGAGGCATTCTTCAAGACCTTGAACACCGACAATTTACCAGTCTTGGAACAGGTGATATGGTAAGTATTTTAATTTTACCTTCATAATCTAGTTAAGGTAATGTACTCATAGTATTTTCAAGCATTTTCATATGCCCAAATGGCATACGAAACCTATGAAAAGTGTACGACAAAAATATTTTAATTTTGGGCAACTTATAAAATGTTGCCCAGGATAGTCCCAAATTAATCTAATCGGGCATCCTGATCATAATGCATCAATGAAATCATCTTATAACGTAGTCCAGGAAACTCCAACAATACCAAACCCCCCACACCTACTTCCATCACCCCTACTTCCACAATTCTAAAAGATTCTATGTACGATAATCTATCACTATATGCTTGTGGGGAACTACGTCCCGAGGTGCAAAAATAATTCAAAGTGAAAGAAACTACAAATTCAAAAATGGGTTATTGGGGGAAGAAGATGTTCAAAATGATGGTAAACATGATTTCGGTATGGAGTGAGAGGGATGAGAAGGAAAAAAAACTAGAGCTAGAGAATGTGAAGAGCAAAAGTTGGCTAAAAAGGCTAAGACACAAATGAAACGTGAAGCGATGATAGTTAGACAAAAAATGGGTAAGGAGCAAACTTTGGTCAAGGTGTTGGCAACCGACACAACTAACCTACTACCGGAGCAAAAACGTTTGATAAATAAGCAACTCAAAATTTATTCCCCGAAATTGAAGGAACGATGTCCAATTGATGAGGATAACTCGAGTGATGAGGATTAATGCAACTGTCGACTTTATTAGTAGACGTTAACTTTTAAATTGTACTTTGAATTTGATCTTGATGTACTCTTCTTTTCTTTTGGTAGTTTGAAATATATTTTCTTTCTATGAATTTGATCTTGATGTACTCTTCAATACTCTAATTTGGCAACCATAACCTAAAAAATTCTCTACTTCAACCAAACATTACAAATAAACTTTAATCAAATATTATAACTTCAACATTAAAATTACGATTTTGAAAAGAAAGTACATTAGTAACAAACTTCAAGTAGGGAAATGACATTATTCTACTCCTTTTATAGTTCCCAAAAATTATCCATGAGTTGATATCGTAAGTTGAAATAAGTCGTTTCATCTTTAATTTCATTCATCTTCGCAATGTACTCCGCCATAGTATTGAGAAGATGAATTAGATTCAAGACTACATTCATCCGCTCCATCGACCTTCTAAAATTCAAATCGATAGCTACTTGTTGGATGATGTTAAGATCGGTGGATCAAAGTTAGTCCCACATCGGGTAGAAGATATAGTTCACACAAGGATATAAGAAGATACAGACTATTAAATTGCACCGAGGCCTTTTCAGATAAATCCCCACACCGAGCCCATACTAGGTGGTCAAGGTGGGGACAATATCGGTGCAATACGGGGGCTCGGGCCCTAACAGATGAAAGTATGACGTTCCTCTTCAACGGTCATGTTGTACATAATTATGCACGTGTACATAATGTCTGCTAGATCACTAGGCTTCCAAAACCACGTACCGTAAGATAATATTTCAAACGGCGCTTGTAGAACCCTAAAAGCGTGCTCCACGTCTTTGCGGCATGTTTCTTGCATCTTTACAAAATGTCTTTTGGCATCGTTGGTCAGATTTCTTATGGTTTGAGCGATCATTTGCACAGTTCTGAACAGTGCGGCAGATATAACTCGTTAAAATTTAACCACGTGGTTACATCTCGGCCATCCATTTCTGCCGTGCAATTCTGAATTGCATTAGGCTCAGACGCCCCGGGCCAGTTTGGCACTGCTATGTAAAAATCAAGATGGGTTACTGTTGAGGCATTTTAGTCAGTTTAAACTAACCTTACTGCTGCAAATGTTCTAACTAAGTCAATCCCCTTAGATACATGAGTTGCACTATTGGCCAATGCCTCCAAGTACCTGGTTGTATCGTACGGTACGTATCTGACATAATTACAAAAATCATATTCGGTTTTGAAAGAATCAAGGTTTAAAATATATTTTGCCACCATTAATTGGTGAGCTTTCTGAAATATAAATTGTGGCAAATGTAGTTTAACATTGTGTTTTCCTTAGAGGAACCAAGAATGTGATGAGCCCTCATTAAAAGGTTTTCAATCCCAGTGGATCAAAACCCTCATTATGAAGCTTGAATGAGACAGCCTAGGAACATAACGTTAAAATGTTGGAAAACCTAGAAACATAACGTAAAAAAAAAACATGAAACCAAGACGATATTGGAAAGTTAAAAATAACTCCCTATCCTTTCACATTTTACAATTATTCTTAGTAAGTAATATATTAGTTGATGTTCAAGAAAACCCCTCTAGTTATTTGATTAATCTTCGCACAAGTCTAATCGTAAATAATCATTATTGTTTCATTCTAAGATCGAGATTTGAGACTCAAAGTTTCCTGCATCCACAATTAAGAAGCTAAACTTAAATGATGTATCATGTGTTAGGATCCAAGTTCAGTTAGGCCCACCTGAACTGGGCTTGGGTTGTTTCATTGTCCAAGTTCAGTTAGGATCCAAGTTCAGTTCAGTTATGTACTTGTGGATATTACTATTAGAGGGATTGATTTTTCTCCCTGCACGTTATCAGCGCATTTCTAGAGTTATTGGAGCTATATTGGATCTTTATCCCTTTCACTCTCTCTCTCTCAAAAGGATTAATTGCTTGACGGAGAGGTATAAATCGATAACTTTGCTATTTTGTCATTTTCATCATCATTACATTATAGATCTCATACCCAGGGTACAGATCTGAATTGAATATTGCGAAAATCAAATAAATTTTGAAGAAGAAAAAAAAAGATTTTTTGAGTAATTTTAACCGTTTTTACCCATTTTCTACCCTTGAAAGGAGATGTTTTAAATTAGATTTTTGGGCATGATTCACCCAATATCTTTCAACGAAATTATATTTGTAGTGCTCCTTGGACATCCACAATTTTAAAGGTATAATTTGTGTTCCTCGGTAAACGCCCATGTCGCCGTCAGGAACGTTGTGAAACTAAGTAGTTTCTGGCCAAAAACCTAGCAGCCACTAGGTTTAAACCTCTATACATAACTCATTACGGTTAGACCGCTGACATCACCCTTTAAGGTTTGGCTTGCTGACGTCACCTTACGTCATCCTATATCTTGTCCGGTTTTACCCAAATTCTAACCCTAACCTATACAGACCGACGACGTAGTCGGGTCCACAAATGGCTAATGCGTCATAGTTATCATTAACATGTTCAGAGCCAGAAATAGCTGACGTGGCTCCACCCCGCTAACATGGCAAGGACCAGCAACTGACGTGGCAAGACCACTTGCTAACATGGCACGGCCCACACAAGTTAACCACCACTCGCTGGCTTGGCAGGGCCCACACAACGTTGATGTGGTAGGTCCCACATGCTGACGTGGATAGGATGCGTTTCAGCTGACGTGACATACAAATCCCACATGTTATCTGACTTGGCATGCAAAATTGTGCTGATGTGGTAGGCTTCACGTATCAATTGACATGACATGTAGACCCCACGTAATAACGAGGAAGCCTACACGGCAAGGCCATATGGTATCCGACGTGGCAAAGGTAGACCCTACTTTCTGACGTAGCATGTACCCACTTGACACGTAGAAGGGGCCCAAGTGTAAATATGTTATGAAACGTGTTAGTGACGTGGTCGGACCCACGAGCAGATGTGTTAGACATGTGGATCAGACCCACAGTAACACGTGTCAGTTCAGGTCTAGTTCAACCCGGTCTGGAACATGGCCCTGATTAATCCAGACTAGGCCAAACCCAGATTCTGGATCTGAACCCAGTTCAGACCGAAAAAATTAAAAAAATTTCTATAATGGCCAAGACCCCGAGGGGGACTATTTTTTTCTAAAATTTATTTTTTAAGGGATATGCACCTATCATTTCCCTGACTTATAAGATAAAACTACAACGTTTTAGCCCACCTAGTTCCTTACGAAAAGCTAATAGAATAATTAAAAAGTGGCAAATTCTTACATTTGAAGGTACCTAAAACAAGTCATTTTGGTCGTCCAAAGTTACTAATAAGTATGACTAATGTCAATGTACTCTATTTTAAGGATTCTAGACCCTCTTAAGATAACTCGGTGCAAAGCAAGAGTTAAAAGTCTTAAAAAAACCTTCTATATGCATTCATTATTCCAAAAGCAAGTTGAGAAGCCAAAGCACTGATAAATCACAGTAAATTGATAAGCACATTTTTATGAAGAATTTAAGTCACTTTTACATGTATTTTTGGCCATCCTAAAGCCATTTTTGTCGAATTATTGCCCAGTTACCTCATTTTCAGGTTCTCTACTCTATTGGAGTCAATTTGGTAAAAAAAAAGGACAAAATTTGAGCTAAAATGACAGCAGGACCACACTGAGGTTCTACAGCAGTTCAGTAGATTTGTTTCTATCATAATTGGGCCAGTTGGGATTTTTGAAAACTAAAATCACCACCGAGATAAGAAATCTAGAGGCTGAACCTACATACAACATCTACCATACAAGCGATGCAAAACCCCAAATGAGGGGAGATTCTAGCCCCTACCCACCGCTGATCGCCACCGGCCAAGAGTATACCACCGGCGATTACCGGCCATCTGGCTTCGACTGTCACAATTTCCATACATGTGTCTCGAGGTATAATTAAGAAGGAATCTTTAGCGAATTTACAAACTTTACTGTTATAGAAGACTGTAGGGTAGTTAAGATATTTTAGAATTAGGGTTCTCTATTTAATGTTTTGTTCTTCTTCTCCAAACCTACTTTTCATTTCAGGGCTATTTTGGAGGCTAAGAACTGAGTTTGTATCACTCTTAACTTATATCTTAATTTTATGATTCATTTAGTCAATTTATATCTATCTATTGTTTATTAAGATCATGAAGGATTAATCCCCTCATACTAGATACGAGGATGAAACTCTATAGGTGTATGTTAAGATATTCTTGTAGGGAATATGTCTGACCTAGATGTCTTTAATCACTCTTTGGGGTTGTTCTTCAACTTTCTAAAACTCGATAAGTTAGAGGAAGATGAGAGCAGTTCCAACATGCTGAGAAATCGATGTTCTGAATAAGGAATTGATTTCTCAGACTACTTAATAACCTCTAAACCTTGGGATTGTTCTTATTTTTACAAAAGGAAGAATAAGTCTTTGGTCAGAAACCTAGAGTTTGGGCTTAGACCTTGACGGATTGAGCTCTCTGATTTTTTCTTCATTGAGAGATCAAAAAAGAACTCTAAACCTCTTGAATTCGATTCAAAAGAGAGAATTCAAGGAGAAGACTAAAATAATAATAATTAAAACCTAATATGTCAATATAAGGCCAAATTTGAAGGTCTAGATATCATTAATATATAAATTTTGACACCTAGTTTAACATAGATTTTTGAGAAAATAAAACCCCATTTCCCCTAGATTTCAGTTTACCTAGAATAATGTACCTCTTCATGGATTGACACCTTACTTTCCATTTCCTATATTAATTAGCTAATTAGGATTTTGATTAAATGAACGACAGCCTATCAAATGGTGCTGCTACCAGGGAGGTAATAATATTTTTTATAATAGATGGAAATCTTAGATTATGTTTAACGTAGGATATATCTAATTTTTAGTTTTTGTAGGTTAAATTAGTCGCTGCTAGAATAGGAAATTCAATGTGATTGACTTTGAATTAGGGTTTACTAGACCTTAGGAACAATTGGAAAAAAAAACTTTAGAGATAGGGACCCTACCAACCAGCGATCGTCGGCAGCCCAAGGCTTGCCAGCAGCTATCGCCCCCACTGACCTCCCCTAACTCCTAATTTTTTGTACTTTGTTCCCTTGCCCCTATAAAGTTTAAAAAATTTTGATCAGCGCATTATTTTTGTTCTCTCAGGTTGCTGAAAAAATCAATCTCTGTTTTGAACCTCCCTCAATTTTTAGGCTTCAAAGGTATATTTCTTTAATGCGAGTGATGGAAAGGGCTAAAAGGTTGTTGTACCCCAGCATAGGACTAAATTGATCTATTTAATTTTAGTAGTTAAAATAAAAATAGGAGAGATAATGAGAAAAAAGTATACCTAGAAAAACTAAAAGAATATATCTTTAACTTTGTTTAATTTATTATATTTGTGGTTAAATTTATTTTAAAATGCCATTCATGCACACTGATTGGAATTCTTATGCCCAAGAAGTTATTAATCCTCAACAATCTCAATCATGTTACAGTCAATGGTACCACCCTAACCCTGTTATACCCACTCTTTCCAACCAAACACTCAGTTTGGTTCACCTAACCAATATCCAAATACCCAACACCAAGATAATCAATTTCATTACCAACCTGACCAATACATCTCTACCCAATCCAACTATTGTTTCCCATCTTTCCCAAGCAATTTATTTGGGACATGTGATTTAAAGAAAACATCGGCTAGTTGTATTAAACCCATGCAAAAGTGTATACGCATGATGGATCAAATGAATGTCAACACACAAATATCACAAGGTTTAATAATAGTCACTCTCCTAGATAAAGACTCAATCACTCAATAAAGATACGATTGTTCTCTCAATACCCTTAAAAGAGCAAGAAAAGTTGCCTAATACCACAGAATGATAGTTCAATAATACTTTGACCCAAACAACATCGCCCCAGGTTGTACCTTCACTCAATGAGTAACAATAATTTTCGACTATCCATATTAAAATACCATTCTTCGATAATGATGCAGATCACCAAGAAGAATATCTTAATTCCAACGTTTATGGCCTATGTACCGAAGTGTTTAATAAGGCCCTTATAATGGACATTATTTAATGGATAACCCCCGATAAGTTGTCCCAATTCCCACATATCCTAAGACCACCTCACATACCTGAAAGTTAGAATGATAATCATTTCTCACTTGATCTAAACCATGATAAATTTGAACATTGTCAATATCCTCTTACATCTCAAGATGCAAAGGATGTTCCTAATGATAACATTAGGGAAGATAAAATATTAAATATCCATAATGAGACTGAATCTAAAAGTCAAGAATATCTTGAGAATGTCAATGATCACCTTCAACGTATCTGATACATGATGACCCAAATAAGTTTAGACTCACTATTCGATTCTCAAATGACTCTCGAGGACTACCAGGACTTAGAGGATGACTTAGAATATAACGCATGTCTATTAGAGAATGATATCTACGATGTCTACTTGAATAAGGATAGATACCAACTTACCAAGGTCAGCACCCTTCCCATTTAGGTACTCGAAGATTGCCAGTAGGTTAAAAATGTTATCATGACTAAGAATGAATATTTTACCAAAGTCTATAATGATTTCTCAGATGATCATGATGAAATAATCATAAATACTCTAACATGTACATCTCCTATCGTTGAACAAACAGTTATCTCATTCGCAACCTTGCTTTTATCGCCATTGTCACCTTCATCAGTACTACCTACCAAAAATTCCCTACCTCCAGTATCAGCTGAACTACACGAGGGTACCATAACCATGATTAATTTTGATGAATTATACGAGATTGACAATGATTGCAAAAACCTTATAAACAAATGTGTGAATTATTTCCAAGATAGGGATGACCCCATAATTTAGAAAGTAATATAGCCATTTCTAACTACAACTAAGTCTCAACATTGCCACGAAATTGAACCGAAACATGATAATAAGCAAGTCGATTCTCAAGAGGGAACATGTGACCTTATGACCAATAGTACAAAATGCCCTTTAGAAGTTATAAGTTCAATGTTGAAAGTCTTTATGGTGCCTACATCATCCCCACGCATTCATAGTTCCATATTTTTTTCATACTTTTTCATCCCTTCAAAGAAAATATCTTTTTGAAAAATTATGATTTTAAGAATGTTTCAAAGGTTGATTTCGCCAAAACCATATGTCACATTTTTAGGACTATTAATGATAGTACAGAGGTTTTGAAGGTTCTCTAGAATAATATTAACCTAGGCAAGCTATCTTTTAAATTAAGTAATATATTGAGGAAATATATATTTTAAATAATCTCATATAATTTTAGTGGACAACGTGATAATTCTATGATTCTAGAATTATTCTGCGAAAAAATATTAACTATGTGTCTGAAAAAATTATTATCTAAATTAGCCCATTTCTTATGGACTATATCTATATCCATGCTACAGTTGAAAGGAATGACCATTCTGGTATGCTTTGACTCTTGAAAGAGAATCTGCAACCAGGATAGTTCATTGTTTATTTACAATGTACTCCTTTGACCATATTGCAAAAATCAAGTTTGGGGTACATTATTCTAACTGAAGACGTTAAAGTTAGCACTTATTGGGAGGCAACCCAAGTGCAAGGGATTACCTATGTGACCCCTAGCATTTTAGATTTTAATAGTTTATTTATTTAGTATTAGGGCTATTTTTTTGTAAGCTAAAGTTGTCATTAAGAGCATACACCATGATGTACAATATTAAGGGTTTAGTAGCATTCCCAAAGCTTCTAAAAGATGAGAACATAAGAAAAAGTCAAGTATACCCCTCTACTTTTAATTTGAATTCAAAAGCCAAGCGTTTGAACTTCCTACTCAAATCTTGGGAGGAATCCTAGGAACATACCCATGTGATTTATTTCACATGGGGACATGGGTTAAAAGTTGGTCTCCAACTACTCAACCCTAGGTTACATTATTTACGAGAATACCCCTCTCCTATTCAAAATTGAAATACAAGAGGTTTTCCCTAAAAATACAAGGGGGGTGTTCACCCATTCTACATCATTTTCATCTTTTCTTTCTCTCACAAGCACCCCGCAAGAAGTAGAGCACCAACAGAGACGGCCCACCAATGATCACCGCTAGCCTTAGGCTTAGCACCAGCAATCGCTAGCTACTGACATGGTTGGACTCACATCTTCTTCTTCTTCAAAATTAATTACTCCCTCACAACTTCATCCCAAGTCAGAATGGGTAAAGAATTTGTCTTGGAAGAGCTCAATGAGAGAATAATGGTCGAAAATGCTCCGTTCTACAATGCAAAAGGTGTCCGTTATAAATGGAGATCGCTTTACTATGCGGAGGGACACAAGTATTGTCCGAAGCTCATACATTGCTTCTATAAGAACGTCTCAAATCCAGACATGGATATTTGCATGGTACAATTCAAATGGGGAGATCACCACTACACTCTCACGACTATCTCTAACCTCACCAACATCGTGTAGAAACTCCCTAGTTTCAATAACGAGGAGATCTCTAGATATCGTGGCTACGACACAGTGTTAGATGTGCCGTATAGCGAAGAGTTCGACAATAATGGAATTAAGGCGAACACTCTACACCGCAATTAATTTGCGGTGTACAAATGGTACGTTACCAACATCCATCCTTGTCTCCGCTAGACCGACGCCTACCACACGTTCCTTCAATTCCAATTTTTCTTCCAAAAGGGGGATTCTTCCTACAATATACTCCAGATCATTATGGAGTCGATGATCAAGGCGATACCAAAGGTAAGAGCTCCAAAGACTGATCCAATAGTCTTCCCTATTCTCATTACAAAGTTCATCGCCACCATTGACCATCTCATCGTCACTAAAATGGCATCGGTGAACATCAAGGAAAAGAATGCACGAGTTCTTTGGGAATGTATTGATCCAGGAGGATCTAAATAACCTTTTATATTCTACATTTCTTTCTCAACGCCGATAAAACCTATGGAATTTACGTGAGCGAGTATACAAACGAACGGGATTAAGGAATTTTTAATCATTTCGATATAATATTTTCCCCTATGACCGATCAAAATTAATCTCAATTTGAGTAGGATTAACTAACCTAGTTCGAGGGTTTTCTCCTCAAAATCTCAAACTATTCTTATTTTGTTCTTAGATTATTTTAGAGTTCTGTAACAAATTGTGGATTAAGTGGTATCAAAGGAGATAATAATGATCATTTGTAGAGTAATTGCAATTTATGGTCTCAACGCGTGACCGATCAAAGCAATCTGGTAAAGAACTTAGGCATCTTTTGAGGATTCACAGAAAACCCAATCAAAAGAAGAGGAAGGAGATTGGGATCGGGATGATTGAAAATAGTGAAGAACCAGGAAGTAGCAGCGATCGCATCATAAAACTTGAGGAGCAAGTTTCAGCCCTTGCAACTACAGTTACAAAGTTTTATAAGGGATGTCTGCCAACAAAAACTCTACGTCTTTATCTTCTAAACGACTAGATCATGTAATGAAGATGAAGGTTGATGAGATAGAAGTGAAAGGTACTGAATTTGGGGAATCTATAGAATTTGAAGCTGAGGAAATGCTGATGCTGGTAAGTCTATGAATCCCATGAAAATCTTAAGATTGATTTTAAAATCGATATCCCAGTTTTTAGCGGATATGTGGATGCCAAAAAATTGATCAATTGGATTGATAGATTAAAAATGAATTATGCAATCTATCAATATTCTAATTCCCAAAGGATCAGTTTCGTTACATTGAAGTTTTTGAGTCATGCCCTTACATGGTAGAGATCCTATCAAAATTGCCACGATGTATTAAAACTGACTTGGAAGAAATTCAAGGAGTTGGCTCGAAAATAGTTTTATCCTATTGGGCTTGAGCAGGATCGACGGCTTAAGTGGCAGTACTTTCACCAGAAATTTGAGCAGTCTGTGCAAGTGTACACTACTAAATTTCATAACCAAGCCCTAGATTTGGGTATTGATGTTGATGAATACAATTTATTCATGAACTATATAGGAGGTCCTAAAGAGTACATACAGAAAGAACTGAAACGGTTCATCATTGAGACGATTAAAGATGCTATTGTGAAGACGATTGCTATAGAAGGCAAAACCCTAAAAATCAAAACGTAGGAAGACAATCAGAAATCTAGGAACAAATCTAGTTGGTAGAATAGGAAAAAGGGTGAAAAGAGTGGAGATGGTTCAACTTTGAAGAAGAACTTTTGCAATCATTGCGGAATTAGTGGGCACAATAAAGAGAATTGCTGGAAACTCCACCCTTAACTCAGACCGAAGGAGGAGAAGGGTAAGTAGGAAAAAAAAACATTAGCGGCGCAAATTATAAAAGATCTTCTGGAAGTACGAAAATTGGAGATCAAACTTACTTTTATGTTCAAGCAACCTACATGTCTATAAAAAGCAAGTCGTGAAGAACTTTTCTATGTCGGCATACAGGTTAAGCAGAGTGTTGTAGAAAATATTATTGATCATGTAAGTTAGACGAAACTGATCTCTGACGCGGTGGTGGAGAAGATGGGTTTAGATACGACTGCTCACCCTAGACCGTATGCATTGGGTTGGGTTCAGAAAAATGTAGAATTGAAAATCATGAGGCAGTGTACTTTCATATTTGCTATCACTAATCATTACATTTATGAGGTTACGTGTGAGCTGGTTCCCCTGAATGTATATCAGGTTATTTTTGGCTGTCCATATCAATGGGACAGAGATGTTATCCAATACAGGAGAGCTCGAAAATATCATTATATAAAGGATGGGAAGGAGTTCCACATAAATATTTGAAGCGAGCATGCTACAACACAAAATTTTGTAACGGCGACTCAGGTTAAGAGGTTAATTAATGGAAGTGGGAGATTTGCGTTGTTGGTGATACGACCAGTTGAGCAGAGTACTTTGGCTAGCATTTTGTTTACCGTGGTTTTTCTCCTAAGCAACAAACCGAGATTGGTAAGTTGTAAGAGGAGTTTGTGGAGTTGTTTCATGGTGTAAAGGGTATGCCTCCTAAGAGGATAGTAGAGTATGATATTCAATTGGTAAGTGATATACCCTCACCAAATATAGGGTTGTATCATACCTCTATCAATGAATCTGAGGAGATTAATACATAGATATAGGAGCTTCTAGAGCAAGGAGAAATTTAGCCTAGTTGTTCGCCTTGTGGATCTAAAGTTTTGTTGGTACAGAAGAAGGACATGACATATCAGATGTGTATGGATATAGGGCGCTCAACAAGATTACAGTGAAGAATCGGTATCTTTTACTGAGGATTGATGATCTATTGGATCAGTTGTAAAATGCTCAATATTTTATAAAGTTGAATCCTAAATCAGGTCACCACCATGGTAGAATCCGTGAAGAAGACACATGGAAATAACCTTTTAAGATCGAAAAAGGGCTCTTCGAGTGGATAGTAATGTCGTATGGGTTTCGTAACGCTCTAGCTACTCTCATGCATTTGATGAATGAGGTACTTCGTGATTTTATTGACAATTTTATTATTGTATATTTAGATGATATCTTGATAAATAGTGCTACATGAGAGGATCATGTTATTCACATACGAAGGGTGTTGGAAGTGTTGAGGGCAAAAAAGCTATGCCTTAATGGGAAGAAGTGCAAGTTTAGGAAGGAAGACCTTGCATACCTTGGGTCCATTGTTGAAGGTGGCAACCTGAAGGTAGATCAAGAGAAGTTTCAGGTCATTACTAATTGGCCTAGCCTTCAATCAGTAACTGAAGTTAGGAGTTTCACGGACTCGTGTCACTATCTGTGTAAGCTCATCAAGCATTTTTCACAAATTTCAGTACCTTATATTCTTTGACAAAGGCAAATCCAAAGTTTAAGTGGGGCGCCAAGAACGTGGAAACTTTTCATCAGTTGTTGAAATGGAAGATATCGGATGAACCTATGTTAGCATTGCGAAATTTATAAAGACCTTTTGAGGTAAAGACCAATGCATCTAACTTTGCTTTAGGGGAAATGTTACTTCTGGATGGAAAGCCTGGTATATATCACTATGAGATGTTTAGTAGACCTGTTCTAAACTATTCGAGTTATGATAAAGAGCTCTACTCATTACATCAAGCAGTAAAGCATTAGAGGAGTTACTTATTGGGAAAGAAAGTTGTGGCTCACTTAGATCACAAGCCACTTCAGTTCTTAGCTATACAGTCTAAACTTCAACAATCTCGCCATATGAAGTGAATGTCGTACCTACAACAGTTTACTATCATTATCAAGTACAAGAAGAGAGTAAACAATAAGTTGGCTAATATGTTATCTCGACCGCCACAACCAGTAAGTTCCGCATTGCTGGTTGCTATGAAGATTCGGCCTATTGTTCCTTCTAAGTAAGTTCAAGGGTATGGCATAAGCACAAAGTTTGGGGTGGTTTACCAGAAACTACTGTAAGAGAAGACTTATGAGTACTAGCTAAATGATGGTTTTATATACCATGGAAGTTTACTGTGTATACTAGAAGACGGAGTTCATTTATAGTAGATTCATGAGGCAAATAATTCTAGAGTTGCAGATCATTTTGGAGTTGAGAAGACTCTATTTTAATCTGAGGCGTTATGCTTACTGGCTGAAGATGCATATAAATGTTGTTTAGACAGTTTATAGTTGCATTTTATGCAACACCTCAAAGCCTTCTAGTCGAAAGTTAGGGTTGTATCCTTTACCATTACCTAGCCGACCGCGGGAAAGTATTTCAATAGATTTTATGGGTGGTTTGCCTGTTAAAAAGTCAGGGAATGATTATTTGTTTATTGTGGTATATCGCTTCAACAAGATGATAATCATTATTCTAAGCCAAAAGACAGTCATAGGTGAAATAAATGTTACCCAGGCAGTTCATGGTTGCATTTTATGCAACACCTCAAAGCCTTCTAGTCGAAAGTTAGGGTTGTATCCTTTACCAGTACCTAGCCGACCGCAGGAAAGTATTTTGATAGATTTTAAGAGCGGTTTGCCTGTTATCAAGTCGGGGAAAGATTATTTGTTTATTGTGGTATATCGCTTCAACAAGATGATAATCATTATACTATGCCAGAAGACAGTCACAGGTGAAGGAACGGCTAAGTTATTCTTCTTTCATGTAGGGAAGTACTTCGGGTTGCCTTCTTCTATTATTTTAGATCGAGATAGTCATTTTTATTTTATTTTGACATTTTTTGAGGTCTTAATGGGGGATGATAGATACGAAGTTTACAAGGAGTAATACCTTTCGCTCGTAGACAGAGGTCACTAATAGGACGTTGGTATACTTACTGAGGGGATTCCATTACAAGTAACCACAAACTTGGGATAAGAGTCTACCTTATCTTCAGTTTGCTTTTAATTGAGCAATACATGGTTCTACGCTGAAATCCCCTTTTGAAGTATGTTTAAGGTACTTGCCTCAAAGCCCTTTTGATATTGCATTCAGTCTTTGAGACAAACAGGTAACAGGGAAAGAAGAGGAGGAACATGCACAGGCTTAACTCTTCTTGGAGAGGATCAGTGAGGTTCATAGTGAGCTTGAAGCACAATTGAAGAAAATTCAGCTAAAGTACAAAGCGCGACATGATAAGCATCAGGTCGAGTGTACTTTTGGAAGGGTAACTTGCTTATATGGTTACATTTGAGTAAGGAACGACTAAAGGAGGAAGGGAAGAAAACCAAGTCTATCCACTATGCTCTGTTTACTATAGTCAAGAAGATTTGGTGACATTGTTTTTCAGCTGGATTTGCCACCATATATGTAAATGTACTCAATCATTAATGTCGAGCACTTGAAGCTATTTTAGCCATCTCTACTGGATGAATACTCCACAATCAATACTCGCCTATCTTTGATTGATGATTTATAGATTGAACGTGAAGATTCGTTGAAGGAGGATGATATTTTAGAGAGGAAGACGACTACAACAAGAAAAATAAGTATCAAGTCGTTTTAGATTAGAAGATAGAGCAAGCTATATAGCAAATCAAAGTGGTATAGTCATGAAATAGGAGCTTCTGAGTTCCCTCATCTCTAGTTCTAGCTTGAGCAGGAGCTTAAGGCTCCTAAGAGGGGGAGCCATGATCTAGGACGATCTAAATACCCTTTAATATTTTGTGTCCATTTCTCAATGCAGATAAACCCTAAGGGATCTACGTGAGAGAGTATGCGAGTGAACAAGATTCAGGACTTTTCAGTCATTTTAGTGTAATATTTTCCCCTACGACCGACCGACTTCGATCCCAGTTTGAGTAGGATTAGCTAACCTAGTTCGAGTTAGGATTTTATTGTAATTCATAGAACTGTAGGTTCACTCTATAAATAGGTCGTATAACCCTAAAAGGGGCAAGTCTTTCACATTGTAATTCTTTTCAGAAGATACAAAAAGGCACAAAAGCCTAGCTAAGGGTTTTCTTCTCGAAATCTCAAACTATTCTTATTTCTGTTCTTTGATTATTTTAGAGTTCTACAAATTAGGAATTAAATGTGTTCAAGAGCCATGGACATGAGCATGAGTGTTGGACCCTAATGAACCAACCCGCCCTATTCAAGAAGAACGTGAGTGTACTCTAATCCTCATCATCCCTACCGAAGATGATCTCATTCACATCGGAGACCTCACTACTCGTAATACTATAGGGATCATGGCAAGAGTTTGTCCCACTCTTGGAAAGTTTCTCTAGATGAACCACAAGATGATCAAGACCGTCGAGAAGCGACAAAAAGATATCTTCGACATAGCCTCTCACACAGAGACATTCTTCAAAGTATGTCCTAATGCAACGCGGCGAGACCTTCTCAGTCCCCTCTGTCTTGCCGTCGCCACTCCACAAGCTCACGGAGCGAGGATTAGACCCTTTTATCTTGTTTTCTCCTTTTTAGGATTGTGTCTAATTTGTTTTTTATTTTTGATGAAATGTTAGGAAGAAAAACAAAAAAAAACAAAGTGTCGTGTATTTCTTTTCTGTTCAATGCATGTCATGTACCCCTTTTTAATTAAATAAATGAATTTTCAAGTCCTATCTTAACAATATGCTATATTCAAATCATGATATTTCAAAGCCTAAATATGGGTAAACATTATTTTCTCACTCAAACATCGGTAAACCTTAAAACTGACAGCTTTTCACATTCTACTTCAATAGGTTGTAGAGGTTGGCAAATAAGGAATTAGACAAAGATCAAAACTTTGAAGTCGTAGATACTTGAATCCTCTTTCTACATAAATTGATTTTTCCTCATTCTGGTCAAAATTAAATGAATTATTAATGTTTTACTCAACAACAGTCCAATAAAAAATGTAAACTATGTATCCATATGTTTGCAAAATTTTGAGGCTTTAAGACCATGGTTTAGGAAAAATTCATACGCTCACATTCAATAGTTTTTCAATACCTTTCTAAATTGTCCTAGAACTTTTTTTTCAAACATGCTATTTTTGAGTTATGACCCCATGCATTTTGGGTGTCGTTAAGTAAGAACTTGGTGTCCTCACCTTACCTCTTTCCTAATATTTCACTGTTTGATCTCTTTATATATTGCATATCCATTCACCACTACGTAAAAAAGAATAAAAAATGACTTTGCAAGTCGGTCGTTTTTGTCTAAAACGACTTGGTTTTTTGTTGAAATTAGATTCTTGTTTTTTGCAGTAGTTTTTTGTTCTCAACTTTTACTTGAGTCGTAATATTACGATTGAAAGTTAAGTTGTAAAAATAGTTATTTTTTACAATTTTTGCAACACAATAGAACGTCGTTTTATGCGTCACAATTAAATAACATAAATAAAATTTGTAATATTCGTCGTATTTATCGCAATTTGCAACTGATATAGTTGTTGTTTTATTGGTCAAATTATAACAACTCGGCTATAAGTCGCCAAATACTTAACATTTTTTTCATTTTTGCGACTAACATGAGGGTCGTATTAAGCGTCATACAAAACACGACATAAATAAGGGTTGTTACAATCACCGTTTTTGATTAAACTTTGTAACACATAAATACGTCGTATTATGTATCACATGAAAAAATGACTTTGATATACGTTATAGGTACTACCTTATTTTTTGCATTTTACTAATTTTTTCGTCGTTTTTTGCGTCTCAGGTAAGCCCTCACGAATTTTAAATAATCAAACAGCACAATCAACTAACATATAAAACGATAATGACAAACAATTTTTAATAAAAAGAAGATAGTGACAAACATATAAACCTGCAAATCCTGAGAGAACTTTCATACTAGCTTTTACATCAAAATAATATACTAATGCTAAACAAACAAAACTCATGAAAACTTCTTTCATTCATGAATAAACAATAAAACATCCAAGTACAAGCATTCAATATGAAATTTTGAAAAGAAACTAAGAACATAAGAAAGAAAAAGCAAAGGATGATGACTTTATCTGATAATAGCGTAGAAGTTCAAAATAAATATAAATTAATCAACAATGCGTAGTCCTCAAATATTTTTATAGAAAGAAAAAAAAAACAGTTCTTACCCTATCAGCCCTATCATCAAAGGATTTTGGGTTCTTCATTCTATTAATCACTGGCTTGACTGAATCCATCTCCTAACGTTTAGCATTTAATGCATCTCAAGTGACTCTTTCCTCTAATCTAGCAGCTTCAAATTTATCACGATACTCGCAAGTTAAGGCCTAAACATGAAAAACAATCCAACAATGAATATAACAGATAATGAGCAACCAAACAATAAATTTGTATATACAAAAGAATATGCACTATTTTCGGTTGGATTGCATCCCTAATTTCATCTCAGCGTCTAGTATGATCTTCAACTTGTAGCTGAGCAAGTCTTATATGATCTCTAATTTTATTAATGTATGAAGAAATTCTAATCAATTAATGAAATAGTGATTGTATCACCTCTTCCTCTACCTTCGGTCCCTCTAAAGTATTAGATCTTAGATTACGGCTTATTATATTTTCATGAACATCATAGTTCTTAAATTTCAGCTATTTATAAGAGAAAAAACTTACATAGTAGAAATTACCAGATAATGAACTCTATTCCAGTTGCCATTGCAGGTAGGAACCCACCAAGCTACAGCCACCGCCATCCTGAAAAAATTAACAGAGTTACTATTTAGATCCAAACCTCTAAAATATCAATCTCTAACTAAAATATCCAACAACTACATAAAAGGATAGCTATCAGGTTTGGTTTTCTTGTGTTTGTGGACCATAAAATCTATCTTTATCAAAAGGTTTTCATCTCCTTAGTACATCAGCCAAGACATTACAGAACTCTGACAAACTCTTTCTAGTCTTCAAACCTTTCCTCTTCTTCTCTGAAGGGTGAAGACCAAAATTACTTGCATCTATTGTACCCTGCCAGAATTACTCTCTTCCTACCAGAATTACATATAGGCTTAAATATGTTGCCTTTTAATAAGAGTAGAATAGATAAAGCTAGTCCTAGTCTCGATATCAAATAACCAACAATTTTTTTGCTTATATATTAGGCTCGTTGTCTACAAATAGATTGCGGTGAGATATCAAAGGTTAACAAGCTTACCACCTCTTACAACAATTTAGGGAGTTACACAAAAGGTCAGTATACCGCGCATGCCTAAAAAAGGTGTGCATAAAATTTTTACACTAATGTATGGCTAGTAGGACTATTTACCCGAAATATAAACTTTTCGGACTTTTTTAACGTTATAAGTTCATTGGGGGGAAAATTTTGATCTCTCTAAAGAGATTAAAAATTGACCTCTTCTAATCAAAACTTACCATTGGCATGAGAGAGAAATATTGAAAACTAACTTTACTCCACAAGTTAACACCATTTGGGATCCTTTTTTAACTCCTCTATTTTTATTAATTAATTAATTAAAATGTTATGTTTGCTATACTAGTCTTAGGTGTTGGATGTTATTATGAGACCAACAAGCGAAGATGTGTTCAGCAAACTCATTTTTAAAGAATCACCCATACAGGTCTTTGTATGTGTGTAAGCAATAACTTCTCTAATGCTGAAGCTCTTGCTCTTGCTCTTGCTCTGGAAACAGACTTAAAATCATCCAAAAAAATAAAGCTCAAACTACAATGCTCTCCTGTTGTTGAAAATACTTGCTTACTGAAAACATCTCCATTACCAGAGGGTACATAGACTAGAGAGGGTTACCATGCCATACTCTAGTCCTGCTAGGTTAGAGCATCTCCACAGGCAGAGGAGGTTAGAGGGATTAACTTCTTCAATTTCTCTAGGATAAACTGGTGTGTTATTTTTAATGTTAGTAAACACTAGTCAAGCAAGCTAATAAGTGACTGCACTCTCCTAACCTTGACATTCTGGACTTTAGTCTCATGTTTAACCATAAGATACTATTCTTTTGCAGTTTATCTCAAGGACCATATGCTTCTGTATGAGAATCTTAATGTTTGAGTGAATATTTATCTAGTTCTGGTTGATGTTTGTAGAAAGACCTTGGTCTGGGATTTTTAGGTTTAATTTTACATGTTCGTATTATCATTTTTATCTCTAAAGGTTTCTTATGGAGTGAAACCACTACAAGAAAAAACACTTATAATAGCATTGGAAAAACGCTATCAAAAGCTGCGATAGCATTTTTTCGACCGCTCTATTCTCCCATGGTATCCTTTTTACAATAGCATTTTTTTGAACGCCATTAAATAATAGTATTTGAGCAATGCTATCAATTTATTTTAGATGACGTTTAGAAAATGCCATAGTTGACTTTCTATAGCAATGCTATAATGCTATCTATTGTCTTTTCCATAGCATTAGAAAAATGCTATCTATTATCTTTTCCATAGCGTTTGTATAGTGGTATATATTATTTTTTCCATAGCATTTTTCTAATGCTATCTATTGTCTTTTCCATACCGTTTGTCTAATACTATCTATTGTCTTTTCCATAGCGTTTGTGTAGTGTTATATATTATCTTTTCCATAACGTTTGTCTAATGCTATTTATTGTCTTATCCATAGCGTTTGTATAATATTATCTAATTGTCTTTTTCATAGCGTTTGTCTACAGCTATCTATTATCTGTACCATAGCATTTTTCCAATGTCATCTATTATCTTTTCCATAGCGTTTTTCTAATGCTATCTATTATATATACCATAACATCTTCAAATACTATATTTACTCAATAAATTAGTAGTAGAAAATAATTATAATGTTCAATAAACGTTATCATTAACACTTTATAAATTACAAAAATGAAATTAATATTTCATCAAATAAATAAAAGTCACAACTTTATTATAAAAAGGGCTTTGATACAATAAAAGTTGATCTTATAATCATGATATTCAAGTCTTCACCAAAAAAAGAAGAAAAATAAAAGAAAATCCCTTATTATCTATGTACAATGGCCAAAACACTGTAAGAAGTCATTTTCAACTACGCCTCCATCATAAACTGTATAAAAGAAACGAAAAGGAGTGTAAGCAAATTAAATAATAAATACTAAACCAATCATACCATAGTTAATCCGAAAATGAACACTAATCATGAATCTTACTTTAAGCTTTCATATATAAAGATCAGTTATAGGTCTACTAATGTATAAGAATTGGATTATATAAGGATGCAGTGACGGAGATTAAATAGTTAAGTTATAAGGGTTTATTATACCTGAATCAATCATCTTTCATAACCACGTATTTCTTGGGCCATGTAATAAAATACTTTAAAGCACCACCAATTGTAGTTGCATCATTTGTCGCTCTCCATAACGGGAATAAAGGGTTTACGACATTCGTAACAGCAATTTTGCATACATTAGGCCCAAGAATTTGATTATGCAACATGCATTTAGGATCTTCTGTCACCCACTGTGCATGAGCAACAACAACCTTAGAGCCTTTCCAACTTAACAATTATACAATTAGTGTTTTTAGCCTTTCTTTTACATTGTGCCTGAAAAGAAAAATCTTGATTATATTTGTAATTCTTTATATATTATATGGTTATATAAACTTGGAAGTGCTAAGATTTTAACTATATTATATACAGTGGTCTCTCTATAGATAAATCATAGCTAGATATTTCATGAAGAAGCTTGGTATAAATTATATTAGAAGATGTGTTACAAAGGCAAGGCTAGCTCTAGTCCTCCTCTTTAAAAGAAGCTTGATATATTATTTTAAATTATATATCTAATAAAAAAGTAAGCCCAAAAAGGAAAGGGTTTACTTGGGGGGTAGACGTTTGTGTCTGTAATACTTCCTCATCCGCTACACTTCGTACCTCCGATACACTTTGTGCCTGTAAAATGACAAATGAAAGAAATGAGAAATATGTAGAAAAAAAAACTAATAATAGTATTTATAAGAGATCACTTTGTTCTCACATTATAATTTCCTTAGGAGAGTGAGTGAGGTGTATGTGAAGACTGCAAATCTCTCGTACTTTGACCCTGAAGTTCACATAAAAGACATGAAAATATCAAGAATAAACAATATTGTGTCAACTATATTCATCTATCCGTTTGAAAGATAAGCACTACATTTGTATAATCAACAGATGGATTTATCTGTTTGAATCATACAGATGCAATTCATAATCAAATTCTTACGGGATCATACAGATGGATTCATTTGTAAAATCAAATACATGCACCCTAATGTATTATGCAGCTGTTACGGGAGACTAATTATGTATTTCAAACAGATGGATTCATAACTAATGTTTCTAAGAGCAGTTATAGAAACATGCAGCTATACAAGGCAGCGCTTCTCTTTCTAACAAATGGATGTTTCTATAACTTTGTATACATTAGTCTCCCATAACATAAAATTTTAAATAGTAGCAGAAAGTCTAAATGAACATCAAAATGGACTGATATATATGTAGATACTTTGATATAGTAGATCAGATGATCAAGTCTTCTGCAGACGCCAAAATAAAACAATCACGCCCTATAAAAACTCCTATAAAAACTAACTGTCACAGCTAGTTTTACACCCATATTAAAAATTCATCAACCATCTAAGATTAGTATGCCAAATCATAATTTGGTTCAACCCATTTGACCATATCTGCCACCCTAAAACTTAGACATATCGGTTGCTTTACAAAGAAGCTTACTTCAGTTTCCTCTGTTCGAATAGAACCCTTTTTATTTGAACAGGATTTTTTTCTGTTCGAATACGTTCCACTCTGTTCCAACAGGATCATTTCCTATTCGAACAAAGGCGCATTTTCAGTTGTGTTTGGGTTTTAATCTCTCCTTTCCTCACTTTCCTTTTTTTTTTCTCTCTCCTCTCCCTAACCTATTCCCCTCCCCTCCAAACTCTAGATCCTATCTTCCCCATCACTCGAGGATTCTTCACCCGCTTCGTTGCAAGCTTCGTTCCTATCCTCGGTAAGAAATTCCCGATTCTTTTTCCGTTCTTTTCGTTCGATTTCAGCGTAGGTTTGATTTTTAGGGTTTGGGTTGATTGTCGTTTTCTTAAATTGATTGGTTGTTTGTTGTTCTTGGTGATTGTGTTAGCTTGGGAGGTGTTCTGTTTGCCGTTCCGTATATTTTAGTTGGTTTTCTGAGTTGGATTTCTGCAAGATTCGAGATTGCCTTCAATCGAGTTTTATCCCATCATTACTAAGTTTCTATACTAGTTTCTGAGTATTATTTTAGAGTGTTAAATTGGACTTAGAGCTGCTATGTAATTAACTATAATTTAACCTAGGAATTATTCAGTTATTTTGTTAACTTGTAGTTTAGGTTTGTTTGATTCGGGAGCTTGTTTTTTTGGTTCATATAGGACCCGAGCTTAGTTAGTTGAGGTTGGGTTAGTGTTCTCATGGCTTTTCCCTTGAATGTCCCTTCCAACCTTAAGAGATTGATGCGTTGAATGTAGTGACGGTTAGGTTGCTGTGTCGGTTATCCTTAGTCGGTGCAACCGAGTCCCTATTCATCCGGTTTGTGCTACTGTGTGAGCGGCAGCTGTACTGGTTTTCTTGTGTACCTGTTACATCTTATTGCTTATAATAATATTTTTTAAAACTTATTAAGATTGGATACACGAACACTCCGTTTCGGTTAACCTCCGATAGGATCCAAGGAGTCCTAAGAACGGGTTAAAAGATTTGGTGAGATTGGGAATGGCACTATCATATCTAATTCGGCCACTCAGGAGTGTGGAATGGTATGAGACAGAGTCATGGAGATCCCAACTTATTCTACGGTGAGGTTGAAATTCCTTGAAATGATACGGACTATTGCTCTGTTGGGTCGGAAACTCCCATTACCACTTTGATCAAGTGAGACCTATCCTTAGCTTGGTCGAGCTTAACCAAATCATACCAGTGTCTCCCCTTACTGATCTCTTTGAGAAATTAGACGTTAGCGGTTGATCAGCCTACTACTTAGGAATTACAAGTATCAATTTTGCAGCATCACTTCACATTGCACCTAGGATAAGTATGGGATTATCCTAGTCATCACGTCACATCATGGCATTGTATATGCTCTTATCATTAATTCTCTATCCTCTTATATTCTTGACTCTAACTCTTTTCCTTATCAACTCTTTGTCCTTTGTGATTATTTAGTATATTGCTAGACTGTATTTACCTATTTCTGCTTTACATTCATCTTTACCTCCATTTTCAGTACAAGTTTATTAGTAGGATTTTTAGTTCTGTTGGGTTTAGTGAGCCGTGGTTGGCTCACTCTCATGTTTTAACCATTTAAGAGGTTGATTAGCTTGGACTGTCGAGTGGTTGGCCAGCTCAGAGATAGATTTTGCTGCTGCAGATTTCTTTCAGCTCTAGATTTTTATAGGTATTCTCAGCATATGTCGCTAAGTTTATTTCGAGATATTGTATTACATTTTCTTCTGATGTGTATATATATATCTTTTGCTTCCGTGTTTTATTGTTAATGTTATTTCTTTACTCTGATGATTATTGCTATATGTGAATAGCCGAGCTAGAATTTGTCTACGACTTGGCTATTTGTTGGGTAGAATCTTTGGATTCCCCGACCTGCACTACTTAGAATCTAGTAATCGGTTGCTAGATTTTGGGGCGTGACAGTTAGGGGATGTCAAGTGTATACCTTACTTCTGTATCAGGTTGTACTTGGAACTAAGCAACTCAGTGATAACAATATAACAAACAAAAATTGCCCTCATATTATTTAATCACTTCATTAAAGATTCAAACCAGCTAAAGATTTCCGTGGACTGTAAATTGGTCAAGTGTATGTCATGATATGCAAATGCAAGGTTTAACGCATCCTGAATGTGAGGGATCAATTCATTTGTCTCCTATAGAAGAGTTTTCCTCTCTTTGAGAGCTTCTTTCCAATGAGTTGCACGCCCATGGATGCCTTTCTGCCTCAGAGCTTTCATGTTTTCACTTATCAAACGCATCCTGGTACGATCTTTAGGCATGTATACAAAAAGGGTTGGTGGATAAGAATCTGGGGCATTCATTTTCCCAAACACCCCTTCAGCTATCATAAGCATAACACCATTAAATATCATATCAGTAGCGAGCTCAGATACAAAGTATCCCTTTCTGACATCAATATTAAATAAGAATTTGGCATCAATATTATCTCTTTCTGATTTAAAGTAAGACTCGGAGATCTAAACTAAGGAATACAAAATGGATGAGAAAGATGACCTCAAGTACCCTACCTAGATTTACTATAACATTTACTATAGTATTGCACTAGGATTCTTTCCCTTTGGGGTCTGGAGCGGGTATCATCATTATTTCCCTTTGGGGAAGAATTCTTTGTTCAGGTTTTATTTCTTTTAGCCTATGTGCTTTCCAAGTTCAGGCTTCGTCTTGCTTCTTTGGTGCCTAAATATAAATATAGAAAGGAAGAATGAGGCGATCAAGAAAGTCTGTTTATTACTTTTATTCGATTAAGAAAAAATATTATTCCTACACTTCTGGAGTTAGAGCTTATGCATTAGAAAGATTTAGAAGAATCTATGAAAGGACACTCACGGGCGTGCACCAACTTATAATTATAAGTTCATTACTTGAATCACCACAGGGAATCTCTCTAAAGGTACCAAAAAGTAAATATTATATGCCCAGAGAATGGCCATAGAAATACTTTGGAGAAAGAAATCTTTCCCACAAATATACCGAATACCTAAAAAGGTGGGAAGGCGGGAAGGTAAATGGCTCACAAAGATTGGGAGTTGCCTGCAACTGCATTCGCTCATATGGATCCTACCTATTATGCCCTCGACTCCCCATATTCAAGCTCTAGCTCTGGATCCTTTCTGTAGGGACTTATCCCTCGAGCTAAGGACACTCGATCTCATCTGTACCTCAAGCTCTATAAGACTCGACCTCATCCAGTACCAGACTCATGATTAAACAAACGCATTAACAGTAACACGTCGACCACGAACTCAAGCAGAATGTGGATCGTCCACAACAGATGTAAACTGAACAAGTCAACATACTCAACTGCCCATGACTCCCACATTCAGGAGAACGTGTTCGAGCACGATGACAAGCTGAGAGCAGGGTCTATAAAAGGGCAGAGCTCCTAAGAAAATAGGGTGGCCAACAAAAAATTCTACACATACAATTATCTGATATATCTAGCTATTCTATCTTAGATTAACTCTTGTAATCAGATTTTCCCACACTCTCAAGCAATAATACTACTTTCACAAAATCATCCACTCGAGGTCGTGGTTTTTACCTATTCACAGGTTTTCCACGCTAAATCATCTGTGTCGAGTGTTATCTTTTATTTAATTCTTGGCATAGTAGTTATTGGTGCAAGGATCGATTTCAAGCCAGTTCGAGCTTTACGAAATTTAGTCCCTATATTTGGCGCCGTCTGTGGGAATGCACGATTTTTCCACGTACTTAAGAACCACGATTGATACTCATCAGTTGTATAGTATTCAATTATGGTTCAAGCACGTCAATCTTTGGGAACTCAGCCTGAAAGTTTGAGGGAACCTGATCGAGTTGCCGAGCTTCGGGCGAGCTTAATTACCGATGCTGAGAAACGGAGTCAGCTCGAGCGCCAGCTATTGGAAGATCGAGAACTCCACGAGAAGAAATCAGAACGAGAGCGTCAAGCTCGAGTTCTGGAGATAAAGAAGCAAGAAGCTCAGATGTTAGCTTTTCAAACAGCTCTGAAGGCATTACAGAGCAGCCAACCACCACCAGCTCTGAGAGAGCGCGAAACAATACCAACAATCTCAAGAGTTTTTATTCACGAGAGGTTAGGGGCACATGAGGTACATTGTACAGACATTTCTAAGATTCATTGTGAGGATCCACAAGTACTGATAATCTCAATTCATTTGGGACAAGAGGCACAGACAGATATCAGCAGAGATCGCAGACCTTCTAAGCAGCCCGAGGAAGTCTTGCGACCTTCTTACCGAGCCCCGCTTCCTGAACGTGTGAGCGAGGAAACAGGCAACCACGTTCCCAGACTCATACGTCAGACAATTCCGATAATTCCTGCAGCTCCGGTAATTCCAACAGCTCCGGTAGTTCCTACAGTTCCGGTAATTCCAGCAGTTCCAGCAACTCCTATCCCTCAGCATTATATTTCTCAGAAACTTATGGACCAGCGTATCAGGGAGATCGACGAAGCAACGGCTTTAGACGCGAAGGATGACTCGCACAAATTACAAGGTAGTCCAATTGCTAAAGAATTATTTGATATGAATGTCCCAACAGGTTTTCATACACCCAAGATCATCAAATACAAAGGAACCGATCCTGGTCAGCACGTTCAACAATTTTGTGACTCATTGGGTTTGTATTCTAATCTGAATCACATCCTTTGCCGGCTCTTCGCTACCAGTCTATAAGACGAACCTCTCCGTTGGTTCCACTCTTTACCGGAAGGTTCGATTCATACCTTCGAGCAGTTACAAAAAATCTTCATCAAGGCTTATGCCCACAACAAAGACAAAGAAGAGAACTTATATTCTCTTATAAGTCTCAAATAAACACATGGGGAGAAGCTCGAGGAGTTTTCCAAGAAGTTTCTCGAACTGGCTCGGAAGATCAACAATCTAGATCAGAAGACAGCCGTGTCCGCATTCACAAATGCTCTACAGTTCAATTGCAAAGCTAAAGAGTATCTTCCTGAAGAAACCCAAGACTCTTGAAGATATGATCAAGAAAGTCAACAATTACATCGATCTGGAGCGGATGATGCCCGAACTGAATAAACCTACAAAGGCAGTCCACAACACCAAGGTTTCTTCTACAGATTTCAACAACAACCACAGCTCGAGCAAACCAGGCGATCCTAAACGAGCAAAGACCAAACCAGAAAGAGACATCAATCAGAGGTCGCAGAAACCATCCAGAGCAGTCATACCAAAGTCGAATGCCAAGCTTTCCGTGATCTATCCTATTCTCCAGAAAGATAAATGTTTCCGTCCAGCTCGACATCTTGATCCAATAGCAGGTCGACCGTATTGCGAATATCACAAGATTAATCACCACAAGACCGACAATTGCTATGGTTTAAAAAAGCTCCTGGAAATCATTTTTTAAGAAAGGGAGGATGCATGAATACATCATCGATCTTCCCAACTATAAAGACGAGAGCAATCTAAAAGAAGATGGCATGGCTCAAGCAACAGAACAAGCAGAGGAGAAGCATCTATATCATCTCTACTACAGCAATATGATCGAGATCAATCAGGTTTCGAATTCCAACAGAGTCAAGCGGAGGAAGTTGAGCGAGTGTGGTGACCTTGCAGTTCAAGACAAGGAAGCCAAGCTCCTCCCAGAGTCAAGTAGTCATCGAAAGGGAATCTCCTTCGAGGACTGCGACACAGGAAATGTGAAGTATCCTCATTATGACGCACTAGTAATTATGCTCAAAATGAGGAACTTCGTAATGCACACCATGATGGTAGACACAGGAAGTGGGGTTGAGATCCTTTTCCATAGCACAATTGACCAGATGGGACTCTCAGATCAGGCCGTTCAAAGTGAGACAGACATCAGTAGATTTAATGGGTCCAAAGAAGAACGAGGTGGGAAGATCACTCTCCCGATCACAACAGGGCCTACTACTATCGACGTTATTTTCTACGTCATCAATGCCAAATCAAGGTATTTGGGGATACTAGGACGATGTTGGCTGTACAATATGGAGGCTATCCCGTCCACTTTCCACCAAATACTCTGGTTCAAGCATAACAACGGTATTTATGAAATCAAAGGAAGTCAGAAACTCTCTCGAGCTTGCGAGAATACAGTCTCACCAGTTCTCAACCATTCATAAGAGATTGCTGCATAGCAATCATAGAAGGCAGATCACCTCGATGGTCAGCCTTCTCCAGCCGAGCCCGTGGAATACGTCTAGGCCGATGGAGTTAATCGAGGTACTTATATTGGTACAAAATTAATTCAAACAGAAGAAGCTCTTATTTCTTTCCTCCAATCCAACAAAGACATTTTCGTATGGAACTTCCAAGAAATGCCAGGCGTAGACCCCTCAAAGTCTTGCCACATCTTAAACATCCGTGAAGGTGCCGCAGCAGTTAAACAAAAGCAACGCAGGTTATCTCCAAGACTCAGAGGCGAGGTGAACAAGGAGATCAATAAACTTATCGAGGTCGGTTTAATTCGAGAAGCCAAGTACCCAAACTGGATTTCTAATATCGTTGTTATTCCAAAGATGAATGGGAAGGTCCGGGTCTGCGTGGATTTTACAGATCTTAATAAACACACGCCAAAGGACAGTTTCCCTCTTCCGATCATTCATCAGATCCTCGACTCTACAGCAGGCCACGAACTCTTATCCATGATGGACGCCGCTTCGGGGTACAAACAGATTCCCCTTTTTGGAAGCAAATCAAGAAAAGACTACGTTTATAATAGAAAGAGGTCTCTACTGTTACAAAGTCATGTCATTCGGCCTTAAGAACACTGGAGCCACTTACCAAAGGCTGGTCACGAGTATGTTCAAAGAACACTTGGGAAAAATAGTTGAAGTCTACATTGACGACATGCTTTGCAAGTGCCTAAAGAAAGAAGATCACATCTCTCACCTCTCCACAGAATTTAGTATATTACGATCCTATAGAATGAAGCTTAATCCCCAAAAATATCAGTTCGGCGTTCACTCAGGCAAGCTCTTAGGTCACCTTATCAGCAAGAAAGGAATAGAAGCATATCCAGATCAAATTCAAGCTCTTCTGGACATGCCTTCACCGTCAACAAAGAAGGATGTACAAAAGCTCGCAGGAAAATTTGCAACAATCAACAGATTCATATCCAAATCCTCAGATCGATGCAGATTGTTATTTATGCTACTCAGAGGTTCTACTCAACGAGGCAAAGGTTCAAAGAATGAAGATATCGACTGGACACCGGAATGCGAAGCAGCTTTTCAAGAACTTAAAACTTACCGAGGGAGGGCCCCAATCATGAGCACTCCAATAGGCAATGAGGAACTGATTATCTACCTCGCAGTTACAGATACATCTCTCAGATCAATTCTCATTCGGCTCGAAGGAAAAATTGAGAAACCGATCTTCTTCATCAGCAAGACACTTACTCCAGCGGAAATGAGGTACTCTAAAATTGAAAGATTACTTTTAACTCTCGTTTACACCGCACAAAAACTCAAACACAATTTTCAAGCACATCCTGTCAAAGTCATGACGAACTACCCACTTCGGGAAGTATTGTCTAAAAAAGATAAATCCATAAGAGTACAGCAGTGGTCCATCAATTTGGGGGAGCACGAAATCAAATTCAAGCAGCGAATTTCCGAAAAAGGTCAAGCAGTCGCTAATTTTCTAGCAGACTTTCTAGTTACAAATCCTGACTGGGAAGAACATGATCCAGATCTCGCCGAAGATGCAGTAGATGAGATTCCACCCTCCAAATCTTTTGATGATCGAGCATCATGGATATCTCAAAAAGGGTGGAGGCTCCTCACCGACGGTTCAGCAGGACCCGGAGGGTCGGGAATTGGGATCGTTCTTATTACATCTTCCAACATCCGAATCGAGAAATCCATCCGTCTCGACTTTGAAGCCTCGAACAATGTTACAGAGTATGAGGCACTCATTCACGGTTTAGACATGGCTCTCGAAATCGGAATTACTGAAATCCCAGCCTACACAGACTCTCTTCTAATCGTTCATCACTACTCAGAACATTACAAGAAGAACGACATCATGGTCGATTATGCAGCTCTGGTTGCAGGAAAACTAAACAAATTTCACAAAGCTACGCTCGAATACCTCCCTCGAGGAGAGAATCGCCACGCTTACACCTTGGCTTACTTAGCCGGAGTATTGGGTACAGAATCGCGACACCTTCAAATCAAGGTTATTTTTAGCCTTTGTATTAATCGTACTACGATATATGCGATTAACACTGGGGGCGATGAGATAACGGAAGATGATTGGAGGAAACCCTTCATTACTTATCTCGGCCAGGATAACTTATGTAACGGGCCACTGCCAGATGATCCACTACAACGCAGACACATCATCAAGAATTCAAAACACTATACAGTCCAACAAAATGGCGATTTCTACAAACGCTCAGTCACTGGTCCATACCTCAAGTGCCTCTCTAAGGAGTTTGCCGACAACATGCTTCGAGATCTGCATGAAGGAATCTGCGGATCCCATACCGTAGGACGAGTTCTTGCTAACAAAGCTATTACCCAAGGAGTGTTCTGGCCAGGGATGCGGAAGCAAGCTGAAGAATACTCAAGGAAATGCGATGCATGTCAATACCATGGAAATCAAATTTGGGCCCCTGCCCTCGAACTCCATGCCAGTTAGGTATACTGGTCGTTCAAGCGATGGGCACTCGATCAAGTTGGTGAATTCCCCAATACTCCGGGTAATAGGAAATTTCTCCTTGTTGTCATAGATTACTTCACCAAATGGGTCGAAGCAGTTCCTCTATGGAGAACTCGAGAAGAAGAAGTCATTTCTTTCATTTGGCAGCATATCATCATAAGATTTGGTTGTCCACATTTGATCCGTATCGATAACGGCCCTCAGTTCGTTGGAGCAAAGGTCGTAGCATTTCTCAACAAACGCAACATAATCCATTCTCCATCAAACCCATACTACCCCCAGGGAAACTGACAAGCGGAGATCACAAACAAGATCATCGTAGATGGTCTCAAAAAGTGCCTTATGTTACAGAAGAAGGGCAACTGGATACGTGAATTACCTCACGTCTTATGGGTTTATCGAACTATGCCACTGAAGTTAACACAGTACTCTCCTTTTCTGCTTGCCTATGGAACTGAAGCAGTCATCCCAACGAAGTACCACCATCCTATGAGAGACCACGAGCTCACAGACGAAGAGAATGAGTTCGAATGGGCTTGCAACCTCAATTGGATCGATGAGGCACGAGATCGATCTATCACAAATCTTGGTTGATATCATCAAACACTGGAAAATTCATACAACAAACGAGTTCGCACTCGGGAGTTCACCATCAACGCTCTCCTTTTTTGCTTGCCTATGGAACTGAAGCAGTCATCCCAATGAAGTGCCACCATCCTGTGATAGACCACGAGCTCACAGACAAAGAGAATGAGTTTGAATTGGCTTGCAGCCTTAATTAGATCGATGAGACACAAGATCAAGCTATCGCAAATCTTGGTTGATATCATCAAACACTAGCAAATTCATACAACAAACGAGTACGTACTCGGAAGTTCGCCATCAACGACTGGGTCCTTCGAGAAATCCCAGATAACATAAAAGATCCACATGCTGGGAAACTAGCAGAAAACTGGAAAGGTCCTTTCATGGTCATAGGTCGAACTGGTCTGGGTTCATACCATCTCATGACGGAAGCTGGTGACAAAATTCTAAATCCATAGAATACAAGAAGATTGAAGTTATATCAACGCTAAACAGCTCCTCTGTCACTCAGTAGCATTCAATTCACCTCAAGATTTCACCTCCAATGTATGTACAAACTCTTTTCAATCATTGAAATCTCATTTTTATCACAAGAATCCCTATCAATGAAATCTCCATCCAAGGGTAAAAGCGCAGTTTATCCTAGCTCGATCCCTAAAGGTAAATAACATCTAACATTGGTAATGACATAGATAATACTAGCCTAACTCCTGAGGATACTCATACATCCGAAGGCGGGGGCCATAACAAACATCTTAGCCTGAAGATAACAAGCCTAAAGTACGAGTGAGGAAAAAACTTGCTCGCTGCCGCTAAGTTCCAATATCCAACATTGGTATCAAGGCATAGGTAATACTAGCCAAACCCCTGAGGATACAAAACCTTCGGGGCTGGGACCATAAAGAGCCTCAGCCTACGGATCAGGCCTAAAGCACGAGTGAGACGTTGCTCGCTGCCGATAAGCCCAGCTCACCAATATGGTATCAAGGCATAGATAATACTAGCTGAACCCCTGAGGAAACACAGATCTGAGGCAGAGGCCATAAAGAACCTCTTAGCCTGCGGTGACCGCCTAAAGTACGAGCAAAGATAATACTAGCTCGCTACCGCTAAGCCTCCCTGAAGTCCAAGGGTTGAAGCACAGATAATACTTACTTCTACACCCACAGACTTCATCTAATTCAAAGGGTAAAGCTAGATAATAACATCTACTGCAAGTGTGGAAATATTATTTTCTCATATCAGCATTTCAAATTATAACGCTCCTCTCAAAGTCCTACATCGAGCACTGAAGCATCAACAACTGCTACATACAAAAGGTACTTGTAATCAGAGTTTAATTCTATTTCTTTTTAACTCTGTTAGATTTTCTTGATGGGAGAATAGTCGACCTTCCTCCCACAATAGGAGTAGGTGAGACTATACTCGAGCTTCCCCCTATTTTAGTCCTGGATGCCATATATTTTGGAGCTCGTTCAGCAACAATTTCTCTCCCTCGAGCTATCTGTTCAGCCGTCGTGGTCCCAATACCACGATCCATAACACAAATTGGATCTATGCTCGAGATATCGAGTTTACATACACAAGTCCTTCCAGGGAAGCAATCTTGCATCAAATCCCTCTCGATTTGCAAGAATTTTATTTCCTCGACAAAAAATGCAACCAATGAGCTTAATTACCGTTAATGCAAAGCTTCCCCATCACATTATTCTTGTTCGTGAACTACTAGTTCCTTAAAGGCTTGGTGAGTAACAACAGTGCGCTTGTTATCCTTCAAATGACGAGCTTTCGATTCAGCCAGATCAGCTGTTAATTGATCAATACGTTCATTCATCTGCCTTGCAAGATCAATCGACTTCTGCCGAGAGTTGGTGAGATCAATACGCATATTCTCCACTAACTCTTCTTTTCGACGGAGAAATTCCTTCATCTCTCGACTCCCCTCACCAGAAGCAATTTCACCATCCCTTTTATCCAATTCAAATTTTAGATCTCTCTGATACTTCATTTTACGTACACGTAACTCCCGCTCCGATTCGGAAATTCGCGTACAGAGTTGATTAATTATTTTATTCATCTCCTTCTCACGTTGCACATCCCTCCTCACGTTTCCGCGAGCGTGGGCCAAATCTTCCACCAAACTTTTGTTCTTGGCTTGAATCAACCCTGCTCTGAGCCTCTCTCCCTTTTAAATGACACAAATCAGCCTTCACACGATCTAACCTGGCAATCAAACTATCACGTATTTGTGCAGAGTTACGCAATTCTAGATCTTTTCCCATAATACTACTGCTCAATTTTTCTAAATCGGCCTCAGACATAGCCAAGTTAGTTCACGTAGTATCCAGCTCGATCTCTCTCTTCAACAACTGCTCGTTCAGAGCACGAATGTTACATTTCATACCAAATATCTCTTTATTTAACGCTCTAATATGGTATTCGGCTAACTCAACCTCGTGCCAAGAACCTGACACAGCCTTTTCCTTCAACTCACCAAGTTCGTTGGTAAGTTGGTTCAAGGCCAAATCCCTGCTCAATATTGTTACAGTCTTTTGCTCGACTTGTCTCTTAGCTTCTTCGTGCTTTAAAGAAAGCTTCACATTATCATTTAATCGATCTTCATACTGGGAAAAAAAAACCTCATATTCTTCTGCATACTCAACATTATACAAAAGAGTCTGCTCTTCTCTCTCTCTCTAACAATATCTAGCTCCTTCTACATAAACAGTTAGCAAGGACTCACAACATCAATACCTAATGGAGAAACAGATCGACAAAAGCATACTGATAAACTTGCATAACAAACGCCTACAAGCTCGAGATAACCAAAACCTCCTTGACCTACCGACAATAACAAGTTTTGGGCGTAATACAGAGGGTACATACACAAACATTCTGAACTAGAATAAACATCCAAGGAGCATATCATTTCTCCTATTATTCTTGTTCATTTAGTTATTAATTTATCTGAATTATCTAACCTGTAATTCAAAAGAGGATTTTTTTCTCCACTTCAAGAAGGCCCTCTGAGTCCACAACTCTGAGGCACGAGTTTTCTATCTCCTACAATACGGAATTTCATAAGGAAAATGTTGTTGGCATCAAACAGCAATAAAGTTACAAAGCTCGAGTTCATGTTTCACAACCAATGTTACATTACACGGTCATCCTACCTGATTAATAGTTTCCTGATTATCAGCAGCAGACTTTTCAGCAAGATTCAGACCATCCTCCCTTTCCTCAACCTCCTCTTCATCTATAATTTCCATCTCCTCATAGATCCCTTCGCTAAATGTCGTTATCTCCGCCTTTGTATACCCCAGCTGGTAGAGCTCCCCTGCGAGGTTGATCCGGGAAGTAGCTGACGCGGTAACCAATCTCTCCGCTTCAGCTTCACTTTCGGCCCTAACTTTCTTCAGTTTTAGGGCAGCAGCTTCCCTTTCTTTCTCCCGCTCCAACTGGAAAGCTCCCCTCTCCCGAGTCAGGTTCTCTTCCAACTGGTTTTTCTCCCCCTCGAGCTGGGAGATCCTCTTTTCTAACTCCATCGACCTATCCTGGAAACCAAGTTGAACGTCCCTCAGAGCACGAGCAAACTGCAAAAAGAAATAAGTCAACCCGAGCAACAAAACAGCTCTACAAAATCAACTTTTTACTAACATTCTTAAACTCATCATCCATAACAACAACCATCTTCTCTTGAGCTTTAGCTCAACATTGTTCCTCCAAGAGACCAGCTTCAACCTCAAAATGCAGCCTCAAGTCTGCCCCCTCAGCGATCTTATCGCTTACCTCTAGCCCCTCATGCGACTTTGTGGGAGAAATTACCTACCTCCTCTTACTGTTATCGTCTACACTGACCGACGAAACAGAATGAGGAGCAGCCCCCCTTTTTATAGCCTTCCTCTTTGTCAGGTTCCGTACAATAGTGCTAGAGACAGTGGCCATGTCCACTGGCCCATCCAGAATTTCATTGAGCCGCGCGAGCTTCAAGGGTGTATTAAGTTCAGGAATTGACAATTTTTCTTCCATTGAGCCTAGAGTTTTCCCAGCCAGTCTCCTCTTTGCTTGCAATCTCCTGACCTTGTCGTCCTTACTGGCTACCCATTTGAACCTACTTATCTCTAACTCTTTGAGAACAGCTTCGAGCTCAGTGCCTTCCCTAGAAACGACGTCTATAAAAGATTATTTCCTCGACACTTTGCAATTAATTCCTGCATAAACATCGGCAACGTAAGATACAAATCAACTATAGAAGTATAGTTCAACATACAAATGATAGTTCAATTTTCAATGGTATACTTACCCTTTGTTATAGTTCTATTATTAAGTTCTAGGGGTTCCTTATTAGACCGTTGAAGACATTCACTAGACACCCATAAAAGGTTGTCGTTCCATACTCGCCCTGCTGAAGACAGGTCGAAGAAGTATGGTCTGGAAGAGCTAGAAGAGAGATATGTACTATTAGTTGTTGTGACATATTTCACAGCATAGTACTCAAGAAAATCCTTGGCAGTAATCTTCTTCTCACTACCAGATGTAGCCCATCTCCCATTCAGAGTTTCGCATACAAGAATAACTTCCCAAAAATTGCAATTCAATTGTGTCGGACAAGCCCCAATCAAATTCATAACATTCTTAGCCAAATTGCTCAAAGGCAGAGTCAACCCATAATCGAACTGGGCTAAATAGTAACAGAACCCATCAGTTCGACTATCCTTCACAATGCTTTGGACATACTCCAAGGATACTTTATCCCCCAAACGCCTGCTCTTCTTTTCTTTGGCCAAATCAGGCAGCAAATACAAGTAATCCCCTTCTTGACTGACACTGCAAGTCCTAAAGAAATTACCCATATATGCAAAGGCGTGCCCCCAAATCCCATCTATACTACTTTTGGCCTTACAGAACTCCCTAAACCAACTAGACCCTATTGGGTACTCAACACGAGAACCCTTCAGATGAGGCCATTCTATCAATTCGACTACAGTATCCTCCTCATCCCCTACTCCAATGATGGGAGTTAAATGTCCTATGAGGACTACTTCATCAGCCTTGGCACAACCGGAAATTAAAGTCATACTTACCTATAGTAAAGGGTCTACTTTACAAAACACTGGTCCAACAAAACCTACAGATAGGTTAAGGTATATATATTAATTTTTATCTTACACTACTAGATCACTTATACAATCACAGACTGTCTCAAAACGATTTTTATCGCCCCACAGTCATTATTCCCATTGTTATTTTTATTTGATTTTTGTGTTTGGTAGGGATTACATCCTTATCCCGACACAATACGAATTTTTATACAAAAAACTCTTGTAAACTCAAAGACAGACTTACCTTCAGCACCCGAGTGAGAGTCTGCAGCGTTGGTCCGCACCAGTTTGCTCAATTTCTACAACTTCTTCAAAACCTCCTCGATCTCAGCCTCCTCTCGTATTTTTGCAATTGAGATACCTAGTCACTGTTTTCCTCTTATTTTTTCCTCCTTCGACGATAATGGAATCGTTAGTTGAGATCTCTCTCTCTCTCTCACCCTTCTCTTCTTTTTCTGGTTTTCTATATTCTGAGAAGGAGGAGAGAGGATACTTATGCACCTTTTCCCAAACCGCTGGCGGTTTGGAGTTTTCCAGTAAGCAGTCCTCAATTCCTGAACCGAGCCATCTGTTCGTCTGAACCTGTCAGACGTGTCGTAACACTTTGGTGAAAACACCTTCCCATCATTACACCAAATATTATACTTTAGCATATCTCTTAACCTCTTGGTCCCACTTTTTTCACAATACCCCAAACTCATGATTCTGAATTTTTTACTTTAAAATTTGACTTACATTTGTTTGCCCTACTTATACACCTTGACCTTAACGTCAATATCAATTAGCAACACAAATTCAAAAATTCAGTTTCAACAAACAATCCTAGTCATAGCCTATTTTCGTGAATAGATTTTTTCTTCAAGTAAATTAGGGCAATTACATTTCAAAAATTCAAAAATACAACAGTCCCTCACTCCAATCCCCGAGATACTTGCATTTGAAGCAGCCGGTGTGTCCAACAACACCACAAGCTTTCAGCAGCCCTGAGGCGATATCCATATCCTCATTAATGATCTCCTCCCTGGCCATCATCAGGGCAAACTTTTTACGATCTTCAACAGACCGCCAACAGGTACGCATGGACTCAGACCAGTACACGCGGTTCATTTCCTCGCCCCTTTCTACATCATTCTTACCCTCGTAGTCTGCTCGGTTTTCGAGCAGAACTGCATCATAACCTTGCTGCCCAAAAATAGCTTCCCTTATTTCATCAATCTTGAATGCTAAACGCAAGTCGTTCAGCACATGCGCTTCAACAGCCCTCTGAGAACGAGTCTTCACCATTTTTTATGAATAACCTTCTTAAAGAACAAGTCACACTTTTATACTGTTCAGTTAACAGGACTAATTTTTCGATTGACTATACGCAACGTATTTCAGTTTCTATAACCCACTCTTCCCGGGTTCGAGCTATTTACTATTATCTTTTCGTGCTTAATCGAGCTCTCTTAAGTTTATATTTCGAGCTTCATGTTTGCATTTGTTGAGCTCGATTCATTTACAATGTAAGATAAGGTATGTTATCCCACCAACTATTCACTCCCATATTATGTACATCTCGATGGCATGTCGACTATTTCTACTTTTTCGCTAGTAAAAAAAACAAACAAAATATTCTTTTATTACGCTCGATTTTTATCTAACAAGTTGGTTACAGGACTACTACAGCGTTGCTTTACAATTACAGAATCAAGCTCTTCAAAGCTCGATATTAATAATATTTTCTCAAACATGAGGATAGGCCTCTAGTTCTTTTCTCGTTGCCAAGATAATCCTGATCTTCCAGAGAAACCTCAGCCACAGATCAAAAAGTACAAGACTTCAACAGGTCAAAAACTTTTTTCCCTTTCATTTCCCTGCAGGAAGAATTATAAGAAAAGCGATGGCAGCGAAAGAAGCGATCCATCTTCTACCTCCACCACCGCCGTCTCTTCCTCCTTATCCCCACTTACCCAGAGTTCGTGGAAATTGAGGACTCCTACCTTAGAAATTGGAACATCAATAGAAACCAGGAATTTTGTATCACATACACCCCGGCCGCTAAATCGGACGCTACATAATACCTGGAAATATTTCAAACAACACTCCTTCAACAAAATAGCAAAGGGAGTCTCCCTACTCTGATAACCACAAAACCATATCCGAAATCCCTCCATGATGAAAGAAAATTGGGTATAATACACTTGCTTCCTCATCTTAACCATGATTTTGCAAAAGTACGCTTCCAAAAAACTCATTTTTTTTCTCACTCTACAAAACAGGTATGTTTGTTTTTCTCTGCAGCGAAATATGTTGCAGGTTATTCGGCAATCAAATCTGGCCACTATTTATAGCGATACCGCATTTAATGCACGTTGTTTCCCCAAACAGTCATCCGCTCGGGAAAACTAACAGTCTGCCCATGGCACTCATGCGTCATAATGGCAACATACTCTTCAATACAGACGTTCCATTTTTCAAGCGTTGCTTACGTTATCACAAGGTCAAAGTTTTAGGGCTTTTCTCAACTAAAGCCACACGTGACTTCAGTTGTGAGGGGGCGATTGTAGGGACTTATCCCTCGAGCTAAGGACACTCGATCTCATTTGTACCTCGAGCTCTATAAGACTCGACCTCATCCAGTACCAGACTCACGCTTAAACAAATGCGTTAACAGTTACACGTCGACCGCGAACTCAAGCAGAACGTGGATCATTCATAACAGATGTAAACAGAACGAGTCAACATACACCTATCTCCCACGAGCTAGCAGTTACACAGTCAACTGCCCATGACTCCCACTTTCAGGAGAACCTGTTCGAGCATGATGTCAAGCTGAGAGCAGGGTTTATAAAAGGGCAGAGCTCCTAAGGAAACAGGGTGGCCAACAGAGAATTCTACGCATACAATTATTTGATATTTAGCTATTCTATCTTAGATTAACTCTTGTAATCAGATTCTCCCACTTTCTCAAGCAATAATACTACTTTCACAAAATCCTCCACTCGAGGTCATGGTTTTTATCTATTCACAATTTTTCCACGCTAAATCCCCTGTGTCAAGTGTTATCTTTTATTTAATTCTTGGCATAGTAATTCTTGGTATAAGGATCAATTTCAAGCCAGTTCGAGCTTTACAAAATCTGGTCCCTATACTTTCTTTTCTCTTCTGCTTGAGTGCAGTTACATGATTGGGATAACGACGACCCATAGCTTTTACTTCACGCGGTTCACCACCAAGTGAACAACTTTATCCCACCACAACTTAGACTTCAGCTTATTAACCTTCAGCTTCTGCTGCATCTTACTCGGATTCCGCTTCTCTTGCTTCTTCTCTTTATTACCCTTCTTCATCCGGGGGAATACCCTCCTCTTAGGTAGTCCCAAACACAATAGAAAAACTCTTAAGCGAATCTCCTTACAGGAAGTTCAAAAGCTTTCTACTATTTCCTTCTCTCTTTAGCTCAGGAAAAAACTTCCCCCTGAGGAAGCCCCTAAAGCCATAAGAGGAAGTTTTTCAAGCTTGCTTTTCTCCACCCACCATTTAATGATATCTTTAACCAGTAGTCTCTCTTCTCCCAAAGACCATCATCTCCCAGCACTTGATATGGTAAGGACCACAAACTTTCGGGCAAGAGCATGTAGAACAATGAGTCTTTCTTCAGGAAGGTCTGCACAATTCGGACAACTCGATGATCTGCCTCAAAAGTTTATTGCTCTACCATTACACCCATGAGCAAGAAATATAACTATTTTTCAGTCCATGCCATTGTTTTGAATGTCTAACTTCATGCCTCAACATTACTCCTAGATCAATTATTGATTGAAACCCCTCCCGCTCTCCAACTTAATCACTTTCAATACGTTAAAATAGTTTTCATATCACCTATGACTGATTACTGATTACTGATTACCCAATTTAAGCGCATTCTTTTGCACCTTTTTAAAGATGAAAGATTTTTTGTTTTAGCTCAGAAATCCAACGGTCAACACCAGAGTACGTCTTCATCCGTTACTTGACGACGGCAATTATTATTCACCTTACTGGTCCCACAACATCTCAAACAGTTAGGCAATCTAGCCCAGGCTTCCCCTCTCACATTTCTATACCTTAGTTGAATAAAAACCTAACTAATAAAAAATAAAAAAAAGTATCTACTCAATTATTATGGTATATGCATGAAAGACTTACTTGGTTTCGAATCAACTTTGAAATCAAATTAGACATTTTTTCCATCTTCCCCATCATTGCAGCTAGTTGTTCCTCAAGCTCGGCTACCCTTCCAGTGGTTTGCAATATTATTCCCAATCTGGTTGGGGTAACTTCAAATTCAAGTGTTCTTACTCGACCTTGTCGTTCAGGTCCAAGTACTTGGGAAAGCATGTCATCTTTCAGAGGTAGAGGTGTGGAGTTCAATGATAATGACTTTTTGAGCTCTTCAATCTTAACCTGGATTAATTTAATAGATTAGTAGAAATAAGTACAATTACCAATAAATTAATAATTGAGTAAATAAATTAGGTTTAAGAATACCAAGTTCTTTGCAACTTCTTCATTTGACGGTTCACCATTTGCCTTGGTATGAGCTTTCGCCCAAACATCAACTCTTATTACTGAATAAGGTTTTGCACTCTTCTTTTTCTATAAGGAAAAAAAAAGAAAAAAATGTGCAACACATTAAGATTGGGTTATTTAGATTGAATATCCACAATAATTATCATCGAAGCATAAATTTCATATAATTTAGAGATTGTGTCTCTTAAAACATTGATTACCATATCATTTTCTAGACGAGCATAACCCCGTCGACTTCCTGTATAAGGGAAGACTTGCTTTGACCTCATATTCTTGAATTTCTTGCTTTTTGCCTACAAAGTAGTGATCAATGATATTAGGCTATACATAATTCATTATTCTGACTTACTTATGGATGATGTGCAAGGGTATGGACCAAATATGAAAGAATGTATTCTGGATACATCATCAGCAGATTTCCACCACATTACATAGAGTACCGACGTGCCCTTGCTTGGTGACACATCTGAATAATTTCAAATAGGCTATGTTTGTCCTCTTTGAACTCCAGCAGTTCAGACCCAGTTATGCTAAGAAGGATAGCGCAAGCATACTTTGGGTCTAAAAGTAGGTCCTTTATATACTGACATACTTTTCCAAGGAATAGCTTCTTAACTTGAGAATCGATCATCTCTGATGTTCTTAAGGTCAAGTAGAAAACATCAATAGGTATCTTGTGATCCCAGTCTTTTGACAAACGTAGAACTGCCTTTGCTAATACAAGTCTCATGTGGGCCCTATCAGCAGAACTTGATTCCATATCTTTTGAAATCTCTCCAAAAGCAAGAACATTTTTAAGGATTTCCAAGAGGTTTGCAAACCCAAGACGTAGATGAGAATCTTTAATAGGTAAGTAGCTCTTAACCAACGCTTTAATGTTAAATATCTTCAATGAGCAAAGTTCACTTCAATCATCCATAAATATACTCGTGATGCTTGCACAGTTCTCTCCATTATTACTGAGTGGATCTAAAGATAATCTAGTAATTCTTCTAAAAGAGGGCAATGATATCGTTAAAGAAGGAATTGTACATGTTCTTGAAAAAGCCAGTGGATCCATCTGAAAACAACTTGCAGCGGCTTCAAGTTCAGTAGACCTTATATTGGAGAGGCTGTGTTTAGAGGGTAGCATAAAGCAAGGTAAGTTTGTTGTCCATGCTTTAGTAGTAATAACTAAAAACAATGGTCTCAAGTCACTTTTTGTTCTTTACAAGAGGCTTGTGGATATGCTGGAGAACAAAACTCATTTGCCTGCAATACTACAATCTTTAGGATGTATAGCACAGACTGCAATGTTAGTATTCGAAACTAGATAAACCAAAATTTTGGAGTTCATCACAAACAAAATTCTAAAGTGCAGTAATCAAACAGAAGATAAACTCAAATACTTACTTTGAATACTGGAGATGACTTTCTTTTAACAAAAAATTTCCATTCCTTGAGATCAATTTCCTTTGGCCTTTATTTCATTATCATTGCGTCTGACTTACAACTATCAATTATCCTCCTTAGCCTTGTTTTGCGACTCCTCCATAATCTTCCAACCGTTGACATACAGTAACTTCTGCTTTCCTCATCTAGAGTGAACCTTTGCTTCAAAATAATAGATGAAATAGATATTTATTACCTTTAGTAGAAAACTAAAACTATACAATTCATGCCTTTATAATACCTTAATCGCTTCCCATATAAGATCTTTTCTTTCTAGTGGGACATGTATCTAATCGTCATATATAACAGATATCATATCTTGCCCTAATGTTCCCAAATATGACGACAACTTCTCTGAACCTAGTTCAACAGGTTGGTCCCTTTCGTTTAAGTTAATATCTATTTTTGTGCCATCTTTTCTCAGTGTCATACATTTTGTAGAGCCTCGCATCTTTTTAAACTTCTTGTTTGGCTCTGGAGAGGGGTTTGGCATCTTTTGAGATTATTCTTGAAAAAGTTCTTGAGAAGGTTCTTGAGAGGGTTCAGACTGATTGGGCTCGAGGTTGTTCGAACCTCCTATATACGAATTTCCCAATTAAAAGTATTCCTAATGGCAGCTGTAATGGCTTATCTGTTTCTCTTTTGCCTCTTTTTGGCAGCTTTTGAACTCTACTCACATGCAACCAAATATATCAAATAAATATTAAATATGTGTGAATATATCATTTACCTGATCTATTGTATGATTCCCTTCCTCAGCTGTAATTAAGTAACATTGATGATTACTTCTGCTTGATTTGTCATGTCGCGAAGCAAAGATATACTACACTGTAAAATAGGCATACATATTAAACATACAATTAGAGGTTATATGTAAAACAATTTCTATCTAACCACCTGAGATATAAAAGCGTAAGTACACAATATCAAATAAGCACATGATTAGATCCAATAATATTTAAGAAAATGAGAAAAATAAAATAATTGATAAACAAAATAAAGCAAACTCATTAATTTATTAATAATAAGGACATACACTACACTAGTTATGCCCTCAATGATGCTTCTGATCCTAATCTTGTTTTTCTTATTCTAACGCTTTGGTACACCATACCCTCTATACAAAGATTCTTAACAAATCTGCATTCCTACCAAAAATATATATACTACACATACATGCCCTCACAATCATTTCTTACGCAGCTAGAATCATGATCATCACTACTTATATCAAGTTTATACATATCTAGCGACCCCAAAGACAAATTTGCAGCCTCATCAAACATCTCCAACTCATGAAAACCTCTTGGCGGTGGTGCCTTAAGAAGGATAAACCAATTAGATGAATCAGCATCCTAGGAATAAAATACTTATTTTACTTGTGATGCCAAAATAAAAGGGTCTCTTTCGTTCCGCTTTTGTCCTTGCGGCAAATTAACCAACGTAAATCCATCTTCAACTTTAATACCATTATTTATGTTTGCCCAATCACATTGGAATAAAGCGTTCACATCTTTGCCAAAATAATGAACTATATAATAATCACTATAATAACATTCATTATATAAATAATAAAACATAATAACCTCTTATTGGCGGGTCAATATCGCTTTCTATACTAGTAAATCACTTAACTTTATTCTTGTGTTTTACCAACTTTATTCTTGAGTTTTGCCCCCAAAAAAAGAAAGAGAAGAGCCCATTTTTTACCCAAAAGAAAACCAACTCAACGCACAACTTTTAACTGCAGTAAGAACTATCCAAGCCAGCAGTGTGTTTGGGTTGAAGATAGTTGCTAAATATACATTACGCATAAAAAAAACTGTTGAGCGTAACTGACCTTAGGTGGGTATTCGCGCATAGATTTCTATTCTATAAGCCAGAGATGGGTGGTTGCCAACTCATTAGGCCACAACTCCTATGCTTCATGTTCATAGCGTTAGCGTAAGTCAGTAGCAAAAAACTAACTGCTAAGGGGCCATACGACATAGCGCATTCACTCAACTTCGTACAAGCATCAGGAATGTGCACAGTGCTAGCGGTAACATTAGGGAGGTGCTATTTGTCTAAAGAGTAGAAAGGAAAAGGAGACCACGAGGCACTGCGAACAACCATACCGAAACTAAAACAAAGACAAGCAACTAAGAAAAAAATAGGTCAGGCTCTCATAGGCAGTCCCCTAACTACTTACACCCAATTTCTAGTTTCTTTTCTTAGTCATGTGGGAAAATTTTCATGTACTTGACATTAGGTTGTAGTCAAGCAATAAGCTGCACTAAAGTTGCACAAATTATATTTTTATCCATATGTGCATTATTAAGATTTGATTTTCAAAATGCAAGTAAAATATTCGCATGAAGGCAGTCCAAGTATCAAGGTTGTAACTAAATAAGAGGAATAGTCTTACAATGATGGATGTCAAAGTATCAAGTTCCTAAAGATAGTACTAAAAAGATCCTAAATATTCTTTGGTTGGATATGGTTGTGCTCTGTATCCATTAGCTTTAATTTTTTCATGAGCAGCAGATTTTACTTGACGGTTACCTAAATAATGAATCGGCACGTGACTATAAACACATGAAGAACAATAATCAGAATGTACAAAGCAATTAACGTATAAATTTGCAATTAGTACAATAGCTGCACCACAAAGTCGAAACATCTATGACACGAAGTAGGCAAAGGCACAAAACATTACTGGAATTTGTTTGAGAACCATACTAGTCGTTAACTATGAGTTTTTTAAAAGAAAATTGTCTATGAAGCTCATGCGTGGCTTCCAAATACCAAGATATCTATTTATTAAAACAATATGAACTAAATAATGCTCATTGTAGCCAATGAGAGATTTTATGATATACATATACATCACATAATCAACACTAGTCTATAAGATTCAAGACCACCAAATGTAGTACGTGTCCCAGTTGCTTGATTGGGGGGGCATACGATTACAATTTACAGTGGTTAGTTACGACCTAGTTGCCACGCCTGCTATGTTAGAAAGGTGTTATAGAAACACCTCCTCTGACTCTAGTTATCTAACCAAAGACATCCCTCCTGGATACGCATGCAACACACCCTCAATTGGGCTCAGACTACGTCCAGGGGAAGACCTTAATTCTTCATCAACATCAATTCTTAAAGATTGCAAAAAAAAGTTAGTGATCTAGTTAATATTAAAGATGTAGTTCATTTAATCAATTAGATATTTACTTTTCTCATAACAATTGATTAAATGAACATCTTTAAAACTAATTAAATCGCTTATCTTTTAGCAATCCTTAGGACTTTATGTTGATGAAGAAGAAAGGCTGAGATCTTATTTTGGATGTAGTAATGGGAGATTGTGCTAGGTAACTCTCTAAGATAAAATTCTCTCGGCTAACTTATAAATGAGTTAGAGGTGTTCAGATAATACTCCTAGAAGTGGCAACCAAATCATACCCAACCATGAAGCAGTGTAACCGAACAAGTACGCCCAACCTAGCATTCGTGACATGTATCATTGGTATTGTGATCCCAGATAGATATGTGCGTCAAAGGGGTGTAAATCATACAATCCCCCACCCTGCAGTCTTATTTTGATAAATACTTTATGTGGTCAACCAGTTTTTAATAAATCAATTGCCATCAAAAGTTTTGAAAAATCACACATGATGGTTGCCATATGATGTTACAATTTAAGAAAATGGACAGCCTGCGATTGAAGGAACAAGTAACGTAGTTCACTAATAGTTTAGGTCATGCTTTGTGGCTTTGCCTACTTACTATCGTGGACGTGAGGACTAGGCACTAAACTACATTTTGAGAGTAATCCATAATAGAGAGTTTTGTTACGTGAATACCAAATAACCACCTTCATATTGTGCTTTGTGTATTTCCATTAGTGTCTAGCAACATGTATTTACCAGACATGTTTTATTTCAATATTTAAACATTAGTTATGTGAAAGCCATCACTCATACTAAAATAAAGGCTAATGGATGTGTAGCTTACCCACACTTAGTCTAAGCAATCTTGAGAAACATTGATACTTAGACTATAGACTTGGAAAGATCATTCCTCATACTGTATTATGAAGTTAAATTACAAATTTGATACTTAGAATGCTGTCATTTTAATGTTTGCTAGTACAGCAAATTATAAGTAATGCGCATATAACAATAAACAAATGAGCATAAGCCTATTGCAGCTTATAAAGGGGACAGTTGGCAAATAATCAACGTGAAGGGTTTATTTAGACTTAAGGAAAGAAAAACATCAATCAAAGTCTACGTCAATATTCATGTTGCGATTGAAGAAGCGACACTAACTCCCCTGAAAAAGTAATAGTTTACGTGTAAACAAGTTGTGCTATCGAACTAACCTATAACCCTGAGCGTTTGATTTCTTATTAGGCATCACTGGCTATTTGATGGTCCAGCGCTATAGACACTGCCAAGACCTAGAGATTTTTATCTTAGTTCATCGTCAAAGGAACTCTAGATCTAACCTCCCCTTTTCCCCTCCCTGCGCCGCCAATGGCAGAGACAACCATCACCGATTAGCAACAACAATCTTACCTTGATCACTATTTATGGAAATTAATAATCATTATACAACTACTTAGTCCATTACTCAAGCCCTCATAAAATAATGTCATACTATTATTTTCAGTCTATAACCTCTCTTTTTCTGTAAACAAAGTTTGTATGCTTAAGAGAAACCAAAATGTTCCTTCGTCTCTCTTGATTCCTTTGCTTCTCTTCTCAACCTATCTCTTCCTCCTAAGTTGTATCCATCACCACAACTACAACCACCGCTCGCTACAACTCAAGTTGTTTCCCCACCAATAACAGTGATAGTAGTCACAGTCTCCCTGACTGAATCCATCCCATAAAACTCAAAGCCTAAACCACTAACGTCACTCATACTAGAAATAAATCAAAATCTACTTAACACAAACAAAATTTCAAAACATAATAAGAACTCTGATACATAAATTGAGCCTTGAACTTTTTTAAAGCAATTCCAATTGCAACTAAGTAAAAGTAAAACCTCAATTATTAGAACTCGAAAAAGGAAAAACTCACAATAATACGTCCTTCGATCCTGAAATCCTTTTGCTCAAATAGCCATATCTGAATGCGAGCTTTCTGCACTCAAACACAATAATTCTAAACTTAAGCATGAGAAAAAACAAAAAAATTAAAGCAATTTCAACCCAAACCAAACTTGAACGAAAATCAAATTAGAATTTGCTTGATTATACGCAAACAATACCACAACTGAGAGTGGGAGAGAGAGAGACCTGATAAGGCTTTTGAAGATGCAGAGGAAGTGATCGATCAGGGCTTTGACATGGTTTGGAGAAATTGGGGAAGGAGAGTACTATGGTAAGGTTGAGAGAAGACATGTAGCAGAGTGAAGAGAGAGATGTTTAGAATTGATAGACAATGCACAGTTCTCGAACTTCAGCGCCAAAATATAATTTACGCGGTTTTTTTAAAACGCCTATTAGGGCAATCACAAAAAATGTTGTTAATGGTTAGGCTGTTGTAAACAGTCAGGAATAACATAGTAACTATGACTATTGGAGTTGTATTGGTAGTATTGGCCAAGATTTCTGATTTTTGTCCCAGTGATATCTGATATTGGAGTTGTATTGGTAGTAACTATGACTATGCTCGCCTGGAAACTTTATTTTCGTTTTCATGTCAGAATATAGACGTCTCGCTGGAACTTTTCTGCGTTTTAGCAGCGATTATCTCGTAAATTAGACTTCTCAACAAAAAAAGATAAACCGAAGTGCATACTTGGGACTCTGAAAGAACATCTCTGATGGTATACTGAAAATAGTGAAAGGAATTGAAAACCAACCAGGTTATTTCTCCGTGTTGGAGGACATTCTTTCCAAGAAATTACCCCTCAGGACTACGAATGGATGTTCCCAAGTAAGGTTCTAGTTGCTACGCCTTTAATTTTCACAGCATATGCACGGAAGGAATTGAGAACATTACATTGTTCAGGGGGAAAAAATCTCTAGTGATGGTTTATTATTGCATATAAGAAATGATTATAAGGGATATAAAGAGGCGGTTCTCTCCCAAAAGTTGGATGAGGGTCAACGGTAAACTAGATACTGTTCAGGAATTCACTCTGTTGAGACCTATAGTTCGAAAATGATAATAAGAAACACATGCATATCCGATTTCCAAAGCTAAAAAAATTCATAATTAAAATGGCAAGAAATAAATAAGTATATTCTGATATTGGTTTGGAGTTATCATCTGGATGAGGATCGAAGGTATCTTTCATTTCCCAACATCAGTGTTCTCCAACATTAAATTTTTTTTCTTCTTCTGGATAACTACAATATTCTATAAAATCACCTTCCTCGTTAACCTTTCATCCATGTACTTATCAATAAAACTTCTTCCAAGGCAATCTGCCCATGGCCAAAGGTTATCGAGTAAGTTGACAAATATTGGCCTCCCTATGAATGTGTTGGACCTTCTCCTGTTGAGTTCTGCTTGGATCATATTGATTGTTGAAGTTGTTGTATTGGACATTGAACTCCCCATTCCTGAAAGAACGTTATCATCTTAGTGTCTTGAGTGTGAAAATAGCATTTGTGAGAACATGTATGTGCAGAATCTGGATGATATTCTTTAGCACCAATATGATTCTAAGACTTAAAAGTGCTTAGTTATTAGGACATTCCTGCACATTTTATGTCCATCAACTGCTTATCATGCTGCTGCCCAACCTATTTATCTACATTGTCTTTGTTAATCAGAACTTGCTGATACTTTTGAAAGTTTCCAGTGTGCATGTGCTACAACGGTCTTTGTGGTGGAGCTTGGTGGCTTATGTTCATATCCTTATAACATGAAGTACCAAGACCTCGCCATCAACACTACTTCTTTGAAATGTTTCCAGGTTTGCTATACTAGTCTTAGGTGTTGGATGTTATTATGAGACTAACAAGCGAAATTTCGCATTTACTGAGAGGCTACAACTCACAATCAACTTGGAGGAGAAGAAAGGTTCCCTGTGATATGTTGCTAGAGATGATCTAATTAACAAAGCTCTATATGATATATCTTCAAGCATTTAGAAGTGAAGTACACTACCCCCTCTACTAGGAAAGCATACCAAACTAAAAATTGTGCTTACAATTTTCATAATAAATCCTTCAATGTACCTGATCTAGTGGAGCTAGAAATATTAGAAAGCAAGATCCTTCTCCACGCTCTGTGTTGCCTCATTATAAGGAGAAGCATCAAAAGGTATAGAGCAACGGGAACCTAAGATGGACAGACTCATAACACCAGAGATGATAAATCAGAAAATGTTATTATTATTATAGTAAAATGATAATTACATTTAGTCATTTCTATCTTGTTGCAGGTTTACCATTACATGATCTATTTTCTTATGCTTTTGTTCAGCAAAAACTTGTTTGAAGAGGATCAATCTAGTGTGTGATGCTCAGTCCAGTATGGTGCAAACCCAAATCTGCATCTTAGTCGCTTTCAGTGTAATCAAGCTTTTCCAAAGAAGTCTACATCGAACAGTAGACTTTGATGTATGTTGTAAAGAGTATACACTGACTTCGTATCTTAAGGCGCATATCAAAACTCTGATCAACTGTTAACTTATCGAAAAGTACAGAAAATATGATATTAGTAAAACAGGATCCATCCTAAAAGCAGAAAACCTGGATGACGCTTACAAGTTCAAGATGGAAAGCCTCAATGAAAAAAATAAAAACAGAAACAAAAGAAGGATGTTAGCCATGGATTTAATATCTCAAGAATAAATTTTTAGTGTATAGCCATTGCAGTAAAGGCAATGGTGTTGCTATACACTTGTGGTGTTGATATACAGGACATCCTATTTACCCTTTATCAAAGACCTGTATGGGTGATGCTTTAAAAATGAGTTCCTTGAACACATCTTTGGTTGTTAGTCTCATAATAACATCCAACACTTAAGACTAGTATAACAAACCTAACATTTTAATTAATTAATTAATAATAAAAGAGGAGTTAAAAAAGATCCCAAACTGTGTTAACTTGTGGAGTTAAGTTAGTTTTCAATATTTTTCTCTCATGCCACATGGCAAGTTTTGATTAGAAGAGATCAATTTTTGATCTCTTTAGAGAGATCAAAAAAAATTCCGTTCATTGGTGGAAAGAACTGTCATCCTAAAAGGTAAAGTGTTATGTGGTGTCGTGATCAAAGATGCTGTAAAGAGAAACAAATGAGGAAATAAAATTGGAAACTAACTAAAAAAAGGTATAACCACCCGATAACATGTTTTGTTTAATATACCTACTTAATAGCAGATCCAACAGGCCATAGGAACTTCGTGGTACTGTCTTCAGTTAAGTTTAGCACATCTCTAGCCTCTGGAGGAGAATAATCCTTTACATACCCATAATAGTAAACAATAAAGCTTGTACCACTTGCTAAATAATCTTCCACTGACAATAGCCCATCTTAAAGCATCAATACTAACAGTGCTAATGTTTCTCGTAGCTTCATTCAAGTCACTTGAGAAGTCTGTCAATCCCTTATTAGCTACTTCTCTTGTGCGGTCAACGGTTGACAACACGTACTGAGATGCTTTTAGAAGTGAATGTTAGCGATGAAAAAACTGAATCAAAGATGTTTGTCACAATATGGTCTCCCATATCAAGCGAAGCATCTACAAAATTAGTAACCTTTAATAAGACTTCTTCAATATTTATTAGCTACAGCATCATTAGACACATTCAAAGAATCTAAAACTGAAGCTGAATTCTGTTAAGCAACATCAGTAATAACATCCACAGTAACGACTATAAGTTCGATTTCGGCCTTAACCATCTCTTGAGCAACAAAATCTACCATCTCTGAATTACCTTGTCTGTTATAAACTAAAGCAATAGTTGTATGAGCATACAAGTTTGGCAACACACCCACTTTGATCATATGTTCCTCAACGAAGAGTTTACCATTCTCAAGAGCAATAAGCAATGCTCCGTAAGACAGAACACTGGGTTTCTCACCTTGTACCACCATTCTTTAAAATACCTGCACAGCAGCAGAAATTTCTGATGCTTTTGAATAAGCAACGAGAACAGCATTCCACTCTCGACTTCCTGGTTGCAAACTCGACAAACCCAATCTTCATCTAGTGCATCGTTCCATCTCTGCCCATTCTGATTTTTTCCTCTTAACTAAAGAAAGAACTTAAAAGTCCATTCCCATCTTCCATTCTTCGAAATAAAACAAGATTGTTGAGTAGGAAACAGGAAATGGAGATAAACCCCTCTCCAGTATCTCTTCAATAACACTAAAATTACAACTAAACTACTTGTAATGATTGTTCTACTTCAAAACCCAAATTGAAATCATTCTCAGTTATTAAATACCCTCTCCTATAATTACTAGCAGTTAATGAAGTTATGTGTATAAGAGAGAGAGAGAGAGAGAGAGAGAGAGAGAGTACCATTTATGCGAAGCAGATCTGAGAAGCAAATTGGGAATCAACATATCCTAGGAGAAACTCAAATCGATCTAGACACTTAATCAGATCTGCGGAGGAAAATCAGCATTTCATCTAAGGTTAATTTTCAGATTATAGCAAATAAGAGAAAAATTTGATAGAGGAACCCATTGATTGAGAAAAATTATATATTTATATTTTTCAATTAGTACAGAATTTTAGTTCAGCTTCTTGTTCATGGCATCTTAATGTTCACTCTCACCCGTTCATTTTTTCTTTACAAATCATATATATGTTTCACATTGATGATAATGTTTAAAGTAAGTTTGGGGTAGAAAATTAGTTTCAATTTTTTATAGAAAATTCGTGCACTCAATATAACTAGTAAAGTAAAGTTAGTTAATTAGTCTATGATTGCAAGTAACTTTAAATAATCATCCAGATTAAGTAGTTAGGAGAATAAAATAAACACTTATAGTTTTGACTGTTTAACAGAATTATAGAATAATACACCAAAATTGAAACAAAACAAAACAAAAAAAAAAACTTAAAATATTATAATGGATATTAATAATATTATAAAAGAACAGTTAATGATTTCTTGAAAAAAACTGCACTTCACACCAACAACGATATTTATCCAAATAAGTTATTAAACAATACTTAATCAATCCAGAGAGAATAACGAACTCACTATCTGAAATAGTTTATTAGCAAATGACACAGTATGAAACAAAAAGAAAAAAAAATATAAAAAAGAGTAATCAAATAAGAAAAACTATCAAAGTATGAAGTTAAATAAATAATGATATGAACTTGAAGTCTAGGTTATGAAGCGACTCCAAATCCTGGGATCCAGAACCAGCTAGTATGGACTATCAACCAATTAGATACGGGGGAATCATTATAAAAAGTGATAGCAAAAGTATACGTGTTTCTAATCCAACTAATAAAAACAGGCAAGTGAATGGAGAAAGTAAAATACTTTCCAGTTAACAACTATATAAGGAGGAAGTTAAATGGTTGAATAATAATCTTCTAATAAGTGGTACAGGAATTGTAATAACACACACTTAAAAATATAACCCTTTTTAGGGGAGTATTATTGGTAGTCATTGTAGTATAGTTTGTTTCCCCTTAGTTTTGCCTAATTATTTTGGTAAACCTTTTTAAGTTAATAAATAAACTAAGCTCTTTTAAGGGAACAATCTATGATATATCTAGGGTTAACAAGAGTTGCTGAGACAATAAAATATTTAGTTTCAAACACTGGAAATACTGAGTTGTACATTTATATGGGTAAAAATATTGAAAACCCTCACGAGACAAAACTCGTCTACCAGGGACACCTGTGGATTTAACGGCTTATTACATACACTAAATGCAATCGCGAGACGTGTAAAAGTGGCTTAAATTTCCTAGTTTATTTTATTTTACTTGGGAAGAGCAAAAAGACAAGTTTGGGGGGTATTTGGTAAGCACATTTTTGTGCAGAATTTAAACCTCTTTTACAGGTATTTTTGGCTGTCCTAAAACCCCTTATGTCTAATTATTACCCAGTTACCTCATTTTTAGGTTTTATACTATACTGGAGTCCATTTGGCAAGAAAATGGCTAAAACAAAGCTAAAATGACAACATAACCACATTGAGATTCTCTAACAGATCAGCAGATCATTTTCAATCAGAATTGGGCTAGTTAGGATCTCTGAAAACCTACCATGTAGATGATATAAAACTTCAAAAAATGAAAGATTTTGGTCATTATCCACTGGCGATTGCCACCGGCGATCGCCGGCCGCCTGGCATCGATTGTCACAATTTTCATACATGTATCTCGAGGTGGTCTATTAAAAAGAAATCTTCATCGAATGCTTAAACTTCATTGCTGGAGAAGACTAGGGCATAGTTAAGACATTTTAGAATCAGGGTTTTGTTATTTAATGCTTTGTTTCTTCTCCAAATCTACTTTTTATTTTAGGGTTATTTTGGAGGCTAAGAACTAAGTTTGAATCACTCTTAACTTACATATTAATTTAATGACTCGTTTAGTCAATCTATATCTTTCTATTTTTGGTTAAGATCATGCAGGGCTAATCCCCTTAGACTAAATCTGAAGAGGACACTCTATATGTGTATGTTAAGATTTTCTTGCAGGGAATAAGTCAGACTCAGAGGACTTTGATCACTCTTTAGGGGGGAGGTTTAACTCTCCTGAGTTCGGCAAGTTGGGGGGAGAATAAAGCAATTCTAACCTGGTAAAAAATTGATGTTATAAATAAGGCATTTATTTCTTATACCACTTAGTAACCTCTAGACACAAGAATTGTTTTTGTTTACGCAAAAGGAAGAATAAGCCCAAGGTCAGTAACCTAGAGTTTGGACTTAGACCTTGACGGGTTGAGCTCTTTGATTTATTCTCCACAGAGAGATCATAAAGGAACTCCAAACCCCTCAAATTCGATTCAAAAGAGAAAATTTGAGGAGAATACCAAAAACCAAATAATTAAAACATAATATGTTAATATATGGCCAAATCCAAATGTCTAGTTATCTTTAATAATCAAATTTTGATATAGTTTAACGAATATTTTCGGCAAAACAAAATCTCATTTCCCCTAGATTTTAGTTTACCCTAGAATAACGTACCTCTCCGTGAATTGACACCATACTTGCCCTTTATTATGTTAATTAGATAAGTAGGATTTCGATTAGACGAACGACATTCTATCATAAATCCAGCCTCAAGCTGCACCAAGTGTCAAAGAAATGTTCCAGCAGTTCCGACAATTCCTCAGTCTCAAATGAGTAACCAAAATATATTCTGCACATTCTATCATAATGAAGCTAGATTTGATCCAATTTCTACATCTAAAAGAAACCCTAATAAAGCATGGCCAAAGTGGAGACCCAGAGGTCACAATAGACTTGTGGTCGTGACCCAAGAAGCCTTGGAAGACCGGCGTTCAGGGGTCAAGAGTGTTACTTGGTCTTCAAGTTTTAACATAATTACTTTTGTATCCTTTATAGGTCAAATGTTGAAGAAAAAGTATAAAAACTCAGTTTTGACTAGTCCCGTATTGCTTATGTATTAAAAGGGCATTTGTTTCTTCAGCTATAAAAGGCCTTCCCTCAATTGCAATCTTCATCTCTTAGATGAATAAATTTAAGAGAAAGCTATTTGTTTAAGAGTTAAGTGTTTAGTTTAGACTTTCTTGGGTACAAACCCAGGTATGGCATACTAAACTTCTTAGCTGCGACTACATAAGAAGATAACCTACTTGAGTAGTCATTAGCTGAGTCTAGTTATTGGATCACCTTCGGGTCTCCCCCTCAACAATTTGAGGGAGAGTCTAGGAGGGTTAGTACTCTTAATTTAATATAACCCCTATTCTTAGTATTCTTCCTTAAGACCTAAAGGCATACGAGTACGCCTTTCTATGAAAGGGTAACCCTGAAGACCTAGAAAATCCTCATCCGTAGAAGTCTGAGGGAAAAACTAGGAGAATTAATGCTCTTAATTGAGATTAATCCCTATTCCCTGTGAGTCCTTACTAGGATCATATCTGAGGACCCAGGTAGATTTTAAGTAGGGTCCAAAGCCTTAAAGCGGCAGGACTCTAGCAACACCCACTAGGGTATAACATGGTTCGAGAGCCTAATAGGCTTAGGACAGTTGTCCCTTACTCCCTAGACCAACTACTGATGGGGAGGCCTTTGTCTAAAAAGAAAAGTTTAGACTATATCCTGAACAAGGAGGGTCCCGAATCAGTATAGTTGCGAGTAGTGACTCCTTAGAAGGGTTCTCAAAGAGAGCCTGGGAAGGCAACCCCACAGGCATATCCAAATAAGAAAACTCAAGTAGAGGGTACACAATCTCGAGGTCATAGTTTCTCTACTAGAATCTTCATCTCCTCTTAAAATAATCTCCAATTAGCTCCAGCAAATAACCAAAAACCCATGTTCACAAACAGAATTAGAACTGACATCGATCTCCAACATGGTTCGATTCGGCTTATCGACGTACTGCAACAGCATCGAGAATTTATTGAAGCAAAAATTTCAGTGCATTAATAATAAAACCCTGCATGCCCCTATAATACTGGTTATTCTGACCTTAGGTCAGAAATAACACTTAACAATGACTAATTCATGTGCAATTTGACTTAATCTTGGTCCTAAAAACTTGGCTTCTAGAGAACTAGTTTTTCTTATCTATGTGCAATTAGATGTTACCTAATAACATCTAGTAGTACATAGGCCATTATAGCAACCTTATATACTCCTAGATTACTAGTTTTAAGATAGGCTACCTACCTTGGGAACTCAACAAAATTCAGGGATAAAACCACTAACCCGCTAAACATCAAATATCCCCGCATATTCTTAGTAAATGAGTCATTTGGCCAGAATATACATACCTTATAGAACTATGGGGCTTAATACACCCTATTTAGTTAAATAAGGACATCAAGTGATTTTGAATCAACTGCCTTGGCTAACCCTATTAAGGCACACTTTTATGTTAAGATCCCTAATTTACATGGTAAATAAGGCATTTAACAGAATATCATGATTATTAGAAAATGAACTAGGTTCACTTATTAACATGATTCAGAGTCATTAAGTTTCCCCATTCTTCTATATTACTTTGATTTTCCTATATTTATCTTTGAACTACTACTGACTAAAGATTTACAAGTTGCATTACAGATGGTTGCAAAACTCGAGAGTGTTGATTACCCTCCATTGCTACTCGCAGAAGCCAACTATCTTTCCTTGTGCACAGATCTTGAGATCTAATTGCAATCAATGGGTGTCTCCCAGATGATTCCAACAACATCACTTCTAATGCTTATAAGGTTATGGCCATATTAGTTATTCGCCATCATCATGAACCGAAGCTGAAGATGGAATATCTCCATAAAGCGGATCTCCTAGACTTATGGGAAAGCTTCGGCAACACTTTGGACTGTAAGAGATACTTAGGTTACCAAAAGTGCTGACCCACTAGAACAATCTTTGGTTTCGTGATTTCATGACTATGACAAAGTACAACTCGACAGTCCAGAAAGTCACCTCAACACTTTTACTAAGTGATGACAAAGTCTTCCAAATAAAGATGATTCAAAAAACTCTATCTATGTTCTACATATTTAATACTGCTCTTCAAAAATAGTATATGAAGATGGAATTCAAGACGCAAGCGAATCTTATCCAGGCACTGCTCATTGTTGAGCAAGAATAACGAATTATACCCACCTAAGTAGGTACCAGCGCATGGGGGCGCACGAGATTAGATATGCTGGTCATGGAAAGGGTAGGAGCCATACATCTTTGAGCCCTCAAAAGAATTAAGGATTCAAGAAATTTGGCACTGAAAAATAAAGACCAACAAACCAGATCATGGATCACCATATTCCAACTGTGGTGCAGTAACACTAGGTGCGGGACTATCATGCACCATAGGTAATCAAGATGATCGTGTTCAGACTCACCACATGTTGTCGGTATTAGTTTTACGATGATAGAATTTGCAGTCCCAGACTTCTTCAAGGATACTTACGCAGCGATGAACCAGAGTCATGAGTAGTTAGTAACGTACTCTCATAGTATGAGTAATATCTCATTTGATAGCACAGTCGTAGTTTCTTTACTTTGTTGCTAGTAGTAAATTTACTTTATTAGTACTTTTTCTTGGTTATGTTCAAAACAAATAAGTTGATGTAGTTTAAATAATTTTTATGACATACATTTCAGTATCATCATCTATGAGATATCTTTATTCTTTTCTATTTGATTATGATAGAATCATTGCTTTAGATAGTAGTTAATTCTGTTACATGATAGTTAATCTGTTAAATACAGATTGCCAATGGATATTTCTATTCATCGAGCACTCTTCGATAATCGGATAAGTAGCAACAACTGTCTGGTAAACAGCGGTACCACGCAAGCTATCCTACGAGAAAAATAATATTTCTCATCTCAGATTTGAGAACCGAAGATGCTGATAGGCACATTTATGTGTTGAATTTAAGCCCTTTTATCAGGTTTTTTGGCCGTTCTGAAACCCTTTTTATTTAATTATTGCCTAATTACCTCTCTTTTAGATTCTCTACTCTAATGGAGACGGTTGACAAGAAAAGTGTCAAATCTAAGCTAAAATGATAGCATAACCAATCTGAAGCGTTCTAGCAGTTCAGTAGGACAAGTTCTGTGAGAAATGGCTAGTTGGGATTTCAAAAATATAAATTCCTCGCTGAGACAAGATACTAAAATGCTTAACCTATATTCAGCATCTACAAGACAAGCGAATAAGAACCTAAAAATATGGGAGATTGCGACCACCACCAGCCGATGATCGCCACCGGCCAAGGCATATAGATTAACGATCGTCGGCCATCAAGCTTCGCTAGTCGCGATCTTCTAACATGAATCCCTTGGGAGTATAATAAGATGAAATATTCAATAAACGCGTGAGCAATGCTGCCAGAGGGAGCTAGGGGGTAGTTAGGACATTTCAGGATCAAGGTTTTCTATTTAATATTTTATTCTTCCTCTCCAAAACAACTTTTCATTTTACAGGGTTTTGAAAAGCTTAATAACTGAGTTTGTATCACAAAACTCTAAGTTTTAGCTTAATGATAATTAACTTCTCGATTAATTTTGTTTATTAAGATGTTGTTGGGAAAATTCCTTCATACTAGATTTAAGGAGGATGAAACCCTATAGGTGTATGTTAGGATTTTCTTGCAGGTAATAGGTCAGACCTAAAGGTCTAAGATCACTCTTTAGAGTTGCTCTTCAACTCTTCTAAATCCGACAAGTTTGGGGAAGTGAAGAGAACAATTCTAACATCGAGAAAAATTAATTTCCTGGATAAAGGATTAATTTTTAAGTCCACTTAGTGAACTCTAGATCTAAGATTTGTCTTTGTCTTCGCACAAGGAAGGACAAACCCTAGGTCAATACCTAGAGTTTAAGCTTAGACCTTGATGGGTTGAGTTCTTTGATTTTCTCCTTACGGATAGATCAGAAAAGAACTCTAAACCCCTTGAATTCGATTCAAAAAGAGGATTCGAGGAGAAGACAAAAAAAAACCCTAATATTTACAACCAAATATGCTAATATATGGCTGAATATGAAGGTCTAACTAACCTTAATATATGAATTTCAGCACCTTGTTTAATGTATATTTCCCAAAAAACAAAACCTCATTTCCCTTAGATTTTAGTTTACCCAAGAATAACGTACCTATCCGTAGATTGACACCCTACTTGCCATTTACTTTATTAATTTATTAAGTAGTATTTTGATTTGACTAACGACAGTCTATCAGATGTCACGACTATCATTGACATGACCAATATGATTGAAAGGCACTGGTAGTACCAAGCTATTACTACCCAATGACACGATACTAGGTATCCAGTTCACTTTATACGCAAGTACATTCACCAAGAACTTACTCAACTTTCGGGATATACATGATAACAGTTATCAAGTAGAAATTATAGGAGAAAATGCAAACTAGGTTTTGTGCATTACCTCCACCACTTCTCAGGGTCAGAAAATAGTATTGGAGTGGTGTTTAATACATCCCTCAAGACTATATTCCACTGACATTTGAAATGTTAATACCTACGGAATAATAATTTTTCTCCATTACAGGAGAAAATTCTCAACTTATGGCACAATCGTCTAGGACATCCAAGTTTTCAAATGATGAGGAAGATTATTGATAGTACCTCCAGAGATTCTTTGACTAGATAAAAGGTCTGCATACTGCAAAACTATCCTTGCAGCGCCTACTCTTAAGGAAAGCTTATTAACTATTCTAGCATGATCAAAAGGTGGAGTTAGAGTCTCCAACCTTTCTCCAACATATCCATGATGATATATGTGGACCTATCCATCTACATAGTAGCCTATTTTGGTATTTTATGATCATTATTGACTCATCTTTAAGATGGTCATACGGTTGCCTCTTGTCGACTAGGAACATAGCGTTTGCATGACTTCTTGCACAAATGATTCGATTACGGACCCATTTCCCTGAACTCCCGATATCAAGTCGATCTGACTTAACGGTACAAATGAGTTTGCCTCCTGCGCATTTGATGATTACCGTACCACGAACAGGGTAGATGTTGAACATCCAAGACCTCATGTCCATACCCAGAACGTGATGGTAGATAATTTAATCAAGCGATTACAGCTAATCACTAGGCCACTATTATTACAATTACATCTTCTGATGACTGTTTGGGGTTATGCAATCTTGTATGTTGGAGCATTGATTAGTATTTATCAGAGTGCGAATCATCAGCTTTCCCCAAATAAACAAGGTACTAGGTTGGAACCCAATGTTGCCCATTTGTGTAATTTCGAATGTGTCGTACAAGTGCCGATAATAACTCTACAATGTATAAAAATAGGTCCACTGTGTCGCATTGGTATCTTTGTGGGTTAGGATTCACCGTCTACCATTCAATATTTAGAACCCACAACAGGTGAGGTTATTTCTACGTGATTCGCAGACTATCACTTTGATAAGATAATTTTCCTGGAATTAAGGGAAATATGATAGGTAATGTCGTAGAAGTTTCTAAGTTAACTTGTGAAACACCATCGTTGTCTCATTTGGATCCAGCTACAAAACAAAGTGACTATGAAGTCTAATGGATACTTCACTTATAACGGGTCGTTAATGAATTGCCTGATGCATTCAATGACACTGTTAAAGTGACCAAGGGGCATATACCTGCAAGTAGTACTCATACGCGATTACAAATTTCGGAAGGAACTGTCGTGCCTCCTGCCAATAAAAATGGCCAGCTTCGAGGAAATGACCGAATTTGGGACAAAATATGACTAATGGTATAGTCGGTTCATCGAGTATGAAATCACCCATTGACTTGGCTATAATAGTTATGCAACCCGTTGATACATTACAAGACAAGCCTAGCGTGACACATGCTACAATAACAGTGACATCTCGATCAATCATTTATTTAGTGATATAACTTGGGATCGTTCAAAAGTAGATGTCTGCAACATATTCACCTTCGTTGCTGCGCTCGCCATTGAGGATGCCGATCCATTACCACTTATTGTAGACAAATGTTGGAACAACAAAGATTGGCCACAACTAGAATCTGCGGTCCAAGCTGAGCTCAGCTCGCTAGCAAAATGCGAGGTGTTTGGACAAATTGTCCGTAAGCATGATGTCATAAAGCCTGTCGGGTATAAATAGGTATCCATACGAAAACCTAATGAAGACGGGGAGATTATTAGGTATAAGGAAAGACTAGTTGTACAAGGCTTCTCACAAAGACCTGACATCGATTACGATGAAACCTAATTTTTGGTCATGGATGCTATAACATTCTGTTACTTGATCAATCTGCCAGTTGCCGAAGACAATCTTGGCATGCATCTTATGGATACAGTTACTGCGTATCTATATGGAAAACTATGTGCATATATCTATATGAAGTGGCCTGGGGGGTACAAACTTCCAGAAGTAATTAAGCCAAAAATATGAGGTGTGTATGTAATAAAACTAGATAAGTCATTATAGAGCTTGAAACAATTAAGGGCCATGTGGCATAATCAGTTGACTTAGTATTTGGAGGCCGATGGTCCTTGCAATTAGTCTTATATGCCCATGTATTTTTATTAAGAAATCAGATACTGGCTTCGCCATCATGGTAGTATACGTTGATGATCTAAACATCATAGGAACTCTGGGGGAGATCACGAGAGCTGTCAAATACCTTAAGAAAGAATTCGAAATGAAAGACCTTGGGAAAATCAAGTTTTGCCTCAGTTTGTAGATCGAACATCTTGGTAATTGCATACTCGTTCGCCGGGCAACATATATCAAACGAATCTTTAAACGCTTTAGTATGGTTGTAGTACACTGTCTAAGATGGTCGTCCGCTACTTGGACGTGGATAAGGACATATTTCACCCTCTTGATGAGAGGGATGAACTCCTAGGGCCTAAGGTACATTATTTAGGAGCAATCAATGTTTTAATATACTTTACTAGGTGTACTAGACCCAATATCTCATTCGCAGGGAACCATTTAGCTCACTATAGTTTCGCTCCTACCCAAAAGCACAGGAATGGGATCAACTACATTATGCGGTACCTGAAAGGCACAATAGACCTAGGTCTGTTATACCCAAAAAGTGGTAAACGTAAAATTATGGGGTACGCCGATGTAGGATACTTGTCTAGCCCACATAGAGGTCATTCCCAGACGGGATATGTATTTATGTTTGGTGATACGGCAATTTCATGGAGGTCAGTGAAATAAACAATGATTGTTGCATTCTCAAACCACGCAAAGATTTTGGCACTTTATGAAGCTTGTAAATAATGGCTTTGGTTATGCTCCATGGTGAATTACATCAACGAAACTTGTGAACCTATTCATAAGAAACCTATGACTTTCGACAAAGACAATGATGCATGCATCGCTCAAGTTAGATGAGGTTTTTATCAAATGCGGCAAAGCCAAACCTATTTTACCGAAGTTCTTTCATACTCGCAAATTACATAAGCCAAATGAATAATATTATTCATGTCCATTGAGCATACAACTTAGCAAATCTATTCACGATGGCTTTTGCAGTCGCTATATTCAAGAAATTGGTACACAAAATTGGCATATGAAGTTTGTATTCTTTAATGTCTCAGGGAGAAAATATCTTATATAGGAGATAGACGTCAGGGGGAGTAGTCTCCACCTGACGTACTCCCCCTGACGCGGGCATATGCGTGTTATACTCATTTTCACGATAACTTAGTTTTTATCCCCGAGTACCATGGCTCAGCTCGGGACCACCACTACAGTGCCCGGAGCACAATATAATATGAGGCTATGCGGTGTACATGCACGTGCGGCCGGCATACACAAACCTTCTTCACTAGGCTCGATGGCGCCTGTAAAATATACTTACGGATAATAAAGCAACATCCGGACCATCTGGGATACTCGTGAGGGGTCATCGAATATGTATTCGGAATAGGCAACAACGCAGAAGGTTTTCTCAATAATCTCTACAGCGTAATCACTCGTGACGGGACACGAGGTACGAATAACACACATGTCATGGCAGTGGATCAGGGTAGCTCAATATATTGGGTTCCAGATATATAAAAAGGGAGATGAGCCTAGACTAGCTAGATGGCAAACAATTTGAATAACATAATCCATTTATAAAGGGGTGGTACATCTCGGTTGGCTTGTGGGGCATAGTGGGCTCACGTTCAACCCTATCTGGAAAAGTAGCCTGCATTGTAAGGCAATGTCTCTGGATATGCTAATGAGAACTCATGAACATCCTTGTTGATAGTCCATAAGCCGCGCAGGGTCCTAGATGACCAAGTTATAAAACTTATTTTGTCATGGGGAGGTTTGGACTAACTTTGTCCTTATTATAGCTACTAAATAAATATTATTATAGTTGTAAGTAAATACATTTCCTAATTGGAAACTTTTAGGAGTTGGGTCCAAGCCCAAGCTAGGAACCCAACATGGTTAGGGTGTCCTATATGGACTCCTAACAAACCCATAGGCCCGATAAGGTTATGGGGAGAGTTTGAGTAGATTAGGGAACCCTTCTGGGTTGTTTATATATATCACTGTACTATGTACAGAGAACACAGTTATGTTGAATCAATAAATCTCTTTTTCTCTCTTGTTCATAAGTTATGCTACTTATATTACTCTAGATTCATCACTCCCAACACGTTATCAGCACGCACGCTCTAGGAATGATGAGAGCGGAAATAACCCTCTAATAAGAGTTTTCACAGAAGCCAAGCGAGCAAGAGAAAAGGTATTTTATGATTTTTTGTATACCTATATTCAGATCTATACTATATGATAGATCACCATGTTTCAAAAACCTATTTTCCCCTATTTTTTTGGATTAAAGGGCTATTTTCAAACGTATATTATTTTCTCTATGGAGATCGGATAGATGTAAGACTACTTTGGTTGGATAGCCTACTCCGAGAGCTTTTCAACGATATATGGCGCATCTCTGGGAGATGTCCCAATCGCCGAGAATAGTACGTTAAAACTAGGTAGTTTCACGACCAAAAATAGCATTTTTTTGGTCGATGACGTCAACAAAATATTATTATTATTATTTATTTATCCTTTATGACGTCATCCGTATCCATTGTGACGTCAGCAGTGACATGTGTCGAGGACATGTGGCACGCTGACGTGGCATGTGTGGCACATAACAGTCACTGGAGATGACACGTGATAGTCGTCAAACGGTCACCGGAGACATGTCGCTGGTCGGACGCCGAAATCTCTCCGGAATTTGGTCATAATTTTTGTCGGACGATCACGGGTCACCGGAATATTTTGTCCGCCACCGGAGCAGTCTCACACGTATGCTTGTGTGACACGTATGTGTGGTATGTGTGGCTCTCGTGCGTGCCACGTGTGCGTCCCGTGCGTGTGGCGCGTATGACCGTGCGTGCATGACGCGTGGCAGACCGGGTCAGGCCGGTTTAGACCAGTCAACCCCGTCCAGGCCTTGACCCAAACCGAGTCAGACCGGTCCAGACACTAAAACGACTATAAATAGCCTAATTTTTGGTCAAATTGAGCCTAATTTTTTTGAAAAATTCCTATTGACTGGACCTACCCCGTGGGGGACCCATTTTGATTTTTTTTATGCAAAATATTTTTTAAATTTTTTTGGGAAGATGTGCCTCGTATAGGAACATTGGCTCACTTATATGTGATATAAGTTAATGGTGTAATACTTATTTAAGTATCTTACGATAGCTAATAGGATATTACTGGTATGCCCCTAGGATATTAATTATCATAATCAGGGATCACAGATAATACGAAACCAAGACTAATTTAGCATACGACTGTGAGCTATATCTAAATCACAGTTAATTGTTAAGGACAAATAACTAGAGCTCAATTGGGAATTGACTTAGTCTTATTTCTAAAAACTTGGTGTTTGAGGAACCAATTTTTTGCATCTAGGTGCAATTAGATGTTACATGTATAACATTTAGAGGTATATATGCATTAATAACAACCTATAGTACCTTAAAATATTAGTTAAAAGACATGCCTAATCAACCTATCTTGTGAACCCAGCTGACTTCGGGATGGAACTACTTGTCAGCTAAACATCTAATACCCCTCATATTCATGGAAAATAGGGTCATTTGGCTAGAATATACCTACCTTTATAGAACTTAAGGGCTTAAAACACCCTAGTTCTCAGAATAAGGATAACACACATCTAGTAGTTTTGAATAACAATTTTACCTAAGATTCTATTAAAATGCACACATAAGATTAAAATCGTCATTTTTACAGGGTAAAATTTGGGATTTTATTATTATAAAAGAATTTCATGCGTTTTAGAATATAAACAGGGTTCACCTATAATATGATTGGGAATTATTTTTTTAGCTTTATTCTAAGTACTATGATCTGTCTTTAATACAATTGATATGTTTTGTCTCTAATTACGATATCTATTTTGCATTCTACATGTCTGTGAATCTTAAAAATGTCGAATTTCCACCATTACTGCTCACTGGAGCTAATTACCTCACTTGGTGCATTGACGCTGACTTGTTCTTGAAGTCACTTGGTCTGCAGAAGACCGTCATCATTGGCAAGAAGGAAGATCCCATAGACAAAGCAAGGGCTTTGTTTATCCTCCGTCATCATATTCAGGATGACCTGAAGACTGAATACCTCAACAAGGTTGAGCCAACTGACTTATGGGCAAGCTTGCAGGGGCGTTATGGTCATTAAAAGACCATTATGTTCCCAAAAGAGATGTACCAATGAAACACCCTTATGTTTTAACATTTTAGGACGGTCGTTGATTAAAACTAATCAGTCCATAAAATCACTTTTACACTTGAGCTGTGTGAGAAGAAAGTCACTGATACTGAAATGATAAAGAAGACTCTGTCAACCTTCCATGCTAGTAATATTGTAATTCAAAGGCAATATCGGCGAGAAAACTTAAAGACTCATACAGTCTTGATTCATGCACTACTTCTTTCTGAGCAGAACGATAAACTTCTGATGAAGAATCATGTTATGCGGCCTTATAGGAGTGCGTCGTTGCCTACGTCAAACAATGTTTAGTTTTGGGGAAACAACTTTGCACGTCGGGGACGAAGATATGGAAGGGGTAGGGGAGGCTACCAGGGATACAGGAAGGATGGGAACCAAATACTCTTTGGTCCTAGGAGAGGTAAAGGATTTAAGAAATCCCCTGGACACTAGGCAATGCGAAGAAGAAAAGAAGACTAATCAGGGATCTACTTGCTTTAACTACGGTAACACAGGACACTGGGCACGGGAATGCCATGAACCACGGGTGGCTACAGGTGACAGAGTCCGCACCTACCAGGCAGTTGTTGACACTAACTTCGCCCCTCTAGAGTTTGCAATGTCAGACTTCTTCGACGACAGGAATGCCGTCATGGATCAACATACGAAGTAATCCGTAATGATATCTCAGTAGACATGTGATATCACATTAGAGAAAGCACTAGTAGTTTTTTTTCTAGACAGACTTGATTTACTTTTTGTTGTCAGTATTTTTGATTTTGTTGGGAACATATCATTTATATTTCAATACAGTGCTCGTGACATACATGAGATTTATTTATGTTTTAATAAATTATGATTATTCGCATTTATTACTTGGGAAGTAATTAAATTCTATGTATGATAGTTGATCTACTACATACAACCTGTCTATGGATCTATTTACTCATTGAGCATGACCGATAATTGGATGAGTGGCGACATGTCTAAGAGACATTAGCACCACGCTCTCAATCCTCTTGAGATATGACTATATTTCTTGTCTAAACCTTGTGCATCAGGGATGGCACGAATATTATTGGCACGACCAATATGATAGAACGCACTGAGTGCGTCATGCTATTACTCTCTACAGGTACGATACACGGTATCTAGTCCAGTTTATAAACTAGTAAATCCAGCCAGATTTTACTGAGTTCAGGGAGATACATGATAATGTTTATCACGTAATGACTATCGAAAAAAATGTCAGACAAGGTTTTGTGTATTAACTCCATGTCTAACGGTTAAAATGCGTTATTGGAATGGTTTTCAATATACTCTCAGGGTTCAGATAGTGAGGTGGATTATCAGGATTATATCTCAACTTTCTTTGAAAGGAAATAAGATCCAGAGAGGGTACGTGTAATGATTGCTTTCAAGGAAAGTCTATTATGACCAAGGTGGAGTAAGATCTCCGACCTTTGTTCTAACCGCATCTATAGAGACCCATGTGGACCTTTTCATCCACATAGTGGCACACTTAAATATTTATGGTCATTAAAGATGCATCTAGGAGATGGTTCTAAGAATACAACGTTAGCACGACTTCTCACTTAGATCATTTGATCGCAGGCTCAGTTCCTAGATTAATCGATCAAAGTCGATCGATGCGACTTGACGGAGGTTTGGGAGTTGGACTCACAGGCTTTTGATGATTATTTTACCGCTAAATAGAATAGATGATTGAGCATCGTGAGTACCCCATACCATACCCAACTCAAGATTGGCGGAGAACCTAATCAAGCAATTTCGAATACTCGCTAGGCCATTATTATTACAATCACAACTTTCAGCTAGTGTGTGGGATGTGCATTCTTGCTCCCACAATACTGATTAAGGTTTGTCCCTTAGCAAATTATCAAATTATTTTTTCCCAAAAACGACTAGTAACTGGGTCGAAGCCCGGTGTCGCCCATCGACGAACATTTGGATGTTCCTTACAGGTGTTAATCACACCATAATATATGAAGATGGGACCCTCAACGTCGGCCTAGTATTATGTGGGTTAGGATTCACATTTATCACTGAATATTTAGACCCACTGGCGACGTATATATTGCAGGGCAGATAATTGTCACTTTGATGAGACGATATTCCTAGCATTGGGGGAAGATATGACAGTCGATGCTGAGGGTGTTTCCAAGAGGTCTTGAAAAACACCATCGTTGTCTCATCTAGATCCATATACATAAGTTAGGTGACAATAAGGTTCAACAAATTAGAAACTTCTAATAGGTCGCAAATGATTTGCTAAACGCATTCATAGGCACTATTGAAATATCATAAGTGTATGTACCTGCAAGTAATACGCCTACACAACAGAACGTTCCGAGGAAACTAGTACCGCAGTAGAACGTTCCAGGGGAATTAGTACTGCAAATGAATCTGAGGCTCGCGTTTAGTACAGAGCACCGTTAGAAGAAAGTATTATGAGTCAGGGAGCTGCAGAATAATGGACAAATATGACTAATGGTGTAATCAGTTCATCGAGGATAGAACCACCCATTGACGATGCAATAGTAGCTACGCGACCAGTTGATGCATTATGAGACTAGCCCGGCGTGGCACATACGTATGATAATAATAAAATATCGATCTATTAAAAATCTATAATTGCATTATGTAGGATCGTTCAGTAGAGATGTGTCGACAATGTATTCATATTCATTATTGTGCTCGCCATCAAGGATGAGGATTCAAAGCCACTTATTGTAAATAACTGTATGTTGTTATGCATTGGCCAAAGTGGGCATTTGGAATCCAAGGGAAGCTCAGCTTGCTATCATAATACGAAATGATACAATTAAACCTATTGGTTATAAATGGGAAAGGTACGGAAACACAATTAACTAGGAGAAATAATTTGGTCAAGGCAAGACTAGTTGCCCAGGAAATCTTAAAGAGATCTGGCATCGATTGTAGTGTGACCTATTACCCGGTTATGGACGCTATAATATTTCGGTACTGATCCGTCTGTCAAGTTGTCGAGGACAAGTTAGACATTCGTCTAATGTAAATACCGCGTATCTATATGGGAAACTAGATACAGATATATACATAAAGCTACCTGGGAAGGTATAAGCTTCCAGAAGTAACCAGGCCCGACACATGAGGTGTGCACATAATAAAACTGGAAAAGTTATTGTTGACTTGAAGTAATTGGGGCCCATGAGACACAGTAAGTTGACTGAGTATTTGAAGGTCGGAGACTTTGCAAATATCCTTATCTGTCCATGCGTTCTTATTTAAAATACAGAAATTGGCTTCACTCATCATAACAGTGTACTAAATGATTTGGATATCATTAGACCTCCGGGGGAGATCGTGAAAGCCGCCGAATACCTTGGGAAGGAATTCGAAATACAAGACCTTGGGAATCAAGAGTGTATCGATTTGTAGATCAAACATCTTGATAGTGGTACTCATACACCAAGCAATATATATCAGAAGAGTTATCTAGCACTTCGATATGGATGTAGCACACGGTGCTAAGTCGTTTATTGCGCGTCCATCACTTGGGTGTGGATAACGACATCTTTCACCATCTTAATGGAGGGAGAAACTCCTGAGGCTATGACGCCATAGCTAGGAGGTGCTTTGCTATAGTTTGTTGGGTATACTAGACCCAATGACTCATTCAGAGTTCCTACCCAAATGCACTGGAATGGGGTCAAGCACATGTTAAGATATCTCATCGGTACGAAAGACTGGGGTTTGTTCTATCCATAACTTGGCAAACAGGAAATTATAGGATACGCCGATGCAGGATATTTGTCAGATCCACATAAATGCCGATCTCAATCGGGTTATATGTTATTGTATGGAGATACTACGATTTCATGGAGATCAGTAAAGCATACAATGGTTGCTACATCTTCGAATCACGCAGAGATTCTTGAACTACATGAAGCTGACAAAAAATGTTTTTGGTTGCGGTCTATGATCAACCACATCAACGGAAGTTGCAGTCTGAGTTATAAGCAAGATAAACTGACGACACTTTATGAAGACAACGCAGCTTGTATCGTTCAAGTCAAAGACAAATTTATTAAAGATGACAAAACGAAGCATATTTCACTAAAGTTCTTTCACATATACGAGTTGCAGAAGAAGAATGAGATCAACGTTGTTCAAGTCCATTTAGAAGACAACCTGGCTGATCTATTCACGAAGGCTCTTGCATATCATATGTTCAAGAGATTAATTCATGGAATCGGCATGCGAAGTTTACAAAATTTATTATCTCAGGGAGATCGACGTCAGGGGGAGTAGTTCCAGTCTGACGTGGACACATGCGTGTTGTACTCTTTTTCTTGATAGCGCAGTTTTTATCCTAGGAGGTTTTACTGGCTAGAGGTTTTGATGAGGCAACGTATACGCGTCCACAACCCATACATGGCATATAATTGTATTCTTTCCCTGCACAAATTTTTGTCTGAGGGGGTTTTGCTAGGGAGAGGTTTTAATGAGGCAAGTCGTCCGAGTATGAAACACCTTAAGGGGAAGTGTTAGGAGTTGGGTCCAAACCTAAGCTAGGACCCCAACAGGGTTGGGGTGTGTTATACAGACTCTTAACAAACCGATAGGCCCGATAGGGTTATGTGGGGAGTTTGAGTAGATTAGGGAACTCTTCTGAATTGTCTATATAGACAAGGAACACACTTATGTTGAATCAATAAATCTCTTTCTCTCTCCTTGTTCATAAGTCATGCTAGTTGTTCATAAGCTATGCTAGTTATATTGCTTTAGATTTATATCTCCCATAGAAACATCAAAACTGGGACGAACCAAATCCGTTTTGAAGGAAACTATACTAGGATGCATAGAACATTGGTCAAACTCAAAAAGCTCGGGTAGATTTGCTCGGCTTCGTTGGGGCGTCACACCGGGGTTTTACTGGCTAAAGGTTTTGGGACGAATCAAAGTATGTTTTTTTTGGTTTATTTCGATTTAGGGAGTAAATTAGATGATTTGTGATTATGAGGTTTTGTTGAATCTTTGTTATTAGGTCTAATTTAACAATGGTAGTACAACATGGGATAAAGCTTGCGGTACATATCGTCAAGTCTCACTTCGGTGATCTCGTCGCTGTAAGAATTATTATTAAACCCTTTTCAAACATTTATCTCTTCAATTCGTTGTTTCTCTTTTTCTAATTTGTTTTGGTGTTTTCATGTTTATAGAAGGTATGTGAGTGTTTGTTGCGAAAGGGGACTCTTACTTTTCTGGAAATCCTCCGGTACTCCGAACTACCTTCTAGAAAAGTAACCGTAAATTGTATACTTGTTCTAATTCAACATAACTGCGTTCAAGCTTTCGCTATTGAAAGACAAGGTAATTTTTATTTTATATTTTAGGTAATGCAGTCTCCTTTTCGAGATTGGGGATTCTTATCGTGTACATTGTTTGTGATAGGTTCTTTTGGAGTTAAGCCGAGGATTATTACCCAGTACACTGTGATCTTTGAAAACATTCTTCATCGTTTAAGGTTCTCGAAGTTCTTAGCAATTGTAAAGGAGGAGTTTGGTGAAGAGGTTAGTTTGATTTATATATATTGTTTGTCGGTTTTGAATCGATTTGCGATAATGTTGGACTTGATGATAATTTAGTGTTATTTTCCGGTAGTGCGAGGAAGTTCTTATTGCTTTACTTCAACATGGCCGACTTACTTTGGAGCAATTTATATTTCGAGCAAAAGAATTCAATAGTAGGTTTGAATATTTGCTTTTAGTTTTTTTATATTGGTTTGATGACTGCATTTTGTAACTTTAAGTGATTCGAGGTTTTATTTGTATTTTCCAGAGGAATTTTCTAAGGAAAGCTTTGATAGTCTTGTTAATGCACGGTACGTCGAGCGTTGTCCGCTTTCCGAGCCCTTTCTGTCGCCGTGTGATGAAACTCCTCCAACTAAAAAACGCAAGTTCTCGGTATGTTCTAAATCTCGTGATGTGCATAAAACTCTTGTTGATTATAGAGAGGCCGAGATGACCTTTTTTTTTTGGTTCCAACACTAGCATTTTCGTTACAAATAGCTTTGGAGTAGTAACTTTATGTAGGTCATTATTTATATAAAAAGAAAAAGAAAAAGAAAAAGGGGGAATTTCTGAAGAGCAGATTTTTCTTCTTCTTCATGAATTTAGAAAGACTAGAGTACTCATTTGGAGATGCCAACTGGAATGCCTCAGATTCAGACTAGAGTACTTTATTTTCTATTAGGTGTATTAATATCGTACTTAATGGCTGAACATTAACTCTGCAAAAAATATAAAAATGTACTCTATCAAAATATCTTAAATAGTCAAAGCTTGAGTTAACATCCACCTTTTAGTGTTTTACTTAATACAAAGCTGATATCAGAACCTTCAAAAATAAAATAAAGAAATAGTATCTGTGGATGCTTGTTTATAAGTTTGAGAGGTTATATAGAATTTTTTTATTTCTATTGAAAAGTGAAAAAGATAGTAGTGGCTACACAAATGCAAATTAAGCAAAAGCAAATGGTGAGTAAGAGAAGCGAGCGGTAAAAATAAAGCAAAAAAAGAAAGAAAAAAGATAAGAAAAGAAGAAAAAGCACCACCAAAACACATGCAAAAGCTGCTACCTCTCTAGTGCCGTAGTCCCCCCTCTCGCAACAAATTCCTCAAATAAACTTCTTCTGAAGACTGCCCTAGGATCTTCTATAGAAGAGCAATGCCTTCATTTCACTAAATGACTAGGCATCTATTGCTGCTTCTATCTGGAGATCTTGTCATTTTATTGATTGATTCATATTTCCATAAGATAGCAATAGCTTTTTTCTTTCTCAAAGGATCACCCCTTCTAAAGACAAGTCTTGCCTGCCATCTAGACAGGAGATTCAAAACCGTCATCGCATAACCCAAATCATGCTAACTAAATCAAGAAAGAAAGACCGAATAGCACAAGTTGCTTAAACAATGAAGACTCAGGGTATAAATTTGAAGGGAATTTTAGAAGACCAAATGGGTCAGGTTGGAAGAAACTGGGATCTGGGGTTATCAGAGAGATTTACAATGATTTCACTGTGAATCGTTTGTTAGAGATGCACATCTTCAGCCATTTCAATTTCTATTAGTGCAGACTGGCTCCAATGTCTCGTTTAAAGTAGTTATGAAAGTCATCTCCCTATCAGTAAGGTGTCTCTGGAGTTGGTTCCAAACTCTTTCATTGTGGTTTTATATTATAAAGTGATAGGCAAGTTGACTAATGTCTATTGGTAGTATATAAGTAAGGGTTACTCCCCTTAAGGGATGATACACCGCACAAAAGTCCTCCCAAAATCTCACTCTGCTTTTTATTCAACCACCAATAATGTTGTAATCCTCTAATTCCTAGACGACTTAGCTTGTTTTATTAATGATCAAATCATGGAGAAAAAGTTTATACTTTCTTTTCCCCATATTAAATACCGGTTCCATTACATATTTAATATTCTCCACTGTCTTCTTTAATGTTTATAGTTCACTGGTGAAATCACTGAAGAACAGCGGGCTATTGCAGCTGCAATTCCTTCAGAAGCAGAGCGATTTTTGGTTATTATAGATACTAAGACTGATGTGACTTCAGAAGCTATAACAAAGGAGAACACTCCTAATGTAAAGCCGGAGGAAAAGGTTAGTTTGCTGGTTAGCTTAGATTTTGATCATAGTTAATTTTTTAAAAACACTGGTCTTACGCCATATTTATGTGTTCTATTACGCAAGCATGAATTGCTGGAGACGGACTCAACTATGTCTACAATTTATGAGAAAGAAACTCTTTGGCGTGTGAATTTTGAGGAGTTCACTCGTCGTCTCAGGCATAAGGTACATTTCGATTCTACAGTTTATCTTGTCACTTTTATTAGGTAGGCAAAAGATAAAAAAGGTAATGTGTTGGTTCCATCTATCTTCCATCTTGTTCAAACTGATGAAATGCACAATATTTATTTATTGTAGAGGCAACATGTGTGCATTGTGTTGTAAAGACTCAGATTAGAGGTTTCTGGACTTATACAATCAAACAAAATGAAATTGTATGGAGGTTGTGTGAAATTGACTTATGTAATAGATCTGGAAGACCCTAGGTTTATAATAGTACGTAGAGCTACCGGCACGACCCTTTTTGATATGAAACAAGGTTGCCGAAGCTTAACCTTTAAAACTTCGATCAAGAGTAAGATCAAATCTAGAGAATTACTTTGTTTCAATTTTCAAAACCTTTTACCAATTTTCTTCTAATTATTTCTCAAGCCAAAACTCTACCTAAATCCCTAGCCTAAACCTCTAAATGTAGATGAGAGTCCTTACAAAGATCGGAACTTTCCTTAAAAGGAAATTCCTTTATTGTTGCAATTTAAATTTAAATATCCTACTAAATTAAAAAGGTTTCTAAAAAAAAAAAAATACTAATAAGAAGCTAATAATCTAGAAGGGAGAAAGAGTGACAACGATTAAGGAGACTCCTATGGATGGGTAGCATACAACTTTTCCTTCCATTAAAAAATTCGACCCAAATTTTCAAGAGGGCGAGGCAACCTTTTGAACCACGACCACGACCACGACATGCTTTCAATGGTCTTCGGCTATGAGCGTGGCAATTTCTTTAACTGCGGGTAAACCCTCTTTAAGTGTCCCGGTTTTTCATACTAAAAAACGCTATAATCCACTGCTAGTAGTTGTAGGTCTATGACCTGCAACCGACTGAATTGGGGTTGAAGTTGTAGTTGCAAGAAACAAGACGAGTTCCCTACAATTTTATTTCGTATGGATTACTGGGAATATTGCTCCCCCCCACTCCCTCGCGCACGCGCGCGACGTTTTTGTAGAGAGCCTTGTTACGAAGAACCCTATAGGTATCAATCCCATTTTTAAATTGTTGCCATGTTATGCTGATTCACCCCTCGACAACATCGTAGAGGAGATGAGAATTATTGGTATTTATAACAATGACGCCATGACCACACGCCACCGTTGTATGGGCGCCATCATAATCAACGACGTGATGAAACACCATTCTGCTAAGACAAGTGTTCATTATAATCAATACTGTCATGATAGGCCGCCCTTTATGGCCGTCATTGTGGACAAACCCACAACAGCACTCCGCCACGCCATAACTAACCCTATAAACACCGCAATGCATACTATCAGCCACTACCAACACAACAACAATGTAGATTCGCTTCAATTCTACCCATGGTATCATCTCTAAATGCAACACATCCAATTGAGGTAAAGTTCATGGTGATTCTTCAATTTCAAAGTTTTAACTTGCAATTCCCTTAACTTTTGATTTTGTTACACTTGTTTGGTTAAAGAAATTCTCAGGATGATTTTCTATTCGCAAATATGCAAGTCGAATCTCGATTAAAGCCCGAATGCATATTTTCAAAGTCATTTTTCAAATAAAGTTTCAATTGAAGATAATTGCAATTGAAGAAAAAGTGAGTGAAAAAGAAGATTCAAGTCATTCTCTTGTTGGATCAAAGAACTCAATCGCGAAGGAAAAACACTATAGATTGATATATGGGAAAAGTCACGGGGAACATTGAAGAAAGAGAGAGAAAGAGGTAGATAGAGAGAGTGAATTGAGGTTGATGGGTTAATTGGGGTTGAAACCCGAGTTTTATCGCAGATCGTCGCAAATTCTTGTCGGAGGAGAGATCGAGTGGAGAGGCATGAAGCCAGTCACAAAGAGGGGAGAAGGCGTCTATACCGCAGTGAGGAAGGGCATTGCGAAACATTTAAAGGCATGCCACTATAGGGGACACTTAATTTTGTGTGGTAGTGTTAGGTTTTTCAAAGTCGAAGCTTCTGCTAGGACAACTCACAAACATGTTAGTTTCTCGTTATTGATATCCTTCATTTTCTTTCGAGTTATGTACTTTCAGTTTCATGCTAATATACACATGCGTTATGGTGACCATGAAATTATGGGTGCCTGTGTCACGTTAAATGACACAAGATGCAGTTGTTGATTCATGCAATATCATAGACGAAAGGGACGGTCCTTGGAAGAATCTTTTAGAAATACCTAATGCAAAGTAACCAACTAGGTTGAACCTTGGCGACAAAATATAACATATGAATTGATATTTTTATAAAACATGAACATAAATATATATATTTCTATAATGCTTTAATATAGCAAAAAATAATATTAATATAAAAATACTATATTAAGAGATCAGTTTTCAACCAAGGACTAAGTTATGGAGTGTGTTATGATTGTGGATTATCGTACCGCTGACATTTAGGTTTTCTTGGATTATCGTACCGCTGACATGTAGGTACGACTTATGGAATATATTTTGGAAAAAAGGTACCAACCTAAAAAAGGTAACTGATGCATGGAAAAAAGCTAGTGGGACGGGAGCTCGCCAATGGTGCTATTATGGGACATCCCAAATAAATAGTCATCCCCTAAGGACGTCGGCCTTGAAGCGAGGTGGGATGTTAGGATCCTTGGGTTAAGACCATTTAATATTACACCATTAACGCCTAAATTTTCTTGGTGCAATGGTATTATGGTCTTAATAGTGTGCGAAAGAGATTGAATGTGAGCCCCCGTCAACATATTTCTCATCGGCATAACCATAAGCAAAGCCTTCATTGGCGTCCTTGGCTAGCCTCCACCCTATTTTCATAGGTAGTCATTTGAATCCAATATCCCGAGGTGATCTCTTTAATTCACATTTATTTCCTATCTCTTCTGAGTTTCGTTCATCCCCACCTCTGCTTTGTTTGGATTCCTCTTCTCCTTGTTTGCAGGATGTACCCTCTTATGACAATAAAGCTTCAAATAATCTTAATCTTATTCTGGATGAAGATGAAATTTTGTGTAGGAAAACTGGTGAACAAAAGGAATGTAACCAATTCAGATGAATTTATGGAAACGACAGAAAGCCTTGATTATGATCTTTACTGCTCGGTTGAAGATGTGAATGCCTTAATTGAAAGCCATATTGTTGTTTCGCTGACACTAATGATTCTGAAGAAGTGAAAAATGGCAATAATGATTCCTTTAGAGAAGAGATAGGAGGATAGACTACTAGTTTTGGGTGAAAAACAAATAGTGAAAGATCATAAGATTGAGTCACAAGAAAAAATGGCTTTAGTAGTAATGGAGGAGGGAGAGTTTGTGATCCCTTAACAACTTTTGAGGATTGGCGGACATGTTAGTGTTGTCTATGAGAGGGAAAGAAAGGAAACAACTTGTCTTATGAAGAAAATATTACATAAAGATGGTAGAAAGGCATATGGATTGCACATTGATTAAGCCGAGGGGCCCAATGGGTGGGTAGAGAGTTGACGGGGTTAGCAACTTCGTTGATTTTGAGGGGCGAGATAAGTGGTGAAGCAGTACAAATAAGGTTAAATTACCAGTGTGTAAATAATGACTCCTAAGAATTTATCGTGGGATGTGAGGGGTTTGAGGAGTCGTGAAAAAATATATTTTGTTAAGGATTGCATTAAAAGGTGGAAAGGGAATCTTGTGGTTCTTCAAGATGTAAAGTTGGAAAAGATGGATACCTTGTTTGTTAGGGTCCTTAAGGATGTGTGGCGAGGGGATGCGATTGGGTGGTGTGAGCTACTCATGATAGGCGTGTCGAGAGGGGTAATTATGATGGGGGACAAATTTATTTTTTGAGTTTGGTTGAGTTAGGTGGGGGCATTTTCTATTTCTTTTTACGGATTGTGCTTAACCAACAAGAAAGAGCTAATTTTTACTCCGGTGTATGGGCCGAACGAGGGCAATCTATGTCAGTTTTTTTGGGAAAAACTGAAGGAAGCGAATCCCTTTTTTGAAGAAAATGTGTGCTGTATTGGTGGAGGTTTCAATGTGAGAAAGTTCGTTCATGAAAAGAATAAACCGTCGATTATCATTCCTAAAATGCAGATGTTTGGAGCTTTTGTTAACTGAAATTCATTAATGGATTTACGATTAGATGGGGGCAAAGTTGGTTGGACTAACAATTATGAGAGCTATTCTTTGTTCGTTGGATAAATTCTTGGTGTCATGGGAGTGAAAGGATATATTTGTGAATTTTTCTCAACTGTTAGGCACTAGATCTTGTTCGGATCATTCCCCAATTCTTTTAGATTGCGGTGTTGTGTCTGGGCGACCTAAGTCGTTCAAGTTTGTTAATATGTGGTTGGAGGTACCTGGTTTTAAGGAAAATGTTAGGATTTATGCGATTCTGTGGGGATGCCTTGTCCAGCGTTTAGAGCCAAATTGATACATGTGAAAGTGAACGTGCATAAGTGGAACTCTGAAGAGTTTGGCGAGATTGAGCACCAAAAGTTAAATTACTAGAGGAGATATAACCCTTAGACAAGAAAGAAGAGAATTTCGGGATCTCGGGCGAGGAAGTATTTAGAAGAGTGAGTATGAAAGAGGAGTTTCTTTAGAGTGGTTAAGATGGAAAACATATCTTGGAGACAAAAGTCTAGGGTAAAGTGGCTGAAAGAAGGGGATAATAACACTAAGATTTTTTTCATAAGATGGCAAGTGCTCGTAACATGATTAATAGGCTGACTAGGCTAGATGTAGGAGAGATGGTGTTCGCAAAAGAAGATGATATTCAAGAGGCCGTGGTGAACTTTTATTCAGATTTGTATACTGCGGATACCTTTGTTACCTTTGTTAGGCCCTAGTTGGATGATTTGTTTCTCGATTGCATTCCTGAGGAGGATGCATCACATTTAGAGAGACCCTTTAAAGATGATGAGGTTCTTGAGATGATAAGCGGTTTATCTGGAGATAAGTCTCCGGGTCTGGATGGATTCTTGATGCCTTTTTTTTTTTTTTTTTTTTTTTTTCTGAGGCATGTTGGGAAACTCTTAGGAAGATTTTATGAAGGTGATTCATGATTTTTTTTATAATAATTTTTTTGATTGCAGTTCGAGCATTAATTTTACTACCCTAATTCCTAAGGTGAATGTTATTGTAAATATTAAGGATTTTCGTCCTAGTAGCTATAAGATCATAAAGAAAATCCTTGCTTCCAGAATGAGACTAGTTCTTCCTTTAGTTATATCAGATGAGCAAGGTGTGTTTGTGCTTGGGCGGCATATCCTTGGTAGATGTTCTTGTCGCTAATGAAGGCATTGATTACCGCATTAACTCTGGGGAGACGAAGTGTTGTTTGTAAAGTGGATATGGAGAAAGCGTACGACCATGTGAGTTGGGACTTTGTTGATTATATGTTGGCTAGGATGGTCTTTGGAGTTAGACGGAGAGGATGGGTGAGAAAGTACATTTCCCCTGCCTCCTTTTCTGTGATGGTTATTAGCTCTCTTCAGATGGGTATTTGTCAAATAAGGTGTACTAAAGGGATTTGTCAAGGCGACCCTTTGTCTCCTTTTCTATTGTGGTTGCTGAGGCGCTGGGCAGAACAAAGCTGTTGAAAATGGAGTTATGGGCGTTTCAAGGTTGGTCAAGATCAGACGTTGATTAGTCATCATCTTTAATACAGCTGAGATATCTTCCAGATATTTTGTGTTGTTTCGAGTTAGTGTCTGGATTTAGTATTAATGTGAAGAAAAGTAAGGCTATGGTAGTATGTGAGATGCGTGACATATCTATGTTGGTTGATACGTTAGGGTGTGGGGTGGAAGTGGTCCCATCGACTTATTTGGGGCTTCCATTGGGGCCTAGTATAGGTCTAAGGATATTTGATTTGTAAAAAGATTGAGTGGTTGGAGGCTAAGTACCTGTCTAAAGGAGGAACGACCACTCTTCTGAAAAGTATGTTTTCTAGTTTGCCTATCTATTACCTTTCTTTGTTTTCTTTAGCAAAAAGTGTGGAGAAAAAACTATAAAGTTTCATGAAAATCTTTCTTTGGAATGAGTCAAAAGAAGCTCATAAAATTCACCAGGTGGGATAATTATGATAAGAGTTGGCATAGGTGATATGGTGAGATTTTGGGAGGATCGTTGGTTATTTGATTCCTCTTTAGAGGAATGTTATCTATCATTGTTTATTGTTTCAGGTCATCATGAGTTCACTTTCTAAGAAATGATGAGTAATTGAGTATTGATCACACAGGTTTGTCTAGGTTTTTTGGCTTCCGACGTCGTTTCAATGATGACAAGTTAGCTTCATTGGCATTCTTTTTTGGTAAGCGGACTAGTTTCATCCTTAAGCAGGGTGGAGGATAGTAGAATTTGGATGGATTGTAACAATGGGGTATTTTCTGCGAGATCCTTTTATAAGACTCTAAGCCCAACCCCCAACTTTAATCCTTTGTTTGTTGTAGTGTAGAAAATTTGGGTCCCTAAATTTCCAGCCAAACTAGTTTTCTTTGCTTGAACTATCTACCTGAATAGAGCTTTGACTATTGATAACTAACGCAAACACAAGGTTATAGTAGTAAGTTACTGTTCCATGTGTAAGCATGATGGAGAATCTATTGGCCACCTTTTTTAACATTGACCTTTCGCCCTAGATATTTGGATTTACTTCTTTGCTGAAACTGGTTTTACTTGGTCTCATCTTAGTAATGTAATGATCCTCTTATCGGAATGGAACTTAAACAATCTTTTTGGTCGGGGGAAAACTATATGGCTGTTTGTTCCATTTGCCATTATTTGGGTGTTGAAAGAACTGTGAGCGTATTCTAAGGAAAAGAGCAAACAAAAGATAAAGTTATTATCTTGATAAAATCTCTTGTTTTTTGGTGGAGTGAAGCGATGTTCGATATGAAGGGGGTGTTTTTCGATTCTTTTGTTGCTAGGTGAACACATTTTTTGTTGCATTAAAGACCATTTTTTATTATTTTGTATTGTTTCTATCATGTAGCTTTTTGATTGTTATATCTTTTGTAATCCTTTTTCTATATCAATAAAATCTTAACTTATCAAGAAAAAAAAGATAAAAGAGGATTAGTTGTTAATACCATCTTCTCTTAATTCTTGTCTTAGAACTCACCGTAGGGCGTCAAGTTCCACACTTGGCCTTGTGGTCGTTGCAAGAGAATATTCAAGCTGACAAGATAATAATTCGAACCTGTCATGTAACAAGTGATTATGGTAATTTGTAAGCTGTGTTTCAGAATCGCACGGTTCAGATCAAAATCATACGATCTGAATTGAGTTGCAAGGTTTAGGATTCGAGTCAATTTTTTAAATTGCAATTTAGGAAAAATTGTACAACTTGAAGTTAAATTGTACTTGAGTTGTAAAAGTTGCGCGCTTTGTGGTGTTTGAGTGAAGCAGTTCAACGATAAAATATGGCAACACTTTCTTATTTCTTCCCCCATATGGTAAAAACACTTTTTACCCTGCCTCTATCTGCATTAATCTGAGTATATTCTTTAAGTTTTAACGGTCATGGACCTAAAAAATTCTTATTTGTCTCTGTTTTGATGATTCAAATTCCCAATCCCCATTTTTTAGGGTTTTGCAAATATCTCTTCACTCTCTGGGCGGATTCAACCTCGTTCTTTCTACATTCTTCTACCACTCAATGACAAGAAATCCCATATCTTTGTATCTGTAGTTCAATTATAAACCTCAAATTCATCAAAAAGTAAGATTTAAACTTTGTCTTTGTTATTGGGAGCGGACCTGTGGACACTCCCTTTGTTATTTTCGCTAAACATAATTGCATGAAGCTTAGTTGTTGGTCGTACTCTAAGTAACATGGAAACAACATGTTTAAAAAATAATCCGTGTCGACGCATATCCGACACCGACACTCAAACACGCGGACACATGTGTTCAGAATATTTATAAGGCACTTTTCCTTTTTCTTGGCGTGTCCTACACCTCATACTCATGTTTGGATACGCATACCTGTGCCAATAATCCATAGGTTGTAATTGAAGATGGATATTTTAATGTTTTATTGGAGACCTAGTTGTTCATGGATGATGTTCCTTATTTTTTGGGGATGTTAGGGAATAATGATATTCCTATTACAGTTAATGAGCGAGTGATTATTCACGAATCTTTTGGGCTGTTTTGGTAATTATGACCTTTTTCTTAATTTTACTGTCTATTTACTTATTTTCAAAAAAAGAGCTTGCGGTTTATGATACGGTTCAGTTGGATATCCCCCCTCTGCAGTTTAGAATACGATTTACGGTCTGACAATGCTGATCGTAAGATTTTTCTATCTCCTATCCAAGTCAATTTTGTCGCTTATATATTGTAGTTGGTGAACTTTTCAAAAATGGCAAATGGAGTTACCATGATTTGCAAGCCATGGTGTTATCTTAGTAATTCTCTCACTTCTGTTTTCAGGTTATAGAAATCAAACGTTCATATATAGTCACATCTCTCTGCTCTCTTTTTCTTGCGAAGGCTTTGTATAACCTTCTCCATCAGGGGTTACTTTATCTTGTTACATGTTCTCGTAGAGCCAATCTTGGGTATTGTGCTAGCTTTAATATTCTCACCCGCGTACATTCTCTTTGCGTCCTAGGCTTGTGTTGCAAACGTGAGAAAGCGGTTTGACGATGGAGCTGCAATTGTCTTAAATGCAATTCTGTATGCAACAGGATGGGCAGACAAAAGAGTTAAAATAGAGAAGTCAGGTAAAACATGATGTAACCTCCCGCACAACAGGCTAAGATAATTAGTTTTATTATCGTATCTGTGTGGCTGTTTTGTTTGGTCGTTGTAGTTACTATGCTTAGCAGTAATGCTAAATCATCTTTTGAACAATATGATCGGCCAATACTTTGAAATGCTTGGCACTGGCACCCCCACGTTTGTGCAATGCCAATACTTGATGGATACTTGTGGATATATCATGGGAACTCGAGTATGTGTATTGTCCAGTGCACATGTTATGGTGTTGCCTGATACATTGTGTCTCAGACCAGTTGAGTTAATTTAGGGTTCATAGAAATTAAAGTCTGCCTTTAGATAAGCCTCTTACTGTAAAATGTTGTTTAGCAAGCAAATAATAAACCCTTTTATCTCTTTAATTTCCATTTAGTGTCAAAGACAAAAACTCAAGGTTTCTCCCTCTCAAAGACTGTTTGATCTCTTCAAAGATTTTTGATCCATAGCTCAAAGCTCAAAATTTTTTAATCTCTTTGTCGTGGAATTCCTTTCGAACCACTCCCTTTGATCTTAATTTTATATATCAAAATCCTCCCACCCAACTTTGGCCTCCCATGATATGGTTCAGTCTAGAAAGTGGAGAGCAAGGCACTTTCGCAAGCCTCTTGCATTTACTTCTTCTTTCTCGTGTTTCTTTGTACGTGCTTGTTGCTCGTGTTTACTTGAGTCCCTCTGCTTAGCAAGGTAGTACTCCTAGAGGAATAAGGAAACTTGGAACATGTTCATAAAGGTTTACTTGAGCTAGTTCTTCTAGATATTAATTGATGTAACACCGTGGCTAAGCTTAAAGGTCTAGGAGCTTGACATAAAGCTATGCAGTATTCATGATCCCGTCTCTGCGTGTTGTAGCTTGTCGTAGCTGTTTTCAGTTGACGATACCATTAATTTTATTAAAAAGGGTGTTGATAACCATATTCTTGCTTTGAAAAGGTTAGAGTAGGGACATATGCTGTGATCAATAGCATTTATTTAGTGCTTTATTCTTAGTTATGCTACTGAAGTTTTATGTACCAACTTAAAATGCTTTCTCTTATATTTCATGGTATATTTCAGTTCCGCTGTCGATGATTGCCATTCTCGATGAGGTTATGAAAAGTGAAGCTGGCCATACTATGAATTCAGAACTTGTTCAAACTGCTCTTAGCCAATTGGGTTGTCATCCCAGCAGAGGGTCAGATGAACCATATAGTGTTGGTAATTTCTTAATTTTAATTGGAAAAATGCATTTAGGACAAATATATTGTAATCCTCCCTTGCTGATATGCATCATGTATTTAATCCGTGCGTAGGTTTGAAAAAAATCATTGAAACAGCTCAAAATGAGGAGGTATTTGGTTCATTTTTATTTTTATTTTGATATTATTCAATTTTGTCAGTCACTAAATCCATTTATCATCATTTCCTTTCATACTACAGGTGGAATCAGTTGTGCTGAAAAGATATGGAAGGGATGCCTTTAGGATATTCAGATTACTAGCAGAGAAGGATTGCCTACTACCTACCAAAGAGGTTAAGTTATTTTATTCCAACTATCATTTTCTCTGCTTGGGTGGGTTATGGATACCTGTTTTCAGAAGCTAAAAGTACAATAAATCCGAAGGGATAATATTAGTTTAGATACAATCAATAAAGATAAATTTTGCCTGTCATATATCTCGATAATTAGAGTCGTGACTTGCATCGTACGAGGATAGATTTGATATCTACGATACAGATACAAGGTATAAAGGTGTATAATTCTATAGGTTATGTTAGTAAGGGGAATCATGTAATTAACATTACTATAAAGTATAATTCCACCTAAATTGCCTCACATTTTTTGTTCTCTGTCAACAAAAAAAAATCCTCTCAATTAAACTGAGCCCCTTACTCTGATCTTCTCTTCTTTCTGCGAAAAAAACTCTAAAACTAAAAATCCGAGACTTTAACTTCTCATCACTTTCAAGCTTGTAAATCTGGGGTTTCTCTACGTCCATAAACAGATCTACCTTAGTAGGATTTTAGAAGTTTGCCCTCTCAATTTTTCAAGCAAGACCATTTATGTCTCATTACTTATGGGAATGGCTGAGTTGAAGTCACCCATTAAAGAAGGATTTGTAGGTGTAAGTCGAATGGGGGTGAAACAGCAGTATAAAACTTGATTGGTATTGAGTGACCACATAGCAAATTTACATCCTAAATAGATATGTTGAGTTAAATCCTAGTTCCTTTGATGAAACCCTCAACAAAATTTTACGTTAGGATGGAATTGTAACTATTTATGAGATACTGTAACTGCTTGTACTTTCTTTTTTTATTCCTAAGCTCCACCTTTATGCCTATTGGAGGGGATGAGACTTTACTTTTAACTCTTTATTTGATTCAATAATGAGGGGGACTGCCAACCTCAAGCTCCCTTAAATTAAGATGTTGAAAACGTAGCAAATGTACAAGACTTCAGTGTCATATCAACTAGGGATAAGATGTTATCTTTACCCCGTCTCGATATATGGTGTTTAGTCATTAGATTAATAAATGTAATTAGGTCCCAGTGTAGGCTATGCTAACCAGAGAGCTGTTCCTTAGGAGCCCTACTGGCTATAATAATGTTTTATTTATTTATTTATTTTTTTATCTCGTTTTTATTTTTAAACATGGTAGTCAGAGTGTGAGAGTCCAACCAGCTCTCTCTTTTTATGATCAGTTGTTTTATGGTTAACAATATTTATGTATCAATCTGTTTTTCTCGGGCAGTCACTGTCAAGGTTTCTCCGTTCTTGTTATTATTGTCATCCATTTATATCACCACCGATCCTTTTCCAGTATTAAACCTCCGCTCTTTTGGATTGCATTGTTGTTATGATCTCACCATCTTCCATTCTAATTACGATAAAGCAAAATAAGGAAACAAGGGATTTTGCTTTTGCTAAAACAAAGTACGCTAGAGCTTAACTGCTTCCTCACCAATAACCTGCTGGACCTTGGTCAACCCACTCAGGTCGCTTAAAAGTTAAGCCCTAATTATTATCAAATCATAAATTGAAGTGACCCAGTATTCAAACCATCGTAATTGAACGGGGCTTAATATCTTAAAGGGAATCGATTTAAGGGACGTGTTTTACGTTCCTCGGTTTACGCTCTCATCATCAAAGCGATAAGATAGATACATGCAACCTTTTCTACAGACACCCCTCCATTTGTCAAGGGTGTGATCGGTCATTGCTTAGACACCAGCTCATATGCAAGGGAGAGGGTGATTTTCTTATCTGTACTTGTACAGATGTACATCAAAAGAAGAAGCAAGGCCAATAACTCACACAATGACCAATGTTTCTTTTCATGATTGTGCTCCATCTACTAAGTGTGATAGTACTTGTTTTGTTTCAGCAGTTATTGATTACATAATTTACGTGCCTTTATTGATTGCTAGCATGCATTGTGCATTTGGGCAGTTCATATAGTTCAACACTTTATGTTATCCTGTTGTAACTAGCATGTTATGCTTATTACTTGGTATCAAAGTAATTAAAGCATGTTGCGATGTGATGCGATCACAAGTGAATGCAACTGCGGATAAAACAACGCTATTGCAAATATTGCAATACAATAGGCAAAAATTGCATATAGTTTTAATATATGTGCATATAAATCTACATATGCAGTAAACTAATTAAAAATAACATGTAAAATATTATAAGAAATAGCCAACAAACTTAGGTAATCCAAAAAAGCAAATGAATAACTGTGATATCGAAATATACCATGTTCCGAAACCGGATACTAGTATCTCAAAATCCCATACTGTTTACTCTGCAAAATTTCCTTCCAATTTCGGATTCTTATTAAATTTTGGGACCCACATGTTTATAAAAAAAGAAAGGAAAAAAGAGGAGGGATGTTTGTAGGGGCACTTAACCATTTAACGTGCAACTTTAAAATGATATCCACATACCGCAAGAAAAGTATACAAATATGCCTAGTTTTGAGGGGTATCCGAGTTCGATTCCGGAGCTAGATACCTTGTTGGACAAAAGTCAAAAATTTCATAATAGCTAATAGTATACCCATACTGCATCTGTTGGAGATAGATGCTCTAACAAATATAACTTCAAAATCTTTTTCTTATTAGCAAGTAAAACTAACAAACCATAACTATAAGATTCAAATATGCCAAGTAGGAAACTAACAAATCGTTGGTTTCATGTGGGGGTGCAACTTTTTTCCGATTTTCGGATTTTCCGATATCCGATCCGATTTTTTCCGATTTTGGAATGATATATTGCAATTCCGATTTTTCCAAAAATATACATATCCGAAATTTCCGATTATATCCGAAATATTAGTATATAATATGCCAATTTCATAGGGAAAATAGGGTGTTGTGTCTTTGCAATTATAATTTTTTACAAATGTATATAAGCCAAACTATAACTAAACCTAATGTAAAATATCAAAAGCTAACTTAGAAATCTCCATCATAGCCACCATTTATTTCACTTGAGGCATAAAGCTCAAGAACAATCTTCCTCCCAACACTAGTAGACCACAAAGTGATGTTTGAGGTTGTAATAAGAGAAGACCCACCACTTATTTTCTAAAACATTGTTGCTATGTATGGAGTAATCTCAATTTTCTATTGGTTACTTTGAAGTTATGAATCTTTTGATGCATGCAATCTCTATCAAGCCTATCCTTTTCGTTTTATCTCACTTTTCATGTTCTTCTAAGGGATAAAAACATCCAATTTTGGAGGGCTTGTAGATTGTTGAACTTTTTTGGGGGTTTTCCGATTTTTTCCGAATTTCCGGACTTTTCCGAATATTCTGATTTCGGAAAAGAAATTGGAATTTCGAAAAAAATTGGATTGGATCGAAATCTGAATTTTGAGTTCCGAAAAAATCAGAAAAATTTCTGAATCACCTAAATCCGATCCGATCCGATCTGAAAACAACCCTAGTTTCATGGAAGTTCTTAGAATATAGGTGATTCATATTTTAGCTTTTGCTTGCAATGAGGTAATTGAGTATCTCGCTTCTCGTTTCTTGTATCTCATATCTTAATGTTATTAAAGAACTTATATTTTTTGTTGTTATATATATAATAGTATCATATAATAGATTTAACTATTATTCTAATTTCAGTTGTATACGGTTATTTTTATATAATACTAGCAAACACACACGTGTTAGCGTGTGTTATGTTCAATATTATGCTGGGGTTTAATTTATAATCCAAGCAAAGAAGGAATTGGCATATCATCCTTATTTATTTACCATTATTTATAGAAAATGTGGTTTTAGCCAAAAACAATAATCGTAAGTTTGCCGTTACTGTGACATGCTATCCTTACGATAATATATCGTCGCCGCGATAATAGGAAATGTGGTAATATAGGAAATTCTAGTTGTGGTTGTGGCTCGTCACTGCTGCACTTGTTGTATGATGAGACGTTGCAAAATATGACTAGAAATTTTTATGAGAGTTTAAATCTTTGATGGAAACACTTCACTCGATATAAAGACCAGATAGATTAAGTTAAGTGATAGACATTGCGACGTTCGGTCTGAATATTTCTTAACATTTAGTTTAGTTATTCAGAAGGTTCATGTGTACAGTTATACGTTTAAGTAATATTACATATGGATTTTCTTTTAACCGCCACACCCAGGTGAATCTTTCAGCCAGTTTTGTTCATTCCAAGTACCCTCATTAGAAGGTTACACAATTTGGGTTTTAAATTTTGTGATGACTATACTAATCACTGCATATAAGTGTTCCATGTCACATGTATGCCCTACCACCAAACGGTGCCTTACAGATAATTCTTACTTGAAATCAAGTGGATAGATCTCATCCATAGACTTCAACTATTTGATATACATCCTTTTCAAAAGTTATCATTCAACACTGAACTGCCAGTTGAGCTTTTGGAACATCACTTAATTATAAAGTTTTAATTTATTTCAAAAAGCTATAATAAAGCTCATTAATACTCCACAGAGTTCCCATATCTAAAAGGCAATATGTTAATACATTCATTCCTTCATAATATGCTTCTCTTCCTTGCTTTAAAACATTTAGTAGCATCAAAATAATGTTCAGGAATCAACTTTGTATCCGCTCTAGAGGCATTTTTCTCCTATTGTGATGGACAATACTATAATCCACATGTATTATCCATATGATTATTATTTGTTTGTTGAATTCTTTTTTGATATCCATCCTTTCACATAACATATGACTCTCAATTCGTAAGTAAAATCATCCAGGGAGCCCAATCAGACTTCTGATGCCTTGACCATGGATTAAAATACTCATGATAAATTCATTATACCATGATAAATATCTAGATTTTTTTTTGTTGGTATGATACTTTGATGATTTTATCAGTGTTTTACCTATCACAAGTTTTGTGGCAAAAAACCGCCAATGTATAGTGTTTTTATCAATTTATCACCAAAATATCACGATAATTTGATGATATTAAGAGATAATTGGTTTTAACTTTTAATTCCCAAAAGCCAAAACATTATATTTTATAATAAAAGACTCAAAAGCCGATGTCTTGTGCCGGCTTGCCCAGTTTGTGTGATTTACGGGCTATTGCATGAGCCCCAGAGGATCTAGTCGGGAATTGACGGTCTGGCTAGATGGCCCGGATACCTCCAGTTACCAAAAAAAAAAATGTACAGATACAAGATTATTGCTTGAATTCCTAGAAAGGGTAACCTAGAACTTGTATAAAACTCATAGATCCGGAGAGGGAAAAGTTGAGAGAAAACTAAAGAGACGAGATATAGGTGGAGAGAGATTGCCAAATGATATATTACTTTTGTTTCGTGAGCCTTGTTAGAATCAATTTTGATTGCTTATTATTTACATGTAGTGGTTGAGAAGAAGAGTTTTACGGGGAGTTCATGATGGGGAGTCAACCGATCCCTCCTCTTCTCTGACATTTTTCTAATTACTTCCTTATATTTCCTTCACTTCACTTGTTTTAAAAGTATTATAAATTATCGTTTTAAACATCAAAATACCAAAAATATCATTGATAAATACTGATTATTTTAGTATAAACTGATTTTTTCCTTTAAGGATTAAAATATTGAGTGACCAAAATATCGTGATAAAATCAAAATACCATAATAAAATCACGGCCGTCGCAGGTCGATAAATGCACCTGGTTCTTTGATCTATGGCCTGACTATGCTAAAATTTGGATTAATCATTATGTGGACCACTTCTAAGTAGTGTAGCTTCGAACTACTTTGAAAAATATGCGAACACTAGAATTCACGGCCAATATAGCTGAAGAAAACAACACTGAAACTAAAAACCTTAAGATACATAGCTTAAAATCTGTAATATTCATAAGAAAAATCCTAGACTACATAATTAATCTCTAAAATGTAAGCATAGAGAGGCAGTTTAATTAATCTCTAAAATGTAAGCATAGATAGGCAGTTGACCTTAATTAAATTAATCTCTAAAACACCCAATATCAGTTCACACTATAACCTTCCGAAACCCTTTTTATTTAGTCCACATTAATGCCCTAAAACCAGTCCACATTAAAGCCCTAAAATCGGTCCACAAAGCTAAACTAAAATTCCTTAAGACCCGTCAAATCCTAATCCACAAGAATTAACTGATCACCATATAATCAAGCCCTAATCCCTTATCACATTAACATCCTTAAATTCAATTCATGAAAACCATACAAGTCCAAGACCTAGAATTTGGTAAAGGGATTAAGTAAAACTAAGGATCAAGAAAACACCATAAATATGAACAGGGAAAAGAAGTTTGATTACTCACTTTATTATTAGGATCTTTAAAACCATCCGTGTTTCGCTGAAGCTGTGAAGCTACCAGAGAGTGATAGAGATGCATATAGTTATAAAGAAAACTAAACTAGATGGAAATTCTCGAGATATTAACTACGCATATCGCTTAAGTGTTGGAGAGGGAGGTATTATAAACGGAAACTAAAGTAGGTTTCAATGGCCAAGATTGGTTCAATGTGCTTATTAGCTCCTAAACTGCATCATGGCCATCCAAACTCGCCTAGTTGCCTGCGTCGTGAAATATCAAAGGTTAAGACCCAACCCATATGTTGGGTCTTTTTTTTCTTATTATAGATTTGCATATTCTCATACAACATTTTCATATTATGTTTTTTATTGTGTTTTTGTTGGTTTCTCACATTTGCATCACATTAGAAAATGCGATGAAATGCGACAAAATACAACACATTTGCTCCTGATTGCATTTAAGGGTATGCAATTGAGATGCGATGCGATTCCAGGTGGTATAAATTGCATCTGTCGTATATACTGTCGCATCTGACTACCTTATGTAATATGATGTAGTAATGCGATCATGTTCAAAAATATTGTTATCTTCAAAAAAATTAGTTGTCAAAATAATTTATGTATATTCACTTTATTTTTGTTTGTTTGTAGATTTCAGAAATCACATTCGTTGATAAGGAGGAAGCATTGAAAACTCTTTACAAGTTGTGGGAGGACGACTACTTGAACATGGAGGTACATTTTTTATTCTTTTTCATCATGTTTAATGGGCATGCGTACTTGAGTATATGATATATGGCAACTATTTATTGCAAATCTAGGGTTTCATTTTTTATTTGTTTTGCAAAGCCCTAATTTTTTATGTTTATTCTAACAAATTATACATGATTTATGATATTATCAATCTAAATCGTAAGAATAATAGGTTCTAGACATACTTTAGAAATCCCGCTAATAGATTGAGTAATAGAGAAATTTGTATTTGTAAACGCTCCTAACAACGAGAAGCTTTAAGATCCACTAACTCAGGGTTGCGTCGATGTTGTTAACTTGTTAAACGCAATCTTTTTCCAAGCATATAAGAGTAAGAACACACAATATAGGCTAGAGGGAAAGAGAGCTTTAATTACATTACGTTTGTAGCTTATCTCCTAATACAATAGTTTGTTTTTTTCTTTTTTCGCAAAGGGTAAGCAATTTTATAGAAATAAGCCAGGGTTACAAGCAAGAATAAAAGGGAAGAAGTAGACAGCCCCTACAAAACCCAGAAGAACAGACACCAGTGCAAACTCTAAATACTAGAGCAATCAGACATTAAACAAATCTAGAATAAGTGTAAATGGGAACTCTAGATTTTTCAGAAAATCAGGTCTGCAAGTATGCCACTCCAGTGTGCCTTCAACCAAGTGACTTACCCTTTTTGCTGCCCTGTCAGCACTGAAATTAGTCTCCCTCCATGTAGCCTTATCTGCATTTTGGTCTTGAAGGGATCCCATCTTGCTGCATACTGCCATGGCATGGTGCCTCCTTTGAAAGCTGAGATTGCTGCACTTGAATCAGAATATATAAGGGGCCTGGACCAGCCCACTTTGCTTGCCCTCATCAGCTGCCAAGATAATGGCATTGCATTCTGCCATGTAAGAGGAAATAATGCCCAAACTAACCAAGACCCCTGTAACTGCTGCATTGTTGTCCCTGAACACAACCCCAGATCCATTTCTACCTGGATTCCCTCTACATGCACCATCACAATTTTCATTTATCTCACAGGTAAATCCCAATAACAGGTTTTCACAATCTGAGGTTTTTTATTTTTGAAGCTCATCCCCATAGCTCTAGTAAATAGCAGGTGCTGCATGGAATTGTTCAGAGTACCTTTAGAGTTGATAGCTGAAAGCTGCACCTGCTTCATAATTTTCATCTGCACACATTGAAAGAGAGGCAGTTTCTCTCCACGACTGATCTTATTTCTTGTACTCCGAATGTTATTAAGAGTTGGAATTACCATATTTATCCAGAGATCCTGAACATAAGTATTTCTAGAAGAACACACAGTAAAAAATGTTTTAAAATCCCAATTCACAATGTTCATGTTAAATTTCCAAGAGCCCATCTTCACAATCTAGCAGCATATCACAGGTAAGAAATAGGTGTTTAGTGGTTTCTGGGTTTTTATGAAAAATATAGCACCTTGAAGAAAGTCTGAATTGTTGCAGCATCACTCTTTCATCTGTAGGAACAGCATTTTGCAGTATTCTCCTTGCCAAGCTGTCAGGAGCACCTTTCACTGAAAATTTGTCTTACATGTTAGGGGTGTAGTAGCATGTATCTGTACCTGCCACATTAACAATTAAGTTAGAAAAATTCACACCAACAGCTTTAAGCAACATGATGGTAGGATTGTCGCTATTCTAGGTTCCATAATTGAGAATGTCACTGAACTTTCTTCCCCAAACCGCCCATAGCATCTTCACCCGTCACATGATCAGAAATTGGATAGTCTAAACCCCAAATGTCCTTCCAAATACTTACCTTCTCCCCCATTTGCAGCAATCCACTTAGACTGTTTCTTAATCTCCATGTAGGCCTCCTTGATTCCCCTCCGAACTGACGACTTCTTGTAATAGTTGATAGGATCCTCATTTTTTTCAAAATACTTCCCTCTCATGTAAGCTGCCCAAGTACCTTTCTTCTCCACTATAGACCATGCTAGCTTCATTAACATTGCCTTGTTAATGTCTTGTAATTTCCTGAGACCAATACCACCTTCACAGGTTTGCATCACTTCTCCCAAGCCACAGTTGTACTTTTCTTAGAAGAATGATTATCAGTCCACACAAAGTTTCTTATAGCTCTTTCACATTCTTGAATCACTGAGAATGGCCACCTGTATATTGACATGTTAAACACTGGTGTACTACACAAAACTGATCTTGCCAGTACAATTTCTGAAGTCTTGTTTCTGTAGTAGACCAATTCGTTGACATACCACCGAGTCATTTTTTATTCACATAATAACATCGAGCCCTTATTACAACTGTTGCTACTGAATCAGCTGCTTTACTTTTATTTTTAGTACCAACTATTAAGAATTGTTTTCCCCTACTGGCTGCATCAAAAACTAAATCACATATTCTACCCTGAAAAGATAAAAATTGTCCTGTGCAACTGTTTTCCCTTCTTTTGATTTTATCCACAATAGTTCTGATAGATGAAGCTTTGGCTCTTCCTTGCATAATTGGCACCTCCAGATAGGTTTCAGGAAAGAACTCTGACTAATATCAAATAAGGTCTCAACTTTTTTCTTCTTATGTTAATGGTCCAAAAAGAGATTACTTTTTGCTTTAATTATCCTTTAACATGCTTTTTATTGATAGTTATCGAGCAGAGATTTAATAAGCTTCAACCCCTTCATATGACCATTTGCAAAAATAATGATGTCATCAGCAAAGAACAGAAATGGAGGGTAAGATTTAACTTTATGACTAGACATAGCTTGAACTCCTGCCTGATCTCTAAGCCAGGGGACCTCTTTATCTTAAACCTCTAGAAGCTCTGAAGAACCCCACGAGTCCCCCATTTACCATTATAGAGATTTGAATATTACTTAGGATGGTTCTCACTCCGTAATCCAAGTATTGCTTAAGCTAAATTTGCTCAGAACCTCAAATAGAAATTCCCGATCAAGAGTGTCAAAGGCCTGAGAAATATCCACTTTGAGAGCTAAGTTGTTCTGGTGAGCTCACTAACAAACCCTATATTTGTCTGAATATGTCTGCCAGGAATAAAAGCCCCTTGTTCTGGTGAGATGAATCTGGAAGCCACAATTTTCAGTCTTGTAGCCATGATTTTGTTGTGGTCTTGAAGTAGAGATTGCTTAAACATATAGGCCTGAATTGTTTAAGTTTGAAAGCATTCTCCTCTAGTGCCAGGATAATAAAGTTTGCATTGACATCATTTGGGAGCACAGACTCTCTAGAAATAGACTGGACAACATTGCAAACTGTAGAAGGGATAATATTCCAACAAACTTGATAGAGCATAGCTTGGAAGCCATCAGGCCACTGTCCGAACTTAGCAAACACTGCATTTCTAATTTCTTCATTTGTGGGCAGCTTACACATATCCTTAGTAGAAACCAAGTTCGGGATTATAGACATCAGATTTTGGTTAATGCAAGCTGAACTGTCCTTTGGGAACTTGTCTTTGTAGAAATCTAGAATGTGATCTTTGATGTCCTTCTGCAGTATAAGGTTTACTCCTTGTATAGAAACAAGATTTGTAATAAGAGATCTGTTTTGTTTACCTTTTGTGGTGTTGTGAAAGAAGCAATATTCGTATCTTCATGCTTATCCCATCTCAACCTTGAATTTTGGTGCCAAATAGATTCTTCAATGTTCAGAGCTTCATTAAGGTTCTTCTCAGTGGAAATAATACAGTAGGTTACCTCCCTTGTATAGGGAAGAGGTTAACTCTTTTTGAAACTCTCCACAAAACCCTAGGCTTTGTTGGAGTCGGTGGGGGGCCCAAACCCATTTCGTGTCCCACCCGAATATATCCTATTAAAATTAATTTTTGAGTTTAAAAAAAAAATCAAAATCAAAATCAAACCAACTCGGGGCCGGATCGTCCGATCTAACTCTGGATCGGACGTGGGCGATCCAGGTACCATGTTCGATTCTTTTAACCATGGTCCTTGGTATTTGTCATTTGGGTGATGTTGGAGAGCCAATTTGATGAGTGTATGGCTCCACGATGAGAGTCATAATTTTGGTGCTAGAGAGAGTATTGATCTTGGAAGCATCATCTTATTAACAGGTACATGTTTTGCTGGCTACATCAAGTTTTGGACAGGCCCTCATGCTGAAGTGTTTGTTTTAATTATGGGACAATCAACTACAACAATTAAGTTTTGGGCAAAGTTTTCGAAACCGGTGGCTGTTAATGAGAACATATGCCTTCTTGAGGAGAGTCGCTGCCCTCTTTTGTAGTTTATTTATTTTATTTATTTCTATATTGGTTTATAGGACTTGCAGTCCAAGTAAAATTAGGAATTAGTAAGAATTGGTTTTAGAAGCTATTAGAATTAGTATGGAGGTTACTAGGAACTTTCATAAATAATGTTTTGCACCCATTGACGCAATTAGGTTAATTTGAGTGAGTTTGTTAGAGGAAAAAATAATTTATAGATTCTTAAATAGGGTAAATTTGAAACCCTAATTTAAAATGTTTATTGGTTATTCTTGGTTTTTTTGCTTTCGCGAGACTGAATATCCATAACTAAATTTACGCAAAACACAGTAGTTCACAAAAATCTTCATCTCTTTTCCTTTTTTGCTATTATATTGTTGTGAGGATTCTATTGGGGGCCGCGGTCCAGGCGAACAGCTAGATGTTTGAAAGTATAACAAGGCCCCCGGACCAAGTCTGCGGAAAAACCAGGTCGAATAGAAGGGTTTAAGAATCTGTACAAGGAAATAATTAAGAAACTTTCATTATAAGATAGCCGCAACGCTCTCTCATTCTCCCTCACTCTATTTACAAACTGGTTGCCTAAGAGAGTCGCAAAATCTAGTAAGTTTTATTTCTGAGTAAATAATGAAACCTGAAATTTTATCTAGTGTGAGCAAGGTAAATGGATGACCGGGAGGCTCCAGGGGAACTTTTTGGGATCAGGCGCCGGTAATGAAGTATTCTTACCATTCAACTAGGGTTGTTTGGTTTTGATATAGATTTTGTATGTCTTTTTATTTTTTTATATAATAAAATATCTTTATATTGAGGGGCCCAATTCCTCAAGAAAACCACAAATCAATCTAAAACCTTCATACCCAGTTTACTATACAACTAGCTAAATTTTGAACTTAATGAAAGTTACCTGCATGTAAAACATATTTGGCACAAAAGATCCACTTGTATGAAGCATCATAATCTAGTTTTCTCCAAGTACTTTGAGATAGCCTACATTCAGCTGTTTGCCATGTTCACCTGACTAATTTGCATTTGTAATTATTTCTGTTTTCTCATCAATCTCTATGTATGATGTTTCGGTTTTTCTTACAGAAAACAACTGCAAAGGAATCTACACAAGTGCTATTATTGTGGAAAGTGAACACACATTTTGTCAGAACACATATCTTAGATATCATGTATCATGCTGCCATAAATTTGAGTCTGCGTATTGCTTTTGAGCATGACCAAGCACTTGAGGTTTGTGAAAATTTCCTTTGTTTTGCATCCTTTTTCTTCTGTTAATTAACAAACTGCATGTGTTCGGTTACATTTCATTCCTTTTGGAGTTCATGTTTTACTCGTTTGACACGTATTCACCATGTTCTAGAAGGGGTGAGGGGGAGGGGGTTGATTATGGGCATTATTATAGGGCTGTAATTTTCTCCTACTTAATTATAAATAAAGGGGTAGAGGCTGAGAGCCTCTCTCTCTCTCTCTCTCTCTCTCTTCCTCAATATTTTTAACTATTCCAAACAGTTTGTGACACCTATTTTACATTTCATTTCAACACACATTTGGGTTGGGTTTTTTCTATATAATTATTTGGTTTTGGTATGTACATTCTTACACAATTGTATCCACTGAATAAGATTATTGTATTCGACACTGATGTAACACTTGACCTCTCCTTGAGGTCTCATCGGTTCAACTAAAGAAAGTCTCATGTGAAAGAAATCTCGAGTTTAGATAAGCCTGTGTTGTAAGTTGATTTATTGATCTCTTTAGGTGAAAAGTTGTGAATGAGGTAATGTTAACTTTTTTTTTTTTTTTTTCTTCTGTTTTTCAGACTTGTCCCCTATTTAGTTTGATATAAATGCTTTAACAATATTGATAATAACGAGCGAATGGAACGTATGATCATATCAAGTGCAAGCCTGAAAGGAAAAAATGTCAAAATAGAAAGCTAATTTTTAAGACAAGGTCAAACAACACACTTCGTGACTCCTTTCATGAGCCTCCATCCTTAGAAAATTTTATACCTAATCTTTAGGACAAGGTCCAACAACCAACAGTCACAACCCCAAATACCCTTGAGACAATCTCAAATCCTCAAACTACTCTTTTACAAAATCCCGTTTGCTTAATTTTAGTAATTAGATTTGCTTTTGAATTGGTAATTATTTTTCGGAAGATATTATGGAGATTCGATTTTAATTAGGTACTAGAATGAGAAGCTTCCATCATTATGACATGCCTCTTCTCATATAAAATAGAGTTTGGTGTGAATTCAATTGTTCTTTGTTGAGAGAACTTAAATAAATAAGTGGTGTTTCTTTTGGGTTTAATTGAGTAGATTGTAAAATAGTTAGCTTCCGCACGATTTTCTTCATCAACTTGGTATTATAGCCAACGTAGATTCCTTATAGGAAAGAAAATCTTCTCTAAAGTGGGTAACAAAACCTCGAAGAAGCCTACAATGGGGGAGAAGATCGATGTATTGGCATTGTCGATAAGCGAGATTATACAACTTGTGAAAGTTATGGTCGCTGAAAAAGAACCTAACTCCGATGAATATCGGAACAATCAATGTTCCTCCCGAGACTGAAACTCTAGAGAGTAATGTTATCGGTTTTGGATTTGGGATTTCTAGACGAGTTGGGTTCAACTACATAAAACCCCTGCCTTCTTGAGTTATTGATCGTAGAAAAGTCTAGAAGACTGCACCTACCATTTTGAATCTCCGATTCAGAGAGGGGATTATGACCTTTGAATGCTAACCTTCTTTTTGGCTTGGGCAACGATACCCATTACGTATGAATGATAAAAATCAACCCACGATAATTGATAAACATCCGGATGTGTACAGTATAGTACAACTACTTCTGATTAGGACGTGAAGCCAGTTTACGGTGAGTATTCCATATCTGAGGTCATTTCACATTTCTCAATCTTTCCATATCCTCATTGCGAAGATTCTGTGGCTCATTTTCACGAGCGTGTTACAAAGTTGTTGCGGAGATCCAAGATTTTTGGCGTTGTTAAACGTAGGGTTGTTGGTAACGACATTGTACCCCATTCATGGGTACAGTCCTCAAGTTACAAAGAGTTGCGTAAGATGATCCAAAATTTGAAGAAGTTTGCTACGATTCTGGAGACCATCAAATTATATATCAAAGGCCTCCACGGGCACTTCAAATGTCTAAAAGTTTGGGGTCGAATTATCTTAGATGAGGAGATTTGATGTCACGATCCTCAGTTCATTGTCATCCGAGACATGGGCCTACTTAGTCCTAGTCGCCTTCTATTTCTCTCTCTCTCTCTTCTCTAAAAAATTCATTTTGCACAATTTTAGTAATTAAATTTTCTTTTGAAGTGGTAGTTATTTTTAGGAAAATATTATAGAGATTTGATATCGCTAGGATTCTAGGTAGGAAGTAGTGTTGGTAGAGTTGGTTTAATTAAAAAAATTTAGTTGAGAGTGTTGGAGTATATGTGTGCATCTACACCTATACTAATTTAGTCCCACATTGAGTAAGAGTAGAAGTAGTTTAAAGAGTTCCTATTATATAAAGGGAGGCTAAAATGTAATCTAATAATCAACTTAAGAATGAATAAAACTTTCTAGGTTTTTGTTTGGTTTCATCATCACCGGTAGCAACGAGTGCTTGCATATCTCTACCTCATCTCTTACTTGTTTGCTTCTCTTTCTCGCACCATCTCCTAAGAATTCTCTTTAGTTATCTCAATCTAAGATTTACGAGTTCAACCCTCATTAGTATTAGGGTTCTCTAATTACTGCCTTTGAGTTGTTGCTGGTAACCATCCCCTGAGACGTCATTGTTATTCCTTGAATAAAGTTAAAGAGTTATATTCACTTCTTCTTGAATAGGGCTCTTCATGTCTGTGATGATTGGTGGAATACATACTTCTAAGTCTTCAAAACTTATGCTATGATTTGCGATTTTGGCGTGAATTTGTTCCCAAATCTGAAACGATTATATTTTTTGCTCAGATCTAGGATAAGAAGAAGATCCCCAATTATTATTGTTGATTTCTTAACTTGGTTGTTCTTCATTTTGTAGACTAATCATGAGTTATCTATGAAGAGAAATCTTTGAGGGTTCAAACCGATGTTGGAGTATATGTGTGCATCTACATCTATACTAGTTTACTCTCACACTGAGTAAGAGTAGAAGTAGTTTAGAGAGCCTCTATTATATAAAAGGAGGCTAAGATGTAATCTAATAATCAACTTAAGAGTGAATAAAATTTTATCACTTTATTTATTTCTGCCGGTTAGTCACAACTAGTGAACCATGGTGTGGCCGCTATAGTCCGCCTATTGGGCCACACTGTGGTCCATGTTGCGAACATTTGTGTGCGCATGACCTAAAAACCATATTGGAGTGTGGCAATGGCCGTAGTCCAATAAATATATATTCCGAGTTCATTAAGAATTTCACAGTGACATTAACAATCAAAATCGTATGCCCGAAATGCTAATTTTAAATGTAATATAGGCAATCAGGGATTGGATTTGTTCGAGTATCAACCTTCTTGTATTAAGTCTCATAGCACAAGTATATTAATTAAGTGGCATCTTATTCCTAAATAACACATGATAGATCATGGACACAAATTCATCGGATTTCGGAAAAGAAGTTGCAGTCCTAGGCAGACCCTTTTTTCCCCAGTCATATTGATGATTGAATGCAATGTTTGAAGTGTTGAAGTGACACTTTAAAGGATGAGGAACGATATAAGTTTCGATCCTAGAATGGTTAAAAGCTGGGAAGTTAACAAAATGTATCTGGAAACTTGAGCTTTATCAGATGTTCAAAGGAAGAAAATCAATCCTTTTAGCCTTTCTAGTTGCAATTAGAACAATCTTTGGCGAGCAGGTTTTACCTCAGTTTTTGACGGTGAATTGAAGGGAGGAGTTTCTTGAACAAAACAGAGAGGTCTGGGCCTCTACCATATTTGTTTTCCTTGGTGCTTATGTTACTGTTCATATTGCCCATTCAACAATGAAATGCTTTGATGGTGAGTCACTACACAGTTGACGATGGGATTTTTTTATAATTTCGTTTTGCACTGGCAAAGTGAAAAAAGCTTATTCATCCTTCCCGCTTCTTTTCTAAACGCGAGCTTCAGCCTAACCAACGACTTTGCTCAAGCGTATCCCTAAGGTATCGTTTGTCAGTGCGCTTCCTTGAGAATATGGGCCAAGATTTGTTTTTCTCAAACTCATTTTCAAATGCAAATTCAATTGGTGCAGGGCCTTAGATCTCCTAAAGTTACTATTCGTACCTTATTTAGCGACTTACACGATAGACGGCAGGATGTATGTTGCTTTCGTTTAGAGGTTTGAGGGATCGTAGAATATCATACTAAGCAAATCAAGTACTGACTTCTTATCAAGAAAGTTGGAGATATGTCTCAGGTTCTCCGATAGTGGAGAGCTACAGTAATGTACTAGAGCTGAAGGTAAACACTGAAAAGGCCAGTCGGGGTTTCAGGTACCATCCCACGCTGTGCTCACTAGGGTAAATGTAGAATATGTAATGAGTTTGTAGGATGATTGGATCCATCAGAAACTATGATGGATCCAACAAGGAGGAAAAATTGCTGGAAAAGCTAATATCCATCATCACTTCTAGAATGACTCCAACATTAGACTTATTTAAAGAGATCAAAAGTTTGGAGTGATCCTACGCATTTAGGTTCCTGCAGCTTTACAATATGAAATATTGATACTTTACCTGACTTTTGATTAGGTATTTCCTGTCGCTTTGATGTCGGGTGTGCTAGGTTTGATTTCTGTATATAAACGGGGTAAAAAGGAAAGACTGTATTCATTTATGTAGTATATATGTTCAATAATGTCTTTTTATGGGGGCATAAGTTGGTTCGTACAGACTAAATGTTTTTGTAAGCGAAAATTTTATTGATAAGAAAGGAATAATTGCAAGAGGACTTACTCACTTAATATCCATGGAGAAAATGCCTAGTCTATCTTGATACTGGCTCTAAATTCCTTGGCAATTCAACTAACTGCTAGTAATAAACGGTTGTTGAAAGCTCCCAATTATGGCAAACCCATCAAAAGACATGTTACCTTCTCTAAAAGTGTGGATTACAACAAAACCAACAACAGATTTCATCAAAAGAATTTCCATTCATTTAGTAGCTAGTTTCCAATGCATTTTGGCACCATGAAACCATCCATGATGATCGTGGCGTCGACTTCCACCTGCGAGGGAAACCAACAATGCCTGATACAACGCTTCAGTCCATGAAGTGCTAATTTTTCAGCACAAGTAGACATATCTTGCCTGCAAGTCACTTAGACTACGATACACTGTAATTTACTAGGCATTTGAGTACATTTTATATGGTTCGCTTTTAAAGGAAAATATTGGATTGTAAATAGTCTTATCCTAGGTATGCTATGAAGTCCAGTTATTCATGGTTTCTGCCTTGTAGAATCTCATTATCATGTTGTCTTTTATATTCTTATAAATATTGGTATGTTTTGCAGTTAAGGGAGTTGCCGAAAGAAAAACTGAAGGGAAACGAAAGGCAGAGATATTTCTGCTATTTAAAAGCCGTAAATCTCTTGGAGTCGTCCCTCATGAAGCTTGATGATGCTCTTATGCTCTTCCTCGACTTCTGAATAAATGCAATTGATATTTTATATTAGTTGCTCCTATTTTTTTTTATATAATCTTCATACTATAAGAGGTTTGCAAAATTACTCATTTCAGCCTTGGTTGACCTCGGCATGATTGTAACATTATAGCAACAGTTTATCAGATTTAAGTGATCACAGCCCTAATGGACTTTCTTTTTGTAATTGTATCTTGATTGAAAAACAATGTATAAGGCAGTTCACAAACTCCTTTTTTAGTGATATTTCCCCAAAATTAATTTTCAGAATTTTTAATTCACTTATCTGCGAAAAAAAAAAAACACTACTTTTCTGCAAAATTTTTGCAAATTGTGTAGAGTAAAATTTCATTAAAAATATTGGAATGGCAAATTAAGATTCTGCTACACCGAAACTTTAGAATGGTTTTACTCCATAAGTTCCATTGTTTCCAGAATAAAAACATAATCTCTAACTTATTTCTTTCAGGTGTAGTAGAAATTTGCTGAAATCGTTTGAATCCAAATCAGCTTAATTGACTATCATTTTTCCAAACAGTAAAAACCACGTATGAAAATTATTTAGGCCTGGAATACGCACTAAAAAGCTCAAATTCAATCACTTGATGTAACCCTTTTACATTAACATGTAAAGCAATTGACTATAAGGCAAGACTCCAACACAATGCTTCTAATTATTATGCCTGGACACATCTTTTTCTTTTTACGGTGCCACTTATGGACATGATTATATCATATAGAAAATCGGCATTGCCACTCCAGAAATTTGACAAATTTTTAACAATAATCATTTCATTGGGAACAAGTATATAATGTAACTAAACTGTAAAATTTCCCCAAGTTGGACATACAACAAGAACATATACTCGATTATCATCCACTGAGTTTATCAAATGAGCAGCACTGCAAGCTATTGCTGGGGCGCTCGACTGTTTAACTGATCTACTCAGATTTCTTTCCCTTTAGATTTCCCTTTGGAATTCTGCTAAGCACACTGGAATCTAGCCTACGGTAATGGTGCTGAAACTGGCCAAGAAGATTATAAACAAAGCTGTCAACTTGGTCATCGTATCTTTCGTACAACACTGGCAGAGTATGGGCACCCACAAATCCTTCACCAAACAACAACATAGGTTTTTCAGTATAAAAACATCATAACAAAAATGCATGTATCAACAGTCAAATTATGTTACCCCCGCATATCCCCCAGTGATTTTAAGATCACTTCAGCGTAGGAATTACATATTCTGTTAGCAACAACTTTCTCTACTAATCTCCCCAAACAATAGTAGAATTTTTCAATATAAAACTATCAGGACAAAAAAATTGCAAATAAGACAACAATAACTTTAGGTTATTGCTTGGTCCGTGATGATTCTGAAACTGCTTGTTCAACAAGAAATACATGCGATTCCCAATAAATTACCATGGTTTTAATTTTAGATGTATTGTGCCCGATGAGATTTTTTGTATAGCTGTTTGACATGTTTTCCTTTTTTGTGTTGGTTATATTCTCGAATGTGGCCTTTTTATTGATGTTGGGTCACGGAAAAACTTGTATGGTATCCAGTTTTATTCCCCATTTTTAAATTTTTGAAGTCGTACCAAGCAACTACATGCAACACAATTTCATGAATACACACATTTCATGTTTATTCACGGATGCCAAGCAAGGTCTTTATAGCCACATCAACATTAAAATCACATACCCCCGTCGTACTAATTTCTCATGTACATAGGCAACTGACGTGATTGACATCATAATCTACTGAATGGAGAACTTCTACTTCATGTGTGATGTGTGATGTGCTCTCTGATAGACTGCATACACTATTTCTAAATAAATCCCACTTCATAAAGATAAAAGAAGGTTGACCTTTTACCGATATATAAGACGGTTAAAAAATTGAACCAACTCCCTATCACCGCAGCAGCCAACAAACTCAGCACAACCTGAATGAATTTCTCAGTGTTAGTTTATGAATTGACTCTTAAAGATAAATAAAAAAATAGTGCAAGTAGTTGTTCAAAAAGATGAAAGAGGGCAATCAAATCATAAATACTATCAATGGAAAATACCGCAAGAAACTGCTTCAGGTTCCCTCCAGATGCGACGTTCTGAAGAAAGCCCAAGAAACGATTAACCTCAGCACCAATTGTGATGGCTATGTTAACAAATAGCTCGTCAGGCAGCAAAATGCGAGGCAGTTGATATGGAGATCTGTTGATCGAAACAATCACGCCTGTTTAAGCACTGGAGTAAATGATTCCCAACAAAAGTAAACAACAAAACAGAACCAAGGGAATGCCTAACCACCTGTTCATTAAGCCTGACGCATTCGAGCACAGAAACTGGGCAACCATTCCAAGAACTAGGAAAAAGAAAACGAGACTCAAGAAGTGATAATTAAGCCATTCAAACAGAATCCAAATGGCTGTTGAACCAGTGAGGACACTTGCAGATATCTTCTTGTTCCTCCACAGCAGCACATCAGCAGCTACAGGGCCAAACAAGGATAAATCAGGAATAAAGTGAAGGATCTAAACGGAACTGAGTATAAATCAAATTAACTTACATTTTCCACCCCCCAAGAGATTATGGACGGGCTTCTGGCGGCCGAAGAGCCTATCCATCTGATAGGAGACTGAGTGTGATTTATCTTCCTGGAAGAATGATCCAGACTTCTGCTTGTGGACACTATCTGCCAATGTTTCCATAATGTTGTTCAAGAGATTCTCAGCTACAACTTTCTCAGGCATTCTTCCTTCTGCTTAGATAATTAGAATGGGTATGAGTGATCAGCTATGTAATATAAACTCACAGACTGCGTATATATCACAAGGAAAACTTAATCGAACGATGACAAAAAATGAGACTAAAACCTAATATGAAAGTAAGAAGCTTAAAAAAAGACATTTTAGTTCAGCTAAGGCAGCTATAAGAATAAATTAATTGAAGACCTAAAACAGTCCCAACTAGTGTAGATAACATGTATATTTATGGATCACATTGAAGCTAAAATGATGGCTGTCAAGCCAAAATGCAAGTATCTTAGATGTATATCTCTTTCTAACTGTGTCTTTAGATACACTTCATGATAGTGCTGGATACACGACATATCTTAAGATACAGCGGTATTTTAAGATACAGGGATACAAAGGAAACTAAAATCAATCAAACAAAAACCCACTCCGATAAGGTTTTGCTACAATAGAAATAATTCGATGGTGTACAAGAAAATAGTTTCATTTGATCTTTTAATATTCTGCACCTAGCAAAAATACACAGCTTAGAAATGTCAAAAAAATGCCAATGGAAACCCATCAAAGAACATTAAAGAAGGCAAAGATCGAAGTTGTTCTTGCGGGATTGAGAGATGCAATAGTTTATGTTATCTTTTTATTACTCAAACAAGAAACGACATGTTTGGTTCGAGAAAAGAAAATAATTAAACGTTTTTCTGACAAAATGGTAGAAAATAAAGTCAAGAATATTTCTGTTTTTGGTCAGGTTGGACATGAAAAAGGATATAAAAATATTTAGAATATTTGCAACAAATATGGCTTTTCTGGCTCCGATTAATGAAAAAACCACATTTTACTTTTGTGACTCCATATGAGATGTTTACTATATCTCACTTTCTTTATTTTAGTAAAGATGCATTCTCTCAGGATTATGTCTCTGAAACTCAGTCTAGATTCTCTCTCAAAATTTCTCAAAATATTTTGTAAGGGTGTTATATTGGCAATTAGTCCTTAGTCCTGGGTACCTCCAAACGTGAATTAAGTTATCATGTTGTATCAGATTTCGAGGAAACCCAAAACATAAAAACACGTAAGTGTTAAGAATTTAAATTACCTTTTCTTTCTATCTTAATATCACTTATCTTCCTCTTCGAACACCGACCTTTTCTATACTTCACTAGAAATGACATTGAAGTTCGCGGGACAGCAAAAACAGAGTACGACATTCTTTTATGAATGAATAATGATTCTTCTTCCATGGAAGTTGATTCTTCTCTATTACTACCCCAAACTGATGTGACGGACCTCATCGCTTATTTAGCACCTAATTTGCCCTTTCCTATTTTCCCTCTCTTTCACTAGTTCTTCTCCACTTATTTAGTTATCTCTTTACCTCATTACTCTTTTAAGGAGCTTAGTTAATTTAGTAATTCCTGTTTGAGTAGGGTTCCCATTTATGGAAATCCCAAGAGTATATTGTTAGATCTCTATAAATAAATAAAAAAATATTTTTTTATTTTTTTGCAAGGCAAGCCAGTTTTATATATAGGGATACGCAACCCTAGATCTCTATAAATAAATGTTGAGGCCTCCATTTTCAGTAGATTGAGATTGAGATAGAGATAATTAATAAATTCAGTATGCTTGAGTATATTAAAGTTTTTATTTTGTTGAGTCATTATTTTGTTGCTTCGAATTAATTCAAGCACAAACATTTTGATGAAAACTACATCCCAGAGTCCAGATAGTGGCCTCCTTAAAAAAGTGGATCTGCACACTTGTCTCCAACATACCATAAATCATCATCCATACTCATTCTGAGAGAAACTGGCGGTTACTATTTAACCAAATTATTCGAAAATTTCCCTGTGAGTTTTTTACTTGCAGTAAATTTTAATGTATAACTTATTGTAAGTCCATAATTCATTAAGTTTTCAAACAATAATTGTTTCTCAGAAGTATCCTAATGATTGAAACTCACCTGTTTTTATTGTAGAGTATGCTGTACGTCTCAGCTACAGTACCTGATTTTATCGAAAGTATTTCTCAGAAGAAACTTGGTACTGAGAAACTTTTGATTATTTCGAAGGTAAAATTGGAGTAATTTTTTACTCATGGTAATTAGTAAAGTAGTTAGCCATAAGCAAAGTCCAAATAGACATGAATTGTGTGAGTACTTGTGGTGAAATCTTTTAGAATATTTGTAGAAGTACATTTAATGTCAACTTACAGCAAGTTTTAAAAGGACAAAAACAAGTTACTAGTTACTACTACACCGAATGAATCGTAATGAGATGATAAAGTCTGGTCTGGGAACCTTCGTCAATCTAATCAATCCATATCGCTCTACTTCTTTCATTCCTAAACCATTCTTCTAACTCTTCCATATGCTTACTATGTTTGATCTCTTTTATTCACATTCGTCGTAAAGTAACTCATTCCTTAAAAGACGAATGGGCATTTCTACTAAAACCCTATTAAATCCAGATCATCCAAATTGTTATTTTATTTATTTTATGTAATGCTAAACCAGAATTATGCTATTCAAAGTAAACCCCTAACTCCATCTCCTCCCACCCCTCTCACCACAGTCTACCGCTTAATTCTTCACTAAAATAAATATAAGGGTCCCCATAACAGAATAAAGGGTATGAATTTCAATCTCACCCTAATAAACACTAGAACAAGGAACCAAAACAGATGAAACATCTCTTGCATGCATAGTAATCAAACTAAAACTTAAGGCAATTCAATCAAGAACACTAGTAAAAAAGGGTATGATTGAAATGCAACAAAAATGGCTGTAATCAAACAAAATTGGAAGAACAGAAACGTATAAGAGAAGAACTACTCACCAGTTGGAGAATTGGGGTTTCCAAGTGTTTGAAGATATGCGTCTAAGAGAGAAAAATAGGAGACTATAACTAGAGAGGGGGAAGTTTGGCTGGCGTTGGCAACGTTTCGTTTAATTTTGCAAAATCGGACTAATCTATGACTCTGTTTGGGACCCACACTCAGCAAGTAGCCAATTAAAGGAATAGAAGGTGGGCGGGGCAGTTATAGTTGAGAGCACGAGAATCATATGCTTCTTTCGTGGACACTCAAAAAACGGGTCTCACTCGTAGGTGGCTATTAGGTGAAAATCACCTGGAAATGAGCTGGCAATTCTCTCAGTTAGTCACTAGTCAGACCTATGGCAATCTCTCTCTCATCTCACAAATAATTTTGAAACTAGGCCTTTCTCTTCTCTCTCACATACACTCTCTCTACCACATTAAATACGGGAAGAACCGATGGCGAATTGGCGAATTCGAAATGTACCTTTCTCTCTCTCTCTCTCGCGATCTCTCTCTCGCGATCTCTCTCACTACAACAATGGTGCTCATCATAAATTTAAGTCTCTCTCTCAAAATCAGTGATGAACAACTCTTAATAGGTGATTTCAACTAAACCATTTGTCTCTCACTCAATTTGGACATATCTGTCTCTCTCGATCTCTGTCTTTGCATCACTGGCGAAATATTAGGTGAAGATTAGGGGTTGGTTGGAGTCTACATAATTGAGATGCTTTGTTTTCCTGTTAACATTATAGTGTATGATCATTAATTTTTTTTTTTTGTAACCAAAATATGAGTGCTTATTTTACATTGTAATTTATATTAGAGCGATTTAGAATATGCCTCGCAATTATGCCTATCCCTGCATATGAATCCCCAACCTTGTCTTCTGCAAGAGTACGGAGACAAGCCCAATGTTTCTCGCCTGTCAAGATGATGACATGAAACCTCAACTTACAGTAGAATTCCTCTTCAGCTTCAACTGTTTCGTCTTCCGACATCCCTTGATAAGTCGGATGAACAGGAGCGAGTATTGAGATCTCCAAAGATTAGTCACGAAAGTATTTCAACTTCAACCTCTGCATTTCAGATGCAATCCTCTCTTCAAGGACCATACTTCGAGTCTTCACCACTTTTAATAATTCAGGGAATTTTACAAAAAACAAGCGTACTCTGCTTCAAGGATTCGATATAGGTACTATTTATATAACCCTACATTTATTGTACAGGTACATTTTATCAAGCGTCATCATTCATTACAGACGCAACTTTTCAAAATCATAACCATCACATACATCAACATTCACATCTTTATTAAATACACGTTATTTTCCCATAACTCGTGTAACTTCTACAGAGTTAAAGCCATCATTACTCCATTTCAATTATCAAAAACTTCAACCCAAATACCAATTATAAATTAATTATTTCTCAACCAAAGCCACTCGAAACTTCGGTTATGAGGGGGCTATTGTAGGGACCTATTCCTCGATCTCACCTAAAGTCGAGTTGTCACCAGTTCGAATCACTCCCATCTCAGACTCACGCATTTTTAACATATCTTCCCCAGTCAACATTCCAATTTACCCCACAAACTGGTTAAGAACGTGGGTCAAACACAAACCAAAAAGCTTTATCCAGTCAAAGACACCTGTCTCTCACAAACTTGTCAGTTACTCAGTCAACTGCTGTTAACCACATTATTCGGAAAACGTACTCCAGCACGATGTAGAACTGCGGAGAAGGCCTATATAAAGAAAAATATCCATAAGAGACAAGGACCATAAAAATTATATAGAAGATCATCAAGAAACAACTTATTTTTTATTCTCAGCAACATTCAAACTTCTTAATTACAAGGTTCAAGCTTTTCTATATCTAAAGATCACTTGTAATAAGATATCCGTCTCAAGCAATAAAGATACTTTTACAAAAATCTTCCACTTGAGGTCATGGTTTTTTACCTATTCAGAGGTTTTCCACGCTAAAATCACCTATGTCATTTCTTACTTTTCATTAAAATATTGTTGCAGGTTTATTGGTATGATAGCGAATTCTGAGCCATTTCGAGCTTACAGAATTTGGCCATTACAGTTGGGTCAAGATGACTATTTCTAAATGGTACAAGGCGTGCAGAACATGTTTATGTGCCATGATAGGAATGAGTAAAAATGCGGGTAATCACATCTACAAAAGCATATCCAATTATATATATATATATATATATATGTGGAAGAGGATCTGTGGATACCTCCTTTAAGAACACCCCTCTAGACACCCCAATTTTTAGAACACATAAAGATGTTTTATCCATATGGATGTGATCTCCTTATCATTTAGATCATACATGTAAATTATTTGGACATTCAAACATTCCTACATAGCATCAAAATAGGGATAAAATCGACAGCTAAAAGCAGGAACAATACAGTATAATTCAAATATATTTTTAATGGTAATAGAAATGTCAGAATGACTTGAGTTTTTGTAAGAATGTTTTACATGATAAGGAGATCACATTCATACAGCTAAAATTTCTTAAAACATCTTTAGGCGTTCCAAAAAATGGGGTGTCTAGGAAGGTGTTCCAAAAGAAGGTGTCCACGTATCCATTCCCATATATATATAAATGGTGTAGACAAAGGGAATGGATTCATGGGCACTTGAAAATATGATACTCAAGTCTCACTAAATAGGAACTACTCATCTCTATTAGATGAGTGGCTCTAATAATACAAGTGTTGGAAAATAAAAACCCAATAGTATTAGTTGGTAATGAGGTGTCAAATGGAGATATTCTCTCTCTCTCCTTCACATGATCTGTCTCTTTCCAATCTCGTGTCTCAAGTTCTAATTTCAAACCAAACCTCTCTTCTCTCTCCTTCTCCCATTTTTTTTCGTTCCAGATTTATAACTCTTTTTCTCTCTTTGTGACCCAAGAACAAAGCAAATCCTAGAACCCACGGGAAGCTAACTTTAGACCAAACCCGTCTCTTTCTCATAATTTGGTCAGATCTGAATCTCTATCTGTCTTTTTCTCTGCAATAATGGCACTGGCCAACAATGGTGTGGTTGATTTATGGGTTTTTATGGGTTTTTGGACATCGTGATAAGCTTAAAGGCTATGGTTGATTTATAGGATTCTGACTCTCTTTGTAGCGATTATTTCTCAAGTACCCACAAACCCTAAATTTTTTTTGTTGATGTTTGGGGTTTTGGTTTTCCTTCCCTCTTTGTGCTATGATTATGCATTGATGTTGTTGATGGTATTTCTTTTCTTAGATGAATTGAATGTGTATTGGTGTTTGAATTCACCTTAATTCAGTGTGTGGATTGAATTTTTTTACACAAACAGTGTTTTTGTTTTTGGCGTCCCCGTGTAATTTGTATTGGATTTTTTTAATACCCTGGTGAGTAGTTGTTAAGGATGAACTTGAATTGTCGAAGAACTAGAATTGTCGAAGTTGTTCGAACGAAAATGGGTGTCGTTCGAACGAAATCCATACTCGTTCAAACGAAATTATAGTTTTTGTATTGGAAACTTGGAGATCGGAGAAGTCGTTCAAACAAGATTATACTTTTTCGCTGGAAACTTGGATATCGAAGAGGTCGCTCGATTGAGCTTAGATGTCGTTCAAGCCCATTGTTATTTCTTGAGCGGGAGACCTTTTATCGTTAAAGTCGTTCGAACGAGCTTAGAGTCGTTCGAATGAGATATGCGTAGGTTTGTCTTAGATGCTATTTTGGGACGTTGAGTTTTCTTTGAGATCCATTCTATTTGTAATTTAGTCCTCTAGTATATAAAGAGGACTTAGGTTATTGTTAATCTATCTTTTCTCTGTGTGAGTTTAATTCTAGAGAGCTAGGATTTGAGAGACTCCATTAAAGCTTGAGAAGCTTGGAGAGATCGTGTGTTTGATCATAGTAAATTATTCGCGGGGAGTAGTTTTTTATCCGAAAGGTTTTTCCACTTCCCTCATCTGGTAAAACTTGTCTCTCTTTATTATTCTGTGTTTTTGTCTATTTCTTAATTTGGCGTATTCTGCATATCGTTCTTGGTGCAGAAGATAGAGTAGCTACCTCGATTTTTAACAATTGGTATCAAAGTGCTCGTTACAAGGCTTGTGTGGTAAAGAGCGATGGCCGATCAGGAGAAGTTAAAGATCATGAAGTTCAATGGTTCAAATTTTAGAGTATGGAAGATACAGATAGAAGATTACCTCTATTAGAAGGATCTTGATTTTCCACTAGGTGGAGTAGAGATAAAGCCAGTAGATTACGATACTGCTAAGTGGGTGTGATTGGATCGCAAGGCGCTTGGAACCGTTAGGTTAGCGTTGTCATCTCAGATTTTACACATGATCTCCAAAGTTATAACGATGAAGAGTTTGATGAAGACTTTGTCCTCTATGTACTCAGAGCCGTCCAGGGCAAATAAGGTACATCTTTTACGACACTTGTTTACTTTGAAGATAAATGAGAACTGTAGTATGCAAGCTCATATCTGTGAGTTCAATATTATTCTTGCTCAGCTTAAATCCATGAAAATTACTTTTACCGAGAAGGTAAAAGCGTGGGCTCTTCTAGAGCAGATGCCAGAGAACTGGGAAGGGTTTATTACAGTTATGAGCAATTTATTGGGGAAGGAAGACATTAAATTTAACATTATAGTCTCTTTGATTATGAGTAAAGAGAATAGGCATAAAGCATCTGAACCCTCTTTGAGTTCAAACGGAAGTGCGCTGAACGTCGAGGAAAGAGGGAGGCCTTACAGAAAAGGGCCAAAATATGGAAGGGGTCGATCACAGTCAAGAAGAAAGTCTAAGCCGCCCGGTGCGTGTTGGACTTTTAGAAAGAAGTGACACTTCAGGCGAGATTATAACTCTTCTTCTAAGAATGTTGATGATGAAGAGAAATAAACAATGAACCTTACTGAGGAGGTTAGTTCTGATGAGGCACTACTACTTTTGTGTGACAATGTTAATAAATCTTGGATAGTTGATTCGGGTGCCTCTTTCGATGCTACTGCAGACGTAGGTTTCCTAACCAATATTGTTAAAGGCGACTTCGGTATGGTTTTTCTTACAGATAGGAGTGCATGCGATATTACTAGAAAGGGAAACGCTAGGTTAATATTGCCTTTAGAGGCGATGTTAGTTTTATAGAATATCAACTTGTACCCAAATTGGGGCGTAACCTCATATCGGTTAGAAAATTGGTGGATGATGGCAGATATGTAAGCACCTTCGGTGTAACCTTCTAGATGGTTATAAAGGGAGCTATGCTAATAGCTCGAGGCTTAAGATAAGGAACATTATATACAACGCAAAATATAATTTTCACTATTTGTGTGGCCACTCCAGGGATTGATACAAGTACTTGGCACAAATGGCTCAGTCATATGAGTGAAAAGGGGATGAAGATGATGGTAACAAAAAGAAAGCTGGAGGGTCTTGATGATGTTGATCTTAAGTTTTGTGAAGAGTGTGTTCTTGTGAATCAGAAGAAGGTCAGTTTTAAAATAATTGGAAGATCAAGGAAACTTGGATCTTGTACATACAAATGTTTGGGGGCCAACCAAGGTGTCTTCTCCTGGTGGTTCTCATTACTACATTACTTTCATTGATGATGCTACTCGTAAATTGTGGGTCTACTTTGTGAAGAACAAATCAAATGTGTTCGATAAATTTAAGAAGTAGAGGGCTCTAGTTGAAAATGAAACTGTTTTGAAACTGAAGTGTCCCAGGCCAGATAATGGGGGCGAATACTGCAGTGATGAGTTTGAATACTTTTGCGCATCAAACGAGATTAGGAGACAGAAGACTATTCCCAAAATACCGCAACACAATGGTGTTCCAGAACGCATGAACCGAACAATAAACGAAATAGCGAGGAGTATAAGACTCAATGTTGGATTGTCAAAATGTTTTTGGGCAGATGTGGTTAGTACAATGGTGTACTTGATTAACAAGGGCCTTCAATGGCTTTGGACTTTGGATTTCCTGATGAAGCATAGACCAGTAAAGAGGGAAACCTTTCTCACTTACGTATTTTCGGTTGTACCTTATATGTGCTTGATAATTTAGATACAAGGACAAAATTATATGCAAAGTCGATGAAGTGCATATTCATTGGATACGGTGGTGATGAGTTTTGGTACCGATTTTGGGGTGCGAAGAATCAGAAAATTATCTGGAGCCGTAATTTTACATTCAATGAGGAAGTTTTGTATAAAAACTTTAAAGTACCTATGGAAAGGATTCAAAGTGAAGAAGCGGAAAGTATCGACATTGATGATGAACCCTCTCGAGAGGTTGATAAAGAAGTCGTAGTTGAGTCTGATGCACCGTATCAAGATGAGGAACCTAATGATTTAGATATTCCAATAGAACTTCGAAAGGAGCTGAGAATTACAAGAATTCCGGCTAGGAACGTTAACTCCCTAAATCACTTGTTTCTAATGGAGGGCGGTAAACTGGAAAGTTATAAGGAGGCTTTAGATGTGGAAGCCAAGAGCAAATGGGAGCTTGCTATGGATGATGAGATGCAATCATTATCAGTAAATTGAACTCGGGATTTAGTTTGGTTACCGAAAGTGAAGAGAACATTGCACAACAAGTGGGTATACAGACTAAAGCATGAATCTGATGGTTCGAGGAGATTTAAGGCTAGACTTGTGGTAAAGGGCTTTTAGCAGAAAGAATGCATTGATTTTGGTGAGATCTTTGCTCCTGTTGTTAAGATGTCTACTATTCGGGTTATGATGAATGTAGTTGCAGTTGAAGATTTGCATCATGAGCAGCTTGATGTAAAGACAACATTTTTTCACGGCAACCTTAATGAAGAAATTTATATGAAGCAGCCAGAAGGGTATTCAGTTAAAAGGAAAAAACATCTTGTGTGTAGGCTCACAAAGAGCTTATATGGTTTAAAACAAGCGCCGAGATAGTGGTATTTGAAGTTCGAACAATTCGCGTCCAGAAATGGTTATTCGAAGAGAAATGCGAATCACTGTTGTTTTATCAAAAATACGGGAAACTCGTATATTTTTCTACTTCTGTATGTAGATGATATGTTGGCAGCAAGTACCGGCATGGGAAAGATTATCAATTTAAAGGAACAGTTATCCCAGGATTTTTCTATAAATGACTTGGGTGCAATAAAACAAGTTCTTGGTATGCATGTTACAAGGGACAGAAAGCAGCGAGAATTGAAGTTATCTCAAGCTGAGTACATCAGCAAAGTACTTAAGTGGTTTAATATGGATGGTTCTAAGGTTGTTAGTACACCATTGGGAGGTCACTTTAAATTGTCAAAGGATTATTGTTTGAAGACACAAAAGGATCACGATGAGATGCGGAAGGTTCCTTATCAATCCGCGATTGGTAGCCTAATGTACGCTATGATTTGTACGAGACCAGATATTACCCAAGTAGTGGGAGTTGTTAGTAGGTATATGAGTAATCCAGACAAGGAGCATTGGAGAGATGTGAAATGGATACTGAGGTATCTAAAGGGGACTCAAGATATGGCATCATGCTATGGGGGTTCTCAGATATGCTTACAGGGCTTCGTTGATTTTGATATAGCGGGTGACATTGATAGGCGGAAGAACACTAGTGGTTTCATATTTACATTGGGAAGCGGTACAGTTATATAGGTTTCTAGGCTACAGAAGATTGTAGCTTTGTCTGTGACGGAGGTGGAATATGTTGCGGCAACAGAAGCTTGCAAGGATATGGTTTGGCTTAAAGGGTTGATGAAAGAGCTTGGTAGAGAACGATTTTCTCCTAAGTTGTATAGTGATAGTCAAAGCCCTATACACTTAGCGAAGAATTTGGCTTTTCACTCTAGGACCAAGCATATTGATATTCAGTATCATTATATTTGCTCGCTCCTCGAGAACGGTATGTTGAAACTTGTGAAGATTCATACTAATGTGAATCTGGCCGATATGTTTACGAAGGTGGTGACTTTTCAGAAGTTGACGATATACACAACTTCTGTGGTTCTTCATGATTAGAGGTCTGGGTAGTAGGAGCAATTAATTTGGAGATCTAGATATGGGTTACAGGATTCGATTTCAAGTGAGAGATTGTTAAGGATGAACTTGAATTGTCGAAGTCGTTCGAACAAAAATGGGTGTCGTTCAAACGAGTCGTTTGAACGAGATTATAGTTTTTTCATTAGAAACTTGAAGATCGAAGAAGTCGTTCGATCGAGCTTAGATGTCGTTCGAACGATATATGCATAAGTTTATCTTATATGCTATTCTGGGATGTTGACTTTACCTCGAGATCCATTCTATTTGTAATTTAGTCCTCTTGTATATAAAGAGAACTTAGGTTATTTGTTAATATATCTTTTCTCTGTGTATGTTTAATTTTAGAGAACTAGGATTTGAGAGACTCCATTAAAGCTTGAGAAGCTTGGAGAGATCGTGTAACCCGTTTGATCATAGTGGATTATTCGCGGGGAGTGGTTTTTTATCCAAAAGGGTTTTCCACTTCCCTCCTCTGGGAAAACTTGTCTCTCTTTTATTGTTCTATGTTTTTGTCTATTTCTTGATTTTGGCGTATTCCACATATCATTTTTGGCGTAGAAGAGATAGTAGCTACCTCGATTCTCAACAGTAGTGGTAATCAACAATTTTTGCGCACAGTATATATCCAATCTTAGATTTCAACAACAAAAAAGATGTGGTCATTATCAATCAACAAACAAAAATCTCCAATCTTAGATTACAACATCTCTCTTTCTCTCTGGTTTTAATAGCTTCTTGTGGCAGTTGTAGACCAATCTTTGGTGAGATTCACTTTAAAGAGCCCCCTATTCTTCATCATCATCTCTTCTGCCTCCACAAACTTCATCTTCATGTCAGAGAAACCAAAAAGCGATGATGGGTATTTGCATAATCAAACCGTTGATGAGTTATGTAATTATCGATTATGCGTTGGTCAACAAAATTGTATATAAAATTATCGATCGATGCAGTCATCGACATTTACATGGTCGATGTGGCCTTTACTCGGTCAATTACACTTGAGAAATTATTGATACACGCATCAATCGACAATATTGGTTTTAGAACTTGTGCTTTCTCTATTATCTCAATTGTCGGTGAATGAGATTATTGACAATTATCGCGTATACACTATTGTTAACTGCTGTATCAGTCGACAATAAATGAGGCATATAAACCTCCATATTCTCGATACATGTTTTAGTCGATGACTGATTACTTGAATAAATCAATCATAATAACTTAGTATCTATGATTGAAACTCTGATAATATAAAAAGCAAATTGGACTATGCCCCCCAAATAAAATTGAATATTTAATCTTGCCCCCTTGAACCGGCAAATATTGTGGTCCATGATGGACACATAAAATGACCACTATTCCCCTATGACTTAATGTTTATTATTCTTAATTTTATTATTAAACATAACTTATAAAACCAATTTTTATATTTCAGGTCACATGGAGCTCATTTACCAAATATGTGCAAATACTGGGATGTATAACTCAAAGGATGAACTCTCGGTGAAGGATGTAGAGTTGTCAAACACAAGGGTCCCACATGGGGAGGTTACAATTTTGGAGGATAACTCTTGGAGGTAACAAATTTATGTACATTCATGGCATAAGTTATAAATCTAATATTAAATATAAGAACCCTCTCCTTCATCTATAAAAGGAGAGGTGGTGAGCTCATAAGAGAATCCAATTTTGAGAGAATCATTCTTGTAGAGTGCAAGAAAGCATTATTGGAGTAAGTTGGTACAAGTCTTGTAAGCATTTGGAACATTTCATTTTGTAAGTCAATAAAATTCTTCTTTTTGTTGTTAGTTTATGTTCATTTCATTCTCATATCATTTAGGTTTTATAGTTGTTATAATGGCCGGCTAAGTCCTCACTAGGGGTGAGGATGGATCCGCCATAAGCGTATGATATCATGTAGTAGAATGTATTTTTCTCCAACATAGTATGAGCATATTATCACAAATCCCAAAACTATATTGTTGGAGACATCCATTATCATCCTATGATCTCTTTAAGTAGAGATATATGAAGAGTTTTGTGATTCTCAAATGATATAGTAAAATTGTATTAATATTATATTTTTCTAAGATATGATCCTAATTAACTTTTCATAGTTAACATAGCTTTCATAGAATGTGTTTTAGTACATACTTAGTTCATACAATATATTCTACTTGAGTTATAATTAATCATGGGATTACATCGACAAAAGGTCAAAGTTTGTTATTTCAATTAAGTGGAGAATTTAATATACGATACTATGTTGATATTGTATGTAAATGGGGTAAAATCCAAAGCCTCTAGACCTTTATTCTTGATTAAAACCATATCATTGATTTTTACGGTTTTACAACCTTAGATTACTAAAACACAATACCAAAACTAATTTTTAGTTCCGTTCGAAAGTAAACGACACTATAATTTTTACCCATACTAAACACCGGATTTTGACCGTTATCAAAATGGCGCCGTTGCCAGTTTCGAGCGGTAATTAGAAAAAGTTATTATTATGTTTAATTTGTTTTTTGGTTTCACTTTTTAGAAGAACATAAATTTCGTTTATTACATTTTTATTTTACTTTTGCACTTTGAGGAATTTTTCTTTGTTTTACGGTGACTACTTTCTTTGTTTTACAGTGACTACCAAAGGAAGCTAAGAACCGACCAAAAACTAGATAGAGTTATCTTTTCTTCCTCTCTTTGAGTGACTTGCAGTGAGGCAAAATATTGTACTCTTGAGCGAAGAGTGTGTAATTAAAGCGAGGATAAAATTGTATTTATTTTTTATTTTTTATGCAGGGGCAATATTGGAACCCATATCCGGGGAGGACCTCTCTACAATGCCTACTTGAGCCAGAGAGCCCAGGTGTGCCATCTTAACAGTTTCACCAGGGTAAACAGCGAGCCCTTAAAAAGGCCGCCCTGCAGGTACTTTCTTCCACTGCACCCTCCTGCAAAACGGTCAATTTTTGTTCATGTGCTTGATGTTTGTGCACTTTTAAATTCTAAACTTTAGATAAAGGGCAAACAAAAAGCATACTAGGACCCCAGGAGGTCGCAACCTGGTCTAACATTTTACAGAACAGGACATTGACTTTAAAAGAAACCAAGATTAAGCCATAAAATACATAGATAGACAAAAAGGCTTATAGAACTCGGACCGGGAGCATTTGGAACGCGCTTATTAAGACCCCTGATAGTGGCTACGTTTGTCTAGAAGAAGTACGTTTCCTGGCATAACTAGTGTGGAAAGGTAATTCTAAGCGGTTTGCCCCACCTTCCAGCACAGGTGCTTCTAGGTGACTAGAACTGCACGCGAGTTATTGCTAAAGCGATTATACACAACTCAACGTGCGAACCGATCCATTGTCAAGAATAGGAGCAACCGAATCCTGAGACCGGGTTCACAACTTGACATTAATTAAGGCCCATCTGAAAAGGTTGTTGTGTTTATTTTTTGTGCACCTCATTGTTGTGTGATCATCATAGTGCGCACATTTATTAGTGCATGAAAGAATGGTTTCGAGGGCCTAAAAGTCATCTTGAGAGGCTTAGAGAATCTGATTTGATAGATATTCCGATCCACTTTGAGGTAGGCGAGTCAACCCAACTGGAGATTCCAATCTCTATTGACACGAGAGACCGTACAATCCTTACTCGTAGGGAACTCTTCCCTGTTGAGGGTGAGTTAGAAACTTTTGATTTCCCTGTCTCTCCATTGAGAGTTAATCCGAGTCCAATTTCCTCATTCACTCCATTTAGTGTTCCACCCCAATCACTTGAGATGGGAGATGCCAATGATAATGAGAATGGTCAGGGACCCATGCAAATTCCTTTTAAGGATCCCATGTTCCCAAAAATGACTAATCGTGCCTCGTGCAATGTTTTACCTCCTACAACTGGGCAATTTGAACTTAAAAATGCGCTCATCAATTCATTGCCAAAATTCTCAGGAGGGGAAGATGAGAACCCATATGCTCATGTTTTTGATGATTTAATGTTCCTCCAAAAGTATAGGAATGAGAACGAAATGGAGGCCATGAAACTCGTGTTGTTTCCCTTTTCTTTACTGGGGAAAGCTAAGAGCTAGCTTCAAGCTCTACGGCCAAAATCAATCACGAGTTTTGAGATGCTTACTGAAGCCTTTTAAAAAAAGTTTTTCTCTCTTGAGAAAACTGAGACCCTTCGTATGGCCATTCTTAGGATTACCCAACTTCATGGAGAAAGCTTAAAGGATTATCTTGAGAGATATAAGGGGCTGATCCTGCAATACCCTCATCACGGTATCTACTCCTGGGTCCTAACTAGAAATCTTTATGATGGATTAGATGCTGAAACCAAGAGAACTGTAGAATCCTTTTGTTTAGGGAAATTTACTGATAAGGATGATGTAGAGGGTTTGGACTTTTTAGAAGAGATGGCTAAAAAATTGCAAACCTGGGGCACCATGAGAGAAACTGATATTCAAGAAAATGGGGTAATGCCTTTGGAGTTGGATCTAACTCCAATTCGGAAGCTACGCTGACGACCATCCTGCGTAAGATAGAGTCCTTAGAAATAGGGAAAAGCTAAATGTCCGTTAAAGCACTAATTTTTCATGCTGAGATGCAAGCTTGTGCTGGGTGTTACGATGTTGGACATTATACTCAGGATTGCCCTTTGATTCATGAAATTAGGGAAACCAGGAAGGATCAGGTAAATATGTTTTATCAAAAACCTTCCTCTTTTCCTTATAACCAGTCACATCATCAAGGGAATTCTTCAGGGAAGAATAATTTGAATAACTATTCTGGCAGACCGTATTACCAAGGGAGTAATTCAAATCAAAATCAAGGTGGTGTGTCCTTTACTCCCAATCACCAACCTTTTCAGCAAAATACTCCTTATGTTCCTCCTCAAAATAGGAAACCATCTTCGGATGATGGCATCCATGCCCTATTGTAATTTAATAACCAGTTGATACAACAATTCATGCAAATGAATCAGCAATCCATGAGTCAAATAGAAACATCAATTGATCAATTGGCATCTGGGTTAAGTACTAGAGACAAAGGTACGTTTCCAAGTCAAACCCAACCCAATCCAAAGGATCAAACCGAGTGTTACCGCGATCAGGCGAATACGGTGATTACACTTAGAAGTGGAAAGACTGTAGACAACAAAGTTAGGATGCCTGAGGACAAATCACGTGAAATTCCTAATCCTAGTACTGAGAAAGTTATAGAAGGAGACAAACCTATATGTGAAGAAACTCCTTTTGTTGAGGAAGAGACTGGGCAGGTCTCGCTAAGTGAGAAGATTATCGAAAATGATCCGCCTAAAATTCCTAGAACACCTTTTCCCCAACGGTTTTTAGTCAATAGGAAGAGCATTCCTGATGAAGAGGCTAAGGAGATGTTCAAGAATCTTAAGATCATTATTCCTTTCCTCGATGCGTTACGACAGATTCCTTCCTATGCAATATATCTCAAGGACCTCTGCACGTTCGAGAAACGTATGAATGTTTCCAAGATAGCTTTCAATGTCCATGACAGTAAAAATATTATTCAATTGGATGCTCAGGTTAGCTCTATAATCTTGAACAAAGCACCCATGAAATACAAAGATCCAGGAATGCCGACAATTTCTTGTCACATAGGGACAAATCGCATCGGAAAAGCCTTACTTTATTTAGGTGCCAGTGTTAACTTGATCCCTTATTCGGTATATGAGCAGCTAGGTCTAGAAGGACTAAAACCAATATATAGAACCTTACAACTAGCTGGTCGATCCATTAAAATTCCTAGGGGAGTTGTGATGGATGTACTTGTCCAGGTTGACAATTTTTTCTATCCTGTCGACTTTGTGGTCCTTGATACAAACCCGGTAAAAGACCCAAATAGTGAGATACCTGTGATCCTTGGCTGACCTTTCTTGGCCACTGCTAATGCATTGATCAATTGCCGTAGCGGAGCTGTGAAGTTAACTTATGGGAATAAGACCATCGATCTGAATATCTTCAATGCAACTCATACTCCGTTTGAAAATGAACCCGATGAGTGTAACATGCTTGGTATTGTTGTAAACAGTACATTTTATAGTTCCAATCTTAGGGACCCATTAGAAGCTTGTCTGGCACATTTTGGAGATAATTTAGATGTTGATGACCTTATCAATGAGGTCAATGCCTTTTTGGATTCTGTTCCTATTGTGGATAACAATGATAATGTTGAAATGTTGAAAGTTAAGGATCTTGTTCCAGAAGTGGAAGAAGTGCCCGTTAGGTTAGAACTTAAACCTCTCCCTGAAAATCTTAAATATGTCTACCTAGGTCCTAATGAGACTCTTCCTGCTATCATAGCATCCAACCTTGAACCTGAGAATGGAGAGAAATTAATGCGTGTATTAAAGGGAAACACAAAAGCTCTTGGATGGAACATTTTAGATATTAAGGGTATTAGTCCTTTTGTATGCATGCACAAGATAAAACTCGAGGATAATGCCAAGAAGTCCAGAGAAGGACAACGAAGGCTTAACCCGACTATGGCTGAGGTTGTGAGAAAAGAAATTTTGAAACTGCTTGACGCTGGGATCATTTATCCTATTTCTGACAGCCCATGGTTAAGCCTAATTCATGTTGTTCCTAAAAAGTCTAGAATCACTATTGTGAAGAATGATCACAATGATCTTGTCCCCACTCGCATGACCACAGGGTGGCAAGTGTGTATAGATTATAGAAAACTGAATTCGATCACTCGAAAAGATCATTTTCCCTTACCATTCATGGATCAAATGCTTGAACGTCTCACCGGTCATGAATATTATTGTTTTCTTGATGGGTATTCTGGGTACAATCAAATACCCATCGCTCTATAGGACCAAGAGAAAACCACGTTTATTTGTCCTTTTGGAACCTTTGCCTATTGCCGTATGCCATTTGGGTTATGCAATGCTTCAGCAACATTTCAGCGATGTATGTTAAGCATTTTCTCTGACATGGCTGAGCATTTTCTTGAGGTTTTCATGGATGACTTCTCCCTCTTCGAAGATTCGTTTGACCAATGTCTCTACCACTTATCTATTGTTCTTGCTAGGTGTCAATAGAAAAATCTTGTTCTAAATTGGGAAAAATGTCACTTTATGGTGAAAAATGGCATAGTATTAGGATATGTCATATCAGCAAAGGTTATCGAAGTAGATAAAGTCAAGATCGATGTCATATCTAGTCTCCCACCCCCACGAACAGTCAAGGATGTTCGTTCATTCTTGAGGCATACAGGATTTTATCGACGTTTTATTCCTGAGTTTAGCAAAATTGCTCGACCCCTCAGCAATCTCCTCGCCAAGGACACCACCTTTTTATTCGATGATTCGTATCTTAAAGCTTTTGAGAATCTCCGAACACGTCTAACATCATCACCCATCATCCAACCTCCAAATTGGAACGAACCTTTCAAGTTGTTGTGTGATACATCTGACTATGCCATTGGTACAGTTTTGGCATAACACATTGATAACCTTCCGCGTGCCATCTATTATGCCAGTAAAACTCTTAATGATGAGCAACTCAATTACACAACCATAGAGAAAAAACTTCTAGCGATAGTCTTTGCTCTAGAAAAATTTCGTTATTATCTCATAGGTTCTAAAGTAATAGTCTATACGGATCATGCTGCTATCAAACACCTTCTTACCAAGAAGGACACCAAACAACGTTTAATCCGATGGATATTATTACTTCAGGAGTTTGATATTGAGATTCGGTATAAAAAAGGTGCCGAGAATGTGGCAGCTGACCACCTTTCTCGAATAGACAATGATTCTTTAGATAGGTCGTTACCTATTCGTGAGTCCTTTCCTGACGAGCAAATCATGTCCATTCGCTCTATGTCTTCTGTACCATGGTTTACAGATATAGCGAATTATCTTGCCACAGGGCACCTTCCTAGTTTTTGGACCAAGCCAGATAAAAATAAATTTCTTAGTGAGGCCCGACACTTCTTCTGGGATGACCCGTACCTGTTCAAATATTGTTCTGATCAAATCATTAGGAGATGTGTCCCAGATTCTGAGCATACCAAAGTCATAGAATTTTGTTACTCCTAACCTTGTGGTAGTCACTTCAGCTCCAAAAAGACCTTTGCAAAATTTTTACAGTGTAGATTTTATTGGTCTACCTTATTTAATGATGCTCACGAGTTTTGCAAGGTTTATGATAGACGTCAGGGAATGGGAGCCTTGTCCCGTAGGAATATGATGCCACTAAACCCAATCTTGTTCGTTGAACCATTTGATGTTTGGGGCATAGACTTTATGGGTACCTTCACCCCATCTTTTGGGTTCATGTACATCCTTTTAGCCGTTGACTATGTGACTAAGTGGGTTGAAGCTATTCCTACCCGGACCAATGATAGTTCGATTGTTATTGAATTTATTAAAGAGAATATTTTTTCTCGTTTTGGTACGTCGAGGGCAATAATTAGTGATGGGGGGTTACATTTTAACAGTCGAATGTTTGCAAACTTAATGAAAAAATTTGGCGTAACACACAAGATTGCTACACCGTACCATCCGCAGACTAGTGGGCAAGTGGAGGTTTCCAATCGTGAAATCAAGAATATTCTTCAAAAAATGATAAGACCAAACCGTAAAGATTGGTCAACTCGACTAAACGATGCTCTTTGGGCTTATCGTACTGCTTTTAAGACACCTATTGGAATGTCCCCTTAGCGGCTAGTTTATGGAAAGGCTTGTCACCTTCCAGTTTAATTAGAATACCGAGCATATTGGGCAATAAAGGCCTTGAACTTTGACATTGGGAAGGCCGGTTTGCATCGCAAGCTTCAACTCAATGAGTTAGAAGAACTACAGAATGATGCATACCATTCAACAAAGACTTACAAGGAGCGCATGAAAGCATTTTACGACAAAAACATTTTGGGAAAATCATTTCAACCAAACCAAAAAGTCTTGTTGTACTCTTTTAGGTTGTATTTATTTCCTGACAAACTACGATCACGATGGACCGGGCCTCTCATTGTTAAAACGGTATATCCATATGGGGCGATTGAGGTTGAAGAACCGAGTACTGGCAAAATACAAAAAGTGAACGGGCAAAGGCTTAAGCCTTATTATGAACATTTTAGCTTCACCAATGAAGACTTGCAGCTTCTGGACCCAGTTTATGAGGAGTGATATTCATATCCTTTTCACCCAACTTTCACTGAGTTTGGGGGTTCCTCATTTTGTCTGGCTGAAGACAATAAACTTAACACTATTTGGGAGGCAACCCATGTTATATCAGGTACTATGTTCTGATTTTTCCCCTTATTTTAAGGTATGTTTTTAAATATTGGGGACAATGCTTCTTTCTAGTTTGGGGGTGGGGAAAAATCGTTCACATTTTTTACTTTTTTAGAGAAAAGATAGGTCATTATGGTAATTTATGAGACTCTTTAGTAAGTTTCTGCAAGCTTATAAGTATTTGATATGGTCTAAATATTTTGGTCGTAAAAACCGTGAAGTTAAAATTTTCATCAAATACATGCTTAGAAAATTTTGGAACATTATCTTAAGCCAGATGTACTACTCTTTAATTAGAGAAAATTTCATGTTGACTGATATTTCTCAAAACAAATGCACTTCACGATAGTATTGCATTTATTACTTTTGCTAGAATTTTGAGCAATAAAAGGGAATCTAGTATTTGAGGTAGGAATGATCCACTACAAGGGAAATAACTGCCTAAAGAATAAGTTTGATCCTGAAGTAATATAATAAGGATTTTTATAAGCCAAAATAGCTCTAAAATCTTTCACGATGCAAGGCATACTCGCATGATTAGAACTGAAAGAGGAAGAATTATCACCAATCTTGAGTATAGTCATGAACTATGTGAAAGGAGTAAGGAATAAAGTTTACTTGTGAGAATCTAGAGCCTAGGTCACGAAGGGGCACCAAACCCTGGCAACCTAAGCCAATTGGCTGGGATTGTCGACCAACGACTCATATTATGGAGACTTCACTAAGGAAATAAGTACCAAAATAAAAGGCTTATAGTATTCCCCAAAAATCAATAACAGGATTCGAATTGGCTATGACACTTTTCAAACTGATCGTTGGATTTGTTTCACAAAATACGAAATAACTGGATATTGACTCAAGAGCCTCTAAATAAAGTTGTACGTGCAGTAACTATTTTTATAACACTTGAGGATACTAGAAAAATATGTGAAATCTCATTTACGTATTGGGTAGTATCTTTAGTTTTGGGTAATTCTCCAAGTTCTTTGATATATATATGTGAAAGAATTAAATTTTAAGGGGTTTACCTTCTTAATGTTTTTATCATTATCAGATATCAATAAGTTAGTTGAAATGACTTAATAAGTATCTAAACTACTATAATGCCCTTATTGACTTTTGTGGGTATAGTCACTGCAAACCCTCACGAGACAAAACTTGTCCTATATGGGTAACCTATAGGTTTAATGGCTTGTTGCATACGCTAAATGCAATCGTCTTAACCACAAAAGAGTTATGCTTTTATTCTTTTCTTTGCTCGAGGACTAGCAAACTTTAAGTTTGGGGGCATTTGATAGACACATAAAATGATCACTATTCCCCTATTCCCCTATGACTTAATGTTTATTATTCCTAATTTTATTATTAAACATGACTTATAAAACCAATTTTTATATTTCAGGTCACATGGAGCTCATTTACCAAATATGTGCAAATTGCGGGATGTATAGCTCAAAGGATGAACTATTGGAGAAGGATGTAGAGTTGTCAAACACAAGGGTCCCACATGAGGAGGTTACAATTTTGGAGGATAACTCTTGGAGGTTATAAATTTATGTACATTCATGGCATAGGTTATAAATCTAATATTAAATGTAAGAACCCTCTCCTTCATCTATAAAAGGAGAGGTGGTGAGCTCATAAGAGAATCCAATTTTGAGAGAATCATTCTTGTAGAGTGCAAAAGAGTATTATTGGAGTAAGTTGGTGCAAGTCTTGTAAGCATTTGGAGCATTTCATTTTGTAAGTCAATAAAATTCTTCTTTTTGTTGTTAGTTTATGTTCATTTCATTCTCATATCATTTAGGTTTTATAGTTGTTATAATGGCCGGCTAAGTCCTCACTAGGGGTGAGGATGGATCCGCCATAAGCGTATGATATCATGTAGTAGAATGTATTTTTCTCCAACACAATATGAACATATTATTACAAATCCTAAAACTATATTGTTGGAGACATCCATTATCATCCCATGATCTCTTTAAGTAGAGATATAGGAAGAGTTTTGTGATTCTCAAATGATATAGTAAAATTGTATTAATATTGTATTTTTCTAAGATATGATCCTAATTAACATTTCATAGTTAGCATAACTTTTATGGAATGTGTTTTTAGTACATACTTAGTTCATACAATATATTCTACTTGAGTTATAATTAATCATGGGATTACATCGACAAAAGGTCAAAGTTTGTTATTTCAATTAAGTGGAGAATTTAATATACGATACTATGTTGATATTGCATGTAAATGGTGGTGAAATCTGAAGCCCCTAGACCTTTATTCTTGATTAAAACCATATCATTGATTTTTACGGTTTTACAACCTTAGATTACTAAAGCACAAGACCAAAACTAATTTCTAGCTTCGTTCGAAAGTGAACGACACTCTAATTTTTACCCATACTAAACACCGGATTTTGATCGTTATCATGTAGGGTCAAACTTTGCCTATAAAATTATAGTTGAGATGGATAGTTCACCAATTAACGAGATTTCAACCTCCGGTCGGGCGATTGAGTCTGATAGTGAGGTTGAAGTTGGATTGAAGCAATTTCTAGGCTTTCCTGGTAAATTGGTTGCCTATCCTCCTGGTTCAGATGTATTTAAAGAATTTTATAAAGCCAAGGCTTCCATAGTAGGGAAATGGGGTAACTGCATAGAATATGCTGGTAGGATGTTTAGGGGGTGTACTGTAGCGACGGGGGAAGAGTATTTTTATTTGTTGGCCGACTTGGAATGGGAAAAATGAGATAGGGGTATAGATGAATCAATTTCGTTAGAATATTTTGATGGGAGTGTTCGGAGTAATCTTTCAGAGGATTTCTTATCTTACCTGTCTCATTTAGAGTATGGGTTGAGTCTTCCCCTTATCAATTTGGTGAAGGGGATTATGAATATGATTGAAGCATGTCCTGCTTAATTGAACGGGAATATGTGGGAGGTAATAATTGTTTGCGTTCATCTGAATAAAAAATGGAAGAATAAGGGAAAAATGAAGAAGATATCCCCTGAGGACATATTACAGTTTTATGGGGTGAAGAATTATCAAGCCAGTGGTTGGGCATATTTCTGTGCGAGTGCAACTCGGCGTCGCTTCTTCGATCTTAATTTGGCAGGTCGAGTCGAGAATGACAACGTAATATGGGTGAAGGGTAATTGTCTTCAGAAAGATAATGAAAAACCTTTGGATCTTCTGTTTAGAACTGTAAAACAAAGTAAGTATAACAATGCATATAGTATAAAATTGATATGATCCAGGATGATCTAGTATTTTTGAAGATTTTTCAAAGTTGACATGTGTTAGCTGGAATTTTGGCCCTGAGCCATATTTTGTTCGATCGACTTTTAGTATCGTTCGAACGAGTTGTTATATCCCATGAAATTTTGGTCCAGAGCTATATTTTTGTTCGAACGAGTTTAGTTTCGTTCGAACGACCAGACAACTTTTCTAGGGTTTAGACCAATTAGGCGTAAAGTTGTTCGAACGACTCCTAGTTCGTTCGAATGACTTTGGCGATGTTTTGGAATCTCAGGCATTGTTTTGCCTCGGGATCCATTCTTTTATGATTTTTGAGTTCCCTAGTATATAAAGGGAACTTAGGTTATTTTCTAGGTTATGTTAGATCTGAAAGAGTTCTGAGAGAAACCTAGAGTTTGAGAGTTTTTCTTCTTGTAATTACTTCGTTTTGAGTAATCGAATTCTCTATTTTTCCAAACCAATTGGTGTTCTTCATATTTCTCTACTAACATAAGCTTCTTAATCGTATTGTGGATTAAGTGGTATCTGTTTTCCAGTTTTTGATTCTCGAGGGGTAGATTGTGGTTTATGGTCTCTACCCGTGACCGCCTCAAGAAAACAAAGGGGAAGTTGGTGAGTCCATTGAAGATCCATCGCAAACCTAATTCGATGAAGAATAATGATTTGGAGATGGGCGATCCTAACGAAAGACTCACAATTTTGGAAACGACAGTTTCCGCCCTAACTTCTACTGTAGGGGAGTTAGTGGAGCAGTTGCGTCTTACGAACCTCGCTAAGGCTTCCACTTCGATAGAACGGCGAGGCCGTTCGAAGAAGAAAGGGGTTATGGAGGTGGATGGGGACGAGGATGTTCCGCTATTTAATGATTTTAGCGATGCCGATTCCATCAAGGAACGCCCAGGATTGGTAAGTCAACGAATCCTATGCGTAATCTTCGTCTTGGTTTTAAGATTGAGATTCCAGTTTTCGATGGTTCTGTCGATGCCAAGAAATTAGATAATTGCTTAGATAGGTTAGAGACCTATTTTTAATTGATGAATATTCTGACGCTCAGAAGATCTGCTTCTCAACTTTGAAATTTACAAGTCACTCACTCACGTGGTGGAGATTCTTTTGAAAACAACATGATGTTGGAAGTCTGAGTTGGAAGGAATTCAAGGTTTTAGTGAGGAAGCAATTCTATCCAATTGGGTATGAACAGGAGCGATGGTACAAATGGCACAACTTGCGCCAAAAGTTTGGACAATCCGTGTAACAATTCACTACGGAGTTTCATAACCAAGCATTAGTTTTGGATATTGACTTGGAGGAGTACAATGTGTTCATGAAGTATACGGGGGGTTTGTCAGAGTCTATTCGAAGAGAATTAAAGCTCTTCAATGTGGCAAATATCGAGGACGCTACCGTTAATGCAATTGCCATTGAAGGCAAGTACTTGAAGATCAACAAGAAAGACGATAAGAACAAGTCGGTGTACACGGTTAATTGGAATTTTGATCAGAATGGGAAGTCCAAAGGAGAAGGGTCTTCATTCAAGGGGATTATCTGTAGTCATTACAAGGCTAATGGGCACAATTCAGATAGATGTTAGAAACTTTACCCGGAGCTTTGGCCGAAGGAGGAAAAGGGTAAGAAAGGGAAACGTGCACTTACCGCAATAATTATGGATCTTCTGGATTTAGATAAGCCTAATCCTAAGCTTACTCTAATGTTTAAGCAACCTCTAGCGATCAACGAGGCGAGTCAGGAAGAGCTATTCTTTATCAGCATTCAGGTGAAGCAGAGCTTAGTCGAGGCCATTATTGATCTGGGTAGCCAGAAGAATTTAATTTATGAGGTGGTGGTGAAGAAGATGGGTTTGGCTACTGTGGCTCATCCTAAGCCGTATGGTTTAGGTTGGATTCAGAAAGATGCAGAGTTGAAGATCATAAAGCTATGTATGTTCAAGTTTATTGACAAAGTGACATGTGTGGTGGTTCCGTTGGATGTGTATCAAGTCTTCTTGGGTAACCCTTATCTTTGGAACCGAGATGCAATCCTTTACCATCGTGCTCGCATGTATCGCTTGGTGTAGGATGGGACTGAGTTTCATATTGATGCGTGCAAGAAACATATCACTACCAGTAATTTGGTAATGGCGACTCAGGCAAAAAGGTTGGTTAATGTGAGCGGTAAATTTATTTTGTTGTTGGTACGATAGGTTTAAGAGGGTCCATCGGCTATAGTATTGTCTACTTTCACAATGTCTCCAAAGCAATAAACCGATATAGGGGAGTTGCAAGAGGAGTATGAAGACTTATTTCTGGGCATTGAAGAGATGCCATGCAAGAGGGATGTAGAGCATGATATCACATTGGTGAATGGTGAGCCACTACCCAATATTGGATTATATCGGACTTCTATTACCGAGTCTGATGAAATCAAGAAACAGGTACATGAATTCCTAGTGAAAGGAGTTATTAATCCAAGTTGCTCACCTTGTGGTTCGCCGGTTTTACTGGTGCCGAAGAAGGATGGGTTTTGGAGGATGTGTGTGGATTATCGGGCGCTGAACAAGATCACGGTAAAGAATCATTGTCCGCTTCCACGGATTGACAAACTTTTAGATGAGTTACAGACGGCTCAGTTTTTCACCAAGTTGGATCTTAAGATGGGTTACCATCAAGTTCGAATCCGGGAGGACGATACTTGGATGACAGCGTTCAAAACCAAATAGGGCTTATTTGAGTGGTTAGTAATGCCTTTTGGGTTATGCAATGCTTCGGTAACGTTTATGCGGCTAATGAATAAGGTAATTCATGTGTTTATTGATGATTTTGTAATGGTATATTTGGATGATATCTTGATATATAGTTGTACATGGGAGGAACATCTTGGGCATTTACGCAAAGTATTGGGTGTGTTACGATCACAATAGCTTTTTCTGAATGGGAAGAAGTGCGAGTTTGGGTAACAGGAGCTAGTCTATTTGGGTATTATTGTTGGTGGCAGCGAGCTTAAGGTCGATCCAGAGAAGATCTTGGTCATTACTAATTGGCAGTACTTACGGAAGGTAGGAGTTTTATGGGTTCTTGTCTCTACTTACGAAAATTTATACAACATTTTTCACAAATAGCTGCACCGTTACATTCTTTGATGAAGAGCGGGGTACAGTTTGTGTGGGAAGAACACCATGTGAAGACCTTTATGTTACTAAAACGGATGATTTCAGATGCACCAGTGTTAGCATTGCCTAATTTGCCGCAGCCTTTTGAGGTCGAGGCAGATGTGTTAGATTATGCATTGGGGGCAATCCTTTTACAGGATGGAAAACTGGTTGCTTACCATTCTGAGATGTTTATAGGAGCAGTATGCAATTATCCTACCTACGATAAGGAGTTTTATGCACTATATCAATCAGTTAAGCATTGGCGGAGTTACTTATTGGGGAAGGAAGTTATGGTACATTCCGATCACAAACCGTTACAGTTCTTATCTACGCAGTCCAAGCTTCAGCAAGCTCGCCATATGAAGTGGATGTCGTACCTTCAACAATTTATCTTATTGATCAAGTATAAGAAAAGAGTGGACAACAAGATGGCTGATATGTTATCTCGACTCCCATTACCAACTATTTCCGCTTTGTTGGTAGCTATGCAGATCCAGGCGATTGTTCTTTCTGCATACATTTCAGAGTATGATGACGACAAGGAGCTCAGTGAGATTCACGGGAATTTGCTGCAGGGCCATACGTGCGAGTATGTTCTGAAGGATGGTTAGATTTATAGGGGAAGTCTACTATGTAATTCTGAGGGTGGAGACCGTTTGCAGTAGATTTGAGTGACACATTGTTCCCGAGTTGCAGGTCATTTCGGTGTTGAGAAGACTCTATTGAATATGCGACATTATGTCTATTGGCCGAAGATACAGGTGGATGTTGCTCGTATGGTTTGTGGTTGCGTACTATGCAACACATCAAAATCTTCTAATAGAAAGATATGACTGTGCTTTCCTTTGCCAGTTCCTAGTTAACCTTTGGAGAGTATCTCGATAGATTTTATGGGTTATTTGCCCATGACTAGGTGTAAGAATAACTATTTTTTTGTGGTGGTGGATCGATTCAGCAAGATGATTGTTCTTATTCTATGCCAGAAGACGGTCACAGGGGAAGGAGCAGCGTGATTGTTTTTTAGAGAGGTCTGGAGGTGTTTCGGGCTTTCTTCTTCTATTCTTTCTGATAGGGATAACTATTTTTTGGGGCATTTCTGGAGATCGTTATGGGGGATGATAAACACTAAGTTGAAGAGAAGTACCGCTTTTCTTCCGCAGACAAACGTGTAAACAAATGTCGTTAACCACACTTTGGTACATTTATTACGGGGATTCCATTCTAAGCACCCTAAGACTTGAGATGAGAGTTTTCCGCATCTTGAATTTGCGTTCAACCGGGCCATTCATGGTTCCACGTTGAAGTCTCTTTTTGAAGTATGTTTGTGGTACTTGTCGCAAAGCCCTTTTGATTTAGCATTTAGTCTTGGCGATAAGACGGTGTACGTGAAGGAGGAAGAGGAGCAGGTTAAAGCTCAACATTTCATTGAGAAGATTAGTAAGGTTCATGAGGTGGTTGAAGCTCAGTTAAAGAAAACTCAAGCAAAGTATAAGGCTTGCCACGATAAGCATAGGGTTGAGTATACTTTTCTTGAGGGCAACCTCATTTGGTTACATTTGGGTAAGGAACAGCTTAAGGGGGAAGGTAAGAAGCTCAAACCTATCCGTTATGGTCCATTTTTGATACTCAAGAAAATTGGTGATAATGCATTCCAGTTGGATTTGCCACCGTTCATGAATATGTATTTGGTGATTAATGCCAAACATTTGAAGTTGTTTGAGCCATCTCTTTTAGATGAAGACTCTGCAATTGATACTCACCTACTGTCAGTTAATGACTTATGGATGGAAAGAGAAGATCCACTGCTGGATGATGGTATTCTAGAGCGGAAGGTTCATACTACACGACGGGGTGTTATTGATTTGTTCCGAGTTGGAAAGAAGGGTCAACTACCGAGTAAGTCAAAGTGGTACAACAAGGAATTGGGCATCGCCGCGTTTCCACATCTCTAGTTCTAGCTTGAGCAGGAGCTCAAGGCTCCTAAAGGGGGAAGCCATGATCTAGGAGGATCTAGTGTTATTAAAGATTTGTCAAAGTCATTCGAACGCCCAGAGCCATATTTCGTTCGAACGACTTTTAGTATCGTTCAAACGAGTTGTCATGTCCTCTAGAATTTTGGCCCAGAGCCATATTTTCGTTCGAACGAGTTTGGTTTTGTTCGAACGACCAAGCAACTTTTCTAGGGTTTAGACTAATTAGGCGTAAAGTTGTTCAAACGACTCCCTAGTTCGTTCGAATGACTTTTGGCACTGTTTTGGAATCTCAAGCGTTATTTTGCCTCGAGATCCATTTTTTTTTTATGATTTTTGAGTTCCCTAATATATAAAGGGAACTTAGGTTATTTTCTAGGTTATGTTAGATCTGAATGAGTTTTGAGAAAAACCTTGGGTTTGAGAGTTTTTCTTCTATTAATTACTTCCGTTTTGAGTAATCGAATTCTATATTTTTCCAAACCGATTGGTGTTCTTCGTATTTCTCTACTAACACAAGCTTCTCAATCGTATTGTGGATTATGATATGTATGAACTGATGATAATTTGTTGATAATAATAAATGATGTGCATGACAAGCCCGAAGTCCCGAGTGGAGAGGAATGATTCATTGTTGGAGGAAGTTGCAAAGGAAGAGGTTTAACTCAAGTTTGTGTTGGAAGGACTTGGCCTTAGCAGACATAAAAGGGTTTAGAGCAAGTCGAAAAAGGTTTAAAAATTTCAATCGACTAGGCTGATGGCGGATGTTGATGATGAGAAGAAGAGTAGAACTGGTGGGGAAGGTCGAACCAATGTGGCCTAGACCCCTAGAATAGACAGTACAGTTTAGCAAGTGTCTTATACGTCGAGTAAATTAGCTCAAACGTTTCCCAAAAATAGATGTTGAAGCGTGCTTCGGCCTCTGGTACCACTGGAAGTGGTGAGGTCGATGGAAAAGAGAAAAGGAAAAGGATCAAATCTTCGGGGAGGTCAGAGGAAAAGTTCGCTGAAGAGTGGGATGACCTCAAAGTACTGTAGGAAAGGGACAGAGTTACAGCTCTTCATGGAGAGAGGGATATGAGTAGGATGGTATGTATTTACGTTTGATCATGTAAAATTTTATTGCGTTTCGAGGTCACGCTGAGGTCGATTTTCTTTGTACAGGTTGCTCGTTTGGTGAAGGGGGTTTGGCTCGGAGTGGAAGAAGAAAAATTTGAGCTGATGAAGGTTAAGCTTGAGCTGGAAAAGAAGGTGGCTCAAGCGAAGGTTGATACTCTCAAGGAAGCAAAGAAGCTAGAGGCCCTGAAGGCTTCTCATACAGTGGCGATTGGCCATCTACAAGTGAAAACGGGGGTAAATCTAGAGGAGGTGGAGGCAGAGCGTGAAAGGCTAGGGTGCCATCTGATGTTGAAGGGATATTCTGATGAGGAGGTGGATGCCATTAAAGAAGACACCTATGTTGAGGAGGGTGATAATGAAGAAGTGGAAGAGGTGACAGTGGGAGTTGTTAATGGGCTCGACAGTGTCTCCCGCCAGACGGTGCTAGAAAATCAAGAGGATGACGCCAAACTCCCGGAGGCCGAGAATGAGAAGGTAGGGTTGAGAAATATTTTGTATGAGTATTTTGAAGTGTCTTGTAAATTGTTGGAATTGTGCATATTTAATAGACTTCTGTAGGTTGAGCCCTTTTTTTATTATCTTGTAGGCACTTAGAGAAATGTGTCTCAGAATAAAAGATCTAGAGACCGGGCTTGCCAAGGAAAGAATGCCAAGGAAAGAAAGATCTCTACAGGCTTGCATTCTTCGCAAGCGCAACTGCTGGTTAGATCGGAATAGGTCTTCTAACTTGTATACTATATCGACATAAAGCTACCAAGTAAATTAGATAACATAAAGCCTAGAGGTGGATCAAAAACTTTCTATCAGTTTTAGGAAAATAACACTAATATAGTACGTAGAAAAATTCAAAGTATTTAGATAAAGTGGAATATCGAAAACATGTATCTTAGACTTCGAAATATATTTCATGGAGCACCTATCTGAGATTTTACTCCTACCTTTAAGTCTAAAAGTAGTAGTACACAGTAGATGTTAAAAATCAGATATCTTTTTAGAAATGAGATATTTATCATGTTGATGGGAGCATTGAATCGAGTCGTATATAATGTATCTATTATTGTCCAGGTCAAATTTGCTCACGCGAAGATGAGGCACTCCAATGTAACTGAGAATTTACAGAGGAGTTTAATAGGGTGAGGGAGGCGAATGAGAATATAGAAGACCAGTATGTGAAGGTACATTTTAAATTTGTTGAGGCAACCCAGGCTGTTGTTAACCCCACTCGCAAGGTCGAGGAGAAAGACGTCAAAATTGAGAGGGGGATAAAAAAGTTTGCGGATGTAAAAGAATATGCAACGAAGCTTTAAAGTCGGGTTGGCACGCTGATGGTTAGGGGTAGGCAGGCTGAAATGGCTCAATACCGTATTTAGGGGCTAGAAAGATCAGATGGACAATCTCGAGCTGATCTTCAGAATTGTAGAAGTGAGCTAGAGTGACTGAAACATAAAATGAGTGAAAAAGATAACGAGCTGAAGGTAGCTCGAGAACATCTATCAGCCTCAGAAGCTGCAGCCAAACACTTGTATATAGCCCTACCTTCCAAGGATATGGAGTTTCAGGGGATGCAACGAAGGTGTGACGAGTTAAATGTGAGGGTGGCACGATTGAAGAACGAATTGGCGCAAGCCAATGCGCGTGTCAAGAAAGCCGAGGCTAGGGAACGCTCAAGGGGGAGTAGAAATGATGTCAAAATCCCTCTAGTCCAAGGGGATATAATTAGCCTTTCAAGTTAAATTTGAGAGCTGGAAGGTGATGTGGCTCAAATTCAAGGGCAAGTGCAGAAAGGGAATAAGAACTTAAGGAAATGTCAGCACAAGTTGGATGCTGCTCTTATTAGGGAGAAGGTCTTGGAAGGGGAAATCAAGGCAAATGAAATTCTGATGAAGAAGAAAGATGACTTGTTAAAGGATACTTATGCCAGGGAAGAATTGAATGTAGAAATTGTGAGATTTTGCGCTCAGGTGACGAGCTCGGAGGTCGCTATTCGGGCTGAATCAGCTAAATATTCCAAAAAATTGGAAGAGAATATAGCTTTTTATGATTTGACAGACAGGGAAATAACATATCAGAAGAAACTGTACGCGACTTTGGAGTCACGCCTTGAGAAGGTGAGATGTAACTTTTCAAGGATCGTTGCAGCTCATGCATCACAGACAAACCTGTTAAAGGTAATCGTTACGTATTTTATAGAGGAAGTAAGAAGACTTGAGTTAGAATGAGATACCTTGTTTAAGAACCTGTCTGACAATGGATGCATTTGTAGCGTGAATATAGATCGAGGGTACTATATGGCCTTCATGGAAACAAATTTAGGCCCTCGACCTGCTGATCTGATTGAGAGGGGTAGAGTCGCTGTAACTCATGAACTGAATTCTGATCGACTCCTGCTGAAGGGTAAAGCATGGCTGACATCCCAACAACATAAAAGATATCCATTGTAATATGACCTAAAAATAAATAGTATATGCCGCAGATATAGTAAAATAGATGAAAGCTAGTATGACCTTTGCCTTATATTATGTCTGGTGGGGTCTTTGATATAAAACAAGTTTTTACATTTGTTATAATCGCAGAGATGAGGTTGAGTTAGCCAAACCAAGTGAATCTTGATTTAACTGTAGTAATGTTGCAGACATATTGAAAGAGATGAAGACTAGTATTACCTTTGCCTTATCTTATGCCTATTAGAGTCTTTGATATAAAATAAGTTTCTACATTTGTTTCAATCGTAGAGATGAGTTGAGTCAGCCAAACCAAGTATTATCCTTGATTTAACTGTAGTAATATTGCAGACATATTGAAAGAGATGAAGGCTAGTATTACTTTTGCCTTATCTTATGCTTGTTAGAGTCTTTGATATGAAACAAGTTTCTATATTTGTTTTAATCGCAGAGATGGGTTGAGTCAGTTAAACCAAGTATTATCCTTGATTATAGCTGTACTAATGTTGTAGACATATTGAAAGAGATGAAGGCTAATATTACATTTGCCTTATCTTATGCCTGCTAGAGTCTTTGATATGAAACAAGTTTTTACATTTGTTTCAATCGCAGAGATTTAGCAGACCTAGCCAATCCAAATATTATTCTCGATTTAACTGGTATAAGATCGATTGAAAGCTAGTATTATCTATGCTTTAATCTATAGAATGTGGTTGAATCTACATAAGTAGAGAGATGTTGTGAAAAGCTTGGAAGTTTCATTAATCAGTTCAAAATTTACATTGGATGGAGATGAAAAATCTTACTTTTGGAATTGAGAAAACAAAAAATTAAAAGCGAGAAACAGAAATAGAGTAGTAAGAGGCTTAACGATAGTACCATTTTACTCGCCTAGTAATCCAAGGATTTGAAATGGGGATTCCCTCTTCTGTCATGAGATAATATGATCACAGGCCTGAGAGACCTGTGATAATGAATGGACCCTCCCAATTGTCGGCTAATTTTCCAGCGTGAGGCTCTTTGTAATGTTGAGGAATCTCTCTGAGGATGAGATCATCGATTTGGAAGGTTCGGTTTTTGACTCGGTTGTTGTACGACATGGTTAGCATATGATAATATTGACCTAGGTTAGGGTTGGCGTGTTCCCTGGTCTCATTGATCATATTAAGGTTATAAGTAAATTCAAACTCATTTTCCTCGTCAGTCATCTCGTGATCTCGAACTGGATGATGGTATTTAGAAGGAATAACGGCCTTAGTACTATAGGCAAGGAGGAATAGGATACATCCTGTTGACTGTCTAGGAGGGTATGATATGCCCATAGGACATGAGGCAGCTCTCGAACCCAATTCCCTTTTTTCTATGAGTAAAGCCATTTTTTGAGTCTATCCACGATGGTTTTGTTGGTAATTTCGGCTTGGCCATTGCCTTGAGGATAGTAAGGATTGAATGGTAAGTGGATGATATTGCATTGGTTGAGGAGGTTATGATTTTTTTTCCTACAAATTGGGGCCCGTTATTGATATGTTCTCAGATAAAAGAGATGACCTCTTCTTCTCTGGTTTGACATAGTAAAACTACTTCTACCCATTTTGTAAAATAATCGGTAGCTACGAGTAGGTGACGGCGGTTACCTAGAGAGTTTGGGAATTCACTTACGAGATCAAGTACCTATCTTTTGAATGGCCAGAACACCTTGCTTGCATGGAGTTCGAGCGCAGGTGCGCGTATCATGTGTCCATGTCTCTGGCAAGTGTCACATCTATGCAAGTACTCCTTTGCTTGCTTGCTCATGCTGGGCTAGAATACTCCTTGTGTAATATCTCTGTTTGCTAGTGATCGACCTGCGACATGGGAGCCACAAGTCTCTTCATGTAATTCGCAGAGCATTTCATCTACTTTTGGTTTAGAGAGGCACTTGAGGTAAGGCCCGGTGACAGAAATGTTGTATAGTATACCATTTTGATTAGTGTAGCGCTTTGAGTTGTTGATCGGCTGTCAGCACTCTTTTGGATCTGCTGGAAGTGGTCCGTTACAGTCGTTGTTGACCCCAAGGTAGGCTAAGAAAGGCTTTCGCCAATCGTCGTCTCCCCCTTTATCGCCCCCAGTGTTGATCGTGCATACAGAAATGTGATCAATGCTAGGGGTTGAAATGATTTCGATTTTGAGATATTGAGCTTCTGTACCCAAGACCCCGGCTAGATATGCCAAGGAATCGGCGTGTCTGTTCTCACCTCGAGGAAGATAATCGAGAGTTGCTTTTGCAAACTTGCTCATCCTATCTGCAATGAGGGCTGCGTATTTGATCATCTTTCTATTCTTCCTATATTGCTCAGAGAAATGGTAGATAATGAGTATGGAATCTGTGTAAACTAAAAGTTTGGTGACATCAAGCTCAAGAGCGAGGTTGAGTCCATGAATGAGAGCTTCGTACTCGGTGACATTATTTGAGGCCTCAAAATCCAAGCGGATTGATTTCTCAATTCTGTCATTGGAATGGGTAATCAAAACTATCCCGATTCCTGATCCTGCGGGTCCTGCCGATCCATCCGTGAGAAGCCTCCACCCCTTTGATGTAATCCATTCAGCTCACTCGTCAAATAGTTTTGGGGGTAGATCTTTGGGAGTTTCTTCTGTAAGGTCAGGGTCGTGCTCCTCCCACTCGGGATCCTCCACTAAGAAATCCGCAAGAAAATCGGCAATGGCCTGACCCTTTTTGGAATGACGTTGTACTTAATATCATGTTCTCCCAAACTGGCTGACCACTGTTACACTCTCCTTGATTTTTCTTTCTTGAAAAGAACTTTTCGAAGTGGGTAGTTCATCATGACTTTGACTGAATGAGCTTGAAAGTATTGCTTGAGTTTTTATGAAGTGTAAGAAAGAGTGAAAAGAAGTTTCTCAACTTTAGAGTACCTCATTTCTGCTGGTGTAAGAGTTTTGCTGATAAAATAGACTGGTTTCTTAATTTTCCCTTCCAAGCGAATAAGAACTGTGCTGAGGAAAGTATCTGCGACTGCTAGGTAGATAATCAGTTCCTCATTATCTACTGGGGTGCTCATTATGGGAGACCTCCCCAAATAGGTTTTGAGATCCTGAAAAGCTGCTTCGCATTTTGGTGTCCATGTGACCTCTGTATTTGGCTGAACTTTTCCTCATTTGGTGTAACCGCGGAGTAATAGGAATAGCCAACGACAGCGATATAAAGATATAGAAACAAAACGGTGGATAGCGGCAATCTTTCCAGCAAGTTTTTGAACATCTTTTATTATTTTTAGAGAGGGCATGTTGAGGAGAGCCTGAATCTGATCTGGATCGGCCTTAATCCCCATCTTGCTGATGAGGTGGCCAAGAAATCGGCCAGAATGTATCCCCAATTGACACTTATCAGGTTTGGGACGCATCCTGTAAGATAGAAGAATGTTGAATATAGTGTTGAGATCTGAAATGTGATTGGCTAACTGTACGCTCTTGCATAAACGATCGTTGATGTAGACTTCAACAACTTTCCCTAAATTTGCTTTGAACAAAGTAGTTATCAACCGTTGATATGTGGGACCTGCGTTCTTGTGTCCGACGGGAATGACTTTATAACAATAAATACTTCTTTCAGTGATGAAAACTGCCTTCTCTTGATCTTTCTTTCAAAAGTGGAATTTGATTATACCCCGAAACAGCATCCATCATAGATAGAAGGTCATGTCCTGCTGTGGAATCGAGAATCTGATGAATATTGGGAAGAAGGAAACTGTCCTTTAGAGTATGTTTGTTCAGATCAGTGAAATCTATACAAACTTGGAATTTTCCGTTCTTCTTTGGGACAACGATAATGTTGGATATCCAGTCTGGATAATTGGCATCTTGAATGAATCTCACTTTGATCAATTTCCCGATCTCGGTATTAACTTCATCTCGAAGATGCGGTGATAGTCGTCACTGTTACTATTTGACCGTCGTGGCATTGATGTTGATAGCTAATTTGTGACATGCCTTGGTCGGATCGACCCCAGGAATTTCTTTGAAAGACCACGCAAAAATGTCTCGATTTAGTTGTAAGAACTGAATGAGAGCATCCTTTTCGTACTGAACTAGCTTAGTACTAATGAAAGTACCTCTGCTAGGTCCATCAATGTTGATATATTCTATGGGCTCCTACATGGAATGTTGATCGTTGAGGTGATCAGCTTCCTGTAATTGTTATGCAGCAAATCTGTCAAAAGTATCTAGGATAGCAGAGACGGTATTTTCACAAGCTCGAGAGAACTTCTGACTACCTCTGATCTCATAAATATCATTATCGTATTTGAACCAGAGTGTTTGATGATAGGTAGAAGCAATTGCTTCCATGTTGTGAATCCAGCAGCGGCCCATAATCTTGTGATAACGAGATTTGACGTTGATAACATAGAAAACGACGTTGATGGTGGCTGGTCTTTCGGTAATAGGTAAGATGATCTTACCTACTCTTTCTTCTCTAGAACCATTGAACCCACTGATATCAGTGTCACTTTAAATAACTTGGTCTACCAAACCCATTTGGTCGATAGTGCTCTGAAAAAGAATCTCAATACCGCTTCCAGAATCGATCATCATTATGTGCATGGCAAACTTCTTCATTTTATGCATTATTACTAACGTATCATGATCTGGAAATTTGATATGGCTAGTATCGCAATCTTCGAAGGAAATCCCGAACTGGCGATTGCTCGACTCAGGAGGAAGCTTGACTTCTTTGTCTTGCGGTGTGAGATCGTAGCATTTCGATGGTCTCCTGCGTTTTGATCTGCTGGAATTGGTGATCTGATTGATTTTGATCATGTTGTTGTGGTGCATATGGTAAAGATATTTCTCCTCAGCTTGATCATTGACCTGAATAACTTCAAGCTGCTTCTTATAGCTACCATCTTTGTATGATTTAAGGTCGACAATATATTTGAGCATCCGTCCCTCTTTAAAAATGTATTTGAGCAACCTTTGTAAAACATAGCAATTGTCAGTAAAATGATGGTTTACCTTATGATGTAGGCAATATGGTCGACTATCGATTGGTTCCAGTGGTTGAGAGGCGCGGTAGAATGTATCCTTCAAAAGCAATAGAAAAATTATGGAGATTCGGATGTTCATCTTTGGGAGGATGGGTTTGTTTGGCAGACCACCTTTCCGAGGGTAGCCAGTGTTGCCTTGGGCACGTTTCTGATCTCCATGTTCCTCCTTTTGTTCATTGGTTCGATCTATAGATGGGTCTTTGGTGGAGAGGATGAATTTAGTAGATTTTTATCGCTGTAATATCATCCTCTCCAAGTCGACATAAATGTTGGCCTTGTTGATCATCTCCTCCAAGATCACAGGTTTGTTGAGGAAGAGGTGTTCTTTGGCCTTGCAGTTGAGCCAGAGCGCATTGGTGAAAGCAGTAATAGCTGTTTTCTTATCGAGGTTATCCACTTTTTGTGCGAGCTCTAAAAATTTCTTCGAGAAATCCTCAAGCCTCTCTCCATGCGACTGTTTAAGACTGATAAGAGAATATAAATTCTCCTCTTTATCCCTGTTGTGAGTATATGTCTTGATGAACTGTTTCTGCAGCTGATTAAATGTATATATGGAGTCCTCAGGGAGAGAGTAGAACCATCAGAGTGGTTCCTTATGTAAACTTGTGGTGAACAGAAGACAGAACATGTGGTTGAGATTGTAGTATAACCCCAATGAATCACGGTAGTGCTGAATGTGTTCATTCGAGTCTGTAGGGGCTTATTCCTCAACCTTACTCATAATCGAGCTCACTCAGTTTGATTTACCTCCATCTCTGGCTCACGTAATTTCAGCACGCAACACTCCAGTCAAACATTCAACCCAGCCCCACAAACTACTCGAGAACGTGTGCCGAGCTAAACCTGGAATACGTTATTCAGTCAAAGACACCTGTCTCCTACGAACTCATCAGTTATCCAGTTAAATACCATTAACCACATTATTCGGAAGACGTGCTCCAACACAGCGAAAAGCAATGGAAAAATCCTATATAAAGAAAAAGATCCAGAAGAGACAGGGACCAGAAAAATTACTCAAACTTCTTATTTACGAGATCAAAGGCATTTCTATATTCTTGAGATCACTTGTAATAGAGATATCCACTCAAAGCAATAAAGAGACTTTTACAAAAATCCTCCATACGAGGTCGTGGTTTTTTTTACCTATTCAGATGTTTTCCACGCTAAAAGCACCTATCTTCATTTCTTACTTTCTAGCAAAGTAGTGTAACAGGTTCGTTGGTGTGATAGCTAATTCCTATTCGCATCGGGCTACGGAATTTGGCCATTACATTTGGCACCATCTGTGGGAAAGATTGCATTTCCATGATACCCTAAGGCAGTCTTTCATTACAATTTTCAACTATGGTTTCTTTCAGACGACAGGCCGCAGGAACTTAGCTCAAAAGTTTTGTGGACCCAGGACAACTCACCGAGTTATGAGCGAATCTCCACACAGAGGCAGAGAAACGCGTCGAGCTTGAACTTTAATTGACAAAAGATCACGAGCTCCAAGAGAAAGAGCTCGATGCAGAATGACAAGCTTGTTTGACAGCGCTTAAACGGCACGAAGATCAAATAATGACGATGCAGACTGTACTCGAGGCTCTGCAAAATACTTAGCAGGCCCCTCCTGCCAAAGGTCACTATCAACTTCAAGAGATTTCCAGCATTTCAGTAAGGGAAATGTTGGGACCTAGGGGGGTTACCAGTGAAGCAATCTCCAGAAATCTACTACATGGGCTGCAACCCTCCATCCATTTGGGAGTAGAAGTCCAATAAGAAATCAATCGGGGTTACCAGATTCCCATTCATCTGGAGGAAGACCAGCGATCTTTCCATCAGATTTCAACACAAGACTGTTTGAGTAAAAGTACGGGGACTCATCATCCCCTGCCAGCATATCCAATAATTCAACCAGCATGTCATTTTGTCATAAAAGAAGATATGGATCAACAAATTAAGGAGCTGATCGAGGCACAAGTTCTGGGTACTACTCTCCAAATTCATAAGTGCAAAGGTACAGACCCGAAGGAGCATATCCAACAATACCGCGATTCATTGGGGTTGTACTCCAATCTCAACCACATTCTCTGCCGACTGTTCGCCACAAGTATACAGGAAGAGCCACTCCGATGGCTCCACTCTTTTCCTAAGGAATCTATCTACATATTTGATTAGCTGCAGAAACAGTTCATCAAAACATATGCCCACAACTGAGACAAAGAGGAGAACTTGTATTCTCTAATTGGTCTTAAGCAGTCACATGGAGAAAAGCTTGAAGATTTTTTAAAGAAATTCATAGAGCTCGCAAGAAAGGTACATAACCTCGACCAAAAGACAGCTGTGACCGCATTCACCAATGCTCTCCAGTTCAATTGCAAAGCCAAGGAATACCTCTTCCTTAACAAACCTACGACGTTGGAGGAGATGATCACCAAGGTCAACGGCTACGTCGACTTAGAGAGGATGATGTCTAAGCGAGAATAGTTTACTAAGTCTGTCCTCTCCACCAAGTCCCTATCTGCAGAGCGGACCAGTAAGCCTAAGGAGGAACAGGGAGATTATAAACGCACCAAGGGAAATACTGAGTTCCCTCAGAGAAACGGTCTGCAAAACAAACCCGTCATCCCAAAGCTGAACGTACAAGTCTCCGTACTTTTTCCACTACTATTAAAAGACCCGCTCTACCGCACCTCCCGATCACTGGAGCCCATCGAGGGTCGATCATTTTGCCTACACCATAAGGTAAATCATCATTCTACTGATAATTTCTATGCTATACAGCGGAAACTCGAGTTCATTTTTAAGGAAGGACGGACGTTCGAATACATTGCTGACCTAAAGTTGTACTAGGATGGCAAGCATAAGAAATAACTCGAAGTTGTTCACATCAAAGACAAGGCCGAGGAGAAGCATCTCTACTACATGCACCTCAGCAACATGATCAAAATCAACCAGATAAACAATTCCAACCGATCAAAGTGCAGAAGGCTCTCTGAATACTGTGATCTTACACCTCAAGACAAAGAAACCAATCTCTTTTGAGGATTGCGATACTAGTCATGTCAAATTTCCACATCATGATGCATTAGTCATAATGCTCAAGATGAAGTAGTTTGTCATGCACACAATGATGGTCGATACTGGAAGCGGAATCGAAATTCTCTTCCAGAGTACAATCGACCAGATGGGTTTAGCCGACGAAGTCATTCAGAGCGACACGGATATCAGTGGGTTCAATGGCTCCGGTGAAGAATGAGTAGGCAAGATTATCTTACCTATTACCGTAGGACCCGCCACTATCGACGTTGTTTTCTACGTCATCAATGCCAAGTCTCGATATCTTGGGATTATGGGCCGCTGCTGGATACACAATATGGAAGCAATCATTTCTACCTATCATCAAGTACTCCGGTTCAAGCACGAAAACAGTATTTATGAGATCAGAGGCAATCAGAAACTTTCTCAAGCTTGTTAAAATACTATTTCTGCCATCCTAGATACTTCAAACAGATTGACCACATAACAATTACAAAAGGTTATTCATATCAACGACCAAACACCTACAGAGGAACCCACATAATACATCAACATTAATGGACCTAATGGAGGCACATTCATCAGAACTAAGCTGCTTCAGCACGAAAAAGATACTCTCATCCAGTTTCTGCAACTCAATCGAGATGTCTTTGCACGGTCTTTCAAAGAAATGCCCAAAATTAATCTAGCTATGGCTTGCCACAAGTTAGCCATCAACATCAACACCCCAACAATCAAACAGAAATAGCAATGACTCTCACCTCGTCTTCGAGACAAAGTTAACGCCAAGATCGAGAAATTGATCAAAGTGAGATTCATTCGAGAAGCCAAGTATACGGACTGGATATCCAACATTGTCGCTATCCCAAAGAAGAACGTAAAAGTTTACGTTTGTGTAGATTTTACAGTTCTAAACAAACACACTACAAAAGAAAATTTCCCTCTTCCCAACATTTATCAGATCCTTGACTCTACTGCAGGCCATGATCTACTATCTATGATGGATGTTGCTTCAGGATATAACCAAATACCACTTCTGGAAGAAGATCAAGAGAAGACAACATTCATCTCCGAAAAGTGGCCTTTACTGTTACAAAGTCATACCCTTCGGGCCCAAGAACGCAGGGGCTACATACCAATGATTGATGACTTCTATGTTCAAAGTACACCTGGGAAAAATTGTTGGAGTCTACATTTATGATCTCTTCTGCAAAAGCATACAGTCAGAAAATCACCTCTCAGATCTCAACACAATATTCAACATCCTTTGATCTTACAGAATGCGTCTCAACCAAGATAAATGTCAATTTGGGATATATTCTGGCCACTTCCTAGGCCACCTCATTAGCAAGAAAGGGATTGAGGCAGATCCAGATCAAATTCGTGCTCTCCTCGACATGCCTTATCCAAAGACAACGAAATACGTTAAAAAACTCACCGGCAAGATTGCCACGATCAACCGTTTCATCTCCAAATCTTTAGACCGCTGTCGTTGGCTATTCCTGTTACTCCGAGGATGCACCAAACGAGGAAAGGTCTAGCCAACCATAGAAGTCACATGGACACCAGAATGCGAAGCAGCTTTTCAGGATCATAAAATCTATTTGGGGAGGTCTCCCATAATGAGTACCCCAGTAGGTAATGAGGAACTGATAATCTTCCTAGCAGTCATCGACACTTCTCTCTGCTCGGTTCTCATTCGCCTGGAAAGGAAAATGGAGAAACCAGTCTTCTTCATCAGCAAAACACTTACACCAGCAGAAACATGGTACTCTAAAATTGAGAAACTTCTTCTAACCTTTGTTTGCACTTCGCAGAAACTCAAGCACTACTTCCAAGTGCATTTCGTCAAAGTGATGACGAACTACCCACTTCAGGAAGTTCTGTCCAGAAAAGAGATGTCATGAAGAGTGCAACAATGGTTTGTCAGTTTGGGGGAACATGATATAAAGTTCGGGCAGTGTCATTCCGAGAAAGGTCAGGCCGTTGTCAATTTTCTTGTAGATTTTCCAGTGGAAGATCTCGAGTGGGAGGAGCACGACACAGACCTTTCCGAAAGTATACCAAAAAATCCAGCTCCCATACCATTCGACGAACGAGCTGACTGGATCACTACGTCAGGGTAAAAACTTCTCACCGATGGATCAGTAGGACCCGCAGGGACAGGAATCGGGATCGTTTTGATTACCCCTTCAAATGATAGAATTGAGAAATCAATCCGCTTGGATTTTGAGGCCTCAAATAATGTCACCGAGTATGAAGCTTTCATTCATGGACTCGACCTCGCACTTGAGCTCGATGTCCCCAAACTCTCAGTTTACACAGATTCATTGCTCATCGTTCATCATTATCAGAGCTGTACAAGAAAAATGGGAAGATGATTGAATACGCAACCCTTGATGCGGATAGGATAAGTAAGTTTATGAAAGTAACCCTCAAATAACATCCTCGAGGCAAAAACAGACATGCCGATTCCTTGGCACATCATGCCGGGGTCTTGGGTACAGAAGCTTGATATCTCCAAATCGAAATCATTTCAACCCCCATCATTGATCGCATATCTATATGCACGATCAACACTGGGGGCGATAAAGGGGGAAACGATGATTGGCGAAAGCCTTTATTAGATTACCTCGACGTCGACAACAAATGCAATGGGCCACTTCTAATAAATCCAAAGGAATATAGACAACTGATCAACAACTCTAAGCGTTACATTACTCAAAAGGGCATGTTTTGCAGTCTATCTGTTATAGGGCCTTACCTCAAGTGCCTCTCATAGTCAAAAGCAGACGAACTACTCCGCGAACTGCACAAAGGAACATGTGGCTCCCACGCTGCAGGTAGATCATTAACAAACCGAGCAATAACTCAAGGAGTATTCTGGCCTGGCATGCGCAAGCAAGCAGAAGAGTATTCCCACAGATGCGACACCTGCCAGAGGCATGGAAATATGATACACGCCCCTGCGCTCGAGCTCCATGCAAGAAAGGTTTTCTGGCCATTCAAAAGATGGGTACTAGACCTCGTCGGCGAATTCCATAACTCTCCAGGTAATCGCCGCCACCTACTTGTAGCTGCCGATTACTTTACAAAATGGGTAAAAGCAATTCTACTATGTCAAACCAGAGAAAAAGAAGTCATCTCTTTTATCTGGAACCACATTATCACTCGATTCGGGTGCCCCCATCTAATTCGTATCGATAACGGGCCCCAATTCGAGGGAAAAAAGGTTACAACCTTCCTAAATCACCACAGTATCATCCATTCACCATCAAATCCATACTACCCTCTGGGCAGTGGCCAAGCCAAAATTACCAACAAAACCACCATGGATGGACTCAAAAAATGGCTTCACTCACAAAAAAAATGAAATTGGGTTCGCAAACTACCTCACATCCTGTGGGCATATCAAACCACTCCCCAACAGTCTACAGGGTGTACCCCATTCCTCCTTGCTTATGACCCCGAGGCAGTCATTCCTTCTGAATATCATCATCCAGTTCGGGATTACAGGCTAACTGACGAGGAAAATGAGTTTGAATTGGCTTGCAACCTCAATATGATAGATGAAACTAGGGAACGCGCCATCGCTAACCTAGGTCAATACCATCATATGTTTGCCAGGTCTTACAATAACCAAGTCAGGAGCTGTACCTTCCAAATTAAAGACCTTATTCTACAAAAAATTCCTCAACATCGCAAAGAGCCTCAAGCTGGAAAATTCGCGGACAATTGGGAGGGTCTATTCATTATCACAGGTTTCTCAGGCCTGGGATCATACTTACTCATGACAGAAGAGGGAGTCCCCATTTCGAATCCTTAGAACACTAGACGACTGAAACGATACTATCGTTAGTCGTCTTACTACTCCATTTCTATGTTTCGCTGTTTGTTATCAATTATAAAAGTGAGATTCTTATCTCCATCTAATGTAAATTTTGAACTTATCAATGAAAGTTTCCTTTTGCATAATATCAATCTTTTCACGAAACAGTCATTCACATTTTATAGATTTAAGCATAAATAATATTAGCTTACAATCTACATTCCACAAGTTCGATCAAGGAACTTCGTTGGCTTCAGCCACTACATATCTGCGAAGGTGGCAAGTGTAAAAACTTGTTCCACATCACAGAGCCAAGCAAGAGATAAAACATAGGTAATGCTAGTCTTCATCTTTTATAACTTGTTTGGTCCACATCAATAGGCTGGATCAAGGATAACACTTGGTTCAGCTGAATCTATACATATCTGCGAGGGTGGCAAGTGTGAAAACTTGTTTCACTTCAAAGAGCTAAAAAAGAGATAAGACATAGGTAATACTAGTCTTCATCTTTTACAACTTGTTTGGTCCGCATTAGTAGGCTGGATCGAGAATAACACTTGGTTCAACTGAATCTATACATATCTGCGAAGGTGGCAAGTATAAAAACTTGTTCCACATCAAAGAGCCAAACAAGAGATAAGACATAGGTAATACTAGTCTTCATCTTATATAACTTGTTTGGTCCACTTCAGTAGGCTAGATTGAGGGTAACACTTGGTTCAACTGAATTAGCCAGGCATAAGATAAGGCAAATGTCATACTAGTTTTTATCTCTTTCAATATGCCTGTGACATTTCTATAGTTCAAATCAAGTTTTAACTTGGCTTAACTCAACCAATCTCTACGAGTAAAAGATATGTAAAAATTTGTTTTATATCAAAGACCCCACCAGACACAAGATAAGACAATGGCCATACTAGCTTTCATCTATAATAATGTGTCTGCAACAATTCTACTTATTTTCAGGTCAAAAGCATATTATAGATGATTCTTCTATGCTGATGGAGTGTCAGCAATGCTTTCCCCCACATCATCAAGAGGTCTATCTTTTAGTTCGCGGGCCATAACAGCCCTACCTCGTTCAACTAAGTCAAAAGTTCGAGGACCCAGATGGGACTCCTTGATACCCAAACAGTTTCCTCGATCTATCTGCGCTCCACATGTGCACCCCTGGTCCGACAGAGTTTTGAGCAAGGTATCTCATTCTGACTCAAGTTTTTTAACTTCCTCTACAAAATATGCAGCAACCACCTTTAACAAGTCAGATTGAGCCACATCAGGTGCTGCCGCTTTTGCAAATCTAGCCTTCAACCTCTCGAGGCGTACCTTTAAATTATCACAAGTATCTTTCCATGCAATTATTTCCGCATCAACCCTTTCATGATAGACCGTATCTTTTTCCAACTTGTCAATATACTTCACTAACTCCGCCAGGTTCATGGCTTGTAATTCTACTACCCGAGCACGAAGTACCCCAAGTTCCGCATTCAACTCTTCCCTAACAGGCAAATCTTTCAATAATTCTTCTTTCCTCTTCATTAGCAAATCCTTAGCTCTTATCACCCCCTCTAGAACTTTCTCTCTGATAAGAGTAGCATCCAGCTTATGTTGGCATTCCCTCAAATTCACATTTCCCTTCTGAACATGCCCCTGAATTCGAGATACATCACTTTCTAGTTCTCTAATGCGACCTGAGAGACTAACAACATTCCCTTGAACTAGAGAAGCCTTAACCACATTTCTACTTCCCCTGGAATGCTCTCTAGCCTCAGCTTTCTTGGCTCGAGCAATGGCTTGATCCTTTTCGGCTTTAAGTCGAGCAACTCTCTCGTTTAAGTCATCACACATGCGCTGCATTTCTCGGAATTCCATATCCTTGGTAGGGAGGGCTATTTGCAAATGTTTAGCTGCGGCCTCCGACGCCGATAGATTTTCTAGAGCTACCCTCAGCTCGTCATCCTTTCCAATGAATTTCTACCTCATTCACTCCAGATCGATCCTGCATCTATGGAGATCAGATCGACATAGTTTCTCAGTTCGTTCCAGCGCCTGAATACAGTATTGAGCCATGTCGGCCTGCTTACCCTTCACAGCCAATGCATCAACCTGACGTTGAAGATTCTCGACATACTTTGTAGCCTCGGATAAATCTTCTAATCCCAGAATCTTTCTCTTCGATCTGACGAGTCAGGTCGGAGACGACCTGATTCAACTTCTCCAAGCTGAAATGTGCTTTTATGTATTGATCCTCCCTATTCTCGTTCACCTCCTTCATCCTATCGAACTGCTCTGTAAATTCCTGATTACACATGTGTACGTGATCCTCACGTACGCAAGATGCATCCAATTCAACCTGAGACATATAGCGAGATTTAGTACAGTTCGATTCAGAAAGTATAATGCCTAACATATACATACAACATTCTAAGAGATTACGTGGTTTCTGAGCATCTGTTTCCAAATACTTTTAGATTAAAAGTTTGGAATCCATTCTCAGATGAACACTTCATGAATATTCTTTCGGCGTACAAGGTACACACTTTCGATATCCTATTTGGTATTAATAGCGTTGGATTTTTGCCATGCATTTCAATCCTATTTACTTAACTTAGTGCTGGTATAACATGAAGATTGAACAACCTATTCCAATCTAACCTGCAACTCCGCTTGTGCAGACAACAGGGATTTTGAGGCCTCTCTTTCCCTGGCAAGTCCAGATTCTAGGTCATTTATCCTGAGACTCATCTCTCTAACTACCTACGAAAGATTTATAAACAAAGTCAACATACAGAAGTTCCTTTCCCACACAGAAGTTATACAACTTACAAATATTCAGACAAAACACATGTCTACCCTACCTTCTCACTCCCACCTCATGGGAGCTCAATATCGCCCCCTTGGTTATCAAGCACCGTTTAGGGGGAGACACCATCCAGACCATCCACGACCCCCAGTACTTCTGCTTCCTCCTCTTCTTCCTTAGCATATGTGTCAGCCTTAATGACATCCACCTCCTCCTGAGAGTAGCCCTTTAGCATTAAGTGATGACCTAATCTGTCATGCTCCTCAACCATCTCGTCTAAATTAGCCTTTGCCTTGACCTGTAGCTGGTCGATCTCCACAGGGTGAATAGCCTTCAGCTGCTTGACTTCTTTTAGGGTGCCAGTCTTGGCTGGAGACAGGTTTTTCTCCAGCTCGCTCTTCGCTTCTTCAGCTCGGATTCCTATTCTTCTATACCGAGCCAAATCCCCTTGACAAGATGAGCAACTTGCAAAAAATATATCGACCTCAGTTATGAGCTCAAAATATATTAAAAATTTATATCTGATAATATAAACTTACCATCTGGCTCGTATCTTCTTTTCCTTGTAGGATCGCTAAGCTAGCAGAATGGTAAATACTTTAACCTGTATGTAGGTCGAGCGTGAGAGGCACCTGTGTAGGTCAAAGTAGTCCTGTAGAGTTTGTTTTTAAGATGGATAGGTCATCTGTTGATGAGGTTTCGACCTCTGGTAGGACGAATGAGTCTGATAGCAGAAGGGAAGGAGGATTAAAACAATTATATATATATATATATATATATATATATATATATATATATATATATATTCAACATATATCTCTGATCAGTCATTCACGTATAACACATATCTTTAAGCTATAGAATATCAAAATATATTGCATATATCTCTACTAACCTTCAATATCCGGATGCGAATCAGAAGTAGAGTCAAGCTTTCCCCTCACAACACTATTGTATTCCCACCTAAGAGATCCCAAACCTTTTGCCCACTTTAACCGTTTATTGTCTTCAGATAACTCTTGATTGATTCCCTTAATTTTTCGCCTTTCTCTCTGAGTACTCTCCAAGTTTTTTGTGATAAAACGATTGTTTGGAGAAGAAGAAGAACTATTTATCCTTTCTCTCTCATGCGGCTGGTATTTATTTCTCCTCGCACGAACCGTCCTCGATTTTAGAACCGAGGCGTCTTTTCCACTCTCTATGTCAGACGCATTGTGCCTTTTCGATAAAACCACATTTCCATCATTACAACTCCCCTCATTTTTTAACATATTTTTTCCCTTCTTTCCATATCTTTTCTTGACCTCCCCTCACTCATGATGACTCGCACTGTGGGATGTTAGAGCTCTATTTCCTTTTTTCTATAAAAAAAAACTAGAGGCCTCTGCATTCACGTATTTTTGTTTTACAACCCTTGTTTCTCATACTTATAGTGATTGACGTCATTTACAAAATCGTACAAATATTTAAATTTATTCAAAATGTTCGCTGAACAGTTTTAAAACAGATTGACCCCTATTGAGGATCCGATTGACTTATATTATTTCTATTACATTCCAGCATTTATTTTATTCATAAGAAAGCACTCTACACAACATCTATCACAACCTTGGCAACCAGCATCTAATCACATCATTCACCAATCTTCGTATCTTCAAAATCGATCTCCACTTCAGTAATCAAACCCACCAACCTTTCTCGTTCTGCTAAATCCCTCATAAATACTCGAATGAATGACTCATAAAAGTAACGGGCATACTCAAGTTCTCTACTCATGGTATCTAACCCTTTGAGCTGACATGCCCTCATTTGTAACTTAGCATCGTAACCAAGCGAGCCAAAAATTCTCTCCCGTACTTCAACAGTTTTTATAGCCAATCGACCTTCTACAGCATAACGAATCCTTTGAGATCAAGTCTGCACCATCCTAACCTTCCCCCAAATTTTTGCAGGTCATGCAATAAGTATTTATAAGATTTCTCAATCACTTTCTCCTTTCACTCAGTTTTGTACCTAGTATCGCATAACAGAGGCCCAAAATCTTAGACTCACTTATTATAACTTATCCCCTCATTAGTACACTCATTGGTTACTGCACTCGACCTTACACTCTACAAATTTTCTCCCTTTCGACATATAGCAGCTCGAGTTTACTTATTTCCTAAGATTTCTATCCATTTCCTGTTAAACATAAATCTTTTATATCAATAAATATTCATCTCAGTTCGAACAATATTACAACATTATTTCAGCACTTATCAAACAGTTATTCAACTAACATCCAACACATTTCAGGTCGATTCAAGAATTTTTTCTATGCAAAAATTCATGAGAATCAACTTTTATTCATATCACACATAGTGCATACGATTTATAAATAACAAGTTTTTACGCAGGATTACAACAAAATGTTATCCGTCCAGCACCGAACTTTAGGTACTTTATAGATAACAAGTTTTTCCTATTTGTTCAAAGCTACAGGCTATTCAGGTACGGCGAGGCATCATGTTTTCTAGTTCTTCTTACTTCAGTGATTTTCCACCCTGACGCAAAGAAAATAGTGGAATCAACAAAAAGTTTTTCTCACATGGCTCGGTTGAAGCACAATTGAACTATAAGCCAGAACTATGTAAGCAGTAGACTCAGTATGGCACCCACAAAACAAGATGGAAGGTCTTCAGAGCACAAAACCACGATGGAAATGCCTCAGCAGAATCTCCCTACCAGTTCTTCTCCTCCACTGCCATCACCGCCTCTTCTATAACCACCACCATCGCAGAGTTGGTAGAGATGAAGAGGGCCCAACCTTAGAATCCATGGAACCACATAAAATCAACGTATATGCCCCACAGATACACCTTTCCCTGCATATAAGCCCCTAACCCTGTCTTCCGCAAGAGTACGGAGACAGGCCCAACGTTCCTTGCCTGTCAAGACGAAGACATGAAATCTCTATTTATAGTAGAAATCTTTCTCAGCTTCAACCGCTTCCTCTCCCGACAAGCCTTGATACGTCGGAGGAACAGGCTCCGGGATCGCCATTTCCAAAGACCGGTCACCAAAGTACTTCAACTTCAACCGCTGTACTTCAGACGCATTCTCTCTTCAAGTACCATACTCCGAGTTTTTACCATTTCAGAGAAAATTACGCATGCCAGAATTGTTCTCAACAAGTTTCTCAAAGTACTCTTTATATAACCCTAACTTTATTGTGCATGTACGTTTTCCCAAGCGTTATCATTTATTACGGACGCGACTATTCAAACATAAACCGTCACATGCATCCCCATCATCATTTAATTCCCATCACTTCTAAATATCACGTAACTTCTACCCAGTCAAACATCATCATTGCTCCATTTTGAAATTACAATTATACACATATTCTTTCTCAACCAAAGCCACTCATGACTTCGGTTGCGAGGGGGTGATTATAGGGGCTTATTCCTCGACCTCACTCATAATCAAGCTTACTCAGTTTGATTTACCTCCATCTCAGGCTCACGTAATTTCAGCACACAACACTTTAGTCAAACATTCCACCCAGCCCTACAAACTACTCGAGAACGTGCATCAAGCTAAACCCATAAAATATTATTCAGTCAAAGATACCTATCTCCCACGAACTCATCAGTTATCCAGTTAAACACCATTAGCCACATTATTCAGAAGACGTGTTCCAACACGGTGAAAAGCTATGGAAAAATCCTATATAAAGAAAAAGATCCAGAAGAGATAGGGACCAAAAAAATTACTCAAACTTCTTATTTACAAGGTCAAAGGAATTTTTATATTCTAGAGATCACTTATAATAGAGATATCCACTTAAAGCAATAAAAGGACTTTTACAAAAATCCTCCATACGAGGTCGTGGTTATTTTTACCTATTTAGAGGTTTTCCACGCTAAAAGCACCTGTCTTCATTTCTTACTTTCTAGTAGAGTAGTGTAACAGGTTCATTGGTGTGATAGCTAATTCCAAATCGTATCGAGCTACAAAATTTGGCCATTACAGGGTCAATACCTTTATATTTACGAATCTTTGCAGTATGGAAACCTTTTGGTATTTCCATATCAAATAGCTCTTTGGCAATCAGACTTCCTTGTAATTTTGTAACATCACCGGTAGTACCCAGAACTTGTGCTTCAATCAACTTCTTAATTCGCTGGTCCATATGCTCTTTCGTGAGGTAATGACGTACTGGTTGGATCGTTGGGTGATGAGGTTATGGATAATGAGTGCATGTACCTTCACTTAGGTGATCTCATACTAGAACTTGGTATTGAGATCGCCATTCTTCCTCCTGATGGACATAAATTTGGTGACCTCGACTGACTTCATACTAAACTCCCCCCCCCAAATGTATGGAGGATTGTGGTTCGTGTTATAGATTTTTAGAAATAACTTTACTGGCGACTCCTCGAGGTCCTAATCTCTTCCTTGCAGAAACACGGGAGGTCTCTAGCAATTAATCGTGACTTTTAGCTAGAGGAGCCTGCTGAGTATTTTGTAGAGTCTCTAAGGCAGTCTGCATTGTGGTCATCTAGTCTTCATGTCGTTTGAGTGCTGTCAAACGAGCTTGTCGTTCTGTGTCGAGCTCTTTCTCACGAAACTCCCAATCCTTTATTAACTGAAGTTAAAGCTCGGCACGTTTTTCTATTTCGACGCTGAGATTCGCCCGTAACTCTGTAAGTTGCCCCGACTCCATTAAAACATCGAGCTGGGTCCCTATAGCCGGTCGTCTAGAAGTAACCATAATTAAAAGTTGTAGTTAAAGAATGCCTTAGGATATCGTGGAAATACAATTTTTCCCACAGACGGTGCCATATGTAATAGCCAAATTCTGTGAGCTCAAAATGGTTCGGAATTCGCTATCACACCAATGAACCTGCAATAATATTTTAATAGAAAGTAAGAAATGACACAGGTGATTTTAACATGGAAAACCTCTGAATAAGTAAAAAAACCACGACCTCGAGTGGAAGATTTTTGTAAAAGTATTTTTATTGCTTGAGGTGGATATCTTATTACAAGTGATCTTTAGATATATAAAATCTTAAACATTGTAATTAAGAAGTTTGAATGTTGCTGAGAATTAAACATAAGTAGTTTCTTGATGATCTCCTATATAATTTTTCTGGTCCTTGTCTCTTATGGAACTTTTTTTTTATATAGGCCTTCTCCGCAGCCCTACATCGTACAGGAGCATGTTTTACGAATAATGTGGTTAGTAGCGGTTGACTGAGTAACTGACGAGTTCGTGAGAGACAGGTGCCTTTGACTGGATAAGGCTTTTCGGCTGGAGTTTGACCCATGTTCTTAACCTGTTCGTGGGGTAGGTTGGAATGCTGACTTGGGAAGATATGTTGAAAATGTGTGAGTCTGAGATAGGAGTGATTCGAACTGGTGACAATATGACTTTAGGTGAGATCGAGGGATAGCTCCCTACACCAACCATCTTTAATTGTAACATTTCCCATCCTACCAACGCCAATGAAGAATAAGAAAATCTGAGTATTGTACCTCTGGGTTTCCTCTCCTACTCTCCTCTGGTTTGATTATTATGGTAATCTCTCTCTCTCTCTCGATTCGAAGAGTTATGTGAATGTAATTTCTCTCTGGGGAATTACAAAGCGACAACAATCTCACCTCTCTTCTCCCTTAGAAATCTAGCTGTTCCCCCCTCCAATTTCTGGTGATTGGGTTGCAACTCTTTTTTATGCGGTTCTTTTTAAAAGGTATGCTTATTTGTTTACATTTTTTTCTGCCATCAAACCCTATCATTTCTCTATGATGATCACATGGCTGTCATATTCTCTCCTAAAATCTACTATTCAAGTTATTCAACAGTTTATTTTTCTCTCTCCCGATCCAATCTATGTAAAAAAAAATGTTCGCTGCTGTGTGCCTATGAATGTAGTCTCCTATGTTCTTGGACTGCCAGATCTTTAAACTAATTGGGGTGACTTATTTGATTGAGGATTGAGGGATTGTGCCCTCTTGGCAGTGTATCACGTAGGGGTAAGAGTTGTTAGGGCTGCTGCTATAGTAGTTTCTTGGGAGGGGAAAATAAGATCCTTGAAATTCTTTCTTATTAGCTTTCTTCTTTGTCTACCCCCCCCCCCCACCCCATACACACACACACATTCTCGGGTGTCTAGGGTCTAGGTTTTAGGGTTGATGCTGGAAATGTCCTAACGGTCCTTCTAATATTCTCAAAGAAGATGTATAAGTGGCTAATCCAAATTAGAAGGAGAGCAAATATACAAGGAGAGCAAGATGTGTCATCTCGTTGCTAGTTGTTACTGTCCTTGTCCTTGTCCTAAGCGCATACTCATTCCCGACCTTTGCTAAAACTCGTTGGGTGTTTTTTACGAAGGAAAGAGAGGATGAGTGAGAGGATTTCCTGTGCTGTAGCTACTTTTTAAAGCCTGTCCATAGTTCAACGAGAGGATGAGTGATCCTATAGCAAGGAAGGGCCGACTTTCTAGTCCCCTTAACAACTTGGCCGACATATTAGACTTGGAGAAAGTCTAACACCTTAACAACTTTCATTAATGAATTGGCAACTAGTTTGTCCTTGAGACCGTCTCATCTTAGACTTTCTCTTTTCCTTAGTGCCCACTTTCTAGTCGGCTTAAACATGACTTGCCAACGTTCTAGTCACCTTAGACTTACTTTTTCATCATTTTTCAAGTCTTTCCTAACTTTCTAAGTTGTTGAGCGTTATCTACCAACTATTTCATCATGTCAACGTGCTAATGACTAGAGAGATCAAGCCACCCTTTTGAGCTTGATGTTCTCGCATCACTCTCATGCTGACGCTCTTGTAAACACAACGAGACTAGGCTTGTGATTATTTTTAAAAAAGGCCTTTTTACTTTTTTAAAGCTTTGGCTGGACATGTCTCTTCGCAACCTTTTGAGTCATCAATCTTAGGTTTTACCCTGGCTCGTGTTCAAAAGAAATAGGTATTGAATGTTGAACAGGAAGTCAGTAAGCAAGCTTTTGTTGCTTACTGAAAACTGCTTGGAAGCTCCTTCAGCCTAGTCCAAAATCAAACTACCTCAGTATCAGACTCACGCATTTCATATGTGACATTAATAGTCAACATTGACACCTAGACCACGAACTGATAAAGAATGCGGATTGAGCACAACAAAAGAATATGATCAAGTCAAAGACACCTGTCTCCCACGAACTCAACAGTTACACAGTCAACTACCACTTACCTCATTATTCGAAGAATGTACTTCAACATGATAACGAGCTGCGGGTAAGATCTTTATAAAGAAAAAGTTCCAGAGGAGATAAGGACCAAAAAAGACCAAGAAAAACCAGAATTTCTAGATTCGGAACACCACAAAACTTTTTATTTACAAGATCAAGTATTTATAGTTTGAGAGATCACTTATAATAAGATATTAGCCTTAAGCAATAAAAGTTATTGTTACTAAAACCTTCAACTCGAGGTCGTGGTTTTTTACCTATTCAAAGGTTTTCCACGCTAAATCACTTGTGTCATTTCTTACTTTAAATTAGTTTTTGTCACAGGTGCATTTGAAGTAAGAGCTAATTTCAAGCCATTTTTAGCTACAAAATTAGGCCATTATATTTGGTGCAGTCTGTGGGAAATAAGACATTTCCATAATATCCTAAGGCATACATTCACTCTACTATCTATTTCCAATCATGGTCACCTCCAAGCGACCAACAACAAGAATCCAGCTTGATCTTTCGGTCGATCCGAAATAACTTACTGAACTACGGGTGAATCTCCACACCGAGACAGAGAAAGGTAATGAGCTCGAACGTTAGTTAACTCTTTACCAAGAGCTCCGTGATAAAGAGCTTGAAGCCGAGTGACAAGCTCGTTTAACAACATTCAAACAACATGAAGAACAAATGACAACCATGCAGACTGCATTATAAGCTTTGCAGGGCACACAACAGGCTCCCCAAACCAGGGATCATTATCAAGTTCTGGAGAACTTCCGAGTTTTTACACGATAAAGATTATTACCTCGAGGTACCACCAACAAGGCTATTTCCAGAAATGTTCAGCACGAGCTTCAACCTTTCAGTCATTTGGGCGGAAAAGTTCAATCCGATATCAGCAGAGTTCTCCAGCTTTCCAAGCATCAGGAGGAAGAACAGCGACTTCAGCCTCAGATTCCAACACGTGAATACTTGAGTGAGGGCACTGACACTCATAATCCTCAACCACCTTGCCAAACCACTCAGGTCACACATTAGTACATCACACAAGAGAATATGAATCGACATATTAAAGAGTTAATTGAAGCTCAGGCTTTAGGCAATAAAGACGATCTTACCAAGTGATAAGGTAGTCTGATTGCCAAAAAGTTATTCGATATGGAAGTACGAAAGGTTTCCATACTCTAAAAATACATAAATACAAGGGTACCGTTCCAAAGAAGCACATTCAATAATACCGTGATTCACTTGGGTTGTAGTATAATCTCAACCAAATTCTATGTCGTCTGTTCATAATAAGTCTGCAGGGAAAATAACTCCGGTGGTTTCACTTTCTAGCTGAAAATTCCATCTTCACATTCGACCAGCTATAGAAGCAATTCATCAAGACGTATGCTCACAATAAAGACAAAGATAAGAATTTATATATTCTTATCAGTCTTAAATAGTCACAAGTGGAGAAGCACGAGGCCTTTGCAATGACGTTTTTGGAGTTCGTACGAAAAATAGATATTCTTGATCAGAAAATAGCTGTTACTGCTTTTACCAACGCGCTCCAGCTCGACTGCAAGGCCAAAGAGCACCTCTTCTTAAACAAACCTGCAACCTTGGAAGATATGATCACCAAGGTCAATGGGAATGTCAACCTGAAAAGGATGATGTCCAAAAGGCATAAATCTACTAAATCTGTCCTAACCACTAAAGATCAAACTACAGAATGCAACAATGAACCGAATGACGACTAGGGTGCTCAAAAGTATTCCAATGTAAACACTGGCAAACTGTAAAAAGGTAATTTATTACCCAAGCCGGTCTTCCTCAAGATGAATGTCTGACTCTCCACAATTTTTCCAATTCTATTTAAGGACAAGTTTTACAGTCTATCTTAACCACTGGAATCAATCGAAGGTAGACCGCATTGCATACATTACAAGGTAAATCATCATGACACTGGCAAATGCTATGATTTATAGAGGTTGCTAGAATATATCTTCAAATATGGGAGAATGTTCAAATATATTATCAATCTGGAATCATACAAGAATGGAAGCTATAAGACACAGATCGAAGTAGTATAGGTCGACGATCAAGTTGAGGAGAAACATTTGTACCATATGCACCACAACAACATGATCAAGATAGATCAGATTAATAACTCCGGCAGATTTAAGCGCAGGAGATTGTTAGAATATTGTGATCTAACACCACAAGATAAATAAGCCAAACTTCTTCCCGAGTCGAGCAATCGCCGGCTTGGGATTTCTTTTGAAGATTACGACATCAGTCATGTAAAATTTTCATATCATGATGTATTAGTAATAATGCTCAAGATAAAAAAGTTTGTCATACATACAATGATGATCGACACTAGAAGCGGTATTAAGATTCTTTTTTAAAGCACGATCGATCAGATGGGGTTGGCCGATCAAGTTATTTCGGGCGACACCGATATCAGTAGATTTAATGGTTCCAAAGAAGAATAAGTAGGCAAGATCATCTTACCTATCACCGCTGGACCAGCCATAATCAACTTTGCATTTTATATCATCAACGCCAAATCTTGTTATCTCGGGATTATGGGCCGCTGCTGGATTCACAGCATGGAAGCAATCGCTTCCAATTATCATCAAGCACTTCGCTTCAAACACAATGATGGCATCTACAAAATCAAAAGCATTTAAAAAGTTTCCATAGCTTACGAGAATACTGTCTCTGCCATTCTAGATATATCAGACATATATGCTGCATAATAATTACAGAAAGCTGGTCACATCGATGATCAACCTTCAGCAGAAGAACCTATAAAATACATTAACATGGATAGACCTAGCCGAGATACTTTCATCGGTACCAAGTTGGTCCAGCATGATAAGGATACTCTCATTCATTTCTTTTAAATGAATTAAGACATATCTTTGCGTGGACTTTTGGAGAGATACCTGGGGTCGATCTATCCAAGGTATGTCACAAATTGGCCATCAACATCAATACCCCAATGGTCAAGCAGAAATAGCGACGACTCTCACCTCGTCTTCGGAATGAAGTCAACATTGAGATCGACAAATTGATCAATGTGGGGTTCATTCGAGAAGCGAAGTATCTGGATTGGATATCCATCATCATCGAAGTTCCTAAGAAGAATAGAAAGGTCTGAGTTTGTATAAATTTCAATGATCTAAACAAATACACTCTGAATGACAGTTTCCCTCTTCCAATCATCCATCAAATTCTCAATTCCATGGTAGATCACGAGCTTTTAACTATGATGGATGCTGCTTCTGGTTACAATCATATACCTCTTTGGAGGATGATCAGGAAATAGGACTTTAATGTTACAAAGTCATACCCTTCAGACTAAAGAATATAGACGCAACTTATCAATGGTTAATGGCAATTTTGTTCTAAGCACACTTTGGGAAAATTGTTGAAGTCTATATCGATGAACTCCTGTGTGAGAACATACAGTCAAATGACCACATCACAGATCTAATCACAATATTCAACATTCTACGTTCTTACAGGATACGACTCAATCCTAATAAGTATCAATTCAGAGTATATTCAGGCAAGTTCCTCGGCCATCTCATCGACAAGAAGGGGATTGAGGCCGACCCATATCAAATACAAGCTCTCCTCAACATGCCATCCCCAAAAATAATAAAGGACAAAAACTTGTAGGCAAGATCGCTCCTATCAACTGATTCATTTCAAAACCTTCAGATCACTGTCCTTGGCTGTTCCTACTACTCTAAGGTTGTACCAAGTGAGGAAAAGTTCAGCCCAATGATGAGATCCAATGGACACCAGAATGCGAGGTAGCTTTTTAGGAACTCAAAGCATATCTGGGGAAGTCTCCCATCATGAGCACCCCAGTAGATAATGTAGAACTGATCATCTACCTGGCAGTTACATACACATCTATCAGCTTAGTTCTCATTCGACTTGTGGGGAAGATAAAAAAACTAGTCTATTTTATCAGCAAAACCATCACTCTAGCAGAAACGAGGTATTCTAAAATTGAGAGACTCCTTCTAACTCTTGTTTACACTTCACAGAAACTTAAGCACTACTTCCAAGCTCATTCAGTCAAAGTCATGATGAACTACCCACTTTGGAAAGTTTTGTTCAAAAAAGAAAAATTGTGAAGAGTGTAGCAATGGTCAGTCAGTTTGGGAGAACATGATATCAAGTTTGAACAATACCATTCAGAAAAAGGTCAGGCCACTGTCAATTTTCTAGCAGATTTTCCAGTGAAAGATCCCGATTGGTAGGAACGCGATCCTGACCTTACAGAATAAATTACAGAATATCCACCCACCAAAATATTTGACGTACGAGCTGAATGGATTATAAGGAAAGGGTAGAGACTTCTTACAGATGGTCTAGTAGGACCCGTAGGGTCAGGAATTGGAATCGTACTGATTACCCCTTCCAACGATAGAATACAGAAATCAATCTGCTTAGATTTTGAAGCCTTTAACAATATCATAGAATACGAAGATCTAATTCATGGACTCGACCTCGCACTCGAGCTTGGCGTCCCAGAGCTCTCAGTCCACAGAGATTCTCTATTCATCATCCACCACTACTCAGAATAATACAAGAAGAATATCAAGATGATCGAATATGTAGCCCTCATTGTCGATAGGATGAGCAGATTTGTGAAAGCGACTCTCGACTATCTCCCTCGAGGAGAAAACTGACACGCCGACTCCTTGGCTTATTTAGCCAGGGTCTTGGGTACAGAAGCAAGATATCTTCAGGTCAAAGTGATATCCACCCCCAACATTGATCTCCATTATGTATGCAAGATCAAAACTAGAGGCGATGAAGAGGAGGATGACGATTGGCAAAAGCCCTTTGTTGCTTATCTCGGCCCAAAGAACGAATGAGGCGGGACCTTTCCAATAGATACAAAAGAGCACCAATAGTAGATCGAAAAATCGAAGCATTACACAATTCATAATGGTTGTCTATATCGCCGCTCATTCACAGGGCCATATCTCAAGTGTCTCTCAAAGAACAAAACAGATGGAATGCCCAAAGATTTACATGAAGGAACTTGTGGCTCCCATGCCGCAGGTCGATCACTCCCTAGCAGAGAAATTACAGAAGGAGTATTCTGGCTAGGAATGTGCAAGCAAGCAGAAGAGGACTCACGCAAATGCGACGCATGTCAAAGATACGAATACATGATCCGCTCCCCTGCACTCGAACTACACGCAAGCAAGGTGTTCTGGTTATTCAAGCGGTGGGCACTCGATCTCGTCAGAGAATTTCCTAATACTCTAGTTAACCGACGTTTCTTACTCGTAGCAGCCAATTATTTTTCAAAATGGGTGGAAGCAGCTCCTTTTTGCCAAACTAGATTAGAAGAGGTCATATCTTTTATCTAGGTACACATCATCACACGGTTTGGATGCCCCTACCTAATTCGGATCGATAGCGGGCCACAGTTCGTTGGTAGAAAGGTCGCAGCCTTCCTCAACATATACAGCATCATTCATTCTCCATCCAATCCATACTATCCTCAAGGAAATGGCCAAGCCAAAATCACTAAAAAAACCATAGTGGATGGACTTAAAAAGGCTTCAATTATAGAAAATAGGAAATTAAATGCAGGAACTTCCTCACGTTTTATGGGCATACCCAACCACTCCACGTCAACCAACCGGTTGTTCTCCCTTCTTCCTAGCTTATGGCACAGAAGCCGCCATTCCAGCAGAATACGATCATCTCATCAAAGATTACGAGCTTACATACGAAGAAAATGAGTTCGAATTAGCCTGGAATATGAACTGGAATGATAAAACAAGGGAACACGCTATTACCAACCTAGGTCGATATCACCATATACTAGCCAGTTCGTACAACAGAAGAGTCAGAAGCTGTGAGTTCCAAATCGAGGATCTCATCCTTAGAAAGATCTAACAACACAGAAAAGAAGCGCATGCCAAGAAGTTGGCAAAAAATTGGGAAGGTCTATTCCTCATCATTGGTCGAACTGGCATGGGATTATACTATCTCATGAGGGAGCAAGGAGTTTGAATCCCAAATCCATGGAATATTAGACGACTGAAACGGTACTATTCTTAAATCCCTGGTTTCTCCATTTCAATTTTCTCATTCTTTCCATTCCAAAAGTGAGTTTTCAGTCTCCATACAGTATACATTCTATTCTACTCAATGAAAACTTTTAAGTTTTTTCCCACATTACTCTCTACTTATGTAGACTCTACTAAATCTCACAGATTAAAGCTAAGGTCATACTAACTTTCAATCGACCTCTATACATAGATTAAAGCAAAGGTAAAACTAGCTTTCAATTGCCCATCTAAACACATTAAAGCAAAGGTCATGTTAGGTTTCAATCGACATCTATACATAGATTAAAGCAAAAGGTAAGACTAGCTTTCAATTGCCCATCAAAATGGATTAAAGCAAAGGTCATACTAGCTTTCAATCGACCTCTATACATAGATTAAAGCAAAGGTAATACTAACTTTCAATTGCCCATCTAAACAGATTAAAGCAAAGGTAATACTAGTTTTCAATCGACCTCTATACACAGATTAAAGCAAAGGTAATACTAGCTTTCAATCACTCATCTATACATATATCTGCGACAAAGGTAATACTAGTTTTCAATCAAAGATCTCTAGCAGACATAAGATAAAGCAAAGGTAAAACTAGCTTTTAATCAAAGATCTCAATATATCTACAACTGCAGATTACTTTTACAGGTTACTTCAACAAGTTACATCTAAAGGTTCGTATCTTCTTATGGGAGGCCAGCTACGCCTTCCCCTACAATTGGGGGATGTTCAACCAAAAATTCAAGAGTTCGAGCAGCTATAATAATCCTGCCTTTCTCTACCAATTTTGCAGGTTAAGAGCCTAACTCTATTTCCATGGCATTCATACAGTTTCCTCGATCTGTATTACCTCCACAAATGTATCCTCGGGATGATAGACAGTCGTGCAAGGTATCCATCTCAAACTCAATTCTTCTTACTTCATCTACGAAATAGGTAATAACAACCATTATCTCCTGCGATCGTGTTATTTCTTGAACAAACGTATTTCGATCAAGCATCACAACATCAGAAAAACACTTTTAAATCTCTGGTAAAGATCTTTTAAGTTTTTATATTGTTCGTCTTGCCGCTCCATGTGTTTTTTTGTGCGTGACATAATATTATGGCGCTCCTTCATCTTCTCCATAGCTTTATCCAACTCAGCTCTATTCGTTGTCTTTAACTCTTCCAACTAAGCGAAAAGGTCCTTCAGCTCCCTATTATTCCCTTCACTTCCCCAACAGGAGCTTTCTTCAGCAACTCATCCTTATTCCTCAACAACTGATCCTTCCCCCTGATTACCCCCTCTAACTCTCACTCTCTACGAAGAGCGATATCTAATTTATCTTGGCTCACCCTTAAACGTTCATTTCCTCTCTGTACATGAACCTGAATGTGAACTACATCCCCTTTCAGCTCTTTAATTTGATCTAATGGGTCAACCACGTTCCCTTTTACTATAGAGACCCCGGCATCGCCTTTTTTCTTCTTCGACCGCTCTCCAGCCTCGACCTTCTTGACACGCGAAATGGCAATATCTAAATCCGCCTTCAATTTAGCCACCCTCTCATTCAGCTCGTCCCACCATTTATAAACCATACAAAAATCCATATGTTTTGCAGGCAAAGCCTCACTCAATTGATCGGCCACACTTTTAGACCGGGCCAGGTTAGCTCGAGCTTTTATAAGCTCGTTATCTTTCCTAGTTAGTTCACTCCTCAACTCTGTAGCACCACTTGCAGAATTTGCCACATCAACTCCAACTTTCTCAAGCTCGTCTATTTTCCTGGTCATTTGTCCCTTCAAACTAGCCACAAAATCTTGTAATGATTTTTTTGACAATTCTAGCGACTAAATATGGTATCGGGCCATGTCCGCCTCTTTACTTTTTGTCATCAACGCATCAATCTGACTTTTGAGCTTCACTGTCTCATCATTCGCCTCTGCAACCTCTTTTTGTACTTTTTCTATTTCGGCATCTTTCACTTCGATCTATTGAGTTAAGTCATAAGCAGTTTTTGTCACCTCGGCAAACTGGATCTACACTTTGACATGTTGATCCTCCAAATCTTCAGATGCCTCTTTAATCCAATAAAACTCTGCCGTAAACTCGGGTTATATTGGAGCTTATGTTGTTCACTTGAGCGAACAGTCTTCAATTCGACCTACATCACAGATACATTATATCAAGCACGATTCAACAATATTCCGCAAATACAATCAATCATAATAACTGAGACTTTCATAATTCTAACAGATTTCTATTTTTTGACATTCTATTATTGTGAGACTGCTTCTAAACTTAAGGTCAAAATATGATCTCAGTTCGTTGGCAATAACATCTACATCTAATTTCAAGGTATACATTTTCTATGTTCTGATTTTTTAAACACTTTGGTTATCTAAAAATACTTGATTACCTCCCCCCCTAAACTTCTAACATAATTATTATATATTTTTATTTCCTAATTTTTACATTGTAGCTCTAAAATAATGCAGCATACAAGTCAAATATTTCTTGCTCTTCTCTAACCTGTAACTCCACTTACGAAGTCAACAGGGATGCTGAGGCATCTTTCCCCTAAGCGAGCTCATTATCTAATTCCTTAATTTTGAGGCACATATCCTTAAGTTCATGCAAACGATGTTTACAAACATCTCTTAGCCTATTCGAAAGTTATCCTACAAAATATTATTCCATACAATTACTATTTTCCAAACCATACAAAAAATACACAACCAAACTGCAACAACTTTACTCTACCTTCTCATTGTCCTCATTCCGATTCTCTAGATCAGTCCTGGGAGAGACCAAATCCAACCCTGTTACCACACCATCAGCAGGAGCCCCCTTTTCCCCTTCGTCCTCCTCGACGTAGGTACCTGCCATAATGGCTTTGACGTCAGCTTTTGAGTACCCCGCTACAAGAACTTGGTCCCCAAGTCTGTCGAGTTGAACTGCGACATCATCCAAGTTCTTCTACGCCTCCTCAGTAAGCTTACTTATCAACACCTTCTGCGCAGCCTTCGCGGCAACCAACTGCTCCCCCTCTAGGGCCAAGTCAGATTTTAATCGAGCAACCTTCCTCTCGAGCTCGACTTTCCCACTCTCGAGATCAGCTTTTCCCTCTACGATCCTGAGGTAAATACCCTTCACCAAGATAGCAGCCTACAATAAATCAAACATATTTTTAGCTGAAGTCCAAATGCAAAGTTCAGCAATAAACAAGTTATCAAAACTTACCATTTTGTTCAACTCCAACTATATAGAGGCACTCAGTTCATCAACACCCTTTCGACCTGCAAGCCACAACCTATTCTCTACAGCTCGCAGCTCATCCTCCTCCACAGGTTGGCTCTCTATAACCTTCGCCCCTATCACATCAGCAGGAGGATCTACCCTCCTCTTCTTTGTATCCCCTTTGACCTCCTCACTCACTGTGGTTCCAGGGGTCGAGCCACGCTTTAAAATATTCTTCTTTGGGAATTTTAGAGCAAACTTTCTCAAAGTGCTCACTTCTAGAATACCCTCAAAATCCATGTCAGAAGCCCTCCGTAGAGCCAGACGCTTCTCCTCATTTGCCCCTCTCTTCTTGGTGGCTCCAACCCCCGTCATTAGTCTCTTCACCTGAGACTTTTATACCTTCTCAGACCTATTATATGCCCTTTTATTTCTATTGATGCCGAGCTCTTTTAGAACGATCTCGAGCTCAACCCCTTCTCAAGAAACAATATCTAACATTTACTCCTTCCTTGTCGCCTTTGACCGAGGACCTGTAAAAAAACAAACACATTGTCAAACAACAGAACAACCCTTCAATTATAGCAGTTCGATGTTATACACTATTACTTAATTTTCTTCAAAGTTCTATACATAAGTTCTATTGGCTCTTTGTTCTCTCTCTGAGGGCAATCACCCTTCACCCATATCACGTTATCATTCCAAACTTGACCTACTAAATTCAGATCGAAGAAAAGCAGTCAGAACGAGCTCAAACAAAAATACACACCTCCAAATGCGGTATAATGTTTTACAGCGTAGTACTGCAAAATGTCATCAAGAGTTATTCTCCTCTCCACCTCATTCTCCTACCACAATCTATTCAAAGTCTCACAAACAATGATCACCTCCCACATGCTCCCATTCAGCTGAGCAGGACAAGCCTCTATAGTATTCATTATACCTTTGGCACGATTGCTAAAGGGAAGTCTCAATCCATACTCCAACTGAGACAAATAACATAGAAAACTCACGTCCAGGTCACCATGGACATTTTCATCAAAATACTCCCGAGAGATCGACTCATCCACTCCCCTATCAAATTTTTCCTTTTCTATGTCAGGCAATAAGAAGAAATGTTCTTCCCCAGATGATATAATACAACCTCTGAACTGCATACAAGTATGTTCTACTACGTTACCCCATTTTCCACCTACAAGAACTTTGGATTTACAAAACTCTCAAAACACATCAAAGTTTGAAGGGTGCGATACCAATTTACCAGGAAAGTCTAGAAATTGAGCAAGTGCTACTTCGTCCTCCCCCTCAGACTCTACATTTGCAAATTTTATGTTCTTAGACTCAATCGAACGACCAGAGGTCGACGTCTCCATATCAATTGAAGTCTCCATCTCAATGATAAGCTTAAGAATAAAATTTGATTCTACAACAGATATTCCTCATGCTCGACCTACATATAGGTCCAGGTATTATATCATTATCTTTTATCTATACATATCCATGCATACATCTACCATACATACATCATGTATATACGTCTATTATGCATATATCTCTTTTTACACAAAAAAATAAAATAAATTCTTACAAAAATTACTATAAACAACAATTTTTCAAATTTTGAAACCCACAAAATCTTTTAAATCCACATTCACAAAATCATAAATCATTTACTAACCTTTAACGTCCGAATATGAATCTAAAGTAGCGTAAAATCATTCCCTCACAACGCTGATGTACAACCACCGTCGTGACTCTGTCTTCGTAACTTTTTCCATCCTTGAGCGATGATTACTCGCGTCTAATCTCTCACCTAAATCTTTATAATTTTCCCTCTTTTTTCTCCTACTGTTCTTCTATTTTTTAGAAGTTGATAAACGTTTGAATGAGGAAGATGAACTATTATTAATATTTTCTCTCACTAACTGCTGGTAGTTATTGGGAAACGCATGAGTTGCCTTCAGTTTTGGAACCAAGGCGTCCCTTCCACCATTAATGTCAGACGTTTCACACCATTTCGGTAAAAATACTTTTCAATCATTAACCTAATATTTTAATATATTCTCATACCCAAACCTTTCTCTGACCTTCTCACACTCATGATGACTCAATACTCACATGCAATCAAATTTTCCCTGCAAATTACACACGAGACAAAAATTAAAGCTCATATATTTTTTTTATTCCTATTTCTAATACTTATAGAACTACTGACGTCATTTCCAAATATATTAAATTTCCAAATTCAAATTTCTTTATTCACAAACAGTTCCAAGCAACATTTATAAAAAAAGGGAACATATTTAAGCAAAATATTCTACATATATTTCCATTATAGTTATTCAACCTCAACAATTCCCTCCCTTATATATAATTACATATAAAACATCCAAGATGTCTTGGAAGGCCACACCTAATCATTTCTCCCCCAGTGATCCTCACATCTTCCTCCTCGATATCTTCTACAGTAATTTGCCTCGCGACCTCTTTTCGAGCTGCAGGCTCCAGTATCACTTCACGGAATATCTCCGAGTTAAAATGGTGCCCAATCTCAAGTTCCCTCTTCCTCACATCCATGCCTTTGAACTGCAGTTCAGATTCAAGTAAGTCAGAATCATAGTCTAACAACCTTAAAATACGCTCCTACACTTCTGCAATCATTACTACCAATCGTCCTTTAGTAGCATAACAAACTCTCTCAGAATGAGTTCTCACCATATTCTATTTCTTTTTCCTCTTTATATCACATGCCCCTCATATTTATACACTTTTCAAAATCACTTCAAATCCCCCACATTTTGCATATATTATAATCTATTTTCCCATAACTGGAAACCCTAAGATCATGATAAAAAGTTATTTGAACTTACCTGTACCAATCGACCTCTTTGGATTCGTCCACTCACGTTTCGACCTACTTCTTATAATCTCTCCACCTATACAATATTTCCAAACAAGAACTCCATAAGCTCAGAAATTTTAATTTCTACATATCATATATTTGGAAAGATATTCTTCCCTCATGATTCTATAATTTGTCCAGTTCGTACATATTTACGCACATCTACATATTTACACAAATACATTTTTCACATGTAGTAACATTTATTTTTTAGAGTTCGACTGAATAAAACTCCATTTTTTAGTTTGACTTCCAATATTATATTTTCGTCCTCTAACATACATATCTATACTTCTTCTAGCTCGATTTCAGTCACAAGAGCCAATTTTATCTATCAAGGTGAAATTTGAACAAAAACTTTTTTATTAGCTCGAATATCAATTATAGATACTTTACCAATAACAAGTCTTTCAGATACTGTTACAGATCATTCTACAGGTTACATGTCAGTTTTCAGTGATGTTTCACCCCGAGAATCTTCTAAAGCAAAGTTGAAACTAGAAATTATAGAGCCTGATCCCTCCTTCACACCATTTACTTCAACCAAAAACTAAGGAAGCAAAAGTGTTAGTACTTCAACCAACCCTCAGCGATAGAATATTCTTCACGATAAGAGAAGATGACAGTATAACAGAAAGACTTTAAATATCTATCTTCCTCCTCCACCACCATCGTCTCCTCCTCCTTAACACCCACTAACAGAGAGTTGGTAGAGATAAAAGGGAGTCCTACCTTAGATAATAGTCCCTCGCAGAATACCGGTAGTAATGCCTCGCATATACGTCGGACCCTACATTTGTCTCCTCAATCTTTTCTTCCACAAGGATGCGAAGAGACCTCTGATGTTGCTCGTCTGTCAAGGCAACAAAATAAAATCTCCACATACAGTAAAGGTCATCAGCTTCGGCCACTTCCTTTTCTGACATACCGTAATACGTTGGTGGTACGAGAATAGGCGTGGCATCTCCAGTGCTTTACCTCAGCATTTCAGTAGGCACTCTCTCTTTGTTACCATTCTCTGGGTCTTCATCATTATAACTCAGAAAATCCATAAAATATTACAGCCACAGCGTTATTTATAAAGGATAAAGTAATATTTATGGATGTGGAGTGGCTTTGGTTGTGAAAGAACCTATAGATTATTGGTGTGGAAGTTAAAAAGATATAACATTTTAATGGGGATTTGACTGGTTGGGTACTCAGTATTTATTTATGGAGAGATGTATCTTACATTTATGAGGTGGAAAGGATTGATGTACTTAACGCTTGGGGTTTTGTGAGTGGTTCTAATATTTTATGAATTACTTTGCAAATTACGTTGTAGTTGTAATATTTCGATGTAAATATTTCATAGAGCTTTATTACATTTTTTAGTTCTAATATTTTATGGATTGCTTTGCAAATTACTTGACGCTTGTTGAGTCCAAAATCATTGTCTACACCGATCACGCGGCCTTAAAATATTTATTATCCAAAAAAGATGTTAAGCCTCGGTTAATCTGATGGATCTTCGTATTACAAGAATTTGACATCAAAATTTGAGATAAGAAAGGTGTTAAAAATATTGTAGTAGATCATTTATCCTGACTTCTGATCGAAGGTGGTGAAGATCTCCTCCCTATTTTAGAGGTATTTCCTAATGAACAGCTTATGGCTATTGTACAACTACCTTGGTATGCCGACATTGTCAATTATCTTGCTACTGAACGATTACCTGACCACTGGTCTAAGCAAGATAAAGCTAAATTCTTACACGAGGTTAAACATTTCAGCTAGGGCGATCCTTATCTGTATAAATTTTGTTTTGACCAAGTTATTAGAAGATGCATTCCAAATAATGAGTTCCAGTGCGTACTCATGTTTTGCCACACCTATGCCTGTGGAGGGCATTTCAGTGCCAAGAAAATGGTTTCCAAAATTCTTCAATCTGGTCTTTATTAGCCTACTTTTTTTCATGATACACAGACCTTTTGTTTTACTTGTGGTAGATGTCAGAGGACCGGCAATATTTCTCACCGCAACATGATTCCCCTAAACACATTCTTATTGTTGAAATTTTTTATGTTTGGGGAATAAATTTTATGGGCTCATTTTTTTTATCTCGCAAAAACCATTATATTCTAGTTGTAGTGGACTATGTCTCCAAATGGGTTGAAGCGGTAGCATGTCCGAAAAATGACCATAAGCCTGTGGTTAAATTTATAAAATCAATTTTTAATCATTTTAGCACTCCTTGAACAGCTATAAGTGATGGTGGGAAACATTTTTACAATCGTGTTTTTAAAAAATTATTGAAAAATTATTGCATCACTCATAAAGTTGCCACACCTTACTATCCACAAAAAAGTGGTCAAGTAGAAGTTTCCAATCGGGAAATTAAAATAATTTTAGAAAAAGTTGTTAGAATTGATCGCAAAGACAGGTCAGATCGTCTTGATGATGCTCTTTGGGCCAATCAATAACCTTATAAAACCCTTATTGGAATGTTACCCTATAGACTTATCTTTGGGAAGGCTTACCACTTGCCTGTGGAAATAGAGCACAAAGCTTTTTGGGCTACAAATGCCCTTAACTTTGAGATGGACCAAGCTGGGTCTAAGAGAAAACTTTAACTTTCTGAGTTGGATGAAGTTCGTCATGAGGCTTATGAAAGTTTAAAAATTTACAAGGAACGTACCAAAGCTTTTCGCGATAAATCAATTATTCATAAAACCTTCGAGCGCAATCAAAAGGTATTGCTTTATAACTCCAAGCTTCGTCCATTTTTTGGGAAACTACGATCCCACTGGCATGGTCCCTATACGGTTAAAACTATTTTTCCTCATGGGGCCGTAAAGGTGGAGGATCCTAAGAACGGAAATATTTTTAAGGTCAATGGCCAACGATTAAAACCGTACACTTTTGATGAAGAGATTACATTTCTAAATGATCTAGTATATCAGAGTTGATATTGTATACCCCTATAGTTCCATTGCAACATCATTTAAGTATGAGGGTATATTAGTCTGGCTAAAGACGGTAAACTTAGCGCTTCTTGGGAGGCAACCCTTGACACATTCAGGTGAGAAATTTTAGTTTTCCTCTTCTATTTATTTTCGTGTTCTCAAACATTGAGAGAAATGCTTGATTTAAGTTTGGGGGTAGGAAATCATTTCTTTAAATGTTTTTTGAAGGAAAGTGAAATAATGGCACTTTGACAATTTATGATATATTATTGACGAATTTTCAAACACTTAAACTAATTTTACCTTGACATAAATATTATGGAAAAGCTTAAATTTTAAAATTATACCAAGTATACACTATAATATTTTGGAATATTTTAAGCTAGATGTACTATCTTTTTATTAGTGACTAATTCAAGTTAACTTGGCATATTTTGAAAATGTGCACGTCACAGTAGTTTTGCAATTAATACCTTCAATAGATTTTTGCTCAGTATAAAGAAAATTTAGCATTTATGTTAGAAATAGTTTGTTACAAGGGAGACAACTGCCTAAGAATAAATTTATTCCTAAGAAAAAAAAAATAATAAGCCAAATGCGCTCTAAAAACTTTCATGTTGCAAGGCTACACGCATGATTAAGAACTGAAAGAGGAAAAATTATTACCAATCTCGATTTTGACCATAAACCATGTGAAAGGAGCACAAAAAAATATTACTTATGAGAATCCTGAGTATATGTCATGATGGGGAACCACACCCTAGCAACCTTAGCCAACTGGCGGGGATTATTGACTAAAAACTCCTTGTTACGGAGGCTTAACTAAGAAACAAAGTACTCAAAAGAAAAGGCTTGCAAAAGAAAATAAAGAAAAAGTAAAATTCTAGGAAGACGAATTGACTAAGGCACTTGTCAAACTGACTGTTGAATTTATTTCAGTAAGAACTAGACTATCAAGAATTGAGAAAATTATTCTAGACAACGTATTAGGCGATAAAACTATTTTTACTGTATACTCAAATATAGCTAAAGAAAAATACTTGAATCTCCTTCTAATTTTGATATTGTTCCTCTAGTTTTGGATAAGTTTAAAATATTCATTGATATACTTGGGATAATAGTAGGTTTAAAGATTTCTTATCGATATATTTTTGTCACAACTAAGTAAGGATAAGTTCATAGGGAATAAGTCATGTGTATTCTAAAATTATTTAAAATCTCATTATTAATTTTTGTGGGTATAGTCACTGCAAACCCTCATGAGATAACACTCGTCCACTAGGTTGAACCTGGGGGTTTAACGGCTTATTGCATATGCTAAATGCAATCGCGCTCCCTGCGAAAGTGGTTATTATTTTATTTTACTCGGAATGAGCAAAATATAAGTTTGGGGGTATTTGATGAGTGCGTAATTATAACATTTTTAATATACCCGAACATGTATTTTAGTCATCCATTATATTTAATTTTGGGTACTTATGCACGTTTGTTTGATTGTAGCTATTGGAGATGGATATTTGAAGTTAAGCTCTTAAAGTCAAGTAAAAGTGTCCAGCAGTTCATAACACAAAAAGTCAAAGACACAACATATTTGGTCTCAAGATTGAAGAAATATATACACAAATATTCTTGGAGAATAAGATCAAATAATATATTATATCCAAGATCCTTGAAAATATTTTATATTGAAGATATATACAAGAGTTTCTATGAAGAAATATCTCTACATCACTTAAGGAAATTATATGCAAGAATATTAGGTAATTGGTTGTAATATTAAGAGATATTATTGTGCAAATATTCTTTAGAATTTAATGTAAAGTTTCTAAATTTGGGTTCATTCTCCTTTAAAAGGAACCATCCCCCCATTGTAATTGAGCATCTCATATTGGAGCAAGTTTAGAAGAAATAAAGTCTTAGTTTTTATTTAATTGTCTTCTTCTTCTTCTCTTTTAGTTTAACTTTTGTTAATGTCATTTTTAGTTTTTAATGTGATGAAGTCCGAGATGAGCGGCTAATCTTCTAGCTAGGGCTAGAATGAGACCTCTTCTTGGATGAGTAATAGTTGATAATAATTAGGTTTTAATTAGTTTTCTCTTAGTACTTCATAATTGATAAGTTAGTGCATCATAATAAAGGCTTGACCATAGCTTCGATTTGGTATATGATAACTTTGGATATAAATAGGTGCTACTAACCGTAAACATGATTTAGAGATCTAAACAAGAGAAAACACAAGAGAACTCGCTCAAGCCTAGCCATGGTTGAGTTGATAATTCTCTAAGACACTCTTCATCATCTCTTAAAAGTATAACCACTAAATACTTGACCATAGATTTAGTGGTTTATTTTACAACATCGTATGTGTCTTAACATGAACATATGATGGGTGGAGCTATTAAGATATAGTTATATATCGATTAGTACTTTAAAAGGTAGAGGCCAAGTCCGAACCTTATCTTTCTCCCTCATTAAGTTTTATAATTAGTTTTTATTTATTCTTCTTAGATTTATCTCGTATAAAATTACTATTCGGCCTAGAAAGCATTTGTTTTCCCAAACCCCCTTGTGGATTCTATCCCACTCATCCGTGCTACAAATCAACAACTGTACTTTGAGCGGGTAATTTACTAGAGGCCATAAAAACCTCTTATCACAAAGCATTGAAAGGTATAAATATGTTGTCTTGCAAAATTTAGTGATATATTTCTTTTATTGTGTAAAAGTGGAAATTGAAAGATGTTGATCTATTTCTCCTAAACACATAATGAGCCCTTGCATCAGATGTCATAAAGTTATAATCCATTTCTTCTAAAAACTAAAATCGAGTAGGACCCGGCCCGACCCGTCTTAGTCCAGATCGATTTCGACTCGGGTTTAGAAGCAGTCCGGGTCGGGTCTTGGTTCAGAAATGTAAAACCCGGTTAGGCCGATACGGATCTGGCTCAGGACAGAACTTGGACCGACCTGACCCATGAACTTCCCTAGCTGCGGGTAAGGTCTATATAAAGAAAAAGTTCCAGAGGAGATAAGGACCAAGAAAAACCAAGAAAAACCAGATTTTCTAGACTCTATCACTGGAATTTAAAGATTCTAAACACCACAAAACTTCTTATTTACAAGATCAAGTATTTTTAGTTTGAGAGATCACTTGTAATAAGATATCAGCCTCAAGCGATAAAAGTTATTGTTACTGCAACCCTCAACTCGAGGTCGTGGTTTTTTACCTATTCAAAAGTTTCCCATGCTAAATCACTTATGTTATTTCTTGTTTTACATTAGTTTTCTTCACAGGTATATTTGGTATAAGAGCTAATTTCAAGCCATTTTGAGCTACAGAATTTGGCCATTCCACTGCTGAATGGCTAAAAAAATGAACATCTGTTAACTGCTGAATGAGCCTGGTGAGTACCAATTCAACATTTAGGGATTTTAAAATGGAGAAACATACGATATTTCCATAATTACGTTTGACAATATGTCAAACTTGTCGAGATATGTTATCAATATGTTGTATTTTATGTGTGTATTAGCGAGATTTAGTACACAATGCATAAAAATCATATGCATGTATTTGCTTCTTTATTTTGTCTACACCGTGTTCAAAAACGATAGGTGTTAACTATTGAATGGGAAGTTAGTAAGCAAGATTTTGTTGCTTACAGAAAACTGCTAAAAAAGCACCTATTAACTGCTAAATGAGCCTGGTGAGTACCTATTCAACATTCAGGGATTTTAAAATGGAGAAACATGCGTTCCCTTCATTGTATTTTCCAATATATCGAACTTGTCGAGATATGTTATCAATATGTTACATTTTTTGTGTATATTAGAGAAATTTAGTACACAGTACGTGTAGTAGCCTTCTCGATCTTGTCGACCACGATCTCAAATCCCACTCCAAGAAGACCAGAGATATAATCAGAATGGTCGATCTTGACCTTGAAGGTCATCACAAGAAGACAAAAGATAGAACAATAGTGCCAACCTCGACCTTGACCAGAGTGAGCTTGTCATTTAAGCATATGGCATTGCGTCACATCAGTTGATAACATTAATAAAGTAGAGTCAAAAGATAGAAGACAACTCTATAGAGGATACTATTGTAATTTTACCTCTACTAGATCTTTACTCCCTATAGCCTATGCCTATAAATAGAGGAGGTGAAGTACTGCAGAGACGTTCACAATTTCTCCCCCTCAAGCTCTTAGAACTATATATCGACCATGTTAGAAGCATTTTAAGCTCTGTATTAGTCGACCATATTGTAACCTTCATCACATATATATCATACCACATTAAAATTTCTCGCTAGAGATCGTAGAACATCCTATTCACAGGACTCCACGCAACTGTTGTCTCTTATTACCTACTTAAGTACTTAAACTACACTGGTGTAGGGCCGATTCCTCTTCCTACAAAATGAATCCCTTACACACCATATCGGGATATGACAATATTAATTTGAATGTATTAGGAAAGTATAAAAAAACTATGGTGATGCTCTAATTATATTTTTGCCCCCTTTTGTGGAAATTAACAGGAAAATAAGTTTTGTTATGTGAGGAGGTTAAACTGAGAATTTCGGTGACCAACCTTTCAACAAGCCAGTAAAGCATCACTCATTAAAGTAGCAGAGATATGTATACACACATATGTTGTAGGGAAAATGAATAGCCAACCCATGGGGGACTTGGATAACTAACCTGCTCATTCTGGCTGGTCCAACAAGGTAGGTACAACCTAGAGACTTGTTCTTCTAGTCTCTCAATTTATTTATTTTAATTCTTTCTTTGCCCAAGAAAATGGAGAATACTCATTTTGACATACTCTCGGGATAAAAATTGCTACTTCGATTAAATTGGGAAGTTGATATTTTTTGAAAGTGATCCCGTTTCGATTAGAATAGGGAACGACCAATATTAGTTTGAAATATAACATGAGGAAAGAGATTACATTGAAGCATTTACTGTATAAGGCCTAAACATATTCTCAAATTACATTTGGTACCTTGTACTGTCATAAACTCTGAATTGACCTTAAAATTAAAGTTTTGTTGCATTTTGTACCTTGAAACTTCAAAATGGTAAGTATGCCCTTTATTTTGGATTTTTCTTTACTTAATATTTCAGCGTGATCTAAATTTTTTGTTTTGCCTTTAGCATTTCAGATAAGGGGTCCGATAGTATACAATAAAAAGGAAATCAAAGATCGAAGTTCACAAAATTACAAAAAGAATATGGCCTCAAACTTCTAATATTTAAAGCTTGACAAATATATAAACAAGAAACATGAAATGAACTTTTCCTAAGAAGTCTAGAATAAAGAGTAGACCTACAACTCAAGATGAATTCTAACCCTTACGTGTTGTAAATGAAGAGAATTCAAATTATCATCGAAAGTATGTAGTGCATACCAAGGCCGTAAAAATAATAAATCACACAAAATTTATGGGCTAAAGAGGTTTGTTTCGTGTGCAATTAGTATATTGAGTTTGCAATGTAGAAGATATATTGTCAGATGATGACCACAATATACATACATGGAGTATGCGCAATTTATTTTTCAAGGTTTCATAATCAATTTATAGGAGTGGAAAAGATAAACTAAGAGGTAAAGCAGGTATTTTCAAGTTTCAGGGTGTAATACGAAATTGAAGGTACCAATTGTTATATTAAATTTACTTTGGGCCCTATACAACACTTCCTTCGATTGCACTTGCAACCTCTTAAGATGGTAACCTATTTGAGTTGTTGTAAGGTGGTGACATTCTATTGGTGGGGTAGCTATCTAACTCCCCTATGTGCTAGCTAATCAAGACTCATGTTGTAGACAACTTTTTATGTACAATCAGTATAACTTCGATAAATTTATACCCGGTAAATTAATAATCACGCTTAAAAAATAGATTTTGCCAGTCCCGACTTCGACCCAGCTACTAAATTAATAAATTCACTAAATTTATAAGATAATACATTTTCAAAATTACTTTATAGAATCATATATGTACTGATCAACATATAAATAAATTAATAATTGCTATGAAGTACATATAAAACTGACTATGATGCCTTCTTAAAATACGAATCCAATGTTCTATGTCATTTGTTGAAATTGAAGTCGAGTTGAATCACATTTCTAATTTTTCATAGCACGCTAAATTAATAAGTATAATGAGTATAGTAGATTAAGCTAATGTATTGCATTAAATCATTTAAACTCTTTGGCTGTGCCTGGTTCACCGCAAGCGGGTGTGAACGCGTGCCTTTATCGGTAATACTGGCTGATTGGTTGAAGTAGATACACGGGTTTGCATTTCACCGGCTTCCAGGTGATGAAAAATTTCTTTAGCAATTGTTGTACCACACTGCAGTAAAACAAAACCACGACAACACCCTGTAGTTATCGATCGTGATTTCAAATTGCAAAAAAAAACAATAGAAAAAATTCGATGAGATATCTTACTCCGCCTTTATGAATTCTCCTCCCCCCCCCCCCCCCCCCCTTTCCTAAATCTAACATCTTTATCTCACTCTTAATTGTATTTTTACAAAAAATTTGATTTTGAAATATGGATATTCACCATTAATGGGGAAAGAAGAGCAATTAGAGGTTGGAAATATGTTTGCAGTGTTGAGTAATGAATTTGAATTTGGTGTTCGTGGAAGTTTATTATATGTGTAGGATGAACGAGGGTTAAAGACAAAGGTTAAAAAGTCATTCCGACAATTTTTTGATGTTTCTATTAAAATAGAGCTTTAGTCTATTCGAACAAGTGAGGTAGAGACCTCTCTAATCAAACAGATGTCTCAGAATAGGTTTTGTTCAAACATAATATTTCTTTATTCGATCAGACCTCAATACAGTATTTTTAAGTTATTTTGTAATAGTTTGCTTGCCTCGTTATTCGTACTTTGAGCTACTTTCATAAAGTCTTCCCAAGTATATAAGGGTCACTTAAAGTGCTTTCTTGGCATGTTAATGTGAGTTTAAGCCTAGAGAGAAAACTAAGGTTTGTGAGATCCCATTAAAGCTTCGAGGAAGCTTGAGTGATTTTAGCCAATTTAATTCATAATGGATTGTTCATCGGGGAGTGATTTTCTACCCGTTAGGGTTTTCCACTTCCTTCGGGTAAATCATTGTGTGTGTGTTTGATTTTTTTTATTACTTAATTTCTCAATTGGCGCTTCCATGTATCATTTTTTGGACGAGGGATTGGGATTAGATTACCTGATTTTTAATAATTTGTATCAGAGGGCTAGGTTAAGGCTTGTGTAATTAAAACAATGACCGATGAGGAGAAATTGAAGATCGAGGAATTCAATGGATTGAACTTTGGGATTTGGAAGATGCAAGTAGATAAAAAATTTCATGCGGAGGATTTTGATTTTCTTCTTGAGGGATTTCAATGAAGCCATCTAATATGGGTGTATTGGAGTGGGAATTTCTATTTCTAGATCGAGATGTTTTAGGCAAAATTTGGTCGACACTCGCAACTTCTATATCTTTATAACTTTTGGAGGTTAACACGATGGTAGAGATGATGAGTTTTTGTTATCCCTGCGATATGATTTTGTGGATTCGAGTGATTTAAAGTCTTGTAAGTGGGTTACTTTTAGTGACATAGTTAAAATCTTTGGAGAAGATTATTGCATAATACCTCTTGGAGCTTTGCTGTTAACATCAGATGATTACCCAGATATTGAAGTCTGAGGAAGGGGAGTTTTATATATCAAGAATAGAAGTAAAAGATGCATCAATGCATGGAATTGCAATCAACAAGATATTTATTGGAATTGCGATAAAGTTGGTCATGAGAAGGAAGATTGCCAATTGACGAAGAAGAAAAGATCTGTAAAGAGACGCTTAGTGACTTTTTTCAGGGAAGGTAAAAATTCTGATAGTGCCTCCAATCTTATTTCTAATAATTTATGTGATATAACTCTAAGACAACATCTTGTATAATAAGTTGATTCATGCTACTCGAGATGAGTTATGTTGGTTGTCTTATGGTGTTTTAAAGAAGTCGAAGTTAGACTTTGATGCTTCATTGGAAATTACGTCAGGTTAATACGAATTTTCTAGCTATGATGAATGTTATCACATAGTAGATAATGGAGATGTTCAAATTGCATTAACGAATGATAATTCGTTAAGTTTGGACATGGTGCAACATGTATCTAGTATGGCTAGAAATGTGATTTCGAGCCAACTATCAAGTTTGGGTCTTTTGAAACCTTTCGGTGATGTTGAGATCATGAAGGAATCCATGGTTATAGTTTAGTACAAAAGACAAGATGTCGTCTTAGAGTCATGTAACAATAATGATGAGATTGTTGGTGTTGTTACTTTGATGGTAGACTCTAGAGCATGGTACGAGAAACTTGGTCAAGTGAGCAAAAGATTGGATAGAAGCATAGTCCTCGAGGAGAAGACTTGACAAGTTAAAATCGATAAAAAATTTCTTTTGTGAGGGCCTTGTCTTGGTGAAGCAAAGGAATATCGGGTTTTCTAGAAAGATAAGAAAATGGAATATGAGATCAAACCACTTATACCATGATGTAAGGGAATTGACTAGAGTTAGTTCCAGTGGGGAATTTCATGATTTTATTGTTTTTATTGGTGATTCTACGCAAAAACTTGGTGTAAATTTCTTAAAGAATAAAACGGATTGGTTTGATGTTTTTGCGAGATGGAGAGCTTGGGTTGAGATTGAGACGGGTTCGATGTTGAAGCGTCATGGGTCTAACGGAGGCGGTAATTAATTTTATGGTGATGTGTTTGTAAGAGTATCTCTTAAAGTACCTTACTCACGCGCTTTCCAAGGTACCACATAGGATTTTTGAGCTCCAATAGTACCTCAACTCAAAAAGTAAGGTTGAGCCTTACTTTCCAATGCTCAACCTTGCTATTTTATGTCCTGATCGGGCGCCCAAGTGCTGGACATATATTTATTTTCTAATTGGGCAACCAATTGTTTTAAAAAAAAATCAAATCAAATCGGGTGCCTAATAGTTAGACGCCTGACAATTTTTTTTCTTCAAAATTTACTACTAGAAAATGAACCAAAGGCCACAGTTGAATTTAGCTTTAGCCACAGTTGTGTATGTGGCAAATTGCTACAAACCAGGCCGTGGCTAAAATCAAATATTCGTGGCCAAAAAGTTCCCACATTAAGGTTTCGTGACCAAAAATCAAATTTCGTGCCTAACCGTGGCAAAAACAAAAGGGAAACGCGAGATTCTAAAACCCAAAATCAATTTGGCGCTAACATATTTTCATAACTCATCTCATTTCGATCTCTCTGTCTCTTCTCTGCTCAAGACTAATTTCTCCTCTTAACCTTAATCTCTGCTGTTATTGTTGTTGCTCTTCTTGGAAGAGAAGAAAAAGAAGTTTTATGGGATTTGCTTGCTTGTCATCACCACCACATGGATAATCAACCAATGTTGGATGATTCTCGTTGCAGCAATTGAGATTCATTCGTCATCGATATACAACGCGAGGGGTCTTCGATTTCACATCCTTCATCCTCAAGGTAATAATATTGGTTTTAAGTTAATAGTGTGTTTAGTGTCTAAATAATGTCACTGATAGCATCAGTGAGTAATGGCAAAACTTGATTAAATTCATATCTCTCCACATGATGTTTTCACTGATAGCATCACCGAAAACATTTCTCCCTTAAATTCATATCTCTTCAATCAATCTATCTCAATTAATAGCGAAGCCTGATTTGTGTTTTTGTTATAGGATCAGTAGGTTCAACTTTTGAATTTTATTGGGTGAAATTGAAGAACCAAGAACTCGATTGAAGCCTGGACATTCCTAATTGAAATTATGGCTTTGAAATCAAGGTGATTTAATTGACCTCTCTTTCTTTTTCTCTCTCACTCACTATATCCATTTTTGTAATTGATTTTATGGGGTTAATTTTAGTTCTGCGAACTCAATTGAAGCCTGAACCTTGCTTATAAAATTGAAGATTTGAAATTGAGGTATTTATGATTTGGATATTTTTTGTTTCCAAACATTCTTAGTATTTAGAAACTGTGATTGTAGTTAGATCTCTAAATTGTCCTCTGATTGTAGTTTGGTTTGTTTATCTGCATGAATCGGTGCTATATTTTGCTAAAATTTTGATTTTTGTTAGCATTTTAGATTAAGTGTTTTGGTAATGTGGTGCTTGTGCCTTTACAACCCCTCCTTTCCACGTTTCAACCCCTCCTTTGATACGTTCTAGAATTTCTTGTCTTCATATTCCATTAGGTATTGCATCAGATATTCATCAACCGGATCTGTAAAGAAAATAACCTCATAATTCATTTTTGTGAGTCTCTCAAGGAATGGGGATTTCTAGTGAGTCTTATATGGAGGTAGTTCGAATCGAAAGTAGTTTAAATTGTGTTAGGTCGAGGGATAGGTCTCTACATTTATATCTTTCCATTGACCCATCTAGTTTGTTTGGAAGACCCAATGAGAACCAGCGACATTCATATCTGGTGTTTGTCGTATGAGACTCCATGTATGATTTTGGTGTAAGACAGAGAGTTCTTTCTCCATGGCAGCTTTCCAATGTGGTATTTTAAGTGTTGTGCGATAGGACTTTGGTTTAGAGGATGCATAGAAGGAAACTGACTATTGGAGGTTATAAACCTGCAACCATATGATTAACAACCTAGTGAAGTGTCGAGAGCAACCCATTATTTGTAGAGGAATGGGATTACTTTTGATTAATCATCTCGGGCTTAGGATAGTATTTTTGGTGTCAGATCAATTTATTAAATGTCTAAAAAGGTGGGTCATTTGGTGGAGCGAGAGACAAATCAACGAAAAGTGTACCACCTTCTATATTCAGAGGAGCCAAAGGTAATTGATATACTATACTTATATTATTGAGGGATGAATCCCCCCTTTAATCAGATGCTTCTTAAGATATATCATAAGTTGGAGAAGGTATGTCATGGAATATGATAATGGGTAAATCATCTTAACTTTTTTTTGGATAGGGAGGTTCAATGTAACTTGGTTCTAGAGAAGGTACAAGAGATGACATTAAGCTTGAAGGTTTAGGGCAAGGAGGTGAAGTAGTACGAGGTGTAGGATTTGGTGTTAATGGTTCGTTGGAGGTATCGATTTCATCGTGAAAAGAAATAAAATCATCCAAAGGCATACTCGATATGGTTCAACTACTTTTTTTACATATACAGGCTCAAGATAAAGCAAAATGAAGTTTACTCAAATATGCCCAACGACAGACGTGACAACCACAGAATACCCTAGATAAGCGAGAAATAACAAAAATAAAACCATAGTAGCTGACTGAAAAATGTAAAACCAATTACCAAGCTCCACCTAGCAAAATTGGCCAATAACCAGACATAATATATAAGGACTCGGTGTAGAGCAAACTGTCAAGTCAATAGAAAATATAAAAGCAATAAACTCCACCAATCTTACCACCACGCCCACAAACTAAATATTGTAAGAGACAGTAAAATATTCATCTAAAGTGATAAAGTAGCTTTAATCCTCGAGTTAAGCTCCTGTTTTGACATACCAACATCTAGAAATTTTAAGGAAAAAAATTGCCATCACTATCCAAGAAAGTACTTGAGCAAAGCTACCCTTCCAACAGACTCCGTCTTCTTTAATTTCAATTTCCAAAAGGTTACAACACCGTGACCCTAAACTAAACCTCATGGATACCAAAAACCCACATGATGTGGTAAGACACACACAAGAAGTAAAATGGCTCTGAGAATACTACAACCTTCAAAAGAAACCAACATTAAAAGGGTGCCTTCAACTCATGATGTTGAAGATAACTTTAAAGGATATAGGTTTCTAAATAAATAAGTGGCAATAGTCTTAAATAAATAGTGAACTGTGACTGGGGGACTAACCCATAATATCCTAAAAAAGTAAAGAACGAAACTAATTTAAGCAGTATAACTGTTCTAAGAGTGACCATGAACCCGAGAACAAGTATCAAAAATCAGCCCATAATCCATACACTTCCAGCTTGGCAAACCAAATGGATCTGAACAAGCACTAACAAATATGAGCCAACTTCATCAAGCAGTGATAACTTCCAAAACTTTAAACTTTCTGCTCTAACTAACAGCCTAATCACAGTGGCAATGCTCCCAGAAATAAACAATCTGTTAGCAAATAGTTTGATAAGAACACTAGTGTCAACCCAACAGATAACATATCAAGCATTAATAACTGTGTAAAATGGGTTTGCCAACAGTATGTGAACAAGGTTGAGAAGAATCTTGAATACGTATAAGTATTAGCAATTTTACATGAATACAGTGGCATACAAAACCCTAACCCTCGTTACATTAAGGAAAACAAACTTTGTTTACAAAAACAAAAATTCTAGTGTAGGAAAAGGCATATAGATAACAAAGTAGCAACAAAGGGGTAGAATCACAAAATATGGATAGACCAAATAGGAAGCAAGAAACTTATAATCTGCATAACAAATAAAATTTATGATTTGAGTTTTTTAGACTTATGTCCTAATATTTATATGGATATTTGACTTAAGTCCTGCCATTTTGCAAAAAAACAATTATAGTTTTTTTTTGCAGTTTGACCATGGTCGACTGTAATTGACCGCAGTTGGCAATTTTAGTTTGATCGAAACAATATGTAATATGTAGCAAATGGTATAATATTCATATATGGTCTAAACTATTATATACAATAGGCAGGTTTTGCTTTGTGAGCTTAGTTGGGACTCTAATTTTTTAGCAGAAATTAGATACTTTACTTAAGCTGGTTCTTTTACTGCAAATACTAATGTTGGTTTGTTTCTAGTTTCTTTGTCTTTTCCCCTTCTTATCATGCACATTCTTACTATTTCCCTTTCTTTTATAGAAGAAAACAAAGGCATGAAAAACTCTTGTGTGTTTTTGTTGTGCAATATATTCTTTGAAAGCTCGTTCCATGGATAAGAGTTGGATAAACCTTCGACATCCTGACGCGGGATTTATAAAAGGCATGCACGCCTTAATAGATTTTGTGCGGAATCACCTTCCTGATACTGGAACCATTATATGTCCATGTAAGTGCTACAGAAACAAAAATGATTCTGATTTCTTATGACGATGTTATTATACATTTAGTCAGAGATGGATTCACAAAAACCTATAAGGTTTGGTATGCGCATGGCGAAAAAGAAATTCATGAAGATATTGAGCATGTAGAATTTTTCGAGCAATACCAAAATGAGATATTCATGGATGACTCGGGTAATAATATAGGTAACCCAGTACTTCCAGACAGTGGTAATATGGTAAATTCAATTTTAGAAGGTAGGGCAGCCAACGTATCGAGTGAATATCAAGAACCAAGTGAAGATGACTCCACTGCAGAGCTTAAGAAAAATGTGTTAGAGGCCATGACATCATTATATCCTGGATGTGAAGGTCTTACCGTGTTAACTTTTATCATAAAATTATACAAGTTGAAAGTTAAACACAATTGGTCAGCAACCAATTTTACAGATCTCCTAAAGTTATTTCAAGAAGTACTACCAGCAGGAAACAAAACCCCGACCAATAGCTATCACGCTAGTAACATAATATCTCAAGTTGGTCTTAATTTTAAAAATATCGATGCTTGTCCTAATGATTGCATATTATACTCGAGAGAAAATGCTTTGAAGACCAATTATCTGACATGTGGTACCTCCAGATATAAAGAAGGCACAAAAGTTTCTTCTAAGGTACTACGGTATTTTCAAATAATACCGAGGCTGCAAAGGATGTATAGGTATGATTTTTTTTGTTATAGTTTTATTTATTAAAATTAATCAATTAGGTCTAATACTAAAATTGTAATACATGCAATTTGTGCTTTTTCCCCCTCTTTTGTAGTGTACCACAGGTGGCAAAAGACTTAACTTGGCATTCAACTGAAAGATTACCAGATGGAAAAATGCAACATCTTATAGATTCTATAACATAGAAAGCCTTAGATAGAAAGTATAAAGATTTCTCCGCTGAAAATCAGAATCTTCGATTAGGGCTAGCAACAGATGGTGTTTGTCCGTTTGGTATGTTCGGGTCGCTACATAGTTGTTGGCCCGTCATGTGTGTAACATACAATCTCCCTCCAAATTTATGCATGAATCCACAGTTCATAATACTGAGCTTGTTAATACCCGGTCCCCGACAACCAGGAAATGACATCGATGTGTACCTGTAACATTTAGTTGCTGAATTAAAACAATTGGGGAAAGAAGAGTCTATGACATATGATACATTCACACGTAAATTGTTTAACATGCGTACAATATTTTTATGGACAATCCACGATTTGCCTGCATATGGAAATATCTCCGGTTGTAAGACAAAGGAAGAATTCGCCTATCCATGTTGCGGTCCAAATAAAGATTCCATATGGCTTCACCATGGGAAGAAAAATGTGTATCCTAAACATAGAAGATGGTTGCCAAATACTGATGAGGCTTGAAATGACACTAAGGCCAGTGCCTTTGATAAAATAGAAGAACTTAGAGAGCCACCTTCTCGTTTTCTTGGGAAAGATGTAGAAAAAATAACTTCTAAGTTGGATATAAAATGGGAGAAAGCAGAACCTACAATAAAAGGAAAGAAAAATGATATATCACTAGGTGAAGTTGATGAGTTCGATCCTACGACATGCTTTTCCAAGCGATCCATATTTTTTGATCTTGACTACTGGGTGGATATCCATATTCATAACAATTTGGATATCATGCACATCGAGAAGAATGATTGCGATATTTTACTTGCAGTTATGATGAATTCAAACAAATCGAAAGGTGACCCTAATGCACGTAGGGATTTAAACTGACTAAAAATAAAAAAGAATTTGTGGCTAAAAACTCATAATGGGAAGGAAGTTATGCCGTCGGGTCGGTTTTGATTATGGAAGGATGAGAAAAAAAATATTCTTACAAACTTTAAAAGATCTCCGTGTTCCGTTCGGTTTTAGTAGTAATTGGAAAAATATTGTTTCAAGATATAACATAGAGTTGAAGGGTATGAAATCTCACGATTACCATGTCTTGATGCAATATTTACTTCATGTTTAGCTTCAACATGCCTTTAGAGATTGGAAAGAAATTCGTGATATAATCAGAAGCTTTTCAAACTTCTACAATGCACTTTGTTCAAAAACAATTAATGTTGACACGCTCACGAAACTCGATGCGGGTATGAGAAGTACTTTATGTGAAGTTGAGAAGAGTTTTCCTCCATCTATATTTGTTGTGATGATGCATTTGCCCATCCACTTAGCTTATGAGGCCCGTGTGAATGGACCTCTTGCATTTTGAATGATGTGGGCATTTGAAAGGTATTTTTAAACTATTTAAACTTCTACTTTTATATATAAATAAAAATTGTGCTATAATTGTTTATATTTTTAAAAGGCAAATGAAGACATTCAAAGATGATGTCATGAATAAATCCCGCCCCGAAGGCTGTATTGCGCATACATATTTTTTACAGGAAACTTTAACATATTGCACTGAGTATAAAGGTCTGGGAAATTCAAACATCCTAACAAAATTCAAAAAGTTTATGGATGGTTCTCTTTCCGTTCCTCTCGATCTACTCAATGTTCTCGACTATTATGAAAATGATGATGAGGGCGGACCAGTTGGCTCCAACCAAGAGTTTATCATAGAAGGTATTGATTACGAACAAGTTCGCATGTAGGTGTTAAAGAGTCAACCTTGTTATGATACTTGGAAACGGTATATATTCATACACGAATATTTATAAATAGTTCTCCTTTTATTCAGAATATAATTTTTTTTTATATTTTGATACTTAGAGAACATGATAACTTTATAAAGCTTTGTAAGTTAGCAATGGGGAAAGAGGTCAGGACAGTACAAAATTCCTAGTGAAGAAGAGTTCATACCTTGATAAAAAAAAGCAGGTACATTTAAAAGTTGTAAGATTTATGTATTGAAAATAAAAGTATAATCATGTCAAACAAATATTTCAAAAACTGGATTACCTAATTATTTTGCATTGTGTAATTTTCTTTGTAGTTACAAACTGCAAAAAATGTCGATATCAATTTCACTAATATTGTAAGAGGGTCATCATATTACGCTAATTGATACAAAAATTATTACGTCAACGAGTTCTTGTTTGTGACCAAAGATTACGAAGCAACAAAACAATATCAAAATAACAGAGTTAGCAGTAGTGTTATGACCACCTTTAGATCTAGTTGTAGTGATAAAAATGCAAAGGACGAATCTATTGTATACCACGGGGTTCTTGAGGACATCATCGAACTTCAATATCGAGAAGGATACAAGGTTGTCTTATTCAAGTGTGTTTGGGATAAGATTACACACCATGGTGTTAAAGTGGATGTAGAAGCAAACTTAACGTTGGCTAATTTGTCAAACTTAATTAGATCCGATCATATGGCTGATGAACCATGCATTCTTGCTGAGCATGCCATACAAGTATTCTATTCCCAGGATCCAAAAGATCCAGATTGGCACGTAGTTCTACAGTTTCCATCAAAGGTTTATGTTAATGATGAGGCATGCCTTTTATCTGACGAACGTATTTTATCTGACTCTGATATTGGTCCTAGTAATAGGGAAAGTTATATTAATGAGGAGCAAATATTTTACCATCCCGAAGATATTATTGTTGAAGAAAGGCCGAAGAAACGAAGGCGATTAAGGAAATAACAAAATGTTACTTTGTAGTCTTGTATGGTTTATCTTTTCTATAAATTTTTATTACGTTGTTCGTATTTGCTACAACTTATGCTTTATTTATATTGCCTTAATTAATATGAAGTACAATTAATTACTTTGTCTACTTATACATTTGTTGCTTTGGTTATCAGTTTCTTTCATGGATCATACTACGCATTCATTCAATTCCGATTCAGTTGTGGCGGATACCGCAGGTAAAATTTGTTATATCAAAATTTGCATAGAAGTTAATATTATTGTTATAATTATTTAATTATTATTTTGTTTGTGTAGGAAACATACCTTCTCGTACTTCATCTTCTTCGAGGAGAAGGGGTTCATCTCGAGGATCCAAACCTTTACTCGATGGGAAGAAGAAAGTTGGAGTTAATTCATGGGGTCAACCTATTCGAGGGGTCAACTCATACTCAATAACTGTTGGAACTCTTACTCGTAACCATATCACTATTAATTATAAGAAATTTACCAATGTTTCTGATGAATTCATTCATATTGTGAAAACAGAGCTAGAGGTAATTTATTTTATATAATATTTATTAATTTATTATGTTTAATATTTATTAACATTTTCATACTCATTCTTCTTGTATATTCAGCTGACCTTTGATCTTAGGCGTGTTGCTAATTTTAGCATATTGCGGCGTATAAACAATGCTTGGAAGAGACACAAGTCCAGGCTAAATAAAAAATACATTAAAGGTAAGGATCCAGCAAAAGTAAAAGCTACTCCCCCTCCATTTGTTCCAAAGAAAGTTTGGGTGGAATTTGTTGACATGTGCAATTCATATGCATTTCAGGTATCTTTATAATAACCAAATTTATCTTTAGTAAATGCATTTCTTGTTTTCCTTGTTAATTGGTATATGATTTATGTTATTAATGAGGCTCAAAGTAAGAAGAATACGGAAAATCGTAATAAAGTATGTTTGTCATAATATGGTAATATTTTATTCGACATTCTTCTGTATACTATGTATTTACTTTAGATAACTATTCATTTCAGTTAATCTAAATACATAGGCTATGGAGAGAAATGTCCCTGATGAAGATGTTGGTAGGGCTGACGTGTTCATTATAGCTCATACCAAGGTAGACAAGACCTATCAATTCCCTGAAATTATTGTAAGATACTCCGTCAATTCTATATAAGTCTTTTATAATATATAAAAAAAATTCTTATGTTTTTATTTAGTTGACTTTTCAATGTTGTGTAGGAAAAACTACAAGAGAGAACTTGTATCCAGATTCGAATAAGATAGGTCTTGATGATGTGCTTGTAAAGGTATATTAGTAACTTTTAAAGATCATAAATTAATACTTAATACATTGATGTTTACTAATAATATTAATGTATGTAGACTCTTGGCAAAGACAAGAAGGGTCATATGATGGCTATAGGTATAGACATCACCCCATCATTTGTGGCTAACGCAATTCGCATAGTAGAAGATAATGAGGATTTGAAAGCTAGAAATAATGAAGTAAAGACTATGTTGTTGAATATGCGAAAAGACTTGGATGACCACATCAAAAAAACATTGGTAAGTCTTACTATAAATATCTATTTTTTGTATAAAAAAAAAGAGTATATATAAAAAAATATTTCACTCTTATGACGACTTTCTTGCACTTAGGGTGTACCACAAAGACAGCCATCTTCATTTTATAATGTACCAAGTAGCTCATCGCAAGCTACTCAGGTATTAAGAGTTTTAATGTACTGATTAGTATCACAAATTAGAAGTTATAGTGTACTCATTTTTATTATGATTGTATATGTAGCGAAAGCAATCAGATTTAAATAGAGAATGCAAGTTGAACGGGTGTCCGGAAGGGATAGTCGCTTATGGTACTGTTGTTGATGTTAGTCCTGATGCGTATTGCCACAATAAGCTGCTCGGAGATGGGTACAATAAGATAGAGATATTCAATGTCATCAACGAAGATGTTTTATTGTTTAGGCAAGACAGTTTTACTAAGACAATGGGAGATGTGGGTGCTGGAGGCTTTGATGCATGGCCAAAGTCTTTTATTATATTTACCTCTTGAATCTTTTTTTTTTTTTTTGTGGAAAAGACCAAGTTTTATGCTTTATGCTTATTTGCTTTGAGAACTAACATATGTTTCACTATGTAATATATGAACTAGGTAAAACCTTTTTAACTTCGCCAATGGCAAACTTAAGCTTTACATTGCCGGTCCCAAGCTCGGATAAAGAAGGAGGCAGAAAGTTATATTCTCTTATAAGTTTTTTGAGGTTCCCAATATCCGATCCAGGTATATCTCATTTTCCACATAACTTATATTATTATTAAAATTATATTGTCTTTATATCCTAATCCATTTTATGTTGGGTCTAATTTCATGCGAGATGATTTGCTCTCGGGAATATTGGATATAGATGGATTGATGGATGCGCTTTGGGTAATATTGGATATAGAGCAACCTGACACTCAAACTATAAACAAAATTGTCGTACCATCAGTGGAGCTCATTTATAGCTATACAGAATGCCTTGTGTTACATCAGAATAATACTGGTAGTAGGCATTCAGTTGCACCTGCTGTTGCATTACTCAAGAAACTACTTTTTGCTCCTTATGAGGCTGTTCAAACTTCCACCAGGCTGATGGATACAAAGAAGCTCCTCAGGTGATAATTGAATCTCAAAATTTTGTAACCCATTTATCTTATGGTAAAGACACTTTCAAACTTTAACAGGCCGAGAAGGATGCAAATAGGAGAGTACCAAGAAAATGAAAAGCAAAACGAGGAACAGGTCAAGTCATTATGGATTACGAACAAATGATAATCCCTGGTCCCACTTATCAGTCCTGGATTCAGGGTGCTAGTGACCTTGTCTCAAGAAGAGAAAGAAACACAGTGATTACATGCATTGGTGCTTACCAGGGATTACTATAGATAATAAGTAGTGATTCTCTAAATGTTATGTTTAGATATGAGAGCAAAATTAACTGCTATTTTGTTTGGTTTACAGGTTCTAGAGGCTTTTCCATTCCCAGTAACCATTACAACCTTTTAGTTTTCTATTGGTACCAGCCTTTCAGTTCTCTTTATGTGGATATTCAATCTCCACAAAAGGCCTAAAATTACTTCTGCTCAGGTATTTTAATTTGTGCTAAAATGTCTTTTTCTATATAGTTTATTAAATATACCATATTTAATTTTGTTTGTAAAAAACCACTTTGCAGCTTGTAGCGATCCTTCCATTGGCCATTGCGCACATCATGGGTAACCTTTTCACCAAAATGAGTCTTGGGAAAGTTGTTGTTTCATTCACACACACAATTAAAGCTATGGAACCCTTTTTCTCGATTCTTCTCTCTGCCATGTTCCTTGGGGAGGTAAGATCTTTTTTTCTTCCTTTATATTTCCATTACTTACATCAGCTATGGCATTGTCATTTAAGCACTTTGTTTCTAAGTTTAGCATTCTGCATATGGTTGCCTACTTATTAGCAGTATCATAGTATATTAAATCTTATCAACAGTGGGCTGATTTGGGAGAAATACCACACCTTACTTTGGACATATCATGCCCAACATCTCACCAGCTTCTACTAACAGCATTTTAATTAATGAAACCTTCATTTATGAAAATTTTGAGATCCTTTATCAATCACACAACATATCCTACATGAATGGCAAGCTCAGTCATCCAAGTCTTCTATCATTTTGGGGTGAGGGAGATCAGCCCCACTATATGGACATGATTTATAGTTATGAGCATGATCTTTAGCAGATCCACCTTTTTATGCCACCTTTTTGAGCATATGGCTACATATCTGTCTGATCTTATCACATAATCCTAATACATTCCATAGTATTCACTAGATTTATTGGCAAAGTAGTACTTCCCGACACAAATATGCATTATCTTAAGCTTTCAATGTATCAGGTCGGAGTTTATTCTATGATCTTGCCAATGTTTGATTAAAGTTTGTACGGATTTAGTGGGACACGTACACGATTCTAAATAAAATGTGTACACGTTCAGTAACTGGATTTTGTTCAGTGTGCCTAAAACTTTATCTCTGTATGTTGCATTAATAAGATTATTGTCCGTAAGTTACAGTTGATGCTATGTAGACTTTGTACATGCCTTTTTTCTTACTACAGCATATAGTTGTTGACTGACCTTTGTTTTGATTCAAAATCTTAGGGATACCTAACTAGCCCAGTGCAAGTAAAGGTGGGCAAAGTGAGTAGCCCAACAACGAATGTATCTCAGCTCTTAGAGAAGGTTGTTAATAATGAGAAGGTTAACCTATCTTCACACTCTATTGATAATATGTTCCATCTTTTTCTCTGAAAAGTATCTAGCTAGTTTTGGAGAATGGTCCCCTTTTCTAAAGATATTTAGCATTAGATAAAAAGTTATGAAAATGTATCTTAGGATCTCTTTTGCTATTGATGTTTAGCCAATACTTAAAATAATACACAGCTTTCATAAAAACCTCTCTTGTAATTACTTCCAAAAAAAAATTTGTGCTTCGAAATGTGCCTTTAGTTAGTTATATAGCTAACTTTCTAGCTGTTTTTGGTTGTAATACTATATATTGTTGTTGTTGCAGATTGATCGGCTTCTGTCTTTGCTTGTCGAGAAGTCAGCCCAGGCTAAAAGAAGTGGCCACCCATTCCCCTTAACCATCGTTTTTGTTGAAAGAAAGGTATTGATCCTGTTTCAGCATCGCATTTGCAACAATTATCCTCTCTTGCAAAATTTTGAAGTGTATAGGGTTTTAACTTTAAACAATCTCCATATTTCAAAGCCTTATATTGTAGGCCTCACAAGCCCTAGGAATCCCTCTACACTTGCTACACCTATACGTGTTGGACACCTTTCCCAGCTCCTAACAGCCTACGCCCATATTTGTCAATCATGACATGCCTCCATAGTTTACCTCCTTCCCTTTTCAACCTTTTCCTAAAGAAAGTATTTTGGCAGGTTGCATGGGGATTAGTGATTTGAAGATGGGTATGTAGGTGCATGGGTATCTTGTGGCTGTTGGGTTGGAGAATGAATGTGATTTGGGTCTCTGCAATATGCATTTTCGATGTAGGAAAATGCATCCAGTCCTCTAATAACAAAAACTCAACTCAACGCGCATGGATGATAAATAGCGACATAGCTTTAAAAGTTGTGTTAGCACTAGATACCTCGGCTGGATTTCTCCTATGTTTTCTTGCTGCTCCACTATCCAAGCTAGGAGTTGTTGTAAGATTTGAACAAAATAGTTTCTAACTGCTTCTATAATCTTGTTGATTCTTGTTGGTTACTTTCTTTGCTTTCTTGCTGGATAGTCGCTTTCTAAACTACGTAGGAGTTGCGGCCAGATTTTAACCAAAGAGGGGGCAAAGCTAGTCTAGTCATGAAGATCATAAAGCTTCACCGCTACTGTAGTGACAGTTGAATCCCCGGATGCAGACTATAGGCATAGGAAAGGATAGAAAACATAGGCGCATAAGGACTCATTTATCTATATAGTGGTAGGTATAGCAAAAAGTAAATAGTTGGAGCTAGACCACTGTAAAGAAGACAGTGGGTCAGTGTAGTTTAGAAGCGTGTTTTCCAATTTGTATGGGTTGAGGTCATTGAGATTCTCGGTTCTCATCTGAAAGCGGTAAGGATAGGGGAAAGACCTCTGCGACCTCTTGTCCTAATTCATGTAGTAGGTGGACTTAGACAAGGGTATAGATGAGCCATATGAGTAGTGCGAGGCTGATGGCTTCCTTCCCTAGGTACGAATATACGTCAACCCTTGTAGATCCGTTGTTAGGAATAGATGAGGAAGGACCAGAGTCACTAACTTGCGTACGGTGAAACTGAGGATCCTTGAGGCTTTTCGGTAGAGCTAAAAAAATAGTTATTTCGATCTTTAAAAAAAAAGGACAGGAGATGATAACAGGATAAAAAAGAAAATAGGCGCTGAAGCTAACAGATATATTTCTCATTCGAAGAGATACTAACCCTAGCTAGAGGTGTGTTGCAGGTACAACTAGCCTAGCCGAACCACCGACATGAGAAGAAGAGTCGCGGAACCTTTGGCTTCGGCATAGTGGTACGCGTGAATAAAGATCGCATCCAGTTTTTAAAGGACACCTCTAATGGCTCTTTCGTTTTGCCTATTGTATCTCTAGCTTCAAAGCCCTTTGACACCGGTCAGAGCTATATCCCGTCCCTAGGATCACAGTCTTCAGTCTTGGTCGATCCTTTTTGCATTTACACGGCCTCTTTTTTTAGACGCCGCCTAGGATCCTTGCGCTCATTTTCTTAATTTTGGAGTACAATGGAATCTAAGATGATATTCCAATCTTGTAATGTACTCAACAAAAAATTCATGGTCAACAAATAGGTACGATGAATATATAAATTTTGGTAAATCTACCTAATATACCAAACTCATATATCTATATCAGTTATAAATGCATGCGGCTACTTTCTCACAGATTTCTAACTATTCCGTTATTCTTAACAGAAATCTATTGACAATATAACTCTGTTCTCAGTAATAACAATCATGTCATTGTTCCTCTTAACCCCTGTGGCTTTATTTATGAAGGGTGTCAAGTTTACCCCCACCTACCTACAAGCTGTTGTAAGTACATGTTTAAAATTGTTTGCCTGATTAATCTGAAGCCATCACATTAAATGGCTGATCGAGCCTCACTTCATTTTGTATAGGACTTGAATGCTAAAGACGTATGCATCAAGGCCCTTGTTGTTGGGATATGCTTTCATGCTTATCAGCAGGTGAGGCATTCTTCTGGATATTGTATATATTTGTATTTTACAAGTGATTAAACTTAATAAGAAGAAAATGCCTTGCATTCATGACTGCAATCTGCTAAAATATAATAAAAAATGTAGAAAAAGGCCAAGCATGCCTCAGAGCTCGAAATTGAAATAGATAAGGCGGTATGAGCATATAAACGAGGGTAGTACAAAAACAACACATAAGGGATTTTAGATTCCTATATATATCATTGCACTGCCCCCTAGCTAATAATCTCCTGCATAATGTCCAGGTCAAATTTGGACATCATTGGACCTCATCTGCTTGTCCAAAAAATGCTTCTCATATTCCCCATGATCTTCATAAGACCAAAGCCTAGCACCACAAATCCTTCAGAAAACCGTGACAACCTTTTCTTTGTTTTTCTACTTATCTTCAGTGGTTAGGCATAATGACAAACTCTTCCAGTGAAGGCTGGTAGTCTAAGGTGAACGCTAACTTTCCAAACCCATTCAGACCAACCAAGGGACCTTAGCTCTAGGTCTTAATTTTTGAAAAGCCAACTTAATATTAAAGGCATCCTTGTACATGATCTTATATACATAGCGATTGATTCTATATACATAGCGATTAAAAAGTTGACACTAAATCTTAGCATATACCAAGCCAAAAATGTCCAGAAAAAATGCTCTCAGATAAATTTAATAATATAAATAGCGATTGATTCTGTGGTGCTCGGACATGATCCTATATACATTGCTAGGATTTCATTCTACTTTTATCCCTAGTTATAAGAGCAGACACACCAGCTATGAGAAGTAAAGATCTTTACCTTTCTTATTGGTGGACTAGCCTTTTTGTTTAAATGTTTGAGAGTTTGTGTATGGTAGTTTTGTTTTTGGTAGAAATATTTGTAAACAGTAAAGATTGCAGTTCGATTATGCTGATCAGTCCTAATACATCTCTCCTTTCGGAAAAGTTGCCACTAAAGAGTGTTAGTATTATGTGTTGTCAAGTTAGCTATGACTTACACTTTATTGTGTTCATTCCTAACAGGCCCATTACCATTTGTTAGGAGTTCCTCATACGCGGAGATAAAGAAAGCAACTAGTGGATTCAGCAGTATTATCGCTACACATTCTAATGGTTATGTTTACAAAGCTCAGTTCCGAGGTGGTCCAGCTGTTGTTGTAAAGGAAGTAAGAATCTTTAATGAAGCGAAGGATGCCTTTAATAAGGAAGTACAGCTCTTGATGCGGTTGCATCATCAGCTCTTGTAGTACAGAGTATGTGGTACCCTCTCTACAAGAGCATCTACTTTTTACACGGTTACACGACGTCATTTTGATCTACTAATTTTCGTAATTTGTCTTTCTTAGGAAATTATGTAATCGTGGCTTCAGCCATTTACAACGGTGAAATATATATATATATATATTATTGTAAAATGACTAGCCACGACTAGTTTTGTATATATATATATATATTTTTAGTAAAATGACTTTAGCCACGGCTAGTTTTGTAGTTAATAGCGAGTATTAGCCACAGATGAAATAGTGGTAATTAACAGGCATTAGCCACAAATATTATGGTGGTGATTGACAGGTATTAGCCACGGGACATTTCATGGGAAAGTTGGTAGCCAATGGAGCCATTATCCACGGTCTATAATGTATCCAATGTGCATTAGTAGCCACGGTACTACCCGTGGCTATATCTGAATCATTGGCCACGGTCAGGTTCGTGCTTGAGCATTAGCCACACCACCAGTTGACACAACCCTGGGCACGGGTATACCTGTGGCAAATGGTATTAGCCACGGCCAGGGCAGTGGCCATTGACGTTGATTCTAGCATTGATTTTTTTTTAAATAGGCACCCGACATTTAGGTGCATGTTAAGAAGAACTAACTGAGGTAGTGCAGGAAAAAATAGAACCTCACCCACTTGGATTTGGCTTTTTTTCAACCAAGTGAGTAAGATATTTTAGAAGAGGCTCTTATAGATAATACATCTATTGGGTTTGGAAGGCTTACAAAGATCCCAATGATATAACGAAAGTTTGGTATGGTTGAGAATGTAGTCTGTATAGAAACTAAAATGGTGAAGAGTATAAGATGTCTCTTCGAGTCACCAATGATGTTTATGGTGGATAAGGGAACCTTAACTGTGAGTTGTTCCGTTACTCTTTGTTTAAAGTTAATTGTTGTTTACAGTTGATATTTGAACCCTTCTACTGCTCGAGAATTACTTAACTGTACTCAGAACTGGATTCTTGGTACTTGAGTACATTAAGTTTTTATGAACTGATTCAGTCATGCATTCCATATCATAAACATGTAATTTGAAATCTAAATTGCTATGCAACATGACCAGAAGCTACGTCACACCAAACTGAGTAAGAAATATTGTTTATGTTATAATCCTACATAAATCAATATCCCTTAAATTATATATCCGCATGAATTTCTGGTCATGTTGCATAGCATGATTTATCCGTATGATTTTCTAGTCATGTTGTCGATTTCAAATTTGCTATGGCTATAAACAAGTATGTTATAAATGCTTTTATATTAATATTTTGTCCATCTCACTAGGTTATTTTCCTCCCAGACTTTTATAAATTTTGTGAGATTCTTCTTTTTATGCCTTGAAGAGCCGAATTTTATTGTATTTAAGCTTCATAATTGATTTGTTATGTTACTTTGTATGCAGCTTTCTATACTTGGACAATTGGACCAGAACTTCTTTTATCCTTATTATGACTGGAACTATGTCCTTTAAACCCTTCGCCTTGGAAGACATTGTCATTTTCTTTATTCTATTTTGTTATTATGTTTTTTTTTTCTCTTTCTACCATCATGTGAACCATTGTACATTGATGCTTTATTACTTATTATGAATGAAAGTAGTTATTAGCTGTCGTTTCAATAAAGCAATGATATATTATAACAAGACATAAGATCTAATGCAGAACTACATGTGCATTAAGTGTATTGTTAGAGTGCGTAAAATGATGAGTAGGTGCAATTTCAAGATTTGTGTACTTTTTTTTAAACTGGAAAAAAAGAGTAGCCACGGACTTACTCTGTAGTAAATATATAACCACAGATGGAGTTTGTGGCTTACCTTGTTTCATATTACGGATTATATCCATGGCAATAAAAATAGACAGATTAAATCCATGGCAAAATTGTACGTTAATCTCGGAGGAAATCTATGGCAAAAAAATTGTTATACCCATTTCACTACAGACTCCACCACAACCTTAGTCCGTGGCAAATAATATTTTACCACTGGCCAAGTCCATGATATTTTGTTAACATTGGTGTAATGGGATGTGGTCCTTTCAACGTTTGATGTAGAGCCTTATTGTACATTGCATCTTAGACTATTGAGTGAGATCACTTGGACAAAAAAGAAGGTAATCATTTATACTTCTTTTGTCTATTCTCGCAGTCTATCATTGGTAGATTTTGTATCTAGTTTATGAATATTCATTGGATATTTTTTTAATGATTTTGGTGACTGATCTTGTGATGCGAAGAATCGAAGAATTGTCCAATATACTGATATAATAACTAATGATGATGTCTTATGCAAAGATATGGATAAGCAAACTGAAAAAGTAGATTTATCGGGGTCATGTGAGTATGCAAAAATATATGTAGAGATAGTGTTGGACCCATTAGTTCAAAAGGTCTAGCGAGAACCGTATACTCCTCTGATCGTTATGGAAAAAAGAACCAAGGTTTTAAAACCAACGGCCCATTATCGTTACTTCTGACATTGTATGTGGTTAGCCGGCATTGGTGATGACTACAAGGTTACTTTACAATGCAAAGTCATGGGAAAGTGGGAGCTTGTCATGGATGATGATGAGATGGGATCTCAATCATCTAATCGGGTATAAGAAGTGGTTCTATTACCGATGGTAGGAAGCATTAATATACAAGTTGGTTTACAAGTTAAACGAAAAAAAATTTGCTCAAGCGGTTCAAGGTAAAAATTGTGGTAAAGTGCTTTCAAGATAAATGGGTGTTTATGTCAAGATGTTTTGGTTCACCAGTTGTAAAGCTAGTTGTAATGTGGTGGCTTTGGTTTTTTGAATTGAGTGATTCTTGATACAAAATGAAAAATTCTTCATGATTGATCTTATTGAAGATGGATATATCAGTCAGCTATATGGATACATAGTTACCGGGTAGAGTTACATTATGGAGGCTCATACATGAGAGCTCATATGAGTGTTTGAGTCATACACCGAAGCGAGTGGGCTCAATGCTAGATATCTTTATATCATTGGTGAGTTTAGGAAATACTACATAGACCATTATTGATGTTATAAGTTTTGAGAACTCATAGATCATCCATTCTTAGAGTATGGATAATATGCTAGTTACGTATTCAAGTTCAAGTATGGGTGAGATTGAAGAGCCATGAGAACGGTTATCTCAATAAAGGGTTGGATCAACGGATTGGCTAATCCTTGGCATATGGTATAGTATAAATAGGAAGAACGTGAAGCTAAAGTTGTTATTGACATGGAAAATTAAGACTGGTTGGAGTGTTATTTGGTAGCACAACATTTATTGTTTACTTTAGGCCTAAAATACATGTTTGTTTGGCTATAGATGCGATATGAGTTTAGATCATGGAATGTTTAACTCATTGATGATTTTTTTGCTAATGTATGTCATGGTTTACATGAGACCAGAAATTTCCCATGAAGCAGAAGCTGTAAGATATTGATCATAAATATTATAAATTCAAAGAAGACTCCGTTGTAGCTCATAGCAATGGAGTGATTCTTGTTCGGCTTGCAAGGTTTTGTATACTTGTAATGGCAGAGTCCGTTAGTGACGCGGAAAGTGTTATAGTTTTGTGGGGTTATACCGAAGCTATTTGGATATCAAGATAACAATAGTTAATTGCATTATTGATTGCAAAGGCTTATCACATGGTTCAAAAATACCTAAAGGGATGTTCATAATTATTTTTTTTGGCTGAAAAATATTCAAAAACATTATATCACATGGTTGTGTATGGTAGGGTAGCTTTTAGTATGAAGAGTTTGGCTTGACAGGGTTACAAATGTGGTTACTTTGAAGATGGGTGAAGGTATGAGAACCTTACATTAGAAATTTTAAGTAGAAGATTTGCTTAAGCTTGTGAAATTTTGTAAGTGGGTCTTTAAGAAGAATAAAGATTCGGATAGCGTGAGAAATTATGGCTTTTTCAGAATAGATCTTTACTTTATTCGAAAAAATGTCTCAGAATAGGTTTTGTTTTAACAGACCTCGAATTATAGCATTTTCAAGTTGATATGTGATCATTTTCTTGCCTCGTAATTTACACTTTGAGTCATAACTTTTGTAACGTTTTCCCAAGTATATAAGGGATGCTTAGAGTATTTTCTAGGCATATTAATGTGAGCTTAATCCTAGAGAGAAAACTAAAGTTTGTGAGATTCCATTAAAGCTTTGAGGAAACTTGAGTAATTGTAACCTATTTGATTCATAGCTGATTATTCGTTGGGGAGTAGTTTTTTACCCGCTAGGGTTTTCCACTTCCTTCCTTTGGGTAAATCGTTGTGTGTGTGTTTGATTTTATTATTGCTTAATTTCTCAATTGGCATTTTCGTGTATCGTTATTGGGAAAGGGATTGGGATTATCTACCCTAATTCTTAACATGTAAAGTTAAAGACTGAACCAATCATCTTCAGAAGAGTACACTGCAAGTGGTGCAATTAATGCAAGTTGATATGACTACACCGGCTTGCCAAGTGTACATGCTTCCAGCAAACCAAGCACAATTTTAGGAAACATTTTTTCTTTTGGAAAAATAAAACTTAATACATAAAATAAAAGTTAGAGAATACAAAATATTTTGATAAATTAATTCGATTCATTTCTCGTATATACCATCTTTCGTTGCGAATTGAAGTACCTGGTGGTAACTATAAGGGAGAGATTTCATCGCGTACAACTATTCTCAACCAACAATACCCAGGTATTCTAATTTTTTGTCGACCACAAGAAAATTAACTTGCAAGACGACGGGACCTGCGGTGACCGGTACGCAAAGTCTACACGTAGCTACTTATGTAGATCCATTGAAGCCTTTTAGTTCAACATTGGCTGGCATAATGCAATCATCCATTTTCATAGCCTTAACTGCTACGAGGAAATGTATATCAGCCACGCTTCTTGTGTGGACCAACATAGTGAACAAATGGCGTTCTCGACTTTGGGTGAGATAACTAAGGGGTCGCAGCCGACGAAAGGGATACCGACTATTCAAGGGTGTTGCCTAAATTCGGGTAGAAGGGTGGGCAATTTTTACTTGTAGCTTAATTTGACGCAGTCGTCGACTCTCTTTCTCTTACTAGTAGCATGGTCACTATCGATATTGTTTACTTCGATCATGTGGGCTTAGTAGATGTGTAATTCTTTGTCGACATTATTATGTGTTTACTGGGGTTTAAGGTATGATCTGTCAAGGTAACTCGACAAATCGACTATATAATCATACATTCTGCCTGCCCTAAATATTAGTTCCAACATTTTCTTGAGAGCACAACATCTTTCTGTGGAATGATTTTTACATTTGAGGTTTAGGCAGTAGGGTTCTTCTGGTTTAACCTTGATTGGTTGGGGAAGCTCTCCAGATTGGGACGGCTTCGATGAGGCGATATATTTGTACAATTTCAACCTTGAGCTTTGGCGGGATGGAAATGGGAAGCCTCATGCATGACCAGTCAACCTATTAATCTTGATTTGGTTACTTTCTAGAGTCTTTGTCGGTATGGACTGGTGCGATCATGGTCTTGGGTTTGGTGGGCTGAGAAGATTGTTTAAGTGTTTGTCGGCCGTTTCCTCGAATTCTTTATAAGTCTACGTACCCGTTAACTTTGATAAGCATTTATTCGAAGGAAGAGGGTTTGTGCAGCATGATGTATTCATTGACTTTGTTGTCGTCTGGGTGTGCATTGGAATAAGCGAGGATGACATTTGAAAAATTGAGGTTCTCTACCTTTCTAGACTCATCGATAAAATGTTTGGCAAAAATTTCAAGCGTTTTGCCCAGAGACTACCTGAAGTTAAATAAAGAGTCAACTTGTACTTCCCTGTCTTTGTTGTATGTAAAATTGGCTATAAAGAGTTTGGTTAAGTCTTCAAAGCTATGGATAGAGCCGTTAGGTAGGTTGTGGTACCACTTTAAATGACTGTCAAGGAGGCTAGATGAGAACACTCGATACAAGATGTGGTCAAACGTAGTATGGAGGCTTAGGGACAGCTGGAACTCGAGAATATTAGATTCTGGGTCGGTGTTCTTATATTTGTAAATTTTGGGTACATGAAAGTTTGGTAGGGCCTCGATATTGAGCAGATCTTTATAGATTAGGTTGTTCATTCGACTCCAAGAGTTGGGAACAGGGATTGAGCTGATGCTGATAACTTTGTGTATCCTTTGATCGAGCTCTCATTGTGTGATGTATGTAGCTCGATGGGGTGACTTCACAGGTGTCGCTCAGCAAGGTTTGTGATAGGGGTGGTGGTCTATGATTCACTCTCCAAGTTGGTCTCTTCCAGGTTGATGTGTTTTGTCTCTGCCTGAGCGCAGAGTTCAACCGCTCGATCCCTCAGAGGCATCGACTCCCAAGTGGATAAAAGCTTCTGGGAGGTGGTATTGGTTCGGTTGCCCAAATATGTATTGGTACTGATTGTTGTTATGGGCGTGGCCCCAGTCGATCCCAGATTGATGTCTTCGAATGTGTTGGTCGTCTTGTGTGGCTTTGGTCCTCGACCTGTCGAACGTCTTAAAGATTGCGTAGGTCTTCCATTTCTCTGTTGTTTCTAGTAGTCTCTTCATTTCGTCGATCGCGCTCTTCGTGAAGCTCTTTATGGTGAGCTTCTCGCTCGTGGCACAATGGTTGTGCATGAAGAACTTGTGCCATTACGACTGTGGTGAAGCAAGGAAGGGTGATTTGTGTGGTATAGGCTTTTGATGACAGATGGTGCCAAATGTAAGGACTTGATTCTGTTAAAAGGGGGGAATCGACCTTACACCAGTGTAAATTGATATAAAGTAGAGGAATATGACAGTATGTGCATGAGATCCGTTAATGAGGAAGCCTCACGACCTCAAGCGATGATTTGAACAAGATATTATATATATTAATCGATATAGGTATGTTTACAAAAGTTATTTTTAATATGGTCGAGCCGATCATTTCTCCATGTCTGGAGAGTAAGGACCCGAACCCCTTCTTCTCTATACCTCCTCCCCTATTTGTAAGAGAGGGACAACTTGGTCAAGGGTTCAATGTTTAGTTACTATTACACCCTTAATATAATTGTACATTACTCATATATTTCCCTCTATAGATGTCTCTTACTAGCTTTTTACAAGTGGCAAATTCAACTCGATCTAGCAGAGCTCGACATCATTATTGACTCCTATCCTGAGTTCTAACTGTGGCGACCTTGTGTAGTCGATGGCGTCCGTCTGTAGTTGATGTTGACTACATGTTTTCTCCACGAGTCGATTAATGCACTTGCAAGTCTTGGGGTCATGGCCTTGGAAGCCGAAGGTGGTCGATCTGAACGAGGAGGCTGCTACATTAAATTCCTAGTCAACTTAAAGGGAATAAATTGATTGAACCCAATTGATTAAATGAGAATTAACATGAGTAGAACTAGGGCTGGCAATTCGGGCCGGTGGGCCGGGCCTTGCGGGCCTTGTAAAGTTTCGGGCCGGGCTGCGCTGGGCCAAAAATCTTAGTTGGGCCAGGCCGGGCTGGGCCTTCATATAGATGATTATGCCCGCGGCCCACCCATGAATAATATGGGCTGAATTTGGGCTGGGCTATATGGGCTGGGCTGGGCCGGGCTATAAAACTTAAAACAACAAAAGGTAATCATAAATAAACTAATGTTCATACTCATAAGTTAAAAGTAGAGGTGGTGTTGAGAGATGGATGGTAAGGGTGTCTGAGACAAGATGCATTGCTTGTTTGCTTTTGAGAAAGAAATAGAGATTTGCTTTGAGAAAGAAAGAGAGACTTCTAAATATATACCAGAGAGTGTGAAAGAAACAAAGAGAAAGCAGGGCTTTAAAAAGAGAAGCAAAGACTCCAACGGTTAGATTTTTAGGCTCCAACGACTAGTTTTTAATTAAAACAGATATATTTTACATGGGCAAATTTCGGGTTCGGGTCGGGCTTGGGCTAAATTCGGGCTGCGCCTTATTTGGGCCGGGCTGCAGGCCAGCCCACAACAATAAAAAGTGGCCCGTGGCCAGTCCATGTAATTAATAGGGTCGGGCTGGGCTAGCCCATTTATGACATCGGGCTGGGCTGGGCTGAGTTTTTTCGGGCTGGGCCGGCCCGTGGGCTTTGGCCCATATTGCCAGCTCTAAGTAGAACCACTTAAGTGTTTAAGTTCATAAGATTAGATAAACAAAACTTTACAATATTAAGCAACAATTAAACCACACAAGACAGGCAAAGTGATCACGGAGAACCCCTAGGATAAAACTTCAGAATGTTTTGACGCACACTCAAGCCAAACAATCCATTATGATTAAAAACAATTACACATATTCAATGTAGTGCTTACCTAGACACTCGTTATCCCAACGTGAGTAGCTCCAATTCCTACGCTACGAATGTCCCTCGACAATCCATCGATGCCATAAGCAACATCAATCTCCACGATTTCAGGAGTGGATGCTCATACCACGAAACGTTCACAAAGGTGTATATGGTGGAAATATGTTTTCTAAACAAACTTAAGGTTCCTAGAAGTTCATCTAAGGATATTAAGATTGAGTAGAAAACAAATGATGATGAAGAAGAACAAAGATGGGAGTTTAAGAATCAATCTTCTTCCTTTCATTACTTTTCAAAAGCTAGAGAAAATCTAAGTTTTTCACTTAAAAATCAAATCAATTTTCGTCTGGAGTATTGGCTACACGGGAACCCCTAAGAGTTGGTTTTATAAGATCACCAAATCTCTCTTACATAAAGGCATCATCAGAGATCCAAAATAGTTACCTATGGAAAAAGGAAACTATGGGTAAAAAGAATATCCTAGGATTTTAAAAGGAGAATAACCTGGTGTGGGCAACTCCAGGAGTTGTTTAATCATAGCAACGCCATTCCTCACAACCACCAGGAAGCCACAAGCCCATATGATAGATTTGACACAAGGTAGATTAATTAATCGGACAGTCACTGTAGATGTGTTTTTTTCACCACAAGCAGGTACAAACGCATTCCCTCACTAGTGTTTTGACGCAGTTGCATGGGCTTGCATTGCACCCGCTTGCAAGTTGAAAAGGCTCTTTAGCAATTGTTACGTCACACTACAGTAAAAAAAACCCTCTGCAACACGCTACAGGTATCGATTGCAGTTTCAAATCATAAAAAAATCAACCAAAAAAAATCTAACATCTTTTTTTCTCTCTCACTCTTAATTGTGTTTTTACAGAGAGAGCAATTAGAGGTTGGTGTTGGACAATGATAGATTATAGCTTCTAAATAATCAAGAGTAATTAAGATAAGAATTTGGATATCTTTATTGATTGAAAATTGTATCTCTCTGTACAAGCTAAAAAGAGGATAACCCAACAAATGAGGTTACCTATCCTACTTAAACTCTCCTCATAAACCCTAAAGGCCTATGAGCCAGTTAGGACACCCCCAACCTAGTTGGGCTCCCACCTTGGGTTGGATCCAACTCCTAACACTCCCCCATGGGGTGTTCCATACAAGGGCAACTTGCCTCATTAAAGCCTCTGCCTAGCAAAAACCCCTTGGGCAAAAAGTTGTGCAAGGAAATAGTACAATCTTATGCCCCGTATGGGTTGTGGACGCGTATACATTGCCTCATCAAAACCTCCAGTTTGTAAAACCTCCTAGGATAAAAACTATACTATTAGGAAATAAAGTACAGCACACATGTGTCCACGTCAGGCTAGGACTACTCCCCCTAACATCAATCTCCCCCGAAATCTATCTTCCTGAGATATTGATAAATAAATCTTTTGCAAGCCGATTCCGTGTACTAGCTGCTTAAACGTAAGTGGTGCAAGAGTCTTCGTGAATAGGTTTGCAAAAATGTCTTCTAAAATATCTTGAATAACACCAATCTCATTCACCTTTTATAATTCATTAGGATGGAATGGTTTTTGTGAAATGTGCTTCGTTCTGTCACTATTGATAAATCACCATTAACTTGAATGATGCAAGCTGAATTGTCTTTATACATAGTCGATGCTTTATCTTGGATAGAACAGGCCACAACTTCAGTTGATGTGATGCATTTTGGAACACAACCATCATTCTCTGTAAGCTTCATAAAGTGTAAGAATCTCTTCATGGTTCGAGAATGTCGCTACCGCCGTCTACTTTATCGATCTCCAAGAATCTTTATGTATCCACGTACATAAACACATAATCAATTTGACAATAGTCTCAATGTGGGTCTGAGAAGTATTATGTATCGATGTACTCTGTACTTTTACGTTTATAATTTCGAGTAGAACAGACCCAAGTCTATCATACTGATCAGATACCTCAGAATGTACATGATCTTAATCCAGTACCTTTGGGTATGAACAAAACTATAGCAAGCCAAATAGTTTACTGAGAATGAGTTATTGGATCTAGTATTCCCAACTAACTATAGCAAAGCTTCTCTTAGCTATGGCGTCACGGCCCTAGGAGTTTTTTCCCCCCATTAGGATGGTGAAAGATATCATTTTCCAGAGCCAAGTTATGGGCGCATAATAAACGACTTAGGACCGTGTGCAACATCCATACCAAAGTGTTAGATAACTCTTCTAATATATATTGTTTGGTGTATCATGAGTATTCCACTACCAAGATGTTCGATCTGTAAATTGGGACACTACTTTATTTCCCAAGGTATTTTATTTCGAATTCCTTCCCAAGGTATTCGGTGGCTCTCGCGATCTCCCCTGGAGGTCTAATAATATCCAAATCATTTAGTGTACTGTTATGATAATACTAAAGATAATTTCTATGTTTTAAATAAGAACACATAGACATATAAGAATATTTGCAAAGTCCCCGACCTTCAAATACTCAGTCAACTTACTATGTCTCATAGGCCATGATTACTTCAAGTCAACAATAACTTTTCTAGTTTTATTATAAAAATACCTCGTGTGTTGGGCTTAATTGCTTCTAGAAGCTTATACCTCCCCAAGTGGCTCCAAGTAGATATCCGTATCAAGTTTCCCATATAGATACGTGGAATTTATATCAGACGTATGTCCAGCTTGTTCTTGACAACTTAACAAACTGATCATTACCGAAACGCTATAATGTTTATAACCGGGTAATAGGTCATATTGTAATCAATGCCAGATCTCTTAAAGATTTCTTGGGAAACTAGTCTTGCCTTGACCAAATTATATCCCTGAGTTAATCATATTTTTCTACTTTCCCATTAATAAGCTGACAGGCACAATAGTATCACTTCGCATTATGCTAACAAACTAAGCATCGCTTGGATTCTAGATGCCCACTTTGGCCAATGTACAACAACACACAGTTGTTTACAGTAAGTGGTTTAAAATCCTCATTCTTGATGGCGAACACAACATCGAATATGAATACCTTATCAAAAAATATCTACTGAGCGATCCTACATTGTGCTTATTACAAACTTTTAATATATCGAGATCTCCTTAATATCATACGTATATGCCACCCCAAGCTAGTCTCGTAATACATCAACTGGCCACGTAGCTACTATTGCCTCGTCGATAGGTGAATCCATCCTCGATGAACCGACTAGACCATTAGTCATATTTGTCCCATATTCTACAACTCCCCATCTTAGAATACTTTTTTCCAACGGTGATTCGCACTAAGCGCGAGCCTCAAATTTGTTTGCAGTACTAATTCCCCCAAAGCCTTTCATTGCGTAGGTGTATTACTTGCAGGTATATACACTTACGGTACTTCAATAGGAAATATGAATATGTCTAGCAATTCATTTATGACCTATTAGAGGTTTGTAATCTGTTGAACCTTATTGTCACCTAACTTATGTATAGGGATCTTAATGAAACAACGTTGGTGTTTTCGAAGTAATCTTAGAAACATCCTCAGCATTGACTGTTATATCTCCCCCCAATGCTGGGAATATCGTCTCATTAAAGTGATAATTATCTACCCTACAGTATATACTTTGTTAGTGGGTTCCAAATATCCAATAATAAATGTGAATCATAACCCACCTAATACCAGGTCAACGTTGAGAGTTCTATCTTCATACATTGTGGTGGTACAATTGGCACCTATATATAACATCCAAATATTCGTCGATAGGCGACACTGGGCTCCGACATAGTTACTAGTCGCTTTGGGGAAAAAATAATTCGATAATTTGCTATGGAATAAACCTTAATCAGTATTGCGGGAGCAAAAATACAAATCCTGCATATTAACCAGAAACTGTGATCGTAATAGCAGTGGCCTAGCAATTATCTAAAATTCCTTGATTAGGTTCCCCGTCAATCCCTAATTGGGTATGGTGTGGCCACTCATAATGCTCAATCATCTATCTCATTTAGCGGTAAAATAATATCAAAAACTTGTGAGTCACAGTCCCAATACCCCGTCAAGTCGTATCGATCAACTTTGATCGGTTAATCCAGAAACTGAGTCTGCAATCGAATGATATAAGTGAGAAGTCGTGCTAATGTTACATTCCTAGATTTTATGAATAGGTAAATGTAAGACCATCTGCTAGATGCGTCTATTATAGAGGTGGCAAGTGGGTCGGGTCATAACGGGTTCGTGGGTCAAAGAGGCAAATCCAAACCTGACCTGTTTAACTAAATGGGTCAGATATACAACCCTAACTCGACCCTGATTTAAGCGGGTCAACTCAGCCTGACTTGTTTAACCAAATGGGTCGGGTTTGGTCGACCTATTTAGTATTCAGTTAAGATTTAGAGCAGTAAAACACAACATAATGTAAAATACAATAATTTAGTATTCAGATTTTAGAGCTGTTTAATATTCAGTCCAGATTCAGAGATGTTTAGATAGCATTTCAACGGATAACAGTTTAGAGCAGCAGTTTAACAGATAACACTAAAATAGCTCAAAACAGATAACAACATCAGAAACAGATAGCACAAAACATAATTTAAGGCACACAATCAAAAATACCAGGAGTTAAAAAATAGATGTAGGCAATTAAGAATTTTAAATGTTCATATAAGATCTATCACTACTCTAAACTTTGTTGCATGACTATACTAGTACCAAATGTGCCATTAAGAAGATAGATTCCATTTACTAACATGATAAGCAAATACAAAATTAAAAGGAGATTTACATTTTACAACAAGATAAGGATATACAAACAACAAGATTTACAACAACAACAACAAGAAATTGCCAAGAACAGATTTACAACAGTGAGGAGATTTACACTCCAAGATTTGTAGCAACAAGAAGAACAGATTTACACTCCAAAATTAAAAAAAAGGTGACCGAAAAGAAGAATCAACAGCTTCATAGAATCAACATATTTACACTTCATACTTCATGGAAACAACAGCTGAACAGATTTACACTTCATAGAATCATAGATTTACTTCGTTCTTACAACAACAACAAGAAACCCAAAATTAATAGGTCACGGGTCAACAGTCAATAGCCAATAGTGACGAGTGGAGTACTGAGTCATGGAGGCGTGGAGGAGGAGATTTACAATTGTGATTTACAATTGTGATTCGTGAAGTGTAAATCTATGATTTACAACAGTGAGGAGTAGAGGATTGTGGTGAAGATTGGAAGATTGTGGTGAGGAGAGGAGTACTGAGTCGGTGGAGGAGTGGAGTAGAGGCTAAGAAAGGAGTGAAGACTTTTTAGTTATTACCCAAAATTCTAAAGTTAACTAGTAAAAGACTTAAAAGGGTAGTTCAATATATAAAATTATATTTAAATAAAATCACTTATATAGGTCACGGGTTGACTTGAACCACTTAGGTTATACCCTAACCCGACCTATTTATTAAATGGGTTAGACGGGTCCGGTCAAATGACCCGCGACCTATTAAGGCCAAACCCTAACCCACCAAAAACCGGGTTGGGTTGGGTCAGGTCCGGTTGGCGGGTCGTGGGCCACTTTGCCAGCACTAGTCTATTATGACCATAAATACTCAAGTGGGCCACTATATGAATGGATAGGTCCACATGTGTCTCCATGGATGTGTTTGGATCAAAAGTAAGAGATCCCACTCCACCTTGGCCATACTAGGATGAAATAAAAGACTTTCTTCAAATCAATTGTTCACGTACACTCTCTGGATCTTCACTCCTTTTAAAGAAAGTTGAGATGTAATCTCGATAATCCTCCTCATTATTTAAACCCCAAGGAATGTATTGGAAACCGTTTCAATAACGTGTTTTAACCTTTAGACATGGAGTGAATGCACAAAACTTTATCATGTATTTCCCTAAACTTAGTAAAATCAACCTGGATTTACTAGTTTATAATGTGGACTAGATACCCAGTATTGTACCATCAGAGAGTAATAGCGTGATGTACTCAGTGTATTTTATCATGTTGGTCGTGCCAATGATATTCGTGTCATCCCTAATGCAAAAGGTTAGACAATAAATATATTTATATCTCAAAATGATAGAGTGCGTGGTACTAATGTCTCTAAGACATGTGTTGCTACTCATACGATTATCGGTCATGCTCAATAAGCAGATAGATCCATAAGCAGGTTGTACATAGTAGATCAACTATCATACATAGAATTTAACTACTTCTCAAGCCATAAATTCAAATAATCACAATTTAGAACAAATTGAAAATCTCATGTATGTCACGAGCACTTTATTGAAACATAAATGATTTGTTCCCAACATAATCAAAAATAATGACAAAAATTAGATCAAGTCTCTGCGAGAAAAGAAACTACTAGTGCTCTCTAATGTGACATCACATGTCTACTGAGATTTCTCTATGGATTACTCCATACATTGATCCATACCGGCATCAGTGTCGCCAAAGAAGTGTGACGCTGCAAACTTCCCCGGGGCGGAGTCAATGTCAATAAATGTGTGGTGGGTCTAAACTCTGCTATCTCTGGCCACCTGTATTGCCTGACATTCCCGTGCCCAATGTCCGGTGTTACCGCAGTTAAAGCAAGGAGATCCCTGATCTGAATTCTTTTCCTTCTTCCTATTTTCTGGTTTGCTAAATTTCTTAAAATTTTTACCTTTCTTAGGGCCATTGGGTTTCTGGTTCCCGCCCTTCCTGTTTCTATTGTATCCTCCCCTGCCCTTTCCATATTAGAGTCCCTAACTTTCATAATTGCTTCCCCGAAACTGAACATTGTGTGATGCGGACAACGGTGCACTCCCAGAAGGCTGCATTACATGATTCTTCATCAGAAGTTCATCATTCTGTTCATAAAGGAGCAGTGCCTGAATCAAGACTTCGTGAGACGCAATGTTCTTTCGTCGATATTACCTTTGAAATACAATATTACTAGCATTGAAAATTGATAGAGTCTTCCCTACCATTTTAATATTAGTGACTTTCTTCTTACACAACTCAAGTGTAAAAGTAATTTTGTGGACTACTGTGTTATAATAAACGACAGTCATGAAATCTCAGAACCGAAGGGTGTTCCATTGGTGCATCATTTTTGGGAGCATAATGATTTTTTGTTGACCATAATGCCCCTTCATGCTTGCCTATAAGATAGCTGGCTCAACCATGTTGAGGTATTCAGTCTTCAGGTCATCATAAATATGATGACAGAGGATAAATAAAGCCTTTCCTTTATCGAGGCAATATTCATTCTTGCCAATGACAATGGTCTTCTATACACCAAGAAACTTTAAAAACAAGTCAGCGTCAATGCACCAAGTGAGGTAATTGGCTCCAGTAACCAGCAATGGTGGAAATTCAACATTTTTGAGTTTTGCAGATATCTGTTTATGCAAAATGTACATCACAATCAGTGGCAATTCTTGATAAACATTTCAAATGCATTAAAGACAGATCATAGTACTTAAATAACATTAAATAAATTATTCATAATCATATTATAGTTGAACCCTGTTCATCTTCAACTCATGAAATTCTTTTGAATAATTTAATCCCAATTTTACCCTGTAAAATGACAATCTTAATCTTAGTTGTGCATTTTAATAGAATATTAACCAAGATTGATATTCAAAACTACCAGATCTGAGCGTTCCTTATGAAACCCTATTTAAGTACATAATTTCCAATCATTACTAATGGCAATTCATAGTATTCAAGTCAGTGATTCTCAATCATTACTTGTAGGTGAACCTTGTTCATATCCTATTATTACTTATGAAATCCTATTTAAGTACATGATTTTTAATCATTACTTCCAGTTCATAGTATATAGCGCAATGAAGTACAAGATTCCCAATCATTACTTGCAAGTAGACCATGTTCATGGCTTTATACTCATAAGATCATATTAAGCGACAAATCCTAATTTTACCACGTAAAATTGTGATCTTAACCTTAAAGTACATTTTAATAGAGTCATAACCAAAACAACTATTCAAAACCACTAGATGTGGTGTTCCTTATTCAAACAACTAGGGTGTTCTAATTTATAAAGTTTTATAAAGTTGGTATATTCAAGCCAAAAGACCATATTTACAAATATGAGGGGTATTAGATGTTTAGTTGATAATTGGTCTCACCTCGAAGTCTGCTAGGTTTACAAGATAGGTAGATTATGCATGTCTTTGAACTAAATTCTAGGATACTATAGGTTGCTATCAGTGCCTATATACCTCTAAATGTTATCATGTAATATCTAATTGCACCTAGATACGAAAAATTGGTTCCTCAAACAACAAGTTTTTAGAAATAAGACTAAGTCAATTCCTAATTAAGCTCTAATTATTTGCCATTGACAATTAACTGTAATTTTGATATGACTCCTGGTCATATTCTAAATTAGTTTTAGTTTTGTATTATCTATGGTCTCCTGATCATGATAATTAGTGTCCTAGGGGAATACCATTAATATCATATTAGCTATCATAAGATACTTAAATAGGTATTAATCCATTTACTTATATCATATATAATTAAGTCAGTTTTCCTATACGAGGCACCCGTTCCCAAAACTTTAAAATAATATTTTTCATAAAAAAAAATTAAAAATGGGTCCCCCATGGGGTAGGTCCAGTTAAGAAGAATTTTTCAAAAAAAAATTATCTCAATTTGACCAAAAATTAAGCTCTTTGGAGCCAATTTAGCGTCTGGACCAGTCCTGGCTTGGTCTGGGATAAGGCATGGACCGGGTTGACCAAGTCAAACTGCCACGTGTTATGCATAGTAACTGACATGTGTCACCCCCAGTGACTGCCATGTAGTATGTGAATAGTACTGTCACATGTCACACACGTGCCTGCTATGTATCATGCATAGTGACTGCTACGTGTCACACACTGTAACTGTCATGTGTCACTCTCAGTGACTGACACGTGGCACGCAAATAATGCTACTACGGGTCACACACCTGCCTGCCACGTGTCACCCCTACTGACTACTACGTATCATGTTCATGGCATGCCACTATTCTGCTACGTATCCTTGATATGTGGCATTGACACGTCAACATGGTAGACCCCACCTGGTACGTCAGCATGCCTTCCTTGACATGTGTCACTGCCATTTCATCAAGGTAGGTCTTACTATCACGTAGCGTACCATGTGTCCTTGACCCATGTTATTGCCATATCAGCAAGTGGGTCCCACTGCCATATGGCATATCACGTGTCCTTGACATGTGTCACTACCTCGTCAGCGAGTAAGTAAGGATGACGTCATTTATTCTACATTTTGGACTCATGCTTCATCATTGACCATCATACGACCAATCGATCTACAACATAACATGTGGCACTATTGAAAACATATTACAATTACAGAGTTCTAGTCATCACTTTCAACCTTTACATTAACAGTTCGAGTTAAGCAAATGTATCGTCATCAATGAAGCTGTTACAAAACAGCAAAGATCAGAACGTTACACAATCAAATCAAATATTATCAAACATATATTGTAACGTCCATCATTAAGGATAATAATGGTCGTCAAACGGTCATATTATAAGACCTATAAATAGGACCAGAGAATTCGAGATGAAATGATGGAAAATAGAGGAATGCTCACTCAAACTCAATGCAAAATACTTAGAGCTTCGCTTGTAATATCTAGCAGCTATCAATAAACTACTCTCTTTATAAATCCTCAAGAAAGGTCGTGGTTTTTTACCTATTCAAAGGTTTTCCACGCTAAGCTTTGTGTTATTACTCTTCCATTATTCATCTAGAAGCTCTAAATATCTTTGGTGTAAAGGTTAAGTTCGGATCACGAAATTAGGCTATTACATTTGGCGCCGTCTGTGGGAATGAAGTTCTCAAACTCATTGTCTTAGAAAATAACTGATTATTTCTATATAAAATGATACCTCCAGACCAGAGTACGCCAATTTCTCTAGAAGAAGGAAATGTCATACTAGCAGAGTTACGAGTTAATCTTAATTCTAAAATCGAAAGACGAGCCACTCTGGAACAACAACTAGCAGGCGTCCAGGAGGCGTTGAATGTTTTACAAAATCAACAGGTCACAACCCAAAAGAACAAAGGCGTGATGCCAGCTATTTTGTGGGTTTCTGTTCCCAACATGATTGGACCTCACGCGAACAATCTAGGAGGTGAAGTTTGATCTAAGCATAAGCAACATGGGGGCGAGCCCATTCTCATACAGGAATTCCATCAAGAAGTTGATGGCGGTCTCACTGGGATCAGACAAGAAGATCCACCCTGAGAAAAAGTTTAAATTCTGGCTCTCGGGCGACTCAGTGAAGGAAGTGGCGACCACATTCCTCGTGAAGGATGAGTCCCGCGACCGACTACCACAACATGTCAGTACGTAACTCAGGAACATGTTGACAATCGCATCAAAGAATTGCTCGATGCTCAAATTCATACCACTAAAGAAATTCACAACATATTACAAAAAGGCCTAATCGCACAGGAGCCCGATCAAAGTTCCCACTGGTTTTTACACTCTAAGAATCCGAAAATACAAGGGGACAGATCCAGTGGCACATGTTCAAAAATTCTAGGATACTCTAGGCTTATATTCTATATCCAACCACATTCTATATCGGCTCTTTTCTACCAGTTTGCAAGGCAAACCTTTGCGATGGTTCCACACCCTACCAGAAGGGTCCATTACAACTTTCAAGCAGTTGTGGGAACTCTTTATCAAGAATTACTCACATAACAGAGACAAATAGAAGAATCTATATTCTCTATTTAGCCTTAAGCAAGTACCAGGAGAGAAGCTCAAGATATTAACTAAGAAGTTCCTGGAGTTGGATCGAAAGGTGGATCGACTTGATCAAAAGATTACAATTTTGGCCTTCACCAATGTTTTACTCGCTGATGGAAGGGCGAAGGAGTACCTTGTTTTAAAAAAACCTATGACTTTGGAGGACATGATCGAAAAAGTCAATAGATATATCGATTTTGAAAGAATGGTGGCCGGCAAACAAAAAACTCATAAATCAACATTGGCAGCTACAGATCAATCCATAAGCCAAGATTTTAATCATACTGCTGATCAGGGATGAGACAGGAAATGAACAAAATCTAATGAAGATCAACCTCGGAAAGGTAGTAATATGCCAAAACTATGTCTTCCCGAGATGACTGTTACCATAGCTAGCATTTATCCTATACTTCAGGAGGACAAGTTTTTTTGTAATGCACAGTATCTCCAATCTATTGAGAACAAACCATATTGCATTCACCACAAAGTCCGACATCATGAGATGGAGCATTGCTTTACAGTGACTGTTGGAGTATATTTTTACGGATGGACGAATGCATGAATACATCGTGGACGTTGAAAGTTACAAGAACGGGAGTTATAGAATTCCCACGGAGGTCATACAGGTCGAAGAACAGCCAAAGGAGAAGCACTTATACCATATCCCCCTCAGCCACTTTATTGAGACTCATACTATTAACCAATCGAACAGGAGAAAACGACAACGTGTCGGCCAATGTCACGACTTTTCCATAGACGATAAAGAAGCTCGATAACTTCCCGTATCCAGTTTCTAACATGCAGGGATCTCTTTTGACGATTGTGATGCTCGTCACATCAACTTTCCTTACCATGATGCATTGGTGATCATGTTGAAAATTAGAAATATCGTACTACATAAAATGATGGTAGATACTGGTAGTAGTATCGAACTACTTTTTTAAAGCACGATTGATCAGATGAGACTGGCCGGCAAAGTACAGCCTAGTGATATTGATATCTGTGGATTCAACGGTTTTAGAGAAGAACGTATAGGAAAGATCATACTTCCTATTACGGTAGGACTAGTAATAGTTGACGTTGTATTTTACGTTATCAATACAAAATCTTTTTATTTGGGGATAATGGGACGCTGATGACTATATAATATACGAGCTATTCCATCGATCTATCATTTGGCGCTGCGATTCGAATGAAATGGCAGCATTTACAAAATTAAAGGCAGTCAGAAGCTAGCTTGAGCCTGTAAAAATATTGTTACCATCGTACCAGAACCATCGATACCACAACTCGCATAGCAATTACAAAAAACAACAGGGAACATTACATAAAACTTTATAGTAAACTCTACAGAAAAATAACTGCCAAGTGCATAAATCACAGAGTACATCAAAATCAGTGGGGACAAACAAGGAACATTCATTGGAACTCTTGTGCCCATAGCAGAACAAAATACTCTTATTCAGTTCCTTAAAGACAACAACGATGTATTCGCTTGGACATTTCACAAAATGCCAGGCATCGATCCTAATTTGTCCTGCCATAAGCTTAATTTAAAAGATAAAGCTGAAGCCGTCATACAAAAATAGAGAACTTTAGCACCGAGACTTTGAGAAGAAGTCAATAAAGAGATCGATAAACTCATTGAAGTAGGTTTTATCCAAAAAGTCAACTATCTAGAATCGATCTCAAACATTGCAGCAGGTTTGATGAAAAATGGAAAGATCAGAGTGTGCATGGACTTCACGGACCTCAACAAACATACTCTGAAGGATAGTTTTCTACTTCCTATCATAAACCATCTGCTCAATTCTACTACGGGACACGAACTCTAAACCATGATGGATGCCACATCAGGGTACAATCAAATACCTCTACTACCCAATGATCAAGAGAAAATAACTTTTATTACAGAGCATAGCCTGTATTGTTACAAGGTTATGCCTTTCGGTCTCAAGAATCCTAGAGCCACTTATCAAAGGTTGATGACACAGATGTTCAAAGACCATCTCGGAAAAATGATGGAAGTATACATTGATGATATGTTGTGTAAAAGTCTCAAAAAGAATAACCATATTATAGATTTACACCGAGCTTTCGAAATTCTTCATTTCTACAAAATGAGACTCAATCCTGACAAGTGCCAGTTTGGGGTTCAGCCAGAGAAATTTTCGGGACATTTGATCAGCAAGCAAAGCATAAAAGCTGATCCAGATAGTATTTATACACTATTATATATGCCTTCACCAAAAATAAAGAAAGACGTACAGAAGCTAGCAGGAAAGATAGTAGCAATAAATCATTTTATCTCCAAGTCTTCAAATCGATGTCGTTGGCTATTTGACTTATTACGTAAATGGACAACAAAAAAGAACTCAAAAAAAGATACTGAGATCGAGTAGACTCCAGAATGTGAAGCAGCATTTCAGGAACTCAAACGTTATTTGGGCAAACCACATGGGATGAGTACACCTAAGGAAGGAGAAGAGCTCACCATATATCTTGCCGTTACTGACGAATCATTTTCCATATATCTTACCATATATCTTGTCCTCATTTGACTTGATAAGAAGATGGAGAAACATGTCTACTTCATCAGCAAAACTGTCACTCTAGTAGAATCTCAGTATACCAAGATCTAGAAATTACTGTCAGCTCTCGTTTACACATCATAGAAGTTAAAACAGTATTTATAAACCAACTCAATATGAGTAATGACAAATTATCCTTTGCGTGAAATCTTGTCCAAGCAAGAGAAATCCAGAAGAGTACATCAATGGTCGGTAAATCTTGGCGGACATGACATATGTTTCAAACTACGACATTCTGAAAAAGGTCAAGCAGTAGCAGATTTTCTTGCAGACTTCCCAGTATATGATCCTGACTGGGATGAAGATAGTACAAAAATCAACGAAAAATAGTTTGATAAAAAGTTAGAATGGATATCTCAAAAGGGTTGGCATCTTCTAACTGATGGTTCTGCCAGACCTGCGGGGTCAGCCATAGACATCGTCCTTATTACGCCTTCCAATGAAAAAATTGAAAAAGTAATCAGACTCAACTTCAAAGCTACCAACAATGTGAGCAAGTATGAGGCATTAATTTATGATCTAGATATGGCTCTAGAGATTGGAGTTTCCGAGTTATCTGTATATACTGACTCTTTACTCATCGTGAACCATTACCCAGAGAAGTTTCAAAAAAATAGAAAAATGATTGATTACGTTGCAGCAGTAGCCGACAGAATGGGCAGATTCAAGAAGGCTACCATTGAACATTTACCTCGTGGAGAAAATACACATTCTAATTTACTTGCCTATCTGGTGGGAGTCCTTGGAACAGAAGCATAATATCTCAAGATTGAAGTAATATCGATCCCCAACATTAATATCATAAGCTCAAATTATGTTAATACAAGAGGCGTTGAAGAGGATGAGGACGATTGGAGACGACCTTTTCTCACATATATTAGACCCAAAAATAAGTTTGACGACAAACTCCTTAAAGATCATACTGAACGAAGACGTGTGCTTGATAAAGTTAAGCGATACATCATAGCCGATAACTTTCTTTATAAAATATCAGTTACAGGACCCTATCTTGAATGTTTATCAACTAAAGAGGCTCAAAAATTACTGTAAGAACTTCACGAAGGCCCTTGTGGGTCCCATGCAGCAAGTATGATGCCTACAAATGACATGGACCCCAAATTTGAGCTCCAGCCTTGAAACTCCATTCTAACAACGTTGTTTGGCCATTCAGAAAATGGGCCCTCGACCTCGTAGGAGAATTCCCCACTGCACCAAGCAAGAGGAAGCACCTCCTAGTAGCAACTAATTACTTCACCAAATGGGTGGAATCAGTTCCTCTATACCGTACACGTGAAGACGAAGTCATCAAGTTTATATAGAAAATTACCATAATACGGTTTGGCAGCCCCCATCTCATCAGAATCGATAATGGACCTTAGTTCGTTGGCTTCAGAGTCATTGACTTTCTCAACCAGTACAACATCATCCACTCTCCTTCCAATCTATATTACCCACAAGGAAATGGTCACGCCAAAATCACTAATCAAACTATCATCGACGGAATCAAAAAGTATTTGAAAGAGAATAAGGGTATTTGGGTGCAAGAACTTCCACATGTGTTATGGGCATATCGAACAACATCTCGAGTATCGACTGGGTGCACGCCGTTCCTGTTAGCATATGGTACTGAAGCAATCATTCCCACTTAATATCATTACCCATTACGTGACCATAATATGACAAACAAAGAAAATGAATTCAGTTGGCATGTAACATGAACTGGTTCAAAGAAATAAGAGATCGAGCAATCATGAACTTGGGAAAATATTATCAGCCTCAAGCCAAATCCTATAATAAACAAGTTCGTCATAGAGAGTTTGAAATTAAAGATCTAGTCCTCCGAGAAGTCCCCAAATACAGAAAAGAACTCAATGCTGAAAAACTCGCCGAAAATGAGGAAGGTTCTTTTATCATTATTGGGAAAAGTGGACTTGGCTCTTACGACCTCACCACCGAACTTTGAGAATGAGTGCTTAATCCTTGGAACACGAGGAGAGTGAAGCTATGTCGAAGAAAATAATCTATTACAGTGTACTTTTCTAAATAAATCTATCATCTTGTACGTCGGTCTTACATCAATAAAATACTTTTGTTAAATCGTCATACATCGGAGTACTTTCTACTATTTCATACAGTACTCCATCTAACATTATTTGTACGTCAATCTTACAATAATGAAATACTTGTATTTGATTACCCTACACTACAGTACTTTTTCTAATATATCATACAAGTACTTCTATATTCAGATTATATATCTAAACATCACATATTACCAGTGGGTTCACCCCATTCTAATACATTGTAGATCATTTGATGCTTCAACCAAATTAATCTTCAATTACATTACAGATCGTTTTTTACTTCAGCCAAATTGATCTTCTATTAGATTACAGATCATTTGTTACTACAACCAAATTGATCTTCTATTACATTATAGATTATTTGATGCTTCTGCCAAATTGATCTTCTCTTACATTACAGATCATTTGTTGCTTCAACCAAATTGATCTTCTATTACATTATAGATCATTTATTACTTTAGCCAAACCAATCTTCTATTTTGCATTCTACAGATCGTTTGTTGCTTCGGTCAAACCAATCTTCTATTTTACATTTTACAGATCATTTGTTACTTCAGCCAAACCGATCTTCTATTATATTAAGTGTTTGTTGCTTTAGCCAAACCAATCCTCTATTATACGACAAAACAGCTACCAGGTTTATACATCCCAATTGATTCATCACAAGGTTAGTACAACTCTGTACAAATCATTAATTTTATTAACTGTCCCACTTATTTACACTCTATCTACTATATTTTCATTGGTATAGAACAAATAATCCCTTTTAACAGTCATAATGCCTCATCAATCACTCGAATTATCACTCGAACTGCCACTTGAGCTATCAGGCTGAACAGCACTGCGCAAACTTTCCCCACGAAGTCACAGACGCATGAACTCTGGCATCCTCCCATTCATAATTTGCTTTCCTTCTTTAACCTTACTATTTGTAAGAACACCAATCTTTGCTATCAAGGGATCCAGGTACTCATATCGTATCAGCCGCATCTTTCATTGTACACCATCAGCAACTAGCTTCTCATATACAATTTTGCTTTCTGCGTCCAATCCTTTGAACTCATACACAAATAAGGAGAGCATTGCCATCATTTCTCTCTCATGTGCATTACTTGCCTCATATTTTACCTTATTAGGAAGAACAAACTCTGTAAGCTTTCCTCTAGCTTCAGCATCGCTGCCAAACTTCTGCAGCGTTCTTCCAACGCTCATTTTTTACTCAACGTCGCATCATTACGACCTTCCATTATCGACATAAACTCATCCATGTTTGTCACCAAGCCTGCTGATTCATCTATACGAGCTTGATTATACTTCCTTTCTAACACTTCTTCCTCAAGACTTATTGTAACATTGAAAAGATCCGCCTCCAATTTTGTTTTTGCATCACGTAGTTCCCCATTTACTAATTTATACTCCAAAACGTCTAACCTCAACGTTTGAACAATATGCTCTAAAGTACAGATCGCGATCCAGTCCTTATTTATTGTTTCATTTTGTTCAATATGGGCCTCTTCTATCTCTTTTAATATCACAATACTTCAAATTTACGAGCACGATCATTTACCTCTTCGATAGCTGCTCGCGCACCAACTCTCTTCGCTTCGAGCATGTTTATCTGATATTGCAAGTCCTTCACATTATTCTCTTCCTTTTCTAGCATCGCCAACAGCTCTGTAATTTGAGTTCGTGCATATGTCAACTCCGCCCCTTGTTGTTTAATTTGTCCCGAAGTACCCAAAATTTCCACATTCTTTTTCCTTATAACTTCTTTTAATCCCACCATATTTCTCAGTTCAATGGCTAGCTCAGTCTCTTTATCTTCCAGTTGTTTAGTTAAACGAACAATTGTGCTTCATTCCTCTACTATTATCACTTCCATCTTTTGTTTTAAATTAGTAAAAAAATTTATTATTTCCTGTTAGAGATTCTGATCAGCATTTAATTTTTCGTTTGAAGGACGAAATTCTTCAAACTACTTCTGAACCTCTGCCAGTTCACCCTGCAATAATAATCAACATTCACATAACTACTAATTTACATATTGAAATAGATTACATATCACAGTGAACAAAAGTTTACTCAAGAACGTAATATTTAAGTAATATCGACACATTGATCTATCTATATGGTAATCACAGAGAGCAAATTTCATTCAACATAAAAAATAGTTTACACAGAATCTAATGCACATGTAAGTTCGGTAAGTAACTGAACTAATCTACTTTCGCTTTTTCAAGCTACAAGAGGATTGCCCCTAGTTTCTTGCACTTTTTGCGTTATCTACTTGAACATCTATAGGAGCTACAAAGGTCACCACTTCTTGTTGGCGTTGCTTTCGACGTGACCGTATTACCAGGTGCTCGACCTTATCCTCGTCCTCTTCAGAGATATTTTTTCTTGTTCTAGGAATGGTTTTTTCAACAATTTTTTCCTCCTCATCTTTTGTAAATCACATATTTTCCGCTTTTGTATTCTCCATATCAAAATCATTCCCACAATCAGTTACGAACTTTATAAATTCGTTCTCTACCCTCGCTACTCCCCTCCATAAAAATTAATCACACTTTCTATATGACGCTCGCACTTAGTTCGAGCTACGGTTTTGGCTCGTAACAGATATAGATGCTCCTTCAATTGCATTTGCGCCCTGTGTAGACCCTTGCACGTTTCTTTTTGTAATACACCTAAAGCTCTCACATCGGCTTTTACCTTCTTTCGAATAGTTACTTCTTTTGACAGTTACGTCTCTAAAGACATTTTTTGGTCCATATGTTGCGATAATACATCCTGCAACTCCTTTAACTCACATTCTAACTTTTGTTGAACCTCTATTTGCTTTTTCCTTAACCTAAAAAATACAATCCTCATTTCCCTTCAGTCCTACATAAAGCCAAAAATATCAGGTAAAGGTTCTACATCACCCCATATAACGGACACCCCAGCTCGCGCAAAACTTTTTTTGCATCTACACTGTGACGATTAAGTGCCTCTTGAGCTAGAAACATTAATCGAGCTGGGTTAGGTACTATACCATTTTTCCTTCAAAAGCTCTATATAAGCTTCTTTTAAACCCCGTTCACTATCTACTTCAACCTCAAAATATAATGTCAGATTTATCAACAGACTTTGACACCTAGCCTTATCACTCGGGTCATTAAAACAGGTCAACTCTTTCAATTTTTAAACTAACACCCCCCCCCCTTTCATCTTCCATTCTTAACACCTCATCCATATCTATTTTTATCTTAGCATATCTACACTGGAGGTCATATATTTCCTTAAAGTTTTTCTTCGAGTTAGATTTAAACTACCTTCTCTCATACTCAGCTTTATTTAATACCTGTAGAACACGAGCCACCGAATCCCTCGCTCTACCCAACGATCTCTCCAGGCTGGAAATAGTTTTTCTCATTCGATGTACCTCCTACACATATTATAAATATCTTGTTATCATACAAACATTCATGGAGAGCATATTAAAAAGTGTATATCAAACTTAATAATTTTAAGACCATATAGAGTACAATCCCATCAAAGTTAAACGAATAGAATAGTTTGACACAGAATACCACAAAGTGATTAAAGATTCTTGTTAATTTCTACCTTAGATGGAGGATCTAATGTCTTATCAGCAGCTAGAACTGGTTCAGTGGGTGAAGTAGATACATTGGCTGGACCAGCAGCATCAGCCACTACTTCGTCCTCTGGATCCGAAAGGAAGACTATCTCATTATATTTGCCAGTTCGGCCCTACTCTACATCAGTAGCAGTCAACCCAAAACTATAAAAAGATTGGACAAAGAGATTTATTTCCACCCGTATTGCATCGCATGATCGTGACATAACATCATCATGCTCGGACAATAATGTATACCGCTCTTCAGCAGCCTTGGCATCTTTAGCCCTCTTCTTTTTCCCTATCTCGAGCTCAACTTCAAGCTCCTTCATCCGAGACGATTAAGCATCCAACCTCAGAGTAAGATCTTCAAACTCCTGACTCCTCTTCTCAATGAACTTTGTCGCCCCCTTCATCAATATCAAGAGCTGCCAAATCAAAAGCACAAGTTCAGAACAATAGATCATATTCCAAATATAGTACATCAAAGATTTCAATACATACCAGAAAATTTTGTTCTTGGTACACCTTATCGAGCAACTGCGGATTAGTCCCCGCCATCATGCAGTATTTTTGCTTCAGCTCTCTCATCTTGGCCACAGCCTGGGTATTAGTACGAGCACTACCCTCGGCCTCATGCCATTTTCTTTTTAGCGAGCTCTTCTCAACCTCCGAAGGAGTAACTTCACTCACTTCCTGCCTCTCCACCACATCTCCAGTAGTAGGTTTTGCGATCTCTATGTCTAGGATCACCAACACAATAGCAGGCGCAGTTTGCGGAGTTGGTTTTCTCGACCTCCGAGTAGTCCGTTTCACGTTAATATTTTTTGGCGCATGCGGAGGAAGACTTGTGCCATCATCAGCAGTCAAACAGGCATTCTTCTCAGCCATAGCTCGATTCTTGTGAGCTCGCTGAACTTTGGGCACTATGGAATCTACCCTCTTATCCCGATGGATACCTAGCTCACCAAGTACTTGCTTTAACTCGACTTGCTCATGAGCTACGCAATCGAACAAGCTTGTATTATCAGGAGCCGATGTCAGATTGGGATCTGACAAACAAGAAATAATAACATGATTAATAGCTCGAAGACATGTTGATAGTTGATCGAAGTTGACAAATGTTACTTACTCGGATTATAATATTTATGGTTCAGGTCGAGCGTTGGTTCATCTGGAACCTACATACAGTTGTCCCTTACCCATACAAGGTGGTCATTACAAGGTCTACCCGCAGATTCAAAGTCATAAAAAATTGGCCTAGAAGAATCACTGCACAAGTAACCACTATTATGACCTTTGACAAACTTTTATTTATAAAATTTCAGGACGTCATCAGCTTCGAACTGGTTGGTAGACCCTTCCCTTCTCCATTTCTCATTCAGAGTCTTGCATACCCTTATCATCTCATGCACATTCTCATTCAGTTGGGCAGGGCAGTACTGCAATGCATTCATAACCCTTTCTGGAAGAAGGTCAGAGGAATTTTAAGGCCATAAACGACCTGATTCAGATAATATAAGAACCCATCATTCGGGCCTGCCAACCCAACACCATTATAGTACGAGATTTCAACATCCTCACTAATCTTTTTCTCTCTTCTGCACTTATCAAAACATGGGACTTGATAGTATACCGCCTTCTCCACTAATCTTTTCTAGGGACATAAGCCCTAAACCATCGACCTTGGCCCGTCATATAATTTCCCCATTTTCCCTATAATTTTTTTTTATATTTCAAAAATTCATTTCCTACATCAACTCCCTCAGGATATATGAAAAACAATTTATCTTTCTCTTTTGTATCCTCTTTTTCTATAACTTTCTCTACTTTATTGGATTCCCCAACCTCTACACCTACAGTAACGTCTATCTTATCTACAGTCTCTTCCGCTACATTACAATCGTCCTCCCTCCCCGACAATGATGTTTCCTCTTAACTTGATGCTACTACAAATTTACTCATTGGATTTATAAGTTTTGAACGTATACTGGACCTACAGATACACAAAATATTTTATTATTATCTCTACATTACATGCTACACCCTACACACAGTAAAAACAACCTTACCCAGGTTTCTACCAAGTCAACACGTTTATTTTCCAATTTTCCAAAACAAACTGACAATCGTTTCAATTTACCCTCTCCTTCTCCAAAAAAAACATTTTCTCTCCATACAGTCAGTTCATCTACCCAAAGCATGTGTACTATAAAACGTTACAGGCAATTACTCAAAAACTTAAAGCCCCTACATTCTCAACTTTGTTCTCCATAAATCAAAAGTGATGAACATACAACATCAAATACAAAATACAGCATACAACAACAAAATAAATGTATTTATCACTAACCTGTACTCGAAGAACCGCAATCTTATGCTTTACCCGAACGTATCACAGAGATTGACCGCTCCTATTATTTATCTAATAATTTGTTCTCAACAGATACAGCCTTCCCTAACAAATCACACTCAGAACTCAAGCATCTCTTCTCTACAGAGATATAGGTTACACCATTTTTTTTCTCTATAACTGTAGACAATTTATGAGGGAGAGAGATACGAGTTTTTATACTTTTCCTCGGTTTATGAAACGACGGTTCCTTCAGACACGTGTCAGTCACCCTTACTGTCTCTACAAGCACGTCTTTTCATCATACAGTATTATCATGATTTCTGTGATAATGTCTACTGTCATCACGTCTATCTCTAGTATCTACCATTAAAAAATTCTACCCCTCTTTCCCAAAGCAGTATACAAGACTATTCACCTTACTTTTATACTATACCAAGATCGTACGGCATTCCTAAAATAACTCAATATTCAAAATTTGAAAATATCTATACAGTTGATAAAATCATACAGCTGTCATTCACAATATCTACCACACAAACAGTAAAACAGAATACTTTATTCTTATTCATTTCAGTTCGTAGCATCAACTATGCCTCGTTCTACATTTAACAGAGTACCAAAACAGAATACTAAAAATAGATTACTTATTCATTTTTGAGCTTTCACAGTTCAAAATTATAGTCACATATAGTTACATTTAAAATAGCCCAGATGATTCACCACACCACATGGTATTATCTCCCATCTTGCTGCTTTCTCATCTTCTTCAGCGAGTTTATCCCGTGCGATCTCTCGAATAGCTTCTTCTCGTAAAGTTACATCCAACAGTAATTTATGAAAACATCACACCAGAAAAAGGGATCAACCTCTGCACGCCTACCTTCATCATCTAAACCAGTTACTTTCAACGACCACCTCGGAAGAGCAGCATCATACGGAAAATGACGAAAGTATCGTTCACGAAGTTCAGGGACCTTGATATGGAACCTACCTTCTATTGCAAGACGCACACGCTGAGAGCGCGTCCTCACCATGGTTACTTACTCTACCTCAACAGCAAAATTACCTCTGACAGAAGATGCAAGACATAGCAACCAAGGATCACTACTTTATATAGCCAAAATGAAGATCTCTGAAAATCTAGGTCGCCCTGGAGATTTTATTGAAAGATATATTGTGTGACTTTTTAGAAACATAAATATCAGCAGAAGCCAGACATATTATGATAGGACATACTGTACATGTTATGAAATATCTCCTCAGATTTTATGCGTAAAAATATGGAGATCGCAACATACAAATCAGGCATGTCCAGCAGTAATACCTATAGGGCTGGCAATTTAACCTGCCCCACCCTCAATAAGGCGGGTTTGGTATAACTATAGCGGGTATAGGGCGGGTTTGGTTTTAAAAAATCCTCATTTATTTAATGGGGCAGATCTGGTTTATGGCTTAAATAAATGGGGCCCCGTCACCCGACCCAATTATACATGATATGGCGTGAATACTCTTAAATACAAGTTAAACCTAATTCTGATTTCTGAACTCTGAAGACATAAGACATGTTACTTCCTCCTCTCCTACAGTCCTGCCTTCATAACTTCATTTCAACCTCCATCTGTCCATCAGCTTCTATTTTTCTTATACAGACCTATCAAAACTAGTTGGCTTAATTTCAACATTATTCAGAAGACATGTTTTCAGTTATGGCTCAATGCAGAAGTGAGGGTTAAATTGCCTCTGATCCTCAGTTGGTTCAAGTGAGGGTTAAATTGCCTCTAATCCTCAGCTCATTTTTCCTCATTCTATTAAAGATTAAATAAAGAAATATCTCAGACTTATTCCTAGGAGCTCATTATTATTATTTTTGTACAGGTGATTTATGATTTTTAAACGGGTGTTAAACGGGTGCTGGGGCGGCGGGTTTGGTATAGGCAAATTTAAACGGGGCGGGTTTGGGTATTCTCCATTTAAGTTAAATGGTATTGGGGCAGGTTTGGGGGTAGGGTAATTTGGCGGGTATGGGGATGGTATTGCTCTGCCCGCCCCAAACCCGACCCATTGCCACCCCTAAATACCTGCAGGCAGATATCAGTTACTTTCATACAGCCAGACATTTTCCAATCAGTTCGAATCAGTAGCTCGCAGACATGCACATACCTTTACAACCACTCAATCATCTTAACAAATTGTTTACTTACTTTCACCACATGACCTTTTTACATTTTTGAGCTCCACTATTTTTTAAAACCTCAACTTCCACTACCCTTTACAGAAATACACACTAAAATCTTTACAGTTTGATTTGTTCAGCAATACCCTATGACAAACTAATGTTCCTCACACATATATATTTACAGACTTCCATTTTGAAACAGAAAGCTACATATATAAGTTGAGCAGTTCGAAACACATCATCAAAATGACAGAACCAGGATATTTCATTAGTTTAACAATTATTTACATATTACTTTACAGAAAACAAGTGTTCTAGACAATTCACAGATTACTTTACAAGCTACATCAAATTATAGTTCGAAACACTTCTCAGTAGCTAACGAAGAAGAAGATGCAAAATTAAAGCAACTTCCAAACTTTGATCCCCTGCCTGAACGGGCCAGGAAACAGTGGAACTGGAAATCACCGAAGGCTAAAGGATTGTCTTCATAGCCAATATCTATGGTCCCTGGAAGAAAAACCTCCTCCACCACCGTCTCTTCCACCATAACCCCCACCACCCCGCATGCTAGAGACAGAAGAAGGTCTTATTTCTTAGACAAGACCCACTCATCAGCAGAGTACCTACCAGCGAGACTCCCTCGGATGAATGCATGTCGCTTCATCTTCAGTTGTAGCAGCCTCAGCCCATTTCAACGCTCCTCCGATGTCAACAGATAATAGAAGCGCACCATTGGATAATAGTCATTCCCCACCTCCATCACCTCTTCATATATCATACGGTGGTATGTAGGGGACACCAGAATTGGCGTCGACAGATACAAAAGCTGGTAACCAAAGTATCTGACGCAGAATTCTTCCATCTTCCTTTAAATCCTAGCCTCCCGGGACTGTTGCCTTGTCATTACCATACTCTCAATCATCAAAAAAATTCAAGTATAAAAACCATAACATAGAAGAAACAGTTCAAGGAAGAAGACTTGGTTCATCACATACCAATCAGAGTGTTCCTTATACTATGGTCAGCATTAAAGCTTACTCATCAAATTCCCAACGTCAGGAGGATTTCCAATGCAGCAAAATTAACTAGAACCATTGGTTCTAGAAAACCCAAAAGCCACAAACAGATATTCATGAAGATGCTTTGGAAATGATTCCCAAATATTGATTGAAAAATTAAATGAAGCTTCTCAACCAACACCACTCGCCTACAATGTTCTTGTACTATTGACTGAGAGGGGGCAGTTGCAGTGGCTTATTCCACATTTTGGACTCATGCTTCATCTTCGACCATCATACGACCACTCGACCTTAACAACATAACACGTGGCACTATTGAAGACATATTATAGTTACAGAGTTCTAGTCATCACTTTCGACCTCTACATCAACAGTTCGAGTTAAGCAAACGTATCGTCATCAATGAAGCCGTTACAAAATAGCAAATATCAAAACGTTACACAATCAAATCAAAGATTATCAAACACATATTATAGCGTCCATCATTAAGGATAATATTGGTCGCCAAACGATCATAATATATGACCTATAAATAGAACCAGAGAATCCGAGATGAAAGGACGGAAGATAGAGGAATGCTCACTCAAACTCTATACAAAATACTTAGAGCTTCTCTTGTAATATCTAGCAGCTATCAATAAACTACTCTTTTTCTAAATCCTCAAGAGATTTTGTAGTTTTTAACCTATTCAAAGGTTTTCCACGCTAAGCCTTGTGTTATTACTCTTTCATTATTCATTTAGAAACTCTAAATATCTTTGGTGTAAAGGCTAAGTTTGAATCACAAAATTAGGTTATTACACTTGACACGTGTCACTGCCTCGTCAGCGAGTGGATAAAGATGACGTCATCAGATAATAAAATAATATTTTTTTTAAATAAATATTTTATTGTCGACGTCATCATGAACTAAAATCGCCATTTTTGGTCGTGAAACTGCCTAGTTTCAATGCCAAATTTCTGGCGATTGGGACATCTCCCTTAGACGTGCCATATACCATTGGAAACCTTGTGGAATACGCTACGCAACAAAAATGGTTTTGCGTATATCTGATGTCCACAGAAAAAGTTATTTTAGTTTGAAAACAGTCATTCATCAAGGGTTAAAAACACCAAAATAGGCTATTTTAATCCGAATAAAATAGATAAAAATTACTCTAATCTATATTTTGATATCCTATATCATAGATTAAGTAAAATATATATATATTCAAAAAATAGTAAATAATACCTCTCCGCAACGCAAAAATCTAAGAAAATATTAATTTTGAGAGTTTTTTCTTCTCTCTTCTGATCTACTAGTTCTACGTTCTGATAACTTGTTGGACAATAATAAATTATAACTTCTATATAATCAAGGGCAATTGAGAGAAGAATTGGGATATCTTTATTGATTGAAAATTGTATCTCTCTGTACAAGCTACAAAGAGGATAACCCAACAAATGAGGTTACCTATCCTACTTAAACTCTCCCCATAAACCCTAAAGGCCTATGGACTTGTTAAGAGTCCACCCCAACCCAGTTGGGCTCCCACCTTGGCCTAGACCCAACTCCTAACAGTTGGAAATATATTTGTAAGGCTAAAGAATTAACCAATCATCTTCAACAGAGTGCACTGCAAGCGGTGCAATGCAAGTCGATGCGATTGCACCGACTTGCCAAATGTGCATGCTTCCAACGAGCCAAGCACAACCTTAGGAAACATTTTTACTTTTGGAAAAATAAAACCTAATACATAAAATAAAAGTTAAAAAATACAAAATATTTTAGATTAATTAATAATTTTAAATTTATCGATAAATTCAACCCGGCTTAATTAATAGGTTTTACGCATTCCTAGGAGTATTAATTTATAGAAGTTATATTTTTGTTTTTGACGAAGCTCCAAGGAGCGCCGACCCTACCTTAAAAGCAACTTAGGCACCCGCCTAAGACCCTAAAATGATTGTAGCACGTGATGTTAGTGAGAAAATGTGTTATGAAATTATCACAACAAGGAGTCGTCCAAAAATAAAGTGGCTCGAGAACAAATATAAAATTAATTGGCCACATGTATACAACTATATACTAATTGTACCTGGACACTATCTCATTTTATTTTATTTTATTTTATTTTAAACTATCATCTCAAGTACCCCCTTTGTACCACAAACAGTCTTGGCAGAGTTCATCCACATCAAATTTTATATAGGACACATGTGACACATTTTGAAGTGAATGTAATTTATGATGCATGGCGTTACACGTGTCACTACACACTATAGGCCAACGTAACCGCTTGGTATCCCTAGAACATTCCCGATGGGGAAATTTGGCAATTGCTAACCATTGGATTATCCAATTTGTTCTCTTAGAACTGAATGCAATGGCTAACTAACAACTGCGGGATTACCAAAAATATAAATTGGAACACTAAATATTTGGAAATATTTTATATCAAGTATAGCCTTTTGGGTTTGGGAACACTAGAGTACTGAAGAGTATCACAGTAGTAGAGTGGGTGGATTTGCCCAAAATCAAGGTGAATCAAATCCACCCCACCGCAGTTCGTGAACAAATTAAGGTGAAAATCACTACGCGCACTTCTAAACTATGCGGCATCAATTCACCAAAAATCCATCCAACGGGTAGAGAATCCACCCTCAAGGTGGAAAATGCAACACCGCGTGAAATTTTGACCTAGCTGCTAGGAGGTAAAAATATTGAGAAGAGGGTGAAGGATGGGAATCCACCCTCCACGTCATCCTTCACCTAGCTCCAGTGGGTGCTCAATGAATTTATATAACCTTTTGGATTTGGGGAGAACCATGAATGATACCCCCTTTTAAGTTAATGATGCCCACTTTAACATCATAATGAAAAAGAAAGTTATTATTATTGCATGATCTATCTCGTCTCTAAAGATTTGAGTGAAAAGGGAAGAATCTATTCTCTTTCAGAGCTCCACTCCACCACCCTCTAAAAACTCATAAAAAGCAAGAAGAGCACATTGTTTGACCCATTGATCAGAATCAACAATAGAAAAACTGGTAAAGAGTGTAATGGCAAGCAAGCATTGCATTATTACCCTCACAATAATCACAGCAACACAGCAACACTGCAACAATATCCTGCCAGCTTTTATCAGGCAAAGGAGGAGGAAACTTAACTCTCTTCTTCAATGCCAACTGTGTGTCCCCTTTTGCTTGGACTTGGACTGGGAGCTGCTACGCTTGAAAACCTGAGCTGCTGGTCAAGGATGAAACTACCCTGACCTAAAAATTGCTAGAAAGATTTCAAAACAGATAGCCAAGATTCTGGCAACCATGATATTATCGACCGCAAGTACAATTTGTCAGTAACATGCTCGGAAAATCGACACATATATACAGGAAGTAATATGCTCGGTTATATAAATTTCACAACGTAACTCTAAAACTGAATTCTCAGCAGATTAATACAGAAAACAGTAGTATATCCCGGATATGTCAGTTTTACTAACACAAACGTAATTTCAGACAATGAAGAAATTATGAATCATAAAACCATTTGCAGTTTTTCAAACAACCCCAAGGAAATCTCCCTTGATCACCTGTTTAACAAACTGATGTTATGAACTTTGTCTGTTCATACTAGATAAGCAAAAGAACCTTTAAAACAACCGAATTCTTCTCCCTTGGAACTCAGGTTATTGATGTCCAGAATTTGTCTATCCACCCTAGAAACTCAAATCCTTCTCGCATCCTCAATATACACCTCACTTCTCTTTTCTCCTTCTTCGTCAATACCTCTTACCCCTCTGCATCTTCTTCCATCTCTTCTTATCTTTCTTACTTAAGCCATCTTATCTTTCTTCAACACAGAATCACCACCACTTCGATTGTCGAATACGGGAAATGCATGTACGAGTAAAAAGAAAAATCACTCCCTCTCGATATGGACTTCCATCTCTAATAGTCTTTCCTACTTCCCTCTCCTTCTCAGGTTTACTCTAGCCATCTTTACCAAACTACAATGCTTATATGTTGATCTATACCAAACTATAGTCTTTCCTACTTCCCTCTCCTTCAGCCGCACCACCACCAATCCTAACCGTTTATCACCAAAAAGGTTTATCCTAGTAGTAACTAAAAATAACAGGCTAGCTTGATAGGATAGTCATACTCTCTCTTACTATCTTAACCAATATCCCACAATTACAGAACACAAGCTTGATACCATTAAAGGGAAAGAATTGAATGAAAACAAACCAACAAAGATGCACAATAGAGGAAGAAATTCAAGCCAATATTTCCCATAACAAAAAGAGGTTAACATGTTCTCTTTAACAACAACATTAATGCTACATGACTGGTCAATAGAGGAACAAAATGCGCATCGTCACATATATACATCTCTGAATCTAAATAACCAAAATTTTAAAACTTACCGAATCATAAAAGAAGCCTTCATAATCAAACCCGATCACTCCTATGATTTCTGCTACTGATGGTGCTGCTTCTGACTGAAGAAGAAGCCCCATCTTTCTTCTGAGGAGCCGAAAACAACTGACCGAACCCAAAAACAGAGCCTGACTTCGACGATCCATGAAGCGAGCAAACACCTACATTTAAAACAGGTGTAACCCTCACATTCGCAGAGTAAGATCTCTCAATTCCTTTGTGCTTCACTCTCGGTCCACCGTAAAAAGTACTCGGACTACTCGAACTCCTCTCTAAGGTTTGGAACACCACTTTCCCGGACGAATTCATTCGCGGACTATCAATTGTCACTCCTCCCCTCGCATTTGAATCAGGGGGCACTCTATTATTCCGTATAGGACTTCGCCCAACCCTCGAATTCTCACTAACTGGTCTTGTCGGTATTGGGACCGGCATCGGGGTTGGCTTCACTAATCTAACTCTAAGTGGCGGAATTCGTTCCTTTGAAAGATCGTCACTAGACGATGACGACGATGATTCCAAATCAGTATCTCTTAATAAAGGAAGACTCAATGAGGACGAAGACGATGATTTGGGGTTTCTATGAAGGAAATGCTTAAGGGAACCAAAATTCGAACCTGGTTTCTGATGAACACTTGGGGTTTGCACCTTCTTCAACCCCAGAAGTTCCTTCCATCGACTCGAACACCTCGGTGCCTTCGGTGAGAACAAATATGGGTCCGAAACCTGTCTCCGAAAACTCTCCCTCATCTCCTCCCTTGAGCCCAAACCCACAAAAGGGCGAATGGGTATCTGCACAGAGGGTATGATGAGCTTCCCATTAGAGAAAAGCTCATCAGCAGGAAGCATTGGGACAGGGTAATCCAATCTAAACTCAAAATCTCCAACATCATTACCACCACTCAAATCAATCAAATCCTCAAAACCCTTTGAAGAACCATCAATTGGGTTCTCAATAGAGGTCTCAATCTTCAACCCCTCTTCTTCTTTGGGGATTTCATGGCTGAAACTAACTCTGGGGCTAAACCACCCAAAAGAAGGAGAGTAAGAAGAGGAGAAATTCTCTGATAAAACCCCAATATTGTTGACACAAGCAGAAGCCATTAAAAGGGGTTGATCAAAACTTGGTGAGGATCAATGGGGTTTAAATGAAAAATTGAATCTCACATTGACTGATGATGATCACGGAGGACAATGAGATCTAAAGCGCGCCTTGTTTTAGGGTTTGGAAATGAGTTGTGTCGTTTATTTGTTTTTGTCGTTAATAGCGTCTCCAAGGTGTCTTAAAAGTCAGAAAAGATTAAAATAAAAGAAAACGGGACCCTTACGATGCGTCAGGTTTCTTGGACTTAAAAACAATGAAAAATAATCGACAAACTTCGAGGCAGTTTCGTTAATGAGATGTCGTAAGAGCACCTCCTCCAGCAGTTCGGCGTGGGTTCTGACCACCTGGCCTGCATATAGAATCCACAAAATCAACTCACACTCATTCCCTTCTAGGAGTTAGGCTGACATGGATTTTTTTTAATAAATTTTCTTTAATCAAAACACCACGCGGTGCTTTGATTACCGCGCGGTAAACATAATACTGCCGCTTCATCTATCGAACAAAAACAAAAACAAAACACTTCGTTCCCTCCCCACATTATTTCATCATCATCTCTCTCTCTCATTTTTCTCAAAAACTCTTAAAAAAAATTTACCACATTCAAACCCGATAAAATGCAAATGCCAGAGGGAGACCTACACCTAAATTATAACCCTAATTTTTGAGTGACAAAAGATTCAAGTGAAGCCATAATTCAAGGCCGGGAAGGGGAACAGAAAAAAAATAGTTATATTTGAAGAACCAGAAGAAATTCAAGGCCAATCACATCCAATCGAAGATGATATTCCACAGATGTGGTTTATTACTACTCTCCCAGACGGCGTGATGCACATATTTCACACCGGGAATCATCTCACGGTAAGTTTTTGTCCAAAAGTGATTTTGTTGTTTTTGTTAATCAAGTGTTTTGCAAAATGCTCCAATAAACAGAATCACGATTCAATGCGTCCACATAACACATTCACTACGGTTATAAAAGTTTGGAACAAAATTTCTAGAATTTCGACAATAAGGGATCCCGTTATGAAGATATTCGAGAGGCTCATGGATATCAAATTCGGTAATTCTAATAATCGACTAATTCAAGCGCTAACAGAGCGTTGGTGGCCGACAACATACACGTTTCTCATCCGATGTGCGGAGATAGGGATTACTCAATTAGATTTTACAATGCTTACATCATTGCCAATCGGCAAAAATTTTACACCATTGTCGTATGACGATCAATGAAGTGTTATATCCAAGGCGATAAAATTGCTCCCTCGCATTACACCCAACAATACAAAGAGTGGGAACGTCGACATTGTACATCTAAGGAAGTACTTGACCGTCACAAATGATCGATCTAATGACAGTACGGTGGCTTATACTTTTATCATTTTCATGATGGGACACTTATGGTTCTAAACGGCCAACGACGCCGTCCCGCTTGGATATCTCGAGACCGTGGCCAATTTGGATGAAGTTCCCTCATATGATGGGATTTTGTTATTCTTGCTTCTCTGTACCATGGCTTGGATACCGCAGTTACGACCGGGGGTGCCATCACTGGATGCTCACAACTTATTGAGGTACACTGACACTTTTTCCAATGACACAAATTAAATATCTTGTAATAAACATCTTAAATAGAATCTCTTATTATTTTTTGTGTTGTTCCCAAATACAGTATTAGTTCTATGAGTATTGTAGGATTGGTCACCCCAATGTCAACAATGCGCTGAAGATGATGTCATATCCTCGCCTTAAAGAATGGGAGAAGGGGAACAGAAAAAAATAATTTAACCAGGCAGGGAACTTATTTATGATAGCCAGATACCTCATTGACCACCAGACTATTGATTTGATCAACTGGCATACTTGGGATATATCTACGGCATTAGAGTTAGATGACTTACATATCGCTTCAGAGCTATCATTAAAGAGGATGCCACTTCAAGTCCCAAATGGAAACTGTGAGTATTACTTGGGGTATAGATGTTGGAGACAGTTGACTGGCTATGCGGGTATTTCGATGGATCATCCATCCAACATGTCGTCACATCTTAGTCCAGCTGATTTAGAGGCTTTAAGAGAATCTGACATTGTTGGATGTAGCCAGTTTGCGATGGACCAGTCGAGGATAACTTACGACACATACTGGCATAACCAAACTACTAAGGTTGCCCACCTATTGACAGATTCGCAAAGGATGGGGAACATAGATCTGTTTGGGGTCAGTATACTCAGGTCTGATATTTCACCCATTGTGGTTACGTCAGCAAATGTTCATAGCTTATCCCAGAACTTCGTCTGCCCGACTTGGAGATGGGGCCAGACTTGGGGTGGAACATGGAGTGGACAGGGAGGCATCAGACGATCCATATCCACCGCTTGAGGGGAGCCACCAATGGTACCTCGTTCCTACGACTCAGAGGAGTTGTGGAACCTGAGTCCGAGTATGCGGTGAGTCGCCCTTTCAGAGTCTGTACGGGATGCCTAGACGATCACATCGTTGATTGATCAAAATGCTACTTTGATGAGGAGTTATGATACTATCAACGAGCAACTATATCAGCATGTAATTTATTTATTTATTTTTACTTTTTAAGGCCATATTTATTTTGTCAAAATCTAAATAAATTGTATTTCTCCCTTTCAGAACTTACAGCTGGGGACGATACCGACTATACAGATGGTGTCGCTACCAGATAGAAGTAGTACTAAGACTAGGAAGATGACCCGTGGACCTGATATTTGAACCAGGGAAGCCAGTAGTATCCACAGGGGGCGGGGTACTGGATATGATATTGGTCAATCTCAGTAGATATAGTTGTGAGATAAGTATTCCTGTAGACGTATATTTTTATTGTGTGCATTAGTATTGAACTATTTCTATTGTAGACTTTGTTTTTCTATATAAGTACTTATACGACCAGATGTCCCATTTCTTTAAATTTAATTATTATCGATCCATTTTTGCTCTAACTTGAATTTAAATAGAAATGCAATTATAATTCTTAAAATAGTTGTTCTACGCATGAAATTAAACTAAAAACATATACAATTAAACATAATTCAGCATTCACAACTGATGTAGGGATTAAACTTGGACCATTCAGTAAGGAGGAGCGAATCCCGTCCATAGTTGGAAAGTTGATAATGTCTATGAAACTTATCAGCCAGGATGTTGTTCCGGTAAAAAATATTGTATGGAGTCTTGAACGGGAACAACTGGTTGTATTTCTCATACCATTCGTCTCTGGCTTTGAGCAAAATATAGGCTAGCAAAACACCTCTGATCCGTCTATCAATACTCTTTCGTATCTCATGAAACACATCGCATTTAACCTTAAGTAAATTCTACTTGTTATATAAATTGTCAGGAGGGTATCGAAGTTCTGTGTGCTCCCTGAATCGGATATGAACTTGGTCTTATATCTAATCGAAGTTGAATTATTAGAGAGGTGGATTATCAACAAATTCCTGCGATGATGCGACGAAGGCGCAGTCTTTATTCCAGCCAAATACCACTGAAGAATCTTGTGTTAGAGCTGAAAAACTTAGCATTGTTGAGTTAAAGTAGAGAGACTAATTTATATATATATATATAAATTAGCCGTTGGGATGAAAAATAACCGTTGGGAGGCCAAAAAGAGCCGATGGGAATGAACCAAAAGAAGAATTAGCCGTTGTGGGAGTTTAGGAAATACGGTGGTCTTTTGATTACTGCGCATTTTGAATATCGCGCGGTAATTAAAAGTACGCTAAACTCTTTTCTTTCTTTCTTTTAGAAGCTCACACTCGGTTGAATTCTGGCAATGCCAGCTCAGCCAATCCAAACCCATTTTTTCAATGCTGAAAGACGATTGAGTTTGGATTTAGGTTTGGGCTTGGTCTGACAAAACAAACCCCACGTATAGTGTATTATTCCGGATTTCAAACTCAAACCTCATCTTCGACCATCATGCATGTAGTCAACCTCATCAACATACAATTGCATGGCACACTATAGAACAACTACAAAGAAAAGTTTACTTCTCATTCTCGACCTCTACATCAACAGCTCGATTTAACAAGTACTCCATCATTAATGAAACTGCTATAAAATAGAAGGATCAGACCGTTACGCAATTAGTTCAAAGACTCATCAAATCTATATTGTAACGTTCATCATTAAGAATAGTAATGGTCGTCAAACGGTCATATTATAAATAAGACTAGAGAACTACAAATTAAGGACATAAAATTCTATACAGGAAATTTTATACAGAACTGCTTAGAGCGATCTTTGTAATAGCTAGCCAATCAATACTATCTCATTTTCTAAATCATTAAGATAGGTCGTGGTTTTTAATATATTCAATGGTTTTCCACGTTAATTCTTGTATCACTAATTGATTGTTTCTTGCTTAGCGCTCTGATTATCTTTGGCGTAAAAAACTAAGTTCGATATACAAAAACAGGTTCTTGCACTTTGCACCGTCTGTGGGAACGAAGCAGTTAGCCACAGTTCTTAGATACAACTGATACTTACTCTCTTTGTAGAATACAGCTTCCAGAACAGAATACCCCAGTTGGCCCTGTAGAACGATCGATCTCGGAGAGGTGGCAACTTATCGAAGCCATGTCTTCCCAAGTTAACTATTACAATAGCTAACCTGTACCCTGCACTTTAGAAGGATAAATTCTTCCGCAATGCTCAACACCTCTAACCCATCTAAAGTAGACCGTATTGCATACACCACAAAGTCTGACATCATGACACAGAACATTGATTCACATTACAACAACTTTTGGAATATATCTTTGCAGACGGAAGAATGCATGAGTATATCGTAGACATCAAAAGTTATAAAAATGGGAGTTACAAGATTAATACTGAGATCATACAGATAAAAGGAGCGGCAAAGGAAAAGTATTTGTACCATATATTCCACAACCATTTTAGAAACTCATACAGTTAGCAGATCGGATATATTAAAAACATGACATCTCGGTCAATGCCATAATTTAACCATGGTCGATAAAGAAGCTCGGTTACTCCCTGCGTCTAGTTCACAATGAACAGGGATCTCTTTCGAAGATTGTGATGTTCGCCACGTCAACTTTCCTCATCATGACACACTCGTGATCATATTAAAAATGAGAAATGTCATACTACATACAATGATGGTAGATACTGGCAGTAGTATCGAATTACTTTTCCAAAGTATGATTGATCAGATGGGACTGACCGACAAAGTTTAACCTAGTGACATTGATATCAGTGGTTTCAATGGCTCTAAAAAAGAACGTGTAGGAAAAATTGAACTTCCTATTACTGTAGAACTAGCAACGATTGGCGTTGTGTTTTACATTATAAACGCAAAATTCTGCTATTTAGGAATCACGCAACGCTGTTGGCTGCAGAACATGCGAGCTGTCCCATCAACCTATCATCTAGCATTACCGCTCAATTGGAATGGCAGCATCTATGAAATTAAAGGCAATCAAAAGCTAACTAGATCTTGCAAAAATACTGTAACCATCATGATAGAACCACCAGCATAGTAATTACAGAACACTACAGAAAGCCAGCTACCAAGTCTGGAAGCCACAGAATACGTTGAGATCAGTGGAGACAAACGGGGTACCAACATTGGGACTCTTTTGCCCACAATAAAGCGGAATACTCTTATTCAGTTTCTAAAAGACAATAATGACATTTTCGCATGGATATTCCATGAAATGTCAGGCATTGATCCAAAGTTGGCTTGCCACAAGCTTAGCTTAAACGATAAGGCCAAGGCAGTCAAACAGAAATAGAGAACATTAGCACCAAGGTTAGGAGAAGAAGTCAACAAAGAGATCGACAAACTCATTAAAGTCAGTTTTATTCGAAAAACCAATTACCCCGAGTAGATCTCGAACATCGTAGCAGTCCCAAAGAAAAATGACAAGATTAGAGTATGCGTGGATTTTACAGACTGAAATAAGCATACTTCGAAAAGGAGTTTTCCCCTTCCTATCATCAACCATCTACTCGATTTTTCTGCGGGACACAAACTCTTATCCATGATAGAGGTTGTATCAAGGTACAATCAGATACCTCTTTTCCCTGAAGATTAAGAAAAAATAGCTTTTATCACAGAACATAAATTATATTGCTACAAAGTCATGCATTTCGGCCTCAAGAACGTCGGAGCTACTTAACAAAAACTAATGACTCAGATGTTCAAAGACCATCTCAAAAAAAGGATTGAAGTTTACATTGATGATATGCTATGTAAAAATCTCAAGAAGGAAAACCATCTCGCAGATTTACACACGACCTTTAAAATTCTTTGATCATACAAAATGAGACTAAATCCTGACAAATGCCAATTTGGAGTCCAATCAGGAAAATTTGTGAGATATTTGAATAGCAAGCAAGGTATCGAGACTAACCCAGATCGTATCCGTGCCTTGTTATCCATGCCTTCCCCAAAAACCAAGAAAGACGCCCAAAAGATAGCCAGAAAAATAGCAGTAATAAATCATTTTGTTTCCAAGTCTTCAGATCGGTGTAGGTGGTTATTTGACCTTCTACGATAAGGGATGAAGAAAGGAAAAACTCAAAAAGATCCAGAGACGTGGGGACCACATAATAAGAAGCCGCATTTTAAGAACTAAAATGCTACTTGGGAAAATCAACAGTAATGAGTACACCCAAGGAAGGAGAAGAGCTTATGGTATATCCTACAGTTACTGATACCTCACTCGGCTCAGTTCTCATTCGACTTGACAAAAAGATGGAAAAATCTGTCTACTTCATTAGTAAGACTCTTACTCCAAGAGAAACACGGTACACTAAGATTGAAAAAATACTCCTAACTCTCGTTTATACATCGCAAAAGTTAAAAACAATATTTCTAAGCTCATTCAGTTCGAGTACTGACAAATTACCCCCTGCGCAAAGTTCTATCCAAACGAGAAAAATCCAGACAAGTTCAACAATGGTCGGTTACTCTTAGCGAACATGATATACGTTTTAAACCTCGACACTCTAAAAAAGGGCAAGCAGTAGTAGATTTTTTTGCAGATTTTCCAGTAGACGGTCCTGATTGGGAAGAGGATAGTACAGACATAAATAAGGAGCAACTCAAAGAAAAATTGAATTAGATATCCAAAAAAGGTTGGTGCCTTTTAACTGACGGTTCTGCAAGATCAGCTGGGTCAGGCATCGAGATAGTTCTTATCACACCTTCCAATGATAGAATTGAGAAATCAATCAGGCTCAATTTCGAAGCTACCAACAATGAAACCGAATATGAGGCACTAATCTATGAAATGGATATGGCACTAGAGATCGGCGTGCCCGAATTATCTGTTTACGCAGATTTTTTATTGATCATGAACCATTATACAAGCAAATGTTAAAAAAATAATAAGATGATAGATTATGTGGTAGCAATAGCAGACAGAATGAGCAGATTTAAAAAGACTATAATCGAACACTTACCTCATAAAGAAAACAGACATTCTGACTCCCTCGCTTATCTTGCTGGAGTCCTCAGAACAGAAGCCCGATATTAAAATATCGAAGTAATATTCACTTCACACATTAACATCATCAGTTCAAATACCATTTATACTAGGGGCGACAAAGAGGTCGAAGATGATTAGAGACGACCTTTTCTCACATATATCGAACCCCAAAACGCATTCGATAGCGGACTCCCCGAAGATGTTAACGAAAGAAGACGATTGATAGACAATGTTAAATGATACATCGTGGTTAGTAATCTCCTTTACAAAAAGTCGGTTACAGGGACTTATCTCGAATGTTTATTTGATAAAAAAGCCCAAGACTTCATGCGCGATTTACGCGAAGGTACTTGTAGATCCCATGCGGCAGGACGGTCCTTAACAAACCGAGCTATTACTCAAGGAATCTTTTGCCCTAAAATGAAAGCTCAAGCCATCAAATATGCAAGAAAGTGTGATGCATGCCAACAACATGAACCCAAAATTTGAGCTCCAGCTTTAGAACTCCATTATAGTAAAGTTGTCTAGCCATTCAAAAAATGGGCCCTCGATCTCATGGAAGAATTCCCTACTGTACCGAGTTAAAGGAAAATCCTATTAGTAGCAACGAACTACTTCACCAAGTGGGTCGAAGCAGTCCCTTTGGCGCGAAGACTAAGTCATCAAGTTCATACGGGAAAACATTATAATACAGTTTGGTTGCCCCCACCTCATCAGAATAGATAATGGACCACAGTTCGTTGGTTTAAAGGTCGTCAACTTCCTCAATCAGCATAACATCATCCATTCTTCTTCAAGCCCATATTACCCACAAGGAAATGGTCAGGCCAAAATCACCAATCGTAATATAGTCGACGGAATAAAAAAGTACTTGACAGAGAAGAAAGGTAATTGGGTACAAGAATGACCACACGTATTATAGGCATACCGAACAACACCTCGAGTGCCGACTGGATATACACTTTTCTTGTTAACTTATGGTACCAAAACAATCATCCCCACTCAATATCATCACTCACTACATGATCATACAATGACAGATGAAGAAAACATGCAAGTTCCAGTTGGCATGTAACATGAACTGGATTCACGAAACAAGAAAAAGAGCAGTTATGAACTTAGGAAGGTACCATCAGGCTTTAGCAAAATCATATAACAAACACGTTCATCATAAAGGGTTCAATATTAAAGATCTCGTCCTACGAAAGATCCCAAAACACAAAAAGGAACTCAATGTTGGGAAACTTATAAAAAATTGGGAAGGACCTTTTATTTTTATCAGAAAAAGTAGCCTCGACTCTTACGACCTCATTACGTCCGATGGAGATCGAGTCCCCAACCCTTGGAACACAAAGATATTGAAGTTGTATCGCAGATAGTCATCTCTCACAGTTTACATTCTACTATTTTTTACATTTTTGTACGTAGCTCTCATATTAATGAAAAACTTATGTTTGACCAACCTACATCAAAGTACTATTCTACTATCTCTCACAATTTACATTCTACTATTTCTTATATTTTTTGTATGTCGCTTTTACATTAATGAAATATTTGTGTTTGACCGACGTACACCACAGTACTTTTCTACTAACTCATACAGTACTATTCTACTAATTCTTTTAATAAAAGATGACGTTCCAAATTCTCAATATCAGCATGAATTCCAACATAGCAATAATCTTGACCAAAGCCATTGGTTCTAGGGAACCCACAACCACAATAGATATTCATGAAGGAACATTGGAAATGATCCCCGGTATTAAATACAGTATTAATAAGGCTTCTCAACCAACACCACTCGTTCATGATGTTTCTCGTGTTCTTGGCTGAGAGAGGGCGGTTGTAGAGTCTATTCCAGATCTTAAACTCAAACCTCATCTTTGACCATCATGCATTTAGTCGACCTCATCAACATACAATTGCATGACACACTATGGAACAACTACAAAGATGAGTTTACTTCTCATTCTCGACCTCTACATCAACAGCTCGACTCAACAAGCACTCCGTTATTAATGAAGTCGTTACAAAATAGAAGGATCAGACCGTTACGCAATCAATTTAAAGACTCTTCAAATCCATATTGTAACATTCATCATTAAGAATAGTAATGGTCGTCAAATGGTCATATTATAAATAAGAACAGAGAATTACAGATTAAGGACATAAAATTCAACACAGGGAATTATAAACAAAACTACTCAAGGCGATCTTTGTAATAGCTAGCCAATCAATAATATCTCTCTTCCTAAATCCTCAAGAGAGGTCGTGGTTTTTAACCTATTCAAAGGTTTTTCACGCTAACTTTTGTGTCACTGATTAATTGTTTCTTGCTTAGCGTTCGGATTATCTTCGGTGTGAGAAACTAAGTTCGATATACAAAATTAGGTTCTTACATTTGACAGAGAAGAAAGGTAATTGGGTGCAAGAATTACCACACGTATTATGAGCATACCAAACAATACCTCGAGTGTCGACTGGATGTACACCGTTCTTGTTAGCTTACGGTACCGTAGTAATCATCCCCACTAAATATCATTAACCACTACGTGATCATACAATGACAGATGAAGAAAACAAGTTCCAGTTGGCATGTAACATGAACTGGACCCAAACCCATTTTTTTACTGTAGGAGATGCTCTAGTTCACAAGTGTTGTTTTTATGATTGTTTTATATATACTACAAGCCAGTGTAACAGGAAGTGGTGTTCTAGGTGAGTCATTTGAACCTCGTGATCGCCGGGGAATTCCCATTGATATAGTAATTTTCCCACCCAAATAGAGTTTACTTAGTGTTATTATTACATGGGTGAGCACGGTTCGGTTCGGGTCGATTTCCGACCTAGACTGAACCCGAACCGACCACATTCGGTTCCTGAAGTTATAAACCGACCCGAAACGTAATCGATTTCATAGCCGAATCGAACCGATAAGCTTACACCCAACCCGAAACTGAACCGAAACCGACCCAGTTTCAGAAAATTAAAATAACTTGTTCCCAACCAAAAGGCACCTCAACACCCACGACGAGAAGAACAGAAGAAGAGATCAATGATCTTCAGTCTTAAGGTGTTTTATTGGAGGTATAGTTCAAGAGCTTCAACCAAAGACCTAAACCAAATTACCTCTTCTTTAAGATTTTCATCTGGATCTCTCAACCAAACCCTAATTTCCTTTTATCCCCATCTTCAAGGTCCTCAACATCGGTGTCTCCTTTAAAACCAAGCAACTTCATCTTCAAGAAACTCAATGCCGAGGCGTTGAAGCTTGCGAGTTACACCAAAAGCACACTAAAAACTATCGGAGAGGGATTAATTTTTGGGGCTTTTGGGAAATTGGATTGTGGATTTCGAGAAAGATAAATTTGGAGTTCCTTGTGAGATTTAGTTTTATATTTAATTAGTTTGTTGGAACTTGGGATGTATGCACATTTGATTTACCTTAGTAATATGTTGTTGTTCTCATGTTTTGAGTAATTTAAAATGTGGTGGTCTCATAAATTTTTGGGGTTCTTTTTGGGTTTGAGCTCTTTCCGATTGGGCTGTTGAGTGGTGCACCTCTAAATCGGTTTAATATGTTATGATTTTAGAAGTCGGTTCGGTTCGGTTTTGTATGGTTTAGAGACTTAAAGAACCGAAAACTGAACCAACCTAAATCAGTTTACCTATTTGAAAACCGAATCGACCTGAGCTACTTCAATAAACTGAGTCAACCAGTTTGATTTAGGTTGGCTCGGTCGGTTTGTGCTCAGCCCTAAATATTATATATGTAAACTCTCTCAAATAATTACATAAGAGCATCCACAGAAGTCAAGAGGGTGGATTGAATGAATTTAAAGGTGAATCCAATCTACCTCAATCTACCCCACAACAGTTTGAAATCCACCCAAGGTGAATTTACCCCGCGCACTTCTGAACCATGCGCATGAAATGGACGTCCCAAATCCACCAACGTCTTACAATCCCAGCTATCAATTCCCAGCACAGTTTTAAACCGCGCGTAGAGTTAAACCAATAGGAAAATGCCACATTTTTAAAAAAAAATAATTAGTCGGGCGGTTCAGAACCGCGCGGCATCACCCTGAGGTTTTTAGGCTTATTTTGGTTTCAAGTCTTTTAGGCTTATTCTTGGCATTGGCATTAAGGCATATCCAACATATTAGCATATCCAAGGCATTAATTGGCATACCCAACCTTACTCCACAAGTTTCCTAACCCATTTTCTATGTTAATCACTTCAAAATATCAAGTTCTTCTAGTTCACGACCGAGGAAAAATGCTTCCAAAACTATACGTAACTCTAACGCGGAAGTAAAATGAAAGGGGAACGCCGACATCACAAATAATTGGCCGTCACAATTGACGTCGGACAACGATCCCACCCCATCGTAAGATGAGTTGAACCAAGTAGATATCCTCCCGGACGGCTGGGTCGATATTTCAGCTAGATAGGAGGAAATAGCGGTAAGTTTTATGTAAATTTCATGTGTTATTAACGTATATTGCAATGTGCCCGATAAAATGCCCGAATGAACTTCTAACGTGTTAATGTGTTTTTTTTGTCAGAACCGAGATGAATTACAGTATAGGGGATCATTTGATAAGGTACTGAAGTGGTACCGATGGATTGCCGTGTACCTGACGTTAAAGAAATTGGTCGACGGTATGGGTTTTGCGAACTTTTGCTCGATTAATCCGGGAAACTCGGATAACCGTCTCATTCATGCTCTCGTGGAGCGGTGGTGGCCTTCCACCCATAACTTTCATTTCCCTAGCGGGGAATTGAGTTTCACACCGTTAGCCTTCGTCATGCTAATGGGCATTTCTTTTGGGAGGGATCGCAAACTCCCGTACGACGAGAGGTACTCCAAGTTATAAGAAGCATAAAATATGTTCCCGTGAATCACAAGCTCTGACATGAGGTACGGTAACATCACTCTCACTTATTTAAAAAAATCGCAAGAGCCTTTGAATCCAAATCACCACAATTACGACTCAGAAATGGATATCGTGTATGTACGGGCATTTATTGCCTATATGATGGATAACCTCTTCTTCTCAAATGGTGCCACATCCCTTCGGGCGAGTTATCTGGTAGCATTGACAGACTACGATATTCTTGGTGCATTGGGTTGTGACTGGGGTATACCAATTATGGCGGCTTTGTATCGGGGGCTTGATGAAGTCTCAGTTCTGAGGCCCGGAAAGGTGAAGAAATCGATCATCGGATTCTATGTGGTGTTGGAGTACTGGTTCTTCAAGTACTGTCGGGTTGGAATGTATCTAGTTAAGGTACCAAACTTTAACCATATTTATCCTCGTATTTCTGGGTGGAGAGATGAAAGAGCGAGTATCGGGGCTGAAATTCATCACTCTTTTACTGTGATTAGAAATATGATAGAATGGAAGGACAAAATCAACATAGATTGGCAACCATGACACAGGTCTACGAAATTGAAATACCCAGAGGTAAGAGTTGCTTCAACGCTGAGCATCCAGAGGGTTCCATTGGTGTCAGTCCCATACAGTCATGGTACGCTTTGGTATTTAGAAGACCGGTGTATGCGTCAGATGATCGGGCTTGATAGTGTGCCCTATGACCCCCCTCAGGAGATTATAGAATTCCCAAGGTACGATCGAGAGTTATATCAAAGTCTGAAGGATGTGGACTTCTACGATGGTCGCGATTATCTTATTCCCGATGTGATCAATTCAACTCCTTCTATGTTGACCAATCGATGTGGCGATCTTACAACGGTATTAATTGTGCGTATAAGAGACGGCTCAATAAGGAATGTTCAATTTTTAGAGGTATCATTCAAGATCTTGAGAGCCGACATCATACCGGCATTGGAACGGTTGCCTTAACAAGAAAGAATAACTCTCCAAACAGTAGTTTAGCGATGTATGCATAGTTAGGCTGTTACGTGTCGTCAAAACTATGAATCCCAATTTCTTGCTGCGAGTTAAGAACATTTGCGCAAAACAAGACATGAGTTAGGCTGCATCAGTTAGGTTGTGTTGTGGGATTTTCCTAGTTGACCAAGATAAGCGCAAGATTGAGTTATTAATAAACGGAATGACTGAGACATTTGCAAGACGATCACACGGTCAATATACCCATACGAGTGGCCAATCAGGACCTTTACGTAACCGCACTACTAGACCAGCCCGATCCTTTCGATTCCTTTTAAAGGAGAGCGGCAAAGGCAAAGGGAGGACCTAGACTATATACATATCCCTTCTCTTCCGTGGTTTGGGACTCCTCTTACCGCTTCGTAAGCCTTGCCTTGCGTAGAAACCAATGCATGGAGAGAAGTAGAGTTAAAATGAGAAGAGGAGAAAATTAGGTTTTAATTAGAGTCCGAATTTGCGGAGGGTTGTCAAACATTTAACATAAATTATCTCACGAGTTTCTTTTTCAAAATCTCTCCTTTTCCTCTTTCTTTCCTTCCATGGTCTTCTTCAGAGATTTATAATCTCTCTTCACAGTTTCTCTCCGTTTGCATGAATTACCAACTTTGATAATTAAAAAAACACCAACTTAAGTATTGCCAACATTATAGCTTAAAGCTTTGACAGTTGAGTTTATTTTCAAGTTATTCGAATGATTTATTTTAATGATTTATGACATTTGAATTTCAATGCACAACCTTAAAGCTTTTAAGGGATCACAAAAGCACTAAATAAATCTATAACCTTCCAATGCCTTCTTGTGATTTCTCTCAACAAAATATACATGCTAAGTGTCACTAAAATCTTGTTTACCTTCCAAAAAGAACTAAGATTTAGTTTTAAGTAAGGGTGAATTGAGATTATAATTTTTGTAGTTTCAACTGTTAGATTGGAGATATGTTAAGGTTTAAGGAGAAGAGAGTAATGGAACTAGTAGATGAAAGAGGCGTAGATGCAGAGAAAATATGAGACAAAGAGATTTTCATTTTAAGAGAAAATCTAGTGTTTTGTAAAAAGAAACTCCTAAGTTAACTTAAGTTAAATGTATAACCAATAGGAGAGATGTTTGTTAATTAGGTTTTATAAGGTGATGTCTCGAGAAACGTATTTTTATGCGAATAAAGGGTATATATTGAGTTCGTAATCAATGGCCAGGATCTATTCTTTAGTGTTTTTTTTTATTTTTTATTTTTTATTTTGTTAACATCATCATCATAGGCCTTTAATCTACTCCTTGAAAATTGAAAATGACAATGAATTGATGTCGATTGTGCTTCAAATCAACTATTGACGTTATTCTTTGGTAATAGAGATAAGGGAACGGATTCGGAGACACTCTCTGGACACTCTATCCCACCCACTCAGCTAGAGTGAGTGGCTGAGACAGAGATGATGTGTCATACTCTATCCTAAACACCTTTATTTCAAAAACCATACATCTCTCATTGTCGACTTGTTGCGCTCTCTCTCTCTCTCTCTCTCTCTCAAGTATCAACACATCATTAGAAACAAGCCTAATGTTCTCTCTCTTTCTCTATCTCTCACAGTTGATTGTTCAAGAACTATTTGTGAAATTGTATGAACTAAGCTCGATTGAGTAAGCATGAAGTAGTGACAAAGAGAGATGTTTTGATCAATTTCGTTGTTGGATTTCATTTATTTTTGTGATTAAATAATCGGGTTCGATTTTTTTGCATCATCATCGATAAATGATTCACGAGAGTTGCAGAAACAATGAAAGATCAAGAGAGCTCTTAAAGCTGGGTCTGCATATTTCGAATCGGGAACCGAAACCGATGGTTTCTACCAGTTTTTTATAAAGCCGGTTCGGTTCTCAGTTTTGAAATAATAAAAACTGGTCTTCTTGGTACGGTTTCGGTTTTAGACTTGGTAAGCCAATAAACTGAATCAAAGTAAGGGTATTATAAGAAATTTAACATAACCTAAAACCTATCTCACCATCTGCCCCTCTTTCAGCTCTGATCTAATGTTATCCACTAGGGCTGAGCAAAAAGTTGCCAAATCGAACCGAACCACATTAAACAAAACGGTTCGGTTTATATAAGGTTTGTTTCAGTTTCGGTTTAGGAAATAAGAAACCGACAGAAATCGGTTCGATTTTGGTTCTCCAAAATAGGAACTGCTAAACACTGAATCGAATCGAGTTACCCTTTGGTCTTCTCTTTTCCTCCTATTTTTACTTTCTCTCCTTTTTTCTTCACTTCCAAAACAAATGTAAACACTAAACAAAGCCCAATATCATCACACTCCCTTAAGAGAGAGAGAGAGAGAGAGAGAGAGAGAGAGATGAGAACACATGTTACTACACTTTTACGTCCTACTGTGGGTGTTGTTGTTTTCCCATTTTCAGATGCCAACAATAGAGGTTTATCATTCTTCAAATAGATCTCTGGATTCAAAAGCTAGGGTTTCTTAACCAAATCCATGATTCAAATCATTAGATTAAAGTTTTTAAATTTCAGTATAAACTAGGGTTTTTGGAGGTGCAGGTGGTGGGGGAGGGTTTTGGTCGAGGATTGGTGAGGTTTGATTGTAAAGCTCCTGATGAAACTTTTCTAATTATTATTTTTCAGGAAAAGTTGGATTTTGAAATACGGTGCGGTTTTGGTTTAAGCAAGAAATATTCGGATCGGTTTTAATTTTGGGGAACCGATTTAAGTCGGTTCGGTTTTGATTCAAGTTAAGAACCGACCCGAATCAACCCGTGCTTTACCCCTATATCCACATTAACCAAAGCTCTCTCTCTCTCTCTCTCCTTGAATACCTTTAAAATCAACCTTATGAAGCACAAACCAAGGCTTTCTCTCTTCTCTCTGTATGAAAAGGGTAATGTTGATTTCCACGGTTCTCTAAATCTTTTACAGATTTACTGAGTGACGAAAATGGTAATGTTATCTTTGAATTGGGGATGAAAATGGTATAATTGATTCCTAAATACAAATATGCTACTTTGACTTTAAGGAAGAGTTTGATTTCATTAATGTTCTTTCTTCGGTGATTGTAGGAAAAGGGTAGTCAAGCGTTGTGAAGTATTGCGACAGGTGAGAAACCGATAAGAAGAATCGAAACCGAACCGGACTTCTCTGGTCGGTTTTGAACGGTTCCGGTTCCGACTAATTCAAAAACTCGACCTGAACCGAACCGTGTACACCTTACTCAAAACTCCAAGTTCAGAAAACAGAGAACAAATTGAAAAGGGTATCTTCAAAAACTGAGTTATTATCGAATAGGCCCTACTCGATAATTATTATCGAATAAGGCCCTATTCGATAAAATTGTACATAACAAGTTATTTGTTAGGAGTTGGGTCCGGCCCAAGGTGAGAACCCAACTGGGTTGGGATGTCCAACTGGACTTATAACAAGCCTATATACCATTAGAGTTTATGGGAAGAGTTTGAGTAATAATATATAACTAGTACTACCCGTGGCTCGTCACGATGAATACGTCGACATATCTTTGGCGCTATAAAATTGTTCATTAACGGTAATAGTATATAATATCATAAAGGGTTAAGTCTATGTAACCTACACAGATAAATCATCAATCAATAATATCTCTACTCTTCTTTCATGTTTGTTTTATGATTATCAAATATAATAAAGTACTATCAAACACGTTATTAGCACAACGAAAAGCTAATGGGTCAGAAGGGATAAAAATAGCTCTCCAACAAATATATTTTTTAAGAATTATTTAGTGTTGCGGAGAGGTATATTTTACCCAATTTCGTTTTTTATATATTAATTATATGATCAATCATATAGGATATGTACAGGGGCGGACCTATCGTTTTAATGTAGGGGGAGCTGTAGTAAAAAAAATGTTTTGGGTTATATTGGGGGTTCGGGGGCAGAGCCCGCGAAAAAAAAAAATTGGGTGCTCAAGGTTATCAAACAAAACCAGAGATAGAGATTGCAATTGCAACCATGATTCATTGATTTACGAGAGAGAGAGCGAGGTACCTCATATATGGAGAAAGGGCAGGAGTGAAAAAATTTCTTTTTTTCTATGTTTTGTTAGAGAGAAAGAAAGGGCAGGAGCCAGGAAGGATAGGGAGGGCTGGGTCGGGCTGTGGGCTAGGCTTTAAGTTGTTATTTATAATGTTTTTTTTTTTTTTTTTTAAATTGCTATATATAAGCCATAAATCCCCCCCCCCCCCCCCCCCCCCCCCCTTATGGCTATAAATCCGCCCCTGGATATGTAATTTTGTGTTTGTGGATTATGCATTTTTTTCAAAATTATTAGAGCTATTTTAGTGATTTTTACCCTTGGTGAATGTCTGTTTTCAAACTAAAATAGAGATCGATGTTGTTATCGGATTGATACACTTTTAATTTAGTTGTGTAGCCTACTCAACAGCGATCATATCTATATATTGCACGTCTTCGGGAGATGTCCATGTCGCCAGGAAAATGATGTAAAAATTGGGCAGTTCACGGTCAAAAATCAATTTTTAAATGACGTATTAGGTTATACTAGGGTTGTTCACGGGTCGGGTCGGGTTAACCACATTTGAACCCGAACCCGAACCGAATTAATCGGGTCGGGCCGGGTTATGAACCGACTAATTGTGAATTATGCAAATGACATCTATAGTTCACAACAATGGAAATTCACTCTGTATGTACACTCGACAAAGCGCAACCTACCCTCTTAACAAATTATTTCGTCTAAAAAACAAAACCACAAACTACTTAGCAACATCGGTAACTTATACGTAGATTAACAACTATTACGATTTTCTCTGCTCTGAGTAGTTCCCATCTCCCCAAGTTTCTGCTACGACATCAAGTCTATCTCCGATTGAGTTAAGTGGAGCGGAAAACCCACCTTACGCTGCACCACTACCTCCCTCCTCCAACTCCCATTCCTAATCCGAGGAAATCAAGAGTAGTCGGTTTTGAACCAAATATAGATGATGAATCACCGCCCATAATTAATTAACCGATTCCCTCGGAACCCTCGCTCTCCATCAAACGATTCCAATGTACATTCTCTTGTTGATGCTGTTGTTGTCCCGACGAAGTATTACTACTAAGCGACTCACCAAGTTCACGGAGAAATGAAGCATTAGTCGTTGCAGCACTCATCTCTGCCGCTTTCTAAAGTAATGTCGTGACAGACAATACAGGTTGAGACGGTGCTGCATATTGAAGACTGGAACCATTACTTGACGACAAACAAAGAGATATCGGCTCTACATTTGTCATAGATCGCTCCGAACGAGCCATCACATTTATTAAATTTGCAAACGACGTATGTTGTTGTTGTTGCTGCTGCTGTTGTCGTTGTAGTTTCCCAGCCATTGTCGATGACGACGAGAAGAGATTTGCAAACACACTGGTGCCATTACAGTTACTCGAACTCATACTACTACTTCCATTTACGCATGACGAGATTCTGGTGTTCTTCGCCGGCAGCTCTTTAAAAGTTAGAGAGAGAGAGAGACTAATTAAGAAGTCATTAAACACAAAGGCAGCCATGATTGGTTCTTTCTAAAGTTTGAATCTTTAATCAAAACACAAAGGCAACCATTGTTTATGATGATGATTATGTACCAAACAAAATCAGATCCTACAGATCAAGTTTGTACTCCAAAGCTTTGTGACGTCGTCGACGACAACGAGATCGGAGTCCAAGTAGATGATAACGAGATCGGAGTCCAAGTGGTTGAAAATGTTTTCTGGGCAGAGTGAGTGTTGGAGGACTGAATGTACGGCTGCGATTGAACCACGTAGGTACGCGATATCAAGAGTGATCGCGATGTGAACCAGAGAAGGATCATTGTAGCTTCAAAGAGACGAAAAGCTTCAAATAGTAGATCTTATCCCATAGAGGGAGGAGGGAAGAGGGAGAAGAGAGAGAGAGGGCTAGGGTTGTGAGGAGTGAGGTGAATTAGGTATATAAACTACCGGGTCGGGTTTTAAGAGACAACAAATCAAGAACTCGAACCCGAACCGATTATAATCGGGTTTTAAAACCCAGACCCAAAACCGAACCGACATATCCTTAACCCGAACCGAACGGTTCAGGTAGGCCTGGTTCGGGGCTCGAGTTTTTGGGTTTGAGTGTACACCCCTAGGTTATACTGAAGTCAGCTAGGGTTTGTTTATTTTTTAAAAATAATTATTACATCATGTTGACGTCACCTGATCCAAATCTATTTATTGGAAATTGGACCTGGATCACACCTGATCCATGAAATCATACTAGATCTAATTTGCTGACGTGGTAGGGACTGGGCCTACAGTGACACGTGTTAAGGACTCGTGGCAGCGGGACCCACACGTGTTGACGTGGCATGACACGAGACAGTGAGACCCACACGTGCTGACGTGTTAAGGACACCTGACAGTGGGGTCCACACGTGCACTGTAGTAGTGACATGTGCTAGTACTGTGTAGTGACATGTGACATCACTTTGCAGTGACACGTGGCAGTACTGTATAGTGGCACGTGACACCAGTTTGACTAAGTCAAGCCGGTCTAGACCGGTCAACCCGGTCCAGGCCTTGATCCAGACCATGCCAGACCGGTCTTGACACTAAATTGGCTTTAAAAAGCTCAATTTTTGGTCAAATTTAGTCTTTTTTTTGAAAAATTTCTATTGACTGGACCTACCCTAGGGGACCCATTTTTTTTAAAAAAAATTATAAAAATATTTTTAAATTTTTTTGGGAACGGGTGTCTTGTATAAGAAAACTGATTAACTTATATGTAATATAAGAACATGGATTAATACCTATTTAAGTATCTTACGATAGCTAATATGATATTAATGGTATGCCCCTAAGATAATAATTATACTAACCAGGGATCATAGATAATGCGAAAACTAAGACTAATTTAGAATACGATTAAGAGTCATATCTAAATCATGGTTAAATATCAAAGACAAATAATTATAGATCAATTGAGAATTAACTCTTAGTCTTATTTTTTAAAAACATGGTGTCTAAGGAACTAATTTTACGTATCTAGGTGCAATTAGATATTACTTGATAACATTTAGAGGAATATAGTCACTAATAGCAACCTATATTACCCTAAAATATTAGTTTAAAGACAGGAGTAATCTACATATCTTATGAACTCAGCAGACTTTGGGGTAGGGCCACTTGTCATCTAAACATCTAATACCCTTCATATTCGTAGCAAATAAGGTCATTTGGATAGCATATACAAACCTTATAGAACTTTATGGATTATAACACCCTAGTTGTCAGAATAAGAAACACACACATTTAACATTTTTGAATAACAATTTTGGCTATGATTCTAGTAAAACGCACATATAAGATTAAGACTATCATTTTACGAGGTAAAATTGGGATGTAATCATTAGAAAAGAATTTCACGAGTATTAGAATATGAACAAGCTTCAACTATAACATGATTATGAATAATTTATTTTATGTTATTCTAAATACTATGATCTATGTATAATGCATTTGAAATGTTAATCAAGAATTGTTACTAATTACGATCTATATTTTGCATAATAGATGTCTGCGAAACTCAAGAATGTTGAATTCCTTCTATTGCTACTTACTGGAGCCAATTACCTCACTTAGTACATTGATTCTAACTTGTTCTTGAAGTCTCTAGGTCTATAGAAGACCGTTGTCATTGGCAACACTAAAGATCCCGTAGACAAAGCAAAGTCTTTGTTTATCCTCTGTCATCATATTCAGGATAGCCTGAAGATGGAGTACATCAATAAGGTTGAGCTAGCTGAGTTATGGGCAAGCTTGAAGGGGCATTATGGTCAGCAAAAGAACATTATGTTCTCAAAAGCGACGCACCATTGGAACAACCTCCGGTTCAAAGATTTTAGGATCATCACTAATTATAACTCAGCAGTTCACAAAATCACTTCTACACTTGAACTGTGTGAAAAGAAAGTCACTGATACTGAAATGGTAGAGAAGACTCTATCTACTTTTTATGCTAGTAATATTGTACTTCAGAGGCAATATCGACAAGTAAACATTACTACTCACAAAGTTTTAATTCAGGCACTGCTCCTTTCTGAGTAGAACGATAAACTTCTGATGAAGAATCACGAGATGCGGCCCCTTGGGAATACACCGTTGCCCGAATTACACAATGTTCAGTTTTGGGGAAACAACTATTGCGGTCAGGGACACAAACATGGAAAGGGCAAGGGACGATACAAGGAAAACAAGAAGGGCATGAACCAAAAACCCAATGGCCCTAAGAAAGGTAAAGGATTTAAGAAATTCGGTAAACCAAGAAATGGGAAGAAGGAAAAGAAGCCAGAACAGGGATCTACTTGCTTTAACTTCGGTGGCACATGACACTGGGCACGGGAATGCCAGTCACCACGGGTGGTCAGAGATAACATAGTCCAGACTCACCACGTAGTTATTGACGTTGACTTCACCCTTATGGAGTTCGCAGCGTCAGACTTCTTCAGCGATACTGATGCCGATATGGATCAATATACGAAGTAATCAGTAGTGATATGTCAGTAGATGTGTGATGTCACATTAGAGAGCACTAGTAGTTTCTTTCTTGCAAAAACTTGATTTACATTTTGTTAGTATTTTTAATTATTATGTTAAGAACATATCATTTATGTTTCAATAAAGTACTCGTGACACACATTCAATATTAATCTATAAAATTTTCATTTTGTTCTAAATTGTGATTATTCAAATTATTGATTGGGATAGTAGTTAATTTGCTATATATAAAATTCTTAATATGCTATATATACAGGTAACCCATAGATCTTCTTGCCCATAAAATACTAATTGATAATAGGACAGGCATTGACGGAGCCACATGAGGATCAGTGGGGGCAGCGGGCAGCTGCCCCCACTCACTTTTATCTAAAAAAGGGTTTAGTTATATATACTTATATACATAAAAAAAAAAACCTATCACATCATGTGACCATCATCTCTCTTTTAGAGAGAGAAAGTTTGAGAGGGAGAGTCTCATAAGCAAACCAAAGTTTCTCTTTCTTTGTGCCCTAAATTTACTCAAAAGCTTTCTTGGCTTACTCCAACAATGGTGAGTCTCTTTTTCAACTATTTTTAGGGTTCGATTTGTATTTGATTTGAAACTGATTTTAGTGTAATTTGTGATTGATGTCGATGATTGATTTGTTATTGGTTGGGGAAATTAAGGGTTTGATGTAGTTGGGCCATAGTTGTTGGTTGATTTGTGTTTGATTTGATGTGATCAGTGACATCAGTGTAATTTATGTAGGTGATGATTAGCTTCCGACATCGACAACAAAGAAGGCATTTTCAGCTATGCATTTCATAAAGAACCGCTACAAAAATATATTTCAAATCCCTCCAAAAAAAAATTGGGGCTCCCATCCCCAAACCCCCCAAAATTTCCTGCCCCCCAAACAATAATCCTAGCTCCGCCACTGAGGACAGGTCGCAACACATGTCTAATAGGCAGTGGCACCATGCACTCAAATCCTCAAGATAAACGGTATTTCTCGAACTTCATCGCGTATGTCGGGGACATTCAAACTGTTACTGGGTCTGGGTCAGTCAATATCATAGACGGCCCGGGGAGCGCTATGCTATTACGTCCCAAGGTGGGAACCCAACTGGGTTGGGGTTAACTACTAGACTCCTAACAAGGCCGTATACCATTAGGGTTTATAGGGAGAGTTTGAGTAATAGTATATAATCTCATAAAGGGTCAAGTCTATGCAACCTACATAGAGAAATTATCAATCAATAATATCTCTACTCTTTTCTCATATTTGTGTTCGATAATAAATGATCAAGAATAGGGGATTGTTTTTCTAATTGGGCTTAATTTGAAATATCTTTGGTCCAAGTTGAAAAATCAAAACTAATCTACTTCAATGTATCTAACCAACTTCAATCACGATTCTCGGTCCGAATAGTTCATCATCCTTAGAGATCGAACTTCATTGGATTTTCCTCGTTAGTGATTCTCAAGATTCTCGATTTGTCTTCACGCCCCTATACATGATTCTTCATAATCAAATTAATTAGAAATTTTGGTTTCGACAAATTGCGGCTTAAAATCAAACCCTAGAAAACGTTACTCTCTTTCTATGAAAATTTCGTCAATTGAAGAGATTGATTTGGTAGATAGAGAAAGAGAGATAAGTATGTGGAAGAGAAAGAAGTTGGGATAAGATTCAATGAAAGAAACCTACCACATAGTTATCTTACCAATAGTGATAAGAGTGTCCAGAGTATTTATACATTGAAGTTCAAATTTTGTATTTTCTTCTGTGTTATTGTTTTATAAATCGCAATGTGCCAAATTCGTGTGAATGATAAATACTAGACGTAGTTAAAACAACACAAACGAAACACTGTCGAGTTCGTCTTTGTTTCTATGAGCTATAAAAGCATTCCAACAGTAAGAAGATAGCAACTCCAACACTAACCAGTTAAGTTGTAGAACTCTTAGAGCACCCACATCAGCTAGGTGCACCCTGACGTGGCAGAGTGAATTCCAAATTCACCCTCTTTTCCACCCAATTTGTCTCCCAGCAGCTAGATGAATACCTGGCGTGGCATCTCACAAATTCATCCAAGGGTGGATTTGGGTGGATTTTCCACCCTGAGGGTGGATTGAGGGTGAATTCACACCGTGCGGTTCTGAAGTGCGCGTAGCCATAGCGCGCGGTTCAGAAGTGCGCGTAACTTCAACGTCTAGGATTGAACCACGTGGACGTCTGAGATTTAAAGATTTCTAAAAGGCTAGTTTTTGCCGCGTTATTTCACATTAGTTTTTCCCTGATCAAACTTCTTCAACAAGATGCTCAACGGCTAGTTTTTTTCTCTATTTATAACCCCCATTCATCTCCTACTCTCTTCTACAATCAACTCATTCATCTTATATCTCAAAACTCAACCTTCTTCATTTCTTATCAATTGCGCTAAATCATGTCTGACGAAATCATTGTTGACCTACTCAGGCCTGAGACATCACTCTCATCTTCGGAGTCATCGTCTTCATCATCGTCCAGTGACGAAGAACTATTCTGACGTCAAGTTGAGTTGTTGCACGAGTATGGCAAGATGATGATTGAGATGGGAGAAGCAGAAGAAAAAAAATAAGATGCGACATCATCACAGAGGCGGGAAGGTAGTAAAAGGGGACGGATTGACAAACGAAAAAGCCGTGAGCATAAATTGAGGGAGGATAGCCTTAACCGGGATTACTTCAGTGACAACCCAAGATTCAAAGGTATCTCATTTCGTCGTCAATTTCCTATGAGCGAAGGTGTGTATCAACGTATTTATCATCAAATACTTTCTTCGAACCCCTATTTTATTCAAAGAGAAAATGTCGCCAAGACTATGGGCTTATCCTCGCACCAAAAGATAACGTGAGCACTTCCCATGTTATGTTATGGTACGAGCGCAAACGCCTAAGAAGAATTCCTTCAGATTGGTGAGTCTACGACTATTTTGTGTTTAATTTTTTTTTGTAAAACTATTATAACACAATTCAAAGTTCAATACCTTAGATCTCCCAATGAAGACGATACATTACACTTGTTAGAAGTGAATGGATCGCGAGGCTTCCCGGTTCTAATAACGACGTGAACGTCTTGCATCAAGGGTGGCTTTTCAACAACTTGTCTAATGAAGTTGTGCCGCCATGCAATTATAATATAGGCACGGAACCGCACACTATGGGGTATTACTTAGCGGATGAAGTCTATCCAAGATGGCAAACACTTGTTCAAACCATAAGAAATCCGTCCAACGATGCCGAAAGATATTTTTCAAAGATGCAAGAATCATGCCGGAAAGACGTAGAGCGTGTTTTTGAGGTATTACAAGCTAGGTTTCAAATATTGGCAAACGGTGCGCGATTTTGGAAACCTAGTGATCTAGAAAATGTTATGTACGCATGTATAATCTTGCCCAATATGATCGTGGAAGATGAACGTCATACTTACATCCGACAAATGGACATTGATCCCGAGTTTAGAAAAGCTGTGGATAATTGGAAGGAGGACTTAAATCCAAGACACGTAATCAATACTATGGTAGAGTACATCTAGAAGGTTCGTGAAATTTGAAATGAAGGAGCTCATTTTCAATTACGAGATTAACTTGTCGCGCATTTGTAGAGTCGAAAAGGGGCAGAGTAATTGTAGTCTTCATCATTGTTTGTTTATTTTCTAAAGTAATGTATTTTCTTTTCAAGTTTAATGTTGAAGTTGTAATGTTTTTTGTTTCCAAGTCTTCATCATTGCAACACTTATAATGAAACATAGTTTATTGTTTCAGCCTTTTGATTTTGTATCAATTTTATGGATTACGAACCATTAATAACAATTTTATTGAAATAATGAAATTACATAGATCTTAATAACTACTATTAATGCTAAGGATTACATCATTCTTCAACACTAGAAACGTCGTCATCACTTGGACACTGCTCCTTCAACTTCTTCGAATATTCTTTAATCTGCTTCTTCATTCAACGCCTTTGTGTCGGTTGTAGGTTACCAAGGTCCGTTGTCATCACCTTTAACATATGCGAGTCGTCGAAGTTTTTTTTTCGAGTTAGCTCCGCTTCACGCCTCCTTTGAAACTCAGCCTCTTTCATCAACTTTAGTTCCTCTCGACATTAGCTTCCTTTTTCTCTTTCTTCTGCTCGTCTCTCAGATTCTATGACTTCATCATGTTGGACGTTGTCTCAAGCATCCTCTTCCCCCAAAAAACTAAACTTGACTTTGCCGCTTCTTTTGCCTTATATTTTTTTTTGTCGTCCGGTCGTACATCCCCACAATAATATAGTGGTGCATCCACGTCGATAGTATCATCCGGAATTGCGATATTTGGAGTGCCGGATGTAGATGTTTTCGGATCTGTATTGGTGGAGTTATCCGGGCTATCGTTAAAATTTAACTTCCTAGCAAAGTTGCGGGCGGGATGGCCGATGTGATGAATTTGTGACCATTTTGGGCAAGTTTTCAAAAGTTTGTTCGCTTCCCCAAGTTTAAATGGTTTGCCTTGGGTTTGATAAAATGTATCGTTTGCCCAACGTTCCGAGAAATCAAGTTAAAAAATATTTTAGAGTATGATTCACCTTTGAACATTAATGAAATGAATGAGAAAAATAAATATTTCTTTAATCCTCTCTTCTCACTTCTTTCCTCTCCATATTAAGGTTTTTGACTTTTTATATCTTTTTTTAAGCCAATTGACACATTAGATTAATGTTTCTTACTGCCGTTTGTTTTTGCCTGCAGGTTCTTCAACAAAGTTATAGCATGATCTCCTCTTCTCATAGCATTGTACTTCAAAATAAAATCAAAGATGAATTCAAAACCCAATCATATTCCCATATGTTATGTGTTCGCATGCACAATAGCGAGTGCACAATTGCTCGTTAGTAGGAGGTTAGTAACTTGATAATAAACTTCTCGTCAGATTTGATCTTGGGTTTCTTACCTTACTAATAGGCTAGCTAAAGTCATTTTAAGGCGGGTGCACTTCATAAGAGTTCCAGTTAGATACTTTCTGTTGAGATATTCGTTAAAGGGCGCTCATAACGCCTAGAAAACATTGCTGCACTACACAGCTAAAATGGACTCCGGGCACACATACTGCAGGTAGGCTTCGATGTGAAAACAACTAGTAGCTTATTGCATAAAAAAATCAAAATCAGTTCTTACAGAAACTAGTTAACTGGCTCAAGAATTTCTGGTAGGAACTCAAGCAGAATGCCCTTCCCGTTGTCATTGCTAATGAAATTTATTTTGCAGCAGATACTACAGCAAGTGGCGCAGGCCTCAAATAACCCATTGAACCCCCGAGAGACATTGTATCAGATTGGTCCAGCTACGGAGAGAATCATACCATTGTCGTCATTTACAGTACTTCCATCAAAAGCGATAATTGAGATACTACGCTTACTTACTCTTCAAATACCTACCGCCAAGAGTTAACTCCTCATTCCCAATTCGCCTACCAAACAAATCCTTGTTTATTTCTCAAAAACAACTTTTCAATCCCGGGTCTCCATACCCTTCCCGGGAAGTAGAAAGACTCCAAACCAGTCGAATCTTCTCCGACTCATATACCGTTCCATAAAAAATCGCACACCAATCATCTGAACCTCCCAGCTGCAGCCAGAAATATAGAAGAGGCAAAAGAAGTTAAAGGAGAAGCTAGAGAGAATGTTTTCACCAAGGTGAGACCGCCCAATTAGACAAGATCTTCCTTTTCCAGAGAGAGAGAAAGAGAGCTTACGACAGAACCTATCAATAACGGGATGCAAAATATCAAAACAAAGTTTTAGCAATAAGATCTCTCTATCTTTCAGCCAAGTTGAGCTTGCACCCTTCGGACAAGTTCTCCCTTTTCTCCAGAGGGACGGCTAAAGACCGGACCTATTGCAAGCCAGATGGAAAATCTTCATACTGCAATGAGAAGCAACAAAAACCGCCCCAAGTAAGAAATAGGCAGCAAACTCCACAAACCACAGCAGCTGCCAACCCCTACATGTTTCAGAAAACATCTGACTATTAGACAATTTGATATAGAAACTGTAACAAACCTGAAAAAGGAAAAGTAAATGACTTAAGAGTAAGAAATCGGCATCAGGGAATATTGTTCATTGGCATACTGCAAGTGAAAAATTGTTGGGGGCATCAGCATGAACCAAGTATACCCTAATAGTTGGGGATCTAAAGCCCTCTTAGCGAATCTACTATATGTATTTGCCAATTTGGTAAATGAAAATGAGGGAGATCACCTTGCTTTGATCAAAGGGAAATCTTATAAGAACCATCAAGGGAAACAAGAAAGAGGTGATGTCAAATGCAGGAATGGAAGTTTCATAAGATAATTCAAAATAAGATTTCCACACAACACCCGGCAAACCCTATTTGAGTGACAAATCAAAGTATTCCCTATCAGAATACCATTGAGAATGTGCCTCCCTGGGAAAAAAGCCCCTACTAAGTTCATTATGACTCTGATCTGATTAGACAGAAATTAAGCAATAATCTTGTAAAGCAACCTATAAAACTCATTGACCTAAAACCCTCTGAAGATTTGGAGAATGGTAGTGATAAAACTTTAATTTATCCTGCAACCAGGGAACGACTCACTGATCAAATTTGAAGTTGCACATAAATGCTCACTGGCTAATTTCAAAAAATAAAAATAAATAAAAAATGGCAAACATTCTTGACAGTTGAGGGATCAAAACCAGTCAGAGAAAAAAGAAAATCATCACATGAGTCTCATGGGCACCTTAGAATGAGTCATAAATTATACTGATCTGTGATGGAAGTAAAATACTCAGAAAGGGCAGTAGAAGCCTAGTAGGTGGAATCATCGGAATCAAAAATGACTTCCAAAGTTGACAAGACACTGAATATAGGAAAGATATAGATTCTTACAATTCATAAAGGAATAGAACTAATTAAAAAACTGGGAATTAAACAAGCTGAAGTGTTGACTGACTTGACTCACTGTATGCTCAGAAAGTTGTGACCAACAATGGATAACCCCATGGATATGCTTAACTGAGATAAGGCAGATTATCAAATGGAGCAGGGTATCAAAACATAAATGCATATTCAACTTCAGGCAACACAACTACAAAGCAAAGATGGAAGCTGGTGGTCCTCTGAAGATTACATCTCCTCAAGAATTTCCTTTTGATCTCAAAAAATATTGTATAGCAAACACATACAAATGTAAATACCCTAAGATGTAATCATACAATATTTGCACAATACAAACCTGGTGGGGGGTCTGCCCTAACCCTAGCTTTTTCCTCAAAAAAAGAAAAAAGAATGAATGACTCACTGAAAAAGAAATGAATACCGAAGTTCTTTGACAGGAAAGTCACTGATAAATTTATTTGGTGAACTGCAATCCTTCCTACCCTTTGCCACGCTAACCCTCAGATACCAAGATACCACTTTAATCAATATAGAAACCCTCCGCCAACTAAGTCCTTGGAATTACCTTGCTTCTAGGCCAACCTATTTGGTAGCATCCATGTTTAGAAGATAGGGCCTCTCTTAATGACAAAACACTTCCTCCTCGCAAATCTAGAGATATTTCCTCACCAACATGTTGCACATTTTTCAAAGTTCTCATCATTGGCCCATTATCAGATGTGAAATAATGTATAACCCAAGGAGCTAATGGTCTGAAAAAGTAAGCATAATCTAAAGGCTCTAAACATAGTATGAAATATAAGTTTGAGATACTAATGTTATAATATCTGCATGTTCTAATCCCCAATGTCGTAAGTAAAAAACTTGAGAACTTCACGTATCCTCAGCATTAGTTCATGTAAAAGCAGTGGTTGACATATTCAATGGCTTTTTAGCTAGGATCATGTTATACATCACATCACATCTAAGTCAAAGTTACGATGCCAAGATACACCAAACATACGAGAAACAATGGGGGTAAGACATCTGCAAATAAAGTGGAAAAAGGATACGACACGAAAAAAAAAATGAAAACGATATGAGGAACCCAAGTGTCCAAGTCAAAAGAGAGTGCAAATCTTTATGATCTGTCACGGTCAACTTCTCCTATTAGATTTTCTCTCCTCTCTTCTTTTATAATCACAATCTAACCATAGCTTGCCCACTATCCATCCATAAAAGTGAGTCGCATTGTTCTTTGTGTTGCTGCATTAGTTCAACTCTACGTTTTTTCAATGTAAAACGATACTTATTATTTTTATCTTTTGCAAACCAGGGCGATCCTGATTCATAATTTATCACCATTTGCCTGACTAATCCCTAGAACGTGTGAGAACCCACCAACCCACATGCCGGGAAAGTCAGGATAACCATGGCAAGTGGTGATGAAACAAGTAACTGACTTACGAGCAAGATAGGATTTTTTTTTTATATCATTTAGCTGGTCTTAATTATATTAAGACTCTTGAAAGCATCTTCGTGTACATCATACATTTTTATTACAAACTAAAAATACCAAAAACAACTAAAATGAAGTCATAGGCAGAAAAGACCAAGTGATGTATTCGAACAGCAGCTATGTTACTTGAAAGTGAAGCGGGTACGGGAAACGATGCGAGAAACGGAAGCGGGAAACGGATGCAACAATTGAAGCGAAATGTGATACAAGTGGGAAACGAGTATGAAGCGTAAGAAAAAAGCAAAATAGAAAATGATGTAAGAAGCGTAAAAATAAGTAAAGTATGATACATTTTGATAGTAGAAAGATGAAGGAATATGCATAGAGAATACTTATTAATGTAGTACGGAGGGAGGAAAATCCGAAAGGTTAAGTGTGCTTAAGTGTTTTTTTTCTTAGCTAGATTTTGTTAAAAAGTGGTATCTATATTCTATAGGTTGGTGTGTTTTTTTGCCTTTTTGAGTATAAGAGTATCGGTATCCAATCACGTACATTATCGTTTCATAATCCCTTCGATTACGAATCGCAAAAGTTTCGGATCGAATCAAAAATCGCCTCAATATACGAATCACGCGAATCAAAAATCGAATCATCAACGCTTCCCAAACCGAATCACAATCGATCATAATGCGAATCGCAGTCAAATCGAAACGCGACTCAAACGTTTTCTCGACGTTTCCCGAATTCGGGGAAACCGAATTGCACCCGTTTCCCAGGAAACGTTTGAGAGGAGGGGAAACACGTTTCCATAGAACAACGATAAAAGCTTTGAATTTGCCATTAATTCGTTCAACAATTTCGAAAACTTGGCTTGTAAGCTTTTAATCTAAGAAAAAATAGTTGAACTTGAAACATAATTGAATGGTTATATAACCAAATATGGTCGCAGGGCCCCATTTTAAAATTATGTGCATACCAAGTATAACATCATATTGACCTCCAACAGATCAACTAGTAGAGAAAATAATTTGGTGCCAATAGGAATAATAGGAATTGAACCCTACTTTTTGGTAATGACCTATAACAACACAATAACACAATAGTAGGAATCGTCTCAACAAGTATTTTTTTCTCTTGCTTTTCGCAAAAAAAAAAAGGAAAGGGAGAGCTCAAGAGATTCAACAAATGCAATAATGCCCGGAACTGTATGGATCTTTGTGTCTGGCAAGCAAAATCTCTAAAAGAGTGTATTTTCTAGACACTTAAAAACCCTAAAGACTCAGGGGGATTAAGATCAATGCTCAAGAGAAGAACATTTGTTCAAAGTAATTGCAAATATATCGTAGGAAATGGGTAGAAAATCTCCTTTTTGCATGACCCATGGCAGGAAATGGTATCCTTGTGCAGATAATTATTTCTTGCCAAGATTTGATTTATTGTTGATCCCTGAAAGTAGCTAAGGTAGGTTCGACTAGGCTACTAGGCTTGATAGGTCATTACCCACACGGTCGCTCGACCCTTAAAGCAATCCCACTCTCTCCAACGGTTAACTTATTTTTATATTAGCTATTTCCCTAATTAGTTAGTAGAATATTAGATTATATTAGATCACCCCAATTGTCGTCGTTGGACGATAAGATGGGTGAATTGCTAAGGCAGGTAAAGGCGATGGGTAAACATCAAACGAACTTCAACGAGGAGCGGAGCGTGGTATTCCAAGAGACAGACTAGAGAGTGGGACTCCCGATAGGGGACGATGGGGAACCAAATTGGCCTACTTGCCAATGTACGTTGTATGGGGTTTAAAGCCGCTAAACCTATCTCCGCTCAAGTCATAAGCCTGGGAAATGCGAAGAAAATTGTATCGTTGGTGACGAATTCGAACTCAGAGGAAAGTGAGTATGATGCTTCGATATTCGAAAGCATTTTTGTCGGTCTCGACAATGAAGTGGAGTACGTGGATCCGACGTTTTCGGATAAAGAAGAAAAAGAAGAAGTAGAAGACAGAGAAAAAGAATATGAATATGAATAAGAATAAGAAAAAGAAAAAGATGAAGAAGAATGCGAGGACAATGGCCATTTTTGGGAAAAGTTGAGGCTCGCTTCGGTAGGTAGAAAAATTTGTTTTTATGGGTTTTCGGCGTTAAAAACGTAGGGGGGCCGGTGACCAAACCGTATTCCCGTATATGGGTATAAATCTCGGTTCAAAAAGTTGCACAGGAGGATCCGTGGGTTGAAGTACATGCTGACATGGTTGAGCAAATTATATATCTTAAAAATTCAGGACAAATTTTTTCGTGGAGGGAGAGTTGATAGGTCGTGTGGGTCATTTCCCACATGGTCACACAACCCTTTGTGCAAGCACACTCTCTCCAGCAGTTATCTTGTTTTCATATTAGTTATATTTCCTTAATTAGTTAGTAGATTATTAAATTATATTATATATCCCTAAATCTTGCAACTTAGAGAGAATAAAGGATCTCTGCCTATATTATGAGAAAAGATAGATCATGTATGTGAGAAATCAAGAGAAAATTAATAAAAAGAGTGTTATTTGTTTGAGTGATTGTAAGTAACTGTTAGATTTTGATTAAGGCTTCCGCACGTGCATCAAATCTATCAAGGCATGTCTCACGTTAACAAAGGTTAAATTGCATCGGTTAGAGAGATTTTAGGCCCCCGGTCATACACCTCCAGATGTGAAAGTCTCAATGCGAAAAAGCTTTAAGGAGGTGGGGTGAAAAGAATCCCAAACTCCCCATAGAGTGTAGAAGAAAAAATGTCACATACTGGAGGGAGCACTAGAGGCTGAATGATGTTGAAAGAAAGACTGGCCTAACTGTCACTACTGACTTCGCTATAGTAAGCATTCTAATCCTTTATCGTCGCGTAACCTCGATGAGGGGTTTTGTCAGAAGGTTCGTGAGCGGTCTTCTTCCAACCGCCTTTTCGACGCCTGTGCTCTTGACGACCGAAATCTCACAGTGGTACAAGCTTATTTGCAACAAAATCTAAATGCCCAGGCAGACCTTATGTTGGCTTGTTGTTAAAAATAGGATGAAGATGAGATTTTCTGGTCCAGATTGAAGTACTTCAAGAGGCACATTGCTCCTTCTCTGATACTGAGGAAAATATATCATATTTGTTCTTTTAAATGCAACTTTTCAGAGTTTATTTGGTCCAATATTCTTCATAGTTTGGGCAAAATGAAGCCAATGTGAGCAAAGAAGAACTGACTGTAGGACAAAGCATTGAAGGTTAGTGTGCATCTCTATAGTCTATAGTCAGGCTAGGGGAAAGCAAGGGTAAAACGTCACTACTGCTCTACTGTAGCAACCCTCAGACGGCTTTGGAGCTTGGTAATTGGGAAAATGAATTCAGATTTGTTATTGAATTTAACATTGATATTGTTATCACAGAGTTGCTAAGAGTTGTTTTCAATGATTCAATATACACCATCCGGAAAGAGTGGAATCAAAGACACTTCAAAAAGGTTTCTACAACTAAGGAAATAGTGCTGGTAAAAATAAAAGAATGCAGTGGTTCAAAAGTCCAGGTATTTAATTTAAAATTCTGAGTAACTGTAAAAAACAAGAAGATTCTCCTTGAATGGGGATTAAATCTTAGATAAAACAACCAAAGATTGTTATGGTGAAAACTCCTACGAACAGATACTAACAGTGCAAACAATGGGAGTTTAAAGTCCTATGGTGGCATATTTAGACTTCCAATTGGGATGCCTGTCTTGGACTCTTGGCATATACTAAGGAAGATCGGGAAACTACAAGCACAAATCAATAATTCTTTCTGGCAGTAGTAGAGGGAATTGATCTGGCAATAAAATTGGGGTGGCAAGAAGTTGATGTTCACACATAATCAAACTATGTTGTTTAGACCGTAAATTCTATTTAGATTTCTAGCTGGAGTGAGATGAAGACAAAGAGGATGACTGATAAAGAAAGAAGAAAAATGAAGAAGATCACATTCAAGCAGACATAACTTCAACAAGGCAGCAAGATACTTAGTTACTAATTGTATAAGTATTCAGATATCTTTCCCTTGTTCTTTTTCCCTTTAAATTGGCTAAAAATTTTAAAGTTGATTCTTTAGGAGCTTTTCCGTACTTGCAAATAATACCATATGAATGGAATCTGGTGTGAATCTTGCATAACCCCCAGCTTCATAAAAAAACTGAAAAACACAGGTTTGTGATCATAAAAACAACAATACCATTTTGTAGTCATATATAACTTGTCGAATATAAATTCATTTCTGTTAAGAGTTATGCAGTTAGTTTGGATTAATATCCTTTTAAAAGTTTTATGTGTTAGTTAGGTTAATTTCAAATATTATTAAATTTGATCAGAGTTGTCTAGAGACTGTTATTCATAAACAAATATAAGGATCTCATTTGGGCCTTTACACTGAATCTTTTCTTTGGAGAGGAACCTACTCAGTTATAGACCTCGCATGTAAGGATTTGTCGAAATTCCAATAAATTTAATCTTTAAGAAAATACTTTTTTTTCATGTTTCCCGTTTGATCATTTTGTAGAGTTGAAGATAGTATTGACGTCATCATACTTCAACTTCCCCCGAGATTTTTGCACTCAAGCTTGGCATAATAATTGACATTTACCTTCTAAGAGATGACACTAATACCGCAATTTCAAAGCTTTTCCAAATATAATTAAGCTTAAACAAGGACGTACATAAGAACAGAATTAACTCGATTGCCTCTAGATTCATTAGGAATAGAAATAGATCATGTGGCTTAAATGGTAAACTAAAACAATAATTTAGAATGCAATTCAATGAATAGTTCAAGACTTGATCAAATTCACTAAAACGGTATTGCAATTTTACCTTGAGGAGAAAATGCATGTACCTTAGGGACAGCAAATCATTCCTTCAACTTTAGCGTATTCTTAAATTTGTAGAACCTCAAGAGCTCGAATGAATCGATTAAAGTCTACCAACAGGAAACTGAAATTCCCATTCCAAATAGGACCAAATGAAAACCAAAATAAGTGTCATGAAGTACAACTATAACTTCATCAAAGTACATAAAAAAGTAATACATTCATTTGGTTGATAGACACTTGGGTCTTGCTTGGTTCACTGCATCCCGGTGCAAATGCACTTGCTTGCAGCCGATTAAGCTTGCGAATGGTTGGTTCGGCCCGCTGCAATGCAGTTTTGTGTGGTGTGGTGCACTCCCTTTCACTGGATGAATTTTCCTTAGCATAACTAATGCACGAAGTTGCAGTGGAAATCATCCAGTACTGCCTTTCATCTAGTGCCAAGACGTGAAATCTTCAGATTTCAAATTCAAAAAATATCGCCATTAAAAAATGGAAATTTTCTCTCATACAGATTCCTATCTTGGTGCAGCACTATTTACATCTGAAAACATGTTTTAGGGTACGAGAACTTGTTTTTCGCCATTAATGGAGGAAAAAAGCGATTTATGGAATATGCGTGTTTCGTCCTTATGAGATTTTCAATAGTTGGATTTATCTCTATGTAATGAATTGATGGTTGTAATTAATGTTTAGATTTGCATAAATAACGCCTGGAATATAATATCAAAGAATGCATTGCAGTACTCCACCAGTCATCGACAGTTTGGTCTCGCTTGCATGGTGTGAACCATTCAGATCTAAGAACACTGTTTGCAGGGGAACACAGTGGAACTCTGTGCAATTGCATCAGCTTGAAGAATGCAACAGCTTGAAGCAAACCAAGCAAGGCCTTAGTACGCAGTTTTACATAATGACGAAGCAGTTTTATATGAAGAGGATATAATCAAGGAATGTACTAAAGAAGCAAGTTAATATACCTTGGCCCCCCAAGTCAACTTTCCTTGATCCTTTTCAGGTTGAACCCCAAGCCCAAGAACACCAGTGCAAACACCACGAAGTGTCTTACATAGTCATAGTCAAATGTATGGAAACTGGAAAACAGAAAACACTCCTGATACAACCGGATGCTAAAACGATAGTCTAGGTAACAACGACACTTCATTTTAAAAATAAAAAACGTGTCGGACACCCCGACACTCGGACATTTGGACACTCGGACACTCGGACACACGTGTCCAACACTATTTACAAGGAACTTTTTTATTTTCTGCCATTTTCGACACCCAGCAACCGTGTCGGACGCCGACACCCGTATCCATGTCATTGTTACCTAGACGATAGTATGAGAGAACTAAGAAAGAAAGAATGTACCTAGTCTACTCCAAATGCCTACTGCCTCTCATAAATAAAATTGAGATTAATGTTTGATCGAGAGAAGATTAGATCACAAACTTGAAATTTGAAAAATCAAGGGAATCGTCCAAATCCATGGTTTCTTCTTCAGCATCATCACGCGAAGGAGAGGACTTTTGGGTCCATGATTGTAGGTTGTGATCCACTTGGTTTTCCATCCAAGCAAGTCTCTTCTCTAGCTTCAACACTGCCGCATGCATATAGCGGACATCCACTTCGACAACTCTTGCACAAGCTCGAAGCAATATGTAGTAGTCTGCATGTGCAACATACTCTCGGGTCCCTTCATCATTCTTTCTTGCATAGTGAAGATAATCAAATCTCTTGGGGTTGACTCTTGGAGGGATGTAGCAAAACCTGTTATCCTCCATATTTAATTTCATTCGTCCCAGGACTCTGTCACTGGATTGCAAAGTTTGGTCATCTTGTAAACCCGAAGAACAAACATCTCCTACATCCGGACTCTTTTTCACACTACAATCCACGCCATGCATTGCATTCCGCATAGCATCAGTACTCAAACGCTCATTCTCCATTGATCTATTTTGGCTCAAACCCCCACTGCATCCAACGTTTGTTTTCTTTTCCTGAAATCAAATAGGCATGTAAAACATATTTAATCTATTTGAGAAATGAATTCTGTATGCAAGTAACATGTATAAAATACAGTAGAAGCACACAAAAGATAGATTGTTTAATGAAAAGCTTTTTTTAGGGCTTCTACCAAGAAATTACTTGTAATTTGTAGTATTCGCTGTATTGGATATGTCTATATTATTTGAGATTTCTGCTTAGGCTTTTCTTTATCTCATGAATTTGTCTCCTTAGGTAGTCTGCATTATGGAGTATTAGTCTACGACACCGCATCATTGATAGAAGAAACAAAAAACCTCATACATGCTGACTTACTTATAAGGAAACAAACATATAGGAACCCCTCCACAGCTTAGCAACAGCAGAAAACTAGTTTGTGAAAAGAGAAGATAATAAGTAGCATGTCTAGGAAACATTAAGATAGGTGGAAGATTTACTAGAATATTTTTAATGATGTAGTATCTGTATATAAAACATAACCATCGGAAAACAGAGAATGGCATTCAGGAAATACTACAACAGATCCTGAGAATCAGATGTCCATATAAACCAGAGTTACGAGCAACACCAATTGAAGCATTGAATTATGGAAACCTTTCACAGTAAAAATAAGAAATTACAGATGATCTCACTGTCATATAAGGACATCATTTCATTGTCTTTCCCATTGATTAACAAAAAAACTTGTCTTACCATTACAAGACTATCTATTACATATGCTTTAACAAATGTCATTTCACTTAAAAGCGGGTATTACTTGTTTCTATTATAAACTAATGAGTTGATACTTGATAGAAAGGATATAAGTGTATATTATCTCATATCTCATATCAAGCTAAAAATATTGTACATGCAATGCATTAGTGAAAGTTACACAATCCTTCATCGCTACCTAATGTATGAAGTGTAAATATAAATAAATAAAGAAGAAAGGATCAAATAACAAGCTGGAATCTAGAGTACTAAAACAACGTCAAATAAGCAACCAAGTAGGAAGCCAATGCCAGGGCTAACGGACAGGATTACGTGAACACAGCCTAAGAAGAAAAGACAAAAAGATAGGAAGGAAAATAGCTCAAGTACACAAAGAGGTAAGAAAAAGATGAGAAATGATAGTAAGAAAGGGGTCAACAGGAGATTTTATGAGTAACACATGATTTACTCCCGTCTGAAGACTAAAGCGTCTAAGTATGAACTTAAAAGTCTGTGATTCTTTTTCACGGCACATGTAAAATAATATTGATTGGAGTGTATGGAATTTCCAGCTCAACACCTGTAAGGGTCGTGTTCATTTTACTTCCATATGCTCCATAAAATGGCGTAAAGAATCTCAACGATGCCCGTCTTTTATACCCAAGGTTGGTAAAGGGCCACTCACAAATAAGCTAATCAAGAGAAGCATGCAATATCCAAAAAAAACTAGAGCTTTATAACAAGAAGCATCAAATCCGCATACCCGCAACTATACCCAGATCCTAAACAACAAATTTCAATGTTAGGAAGTCTTAGCTTAAGTGAGAAATTATCATACCTGTCCTAAACTTGGAGTTCAAGTTTAGATCATATGTTATTTAATATCTAATGGTTAGCTAGTATTTCGTAAGATTCTCAATTATATAGGATATTTCAATTAGTCAGAGAGAATATCAAGGAGCATCTTTTCATATTCTTGCAGACATAAGAACTCCTCTATACATCTATCAATAGACAAGCCTCGCCCGCCTCAACTTCAAGGCGTTTTTAACATTGCACTTGACAACACCATATTAGAAAGTTATTGAGCATGTCAAGACTAAAAAAGGCCCATCATTAACTCCTCCAGAACCCTAATAATACTAGACAAGATGAAAAACAAGGACATGATAGAGGAGAATAAGTTTGATAAGTCACGACCTAGGGCCGCGCACCACCGTTCCCTGTTCCTGGGCTTTCCCTAAGCCTTTACGATTTTGGCCCTTTTCTATTTCCCCTTTCTAGAAAATTCCCTAGGTTCGAACTTAGTTTATGCTAGTATTTAATTGTTTTTAGAAGTCTTTGTTCAACAAGAATTAATATTTATTATTTGTTTCCATTAAGGACTCCATTTTGTGATAGGCCTTCGTCATCCTCTCTATGTTTAATAATAGGTTGTTTTGAGTAGAAAGTTATTTTGCTAGGAGTTATGTAAAGTTTGAGAGAAAATTGCAAACCATAGATCTTTTATATCTTTATTTTGATTGAAATTGCAATTAGTTGCTTCTGCCTAATAAGTTTTTACCAAAGTTGGTCACCCATGGAGAGATATCTGCTTGTCAGAAGAGTTTCAGTCTAGTGTGAATTGTAAAGACTCTTGATCACCATATACCACAAGGAGCTAGAAGTGTCTTGGCCCATACAAAATATAGGAAGGAATTAGAACTGCATCCCAGGTTAAACAACTACAAAACTTCAATGGTATCTTCAGTGAATTTTGTATGTTTTTCAAACCAATCTACTAACTTGTCTGTAGCTAAACAATAACTAAACAAACGAAGTATGGATCACCATCCTCCAAATTTTATGACCGTCTACATATTGGCTGCCATTTGCCAGAATCAAGTACGCTTCAAAACTAAAAAATAGACATAATATGGAGCTTTATAATGACTTCAGCTTCCCAAATGCCAAGACTTATCGTAGCTACAGCAATTATTTTATAATAGAGTTGTAACTTACTTCTTGATTTTCGTAATAGTTCCATAGTTCCTCAATAAGTGTATCCTCAGGAAGTTTCTGGTCAGCCTCGTTAGGCTGGAGAGACCGTGTTGACTCAGCAAAGACAACATCCTTACAGAACTTGAGATATGTTGGTAAGTCATGTAAATATTCTGCCAAAAGAAGAGAAAAAATAAAGAATATAAGTAACTTATAAGCTTACCTTTCCGTAGCTTAGGGTGCGAATGGTTTAGCAGCCAGTAAGTGGCTATTTTAAGAAGAAAACAGCTTTGAAAGGGATGTCCATCGACCTATTCTGATGAATGTAGCCGAAATATTGATTACAAATAAGCAAATAAAATAATCCTACCAAAGTTAATTTTTTTGGAAAATCATGAAAGATAAGCATCAAATCAATTTTGTTATTCCAAAATATGTATGATACACTCTCATCACGAACATATTGCATTCCTAAATATAATCTAAGGGCATCTTATTATCTGCTAACCCATATGAAGCATTAGTGTACTGAGAATGCTATAACATATGAATGTAGTGTTAATTAAGATTTCTTTAAGAATAACATAAATGTGATGACAAAGAAACTATATTCAGGGTCCTTACCATGTTCTTCCACAATATCTTCATATGTTGTTTCAAGCTTCAAAAGCAGATCGGCAGTGTCGAGTTCGGAATCCTGAAGATGAGACAATCCTCCATTGGTCTTTGTACCCTTTGTTTGTGTTTCTACTGGCTGCTTTATTTTGGGGTTGGGGTCAGAGTCAGAATACCTAGTACCAGCTTCATTCCTCTTTCGAATTTTGGATGTCGAGATTTTTAACTTGTCGGGATTGAATTCGGTACTAGAAGAACGGGAACACTCTTTAACATCGGTATTTCTCTTTCTCAACTGTCTAATACTGGAGAGCTTTGATTCCCATTTACCAAAACCATTTATATTATAAAGAACCCTTATAGTTACTATCAAGATTGACATCACGCAAACACGAGTTGAAATCTTGTGAGGATTTGCTGATAACCATAAATCTGGAGACATTGACCATTCGTAAATGCGGCATGCAAGTGGTAATATCTTTTCTTTTGAAAGAGAAAGTTGCTTGAGATATCGGCAAACTATTGCATAAAAATTCACAGGTGGAAGTTCTAAGCCTATGCACTGAGCCACAAACCCGGCCCTTGATTCTAACGCCATCGGTCTAAGAACTCGGAGAGGCCGAAACATGACATTCGGACTTAAGGGGCATGCACTTGAAGGGCATGAAAAATCATCTTTAATTTTAACGAAAGCATTTAGATACGGAAGTTTTCCATCCAATGTCCACTTCCATATGTCTGTTGATAGTATCGCTTCCCTCGCAACATGACATGCTAGGAAAGAAACAGCTAATGATGAAGATATAGGTATTTCCTTTTGCAAAGATCTAAGCCAAATCATTACTGCCCTTTCTCCATGCATGTTATGAGGTTCTGTACGGTATCTACTGTGCTTGATCTTTTCCGACTCTTCTCCTGCAGTCAATGAAGATAAGGTATTTACTAAGAACCTATGGAATTTTACAGGCACAAAAAACTCCCTAAAGGGATAAAAATGAAGAATAATAAAACACATAAATCATCTCAAGGAATTTTTTTTGCTGAATTCAGCTTCGATGATGCCTAGTTAATACCATTTTTTATAAGTTATTTTCTTCTTGTTTAAGTGAATGAATAATCCGCTAGCTTCTTAATAAATAGGTACTTTTTGTTATAAGCTACGGCCTCACAAGGGGAGCCGAATAGTTTCGGTCCACTGTGGGTGTGGGACCTACGTGGGATTCAAGAGCCCACCCAAGATGCCACGTCACTCCAAGGGATACAAACTAGAGATTACTTGGTGGAGAAGTAATCTCCTAGGTTTAGGGTTTTAAGAGAGTTCTATATATAGGCTTTGTGCCTCTCATTATAACCTACATCTCAAGAATTAATAAAGCTCACTATTTACCTTATATTGCTCTCTCTCTCTCTCTTTGATTGTTTAGGTGCTTAATAGGGTTATATCATAACACTTTTTAGTATTTCATTGGCAATCAAATTACGATTACATTCGTTGAAGCATTAAAATACTACAATTTCACGCTACAAGAAACACTAAATAAATAAGATTTCTTACACACAAAAAAAAGTTTTTCAAGTTACTTTACCTTGACGTTTTACCACATTTTCAAAAATAAGTACATACTTAATTTCTTCTCTATCAGGAAATCCAGTATCCAATCTAATAAACTACGATTTCTTTACAAAACTCACATGTACTGATACTGAAACTAGAGATACTTCTTACCTTGTCTCTCTGATTCCGCAATAGTATTGTCTGCCCAATCTTTATCAAAAACCCTAGAAACAGCAACGTACCTCATCCAAATCACTCCGGATAAGCCGCAAATCAACGGACTAACTTGAAATTTCTCCACAAGAGCTTCACATTGATATTGAATCATGAGTTGAATCCCCATAACATACCTAATCCTAATTTCAGACGAGTAATCATCTGAATTCAGTCGTAGAACGCCAAAATCTCTAGGAACTGCGGGCTTGCCATAGTCGACGTCATCAAATTGGGAGTTTGTGTTCCTAGGTTTTGTGAAAAGCTGTGATTCTTGTGTAAATGATTCGGTTTTGACAGTACGGACTGAGCGGCGATTGAATTTAGCACTTGCAATATCCATGAAGTCTTCATCGGCAACTCCAGTTTCGGCTAAGCCTTCTGCTTGGGAACCACATTGATTACAGTAATAGAAGCCATCACTACAGTAGAATCCTACATTTTCACAAGCAATGCAGGTCATCCTCTCCTCCATTTCTGTAGGTAGGAGGAAAGAGACAGAAAAAAGGGGGAGAGAACAGGGGTACTTGACTAGTATACCGCAAAACGGTGGGAAAACATCCCAAAGTTCTTTGATTCAGGTTTTCTAGCCGTAACTTCTCTTTCAAAACTCGTTACCTTCGAAGTCCTGTAGATTAAAAATGACATAAATCACAACAACCTAAAACAATACATACAGAACATTAGCATCAAGGTTAAGAAGATTTATGCTAAAATAAATGGCATCCTAACAAAAGACTTAATGAAATTATGCCAAAAATTCGGTAAAGCACTATATATTTGACATTTCAACGATTAGCAAAACATATATAATACAATCCATAGTGAAGATCACAATGGCATTGTATACTTGGAATTAGGGCTGAGCACGGGTCAGTTTTCGACCTGAATTGGACCCGAACCCGACTTATATCCGGTTCCAAGAATTAGAACCCGAACCGACAAACGTAAGGCTAAAATCGCAACGAACCGAACCGCACCGATTTTCGGACAGTCCTCGGGTTTCATCTTCGTTTCATCACATCAATCTCTGTTTTTGCAACAAAAACAAAAACAAAACTTTGCTTTGTTAAATAATGAGAAATAGTGGATGATTCATTGAGGTTGTAACAAAGAGGTGATCATGATGTGTTACTTTGATTTCCAGATCTCTTTGACACAAATAATGCTCTTGAGGAGCTTTGTAGACCCTTCTTCCCCAAGTTTCAACAACAACAACAAATACCATTACTCCAATTTCATCACTAACCCCATAAGAGAAGGTTAGTTTTACTAGCAAGGTTTTCTCCTAATCCAACAAATACCCATCTCTATACAAGCAGGCCTTCTACTAATGAAAGGTTTACCCAAAAAAAATCCTCTCCAAAATCTCTCTAGAAACCAATCAAGCACATCAAAGCGCCATCGAAACCTAAATCGAGCGAGCTCGCCAAAAAGGGTAGAGTTCCAGATTACGGTACCGAGAAGGAGGATAGATTCGGCTATGTTTGATCTTGTATTGTGTTGTATGTTCTTACTTTTGAAGAACCAGAGAGAAAGAAGAGTTCATCGAGAAAGAGAGTGAGATATGTTTATCGAAGGAGAGAGAGTTTAGTTGTGAGACACCAAAAGTTGGTTCGGTTCAATTTTTACGGGATTACAAATGCTCAAAATCAAAAACCGAACCGAACCTCTTCGAAAAACCCAACCGATCGGTTCGGATCGGTTTGGGCGGTTCATGCTCAGCCCTACTTGGAATGAGCGCACTCTACACTACAACACTAACCTACCCTAATAATATTCAAACATAGATATCATAAACCCCATTACATCAACCTATTACATACAACTATCTATGTACTGAAAATGCACATAATGTTGTCGATTTATAAGAGTAACTTCCCAAAGACCGTTAGTATATGCATAATATTCAGTAGAAAGCTAACTGGGGGTTCTAGCTTACTTCTATGTAAGACCCCTGAATATCAAAAGAATTGGACTTTTATGATAAAAATATTGGTGTTCTTGTTAATTCTTAATTAAGAATATTATAATCTAGGGTTTCCATCAATATCTATAAAAGAATAACCTCTCGCTCTTCCAACAAAAACAAAACACAACATAAAATTTTCCCCATTCTTCCTCTCCCCTTCTCTCACACTAAAATTCACATATTTTTCCAAACAAGTCGATTCGCATTAAAGTTCAAATTTTGTTTTAGGGAAACCACTAGTGTCGTAAAGCGACGGGTTAATGATTAAACAAAGAAACCAACTGAATTAGAATTACTCACTGAATCATATACTTTGATAGAACAATCAAACAAAGGGAGATATACTACGAACAATAATAATACCTAAAGTATCAAATAGAGATAGAAATTGCTCACTTGATTCTACAGTAATCCCTCCGATGTCTTGCAGTTGAAGAAGGAGAGAGAGAGAACTGAGAAGGGGAATTGCAGAGAGAGGTAAACGGTGAATTTGAGACCATTTCCAGCAGTGTCTTGTGCTGGTGCTCCATGCTCTAATGGAGAGGTCCACGTCAGCATTAGTTCTTCGGCCTTATCGGCCAGCTCAGAGCTCGTTATAGGCTTGGACAAAGTGCACATAACTTTTAGTTTTTAGGTGCATAACATATATGTGGCGCCAACTGTGGTTTTTCAACGCCTTACGTGGCATTTGCTTTTTGGGTTGACTCCACTCAGTCGTCTGAGAGGAGTCGGTGATTTGGTCACTAAGAGGCGTTTGTTTTTCGAGTTAGAATCAGTGATTTGGGCCACTCAGAGCCAGCCCCAATAAGCCAGCTTAGTGTCGAGTCTGACTCTAAGTCTATTTTGGCTCCTCAAACTACCCTTACAAAACATAAAAAATTACAAAAATATCACATCTCTTCTACAATGTCTCTCTCAAGTTCAACTCGTCAAAGACGACCACCTCTCTCAAACCCTTCTTCGTCAACATCATCTTACTCGAAGCTCGACAAGTGAGGAAGAAATGGCAACGAAGATGACGAGAAGAAGAAAGGGTTGAATTGGGTTTATACCATTGTTTGCTTTAGGGATATTAAGATACATGAGTGCCACAACTAACATCATCCATAAGTGTGATGAGGTTTTCAATTATTGGGAACCTCTTCATTTCTTTCTTTACCAATCTGGGTTTCAAACTTGGGAGTACAAGTAACCCTTCTCTATCTGTTTCTTTAGATTTTGATTTATTTGTAATAGTTTGATTGAGAGAGCTTTTAGTGTTGAATCTATATTTGATTATGTTTAAGTACACTTATGGTAAATTGGAATTGATGTCATGTAAATTGCATCATGGTTATTAGTTATTACCAGTTAATTTGGATTAGTTTATCAACCCGAAGTCTGATTCTCCAAATCCTTTTAACATTTTACAATAGTAGACCAGTTCACAACTCGTATAGTCGTATGAGCTATTGCCGTATTCCCCATTTTCGGTATTGGAGTGAGAAACCCCAGTTTGGATTAGTATTAAACATCTATTTGGTTATGTTAAGTACATTCCTGATAAGCCCGACTTGATGCCATGTGATTTACATTATGGCTGTTAGTGTTTATGTTGGATTATCTTAGAATCCCGGAGTCCAAATCTTTGAATTTCCTTGATATTTTGTGAAAACAGACCAGTTTACAAGTTGTATGAGCGATTGCTAGATACATGTCTTTGCCAAGAGTGACATTGCTTCTCAGATATGGAGTTATTTTATTGTAGTGTGTGGTACAGACAACTGTAACTTTGAAACTCACTGGACTAAACATAATATATGGTTCCTAAAAGCTTATCATAAAACTCATATGGAGATTGCTAGAAGGTTGATTCCCAGTTTGATCAATTGGAAGATATGGAGAGCTAGGTGTAGTAAGTAAAAATATGATGATCTCAAGATAGTTGTTGCAGGTGCTAAGACTACACAACATATAGCTATAAAGAAGAAAAGCCTAAAGGTTGTCAAAATAGTATTTGTAGCTGTAGCTATTTACTATAACATCTTATATGATATTCCTATATGATATATGGTAAAGCTTGATTACAGCCTATATGATATTCCTCTTATAGCTTATATGATATTCCTCTTATATGATATATGGTAAAGCTTCATGTTAGCAAAAGCTTATATGATAATCCTTTTATAGCTGCTTTAGAGAAATGAGTACTATCCATTAGTACACCTCTTATACACTAACAATATTTACATGAAGGAAAAGACTTTTAATGCTATTTGGAGTTCCATCTGGGAGTTGTGGTGTTGTTCCTAAAGATATTAAAAATGTTGAAGAAGATTATTATAGATGATTAATGTACTAAACCTGTACCATGAGCAGCTCTTGAAGGACTGTCTATATTTAATGGATAGTGCTTTTAATGGATAGATGCTTTGTCCATTGTAGTTGTAGTGTAGCTGGTTATATGTAGCTATTAATGGATAGGTTTTTTTGTTCCCCTAAAGATGTTGTTAGTTTCTGTTTATCTGTAGTTGTAGTTGTAGTTGTAGCTGTTTAGATATTAGAGCTTGGGGGCTTCAACTTGATTACTGTTGTCTATTTTTTCTGTAGGTGTTGTAGCTACGTTGGACATTGAGCTTGGGGGTTAAACTTGAGGTAGTTGAGGTTTCTTTCGCTGACTTTTAATACAAGAGTAATACCAGAATCTGCATATATACAAGAATCTGCAGAAACTGTGGGGAATATTTGATCTGCACAAACTGTACAGAAATTGAAGCTGCTTGGAAGGCCTACTTTTATGGAGATAATGGAGTTGTTTATGCTGCACTAATCTTACCTATGTATTTGTATTAACTTCAAAGCAATGTTGGAACCAATGTATTTGTGTTTGCTATATATACAGGGTTTTTTCTATGTATTTATGTTTGTTATATATACAGGTTCTTTCCTATGTATTTGTTATGTAGATGTGGTGTTGACATTGCTGACGAAGGGGTGGTGGTGGTGGTGGTATTGGTGATGAATATGTGGGGGTGGTTTCTTATAAACTAATAGGGGTATTTTGGTCTTTTGTCTATTTTAACAAACACTCAAACACAGACTTAGACCAAAAAACAAATACTCCAAGGCATCCACTCAATATCCACTCAGCTAGTGAACGCTTCTAAGTGGACTCAGACACTCACTTACACTCAAACTCACTTAGACTCATAAGCAAAAAAATAAATAACCCCTTACTTTCAGAAGGGTAGTTATTGAAACAGTAGTGGTGGATCCACCGCTAATTTTGATCTTAGGCGATCAGACGTTGCTGGAGACTGGAGTAATTATATTGGTACTTCTGTCTTAAGCTCTTATGGAGACTTTGTATGGGTGGAGATGTTCTATGTAGTAGCAGGCAGACATAAAAAATGTGACATGTTTGTGACATGTGCGGCTGTGGAGGTAAACTCTCTACGACCGTTTGATAAGGTGTAAGTTGTTGAACATCAACTTTTAGTTGTTGAACATCAACTTTTAGTCGTTGAAGGGTAGATTCTTTTGTAGCATATGAAGTTGTTGGGGAAAGACTCGTATTGTAAGTGTCAAAACTTCGCAACCTTAGTTTTTTTTTTTTTTTTTTATGAAATTTAAATTTATTGCTATCTAACTCTACAGTTGAAACATTACAAAAATCAAAAAATAAAAAAAGACAAGGAATCTAAGTGGACTACTTATCCATGTACAAACATCATGAAACATAAACACTGATGACAAAGAAGCATCAAGCCCAAATTTGGTACCGAATTTGTCCAAAGCATCAGTAGAGGCATTTGCTTCTTAGAAATTATGAACCACTTTCACATAGGGAAAGCAAGCAAGAAGATGATGAATGTCCAAGATTTTAATAAACACATCCCAAGGTGGATGAGAAGTGGCATTAACTAAAGTCCACAACAATTGAGAATGTAATTCAACAAAGAGGAGGGAAGAAACCCACTAAATTCAACAAAGAGGGGGGAAGAGACCCACTAAAGGGCCATTGCAAGCCTAATACTAAGGGCCGAAGCTTCAATTTTGAGAGTTGAAGCCTAATTGATTCTAACACATCTTGCATCCAAGAATAAACCACCTCCCTCGCGTAAGATAGAACGAGCACCAACAATACGCGCATGGGTAGATTTATAGGCTAAAATTTTCAAAAAAAAAAGAGTTTTGATATGTGCAAAAATAAATTTATATATAAAACCCATAATTTTGTATATCCTAGAGACTAAGCCAAGAAACAACCAGTACCGGCAATACGCGCAAGGGTGGATTTATAGGCTAAAATTTGCGGAAAAAAAAATGTTCTTATATGTGCAAAAATATATCATCCCCCCCCCCCCCCCCCCCCCCCCCCCTCCACCAGAAAGACACTGCCAAAGTACCAATCGAAGTTAGTCCCACTAATTATCATAAACAATCCCCTTCAAAAATACCCCCGGGAGGTACCCATTTACACTTAAAACCCCCAAAAATAAAATAAAATTGGAGAATTCACCCCCAAATCCCATAACATTTCCTTTTACTTAACCCCCCCCTCTTCCAAAATGATAGCTTCACCCCTAAATTCCCAGATTACTCCCCGAAATGCACCGTCACAATTGAGTATAATCAAATCCCCCCCGTTGGGAACCAACAAATGTGTTTCCAAGTCCAATGGGTTGAATTCAACTTCTTGTCATCAGAAAAGGCTTGTAAATAGTCTTGAACAAGGATATTTTTTGAAGTGATCACCACCAAAGGATCATATCAAACATTAGAAATCACCACCTCATTTCGCGTTACCCAAATCTTCCACAAGATTGTACAAGCCAACGTAACACAGTAAGTATGAGCTTTAATTTAAGAGAAAGTTTGATTTACAAATGAGAAAATAGCTTAGATATAGGATCGACCATAAGCCGAGTCATGAGAAATAAATGAGAGGCATGGGAAAGAAGCTAACCAAATTGATCGCACACAAGGACAATGAAAGAAAAGATGTTCCAAGGTTTTAGGATCAGTTCAACAAAATGGACATACTAGGGTTGGAAACTCAGGGTTACAGATCCCTAAATAAAATTGGCTTGCCTTTCGGGGGAAAATAATGGACACACCAAATCTTTAATATGAAAAAAGATGAGTCAATCTTTAGTATTAAGAGAGCTTGTAGAGAGCTTCCAAATAAAAAGTGAATACGATAAGGTACGGAGATAAGACAGATTTGTTTCCAAAGTGGGTGTCATGGCGGGTGATATTGAGGGTATCCCTAAATACATGTGAAGCTCAAATGCCATTGGGCCATTGTAAGTGTGGTGAGTGTGCATCTTTGTTTGGATAGAGCCACTGAAGAGAACAAAAGAACATCTTATGCTAGAGTGTTTGTAGAGATAGACTACATGAGTGAGCTTCCTAGGATGATTCCTTATGATATTGATGATGGGGAGGTAGGCTATGTTGAAGCAAAACACACTTGGCTCCCCCCAAAATGCCTTGATTGCTGCCTTTTTGGACACACTACAAGGATTTGTAAGTTTTCAGGCCATAACATTGAAAGAACCCATAAAAACATCAAGATATGACTAACTCTAGAGCAGAATGGAGGGTGAAACCTACTGATGAAGCAATCACCAATACCCCTGTTACTATTAACGTTTCGACAATAGGTCAATAACAACTTACTATTGTTGTTGGAGGTACATCTAGATCTTTGTATTTTAGGTGTATATATTTTTTAGTTCATTGTATTCAATGCAAATTCCTTGTAAGAAAGATCTTCCTAAACTAAAGGGCAAAAACTTTCCATATCTTGTAATCTTTTTGGCTATATAATATTGAGAACATTGATCTTTCCTCACAATTGAGGAAGACACCAAACCTGCTTCGTAGTTTTTACAAGGTACAGAGCAATTAAATCCTTCTTTAAAAAAATCACCTATTCTCCTTCTTGTTTTACCACCATGTCTATTGAAGGAAAGAACAAAAATCACTCTATCTTTGACAGTGAACACCCAATACCAACTATCCCTATTTAATCCACCACTCCGATAACCCAACAGTTGTCTTAGTTATGCCTCTTCTTTCTGGCGATAATTATCTTTCATGGCATCGTGCCATTACTAAAGCCCTGAATGCCAAAAATAAACTTGGGTTTGTTGATGATTTTATCCAGCAACCTGATTCTGCAGATATGAAATCCATGCACCAATGGGTTAGGTGCAACGATTTTGTAAGTTTTTATCTACTAAACTCAGTCTTCATGAAGATTCGCTATAACATTCTCTGTACAAACTCGGCAAGAGCAATATGAGTCAATCTTAAGGAGCTTTCCTCTCAAACTAATGCTCCTAAGATCTACCAATTGAAGCCATAAATTGCATCATTGAAATAAGACAATATGCGAGTCTCGACCTACTTCACCAGGCTAAAGTCGTTATGGAACGAACTAAATTTTTTTCATGCACTTCAACCTTGCACTTGTGGTACCGGGAAAGCTGTTTCTACAAGGCTCCAATAAGATCGATCCATGGAGTTCTTACCGGGTCCCCATGACTACTTTGGTGAACTACGCAGTCCTAATTCTCCTAATGGACCCTCTTTGTTAAGAATTAAGGTAGCTAGTCTCTCTTCTACGACAAAAAAGAATCGCAGAAATCGCCAAACAAGAAATAAACCAACAAAGAACAAAATTATAAAACAAGATTTACCCAGAGGAGTTAAGCTTCCTCAAAGCTTCAATGAATCTCTCAAACCCTAGTTCTCTCTAAAATTAAACTCACCAAAAGATAATCAAAGAAATACACTAAGTATCCTTTATATACATGAGAGGTTATTACATCAATTAAAACTTATATTACGGATCACGAGATAAGCTAGCGTCTTCACTTTAACCTTCTAAAACTGAGTTTACGAAGTCTATTTCAACAGACTTCAAAGTCTATTCGAACAAAACGTGTTTTGAGACTTCTATTCCAATAAACTCAAAGTTCATTCGAATAGACAACTCTCTATTCGAACAAACTTAAAAGTTTATTCGAATAAAGCCAGTTCTGCCTCTTCTGATTTGAACAGACATAAAGTTTATTTGAAAAGAACACTGAAAAATCATATTCATGATCTTTTCCTTTCGTCTTCGATCCTCGTTTATCCCACAAACTCTAATGAACATCCACAAACATAATTCGAGTTCATTCCTCAACAATCTCCCACTTAAAATCAAATCTACCATAATCCATCTCCAGAGCTCCAATAATTAATCTACAATCGAATTAGAGACTATCCTAATTGAAGAATTAATATGAAGAACACAATTCGGTGGGTAAAACTTCCTAAAGAGAGCTTCAATTACTCAAAATTGATTATAATAAATTATTTTCTAGATCTCTCTTGAGATTTCTCAAGAACTCTGGGTCCCTCTTACATTGCCTAGCCTTGCCATCTTAAAGGTTACAAGTTTTCTAGCTATAACATAAGACAAAAATGCCCTTTAAACGAACTAAAAATATTATAAGTCGTGGTTCTGTACGAACAGAATAATTCTTTATTCGAACAGAAAACTCAAAATAGACTTTTGAGTCTATTCGAATAGACTTCTCAGAACAGGGTTTTTTCGAATACACTCAAAAGCCTATTCGAATAGACCTTAAGTCGTTCGAACGACTCCAAATCTCGTTCGAACGACTTGGTTAAAAATGCCTAAAATGAGCATTAAATCCGCCTGGATCATGGCTCCCCCATTAGGAGCCTTGAGCTCATGTTTAAGCTTAAGATGGAGATGAGGGAAAGCAGTCATGCCCATTTCCCTGTTGTACCACTTTGACTTGATGGGTAGTTAATCTTTCTTACCAACTCTGAACGACTTGATCTTTCCCCTTCTTGTTGCATGAACCTTCCTCTCTAGAATATTATCCTCCTACAATGGATCTTCTCTTTCCATCCATAAGTCATGATCAACTGATAGTAGGCGAGTGTCGATTGTAGAGTCTTCATCTAGAAGAGACGGCTTAAACAGTTTCAAATGTTCGGCATTAATTACCGAATACATCTTCATAAATGGTTGTAAATCTAATTGAAATGCGTTGTCACCAATCTTCTTAAGTATAGTAAATGAACATATCGGATAGGCTTGAGTTTTTTATCTTCTCCCTTTAGTTGTCCTTACCCAAATGTAACCAAACTAGGTCGCCCTCCTAAAAATTACACTCAACCCGATGCTTGTTGTGTTGAGCTTTATACTTTACTTGAGTCTTCAACTGTACTTCAACTGTCTCATGGACCTTGCCTATCTTCTCAATGACTTTTCCTCCTTCCCTAACATCACCTTGTTACAAAGACTAAAAGCCATATCAAAGGGGATTTAAGGCAAGTACCCAAGACAAACTTCAAATGTAGACTTCAAAGTGGAACAATGAATCACTCGGTTAAAAGAAAATTAAAAATACCGTAAACTTTCATCCCAAGTCTTAGGATGCTTAGAATGGAATCCCCATAATATGGATGAGGTAATCCTCCCATGTCTAACTATATATCAAGATATCATCTAAATAAACAATTACGAAATCATCTATAAAAACATGAAGTACCTCATTCATCAACAACATAAATGTCGTTGGAGCATTGCATAACCCAAAGGCATCACTAACCACTCGAAGAGTCCTTGTTTGGTCTTGAAAGCCATCTTCCATGTATTTTATTCCCAAATTCTAACTTGATGGCAACCCAACTTAAGATCCAGCTTGGTGAAATACCGCACCTTCTGTAGCTCATCTAAAAGATCATCAATCTGAGGAAGCGAATAATGATTCTTCACCAAAATCTTGTTCAGCACCCGATAATCTATGTACATTCTCCAAGACCTATCCTTCTTCAGTACCAATAACATTGGTGAACCACAAGGTGCGTAACTCGGATTAATAACCCCTTACTCTAGGAGCACTTGTACCTGTTTCATGATCTTATCAGACTCGGTTACAGAAGTCCGATACAACACAATGTTGGGTAGTGGCTCACCATTCTCTAAGGTAATATCATGCTTCATATCCCTCTTGCACAACATCCCTTATATTCCCAGAAACGAGTCTTTATACTCCTCTTACAACTTCACCATTTTAGTTTGTTGCTCAGGAGACATTGCCATAGTATACAACATGCTAGTCGACGGACCCTCTTGAATCGGTCATACTAATAATAACATAAACTTGCCACTTGCATTAACCAACCTCTTCATCTGAGTCGCCCTTACTAAATTATTTGTGGTGGCATGCTCATTACAAGCATTGATATATATACTAGTACTACCCGTGGCTAGCCACGGTGAATACGTCGACGCACCTTCGGCTCTATATTTGATGCGTAGACATGTGTTCATCCAACAACGTAACAGGTATGTTGACACGCCTTCGGTGCAATAATTAAAAACCTATATTTGCCGTACTTTTAGCGCTTCAGTTAAAGGCTTAAAGAGTATGCGCCATTGACCCTACATTTGTAGAGTATCATAACATCTTTTATATCAGTTGCTCCACTCCTTATTACTCTTTTTAGAATAAAACTATCATAAAGTCTTTCTATTCATCAAAGGTTTCATAACTGGTAACACATATCTCTAAATGACTTCATCATTCAACCAAAACGCCATAAAAAATTATGACTACCATGAGTTCTCTTCCTAATCCACAATACGATTGAGAAGCTCTAGTTAGTAGAAAAATACGAAGAACGCCAAATTGAATGGGAAAATAAGATATTCAATTGTATAAATCAAGTAATTACAATGAATTAACTCTAAACCCTAAGCTTCTTCCTTAAGATCTCTCTCTAGATCTAACCTAGAAAAGAAATAAACTAAGTCCCTTTTATATACTAGGGAACTTAAAATACTAAAAGAACGCATCTCGAGGTAAAATACCCCTCAAAAATACAATTAACGCCTAAAGAAAAAAGGCTGAATCGCGCCTCTGTTCGAACTAAACTAGTTTATGTTTGAATAAAATAAATGTATTCGAATAGAATAAAATTTTATTCGAATAAAACACCTCAGGCAGAATACCAGAAATCTATTCGAATAGAATAAAAATTTATTCGAATAAAACATCTCAGGCAGAAATGTATTCGAACAGAAACAATTATGTTCGAATAGAAACTTAGAAACTTTCATGTCTTCTTCAGATCCTCCTAAATCATGGCTCCCCCCTTTAGGAGCCTTGAGCTCCTGCTCAAGCTAGAACTAGAGAGGTGGGAATGTAGCGCTGCCCATGTCCCTGTTGTACCACTTCGACTTACTAGGTAGTTGACCCTTCTTCCCAACTCGGAATGACTCAATACCACCACATGTCTTGCCTGACAGCAACTTTCGGCGAAACACACCACACCCCTTAGGATCATCATATCCTACAACATACCCTAATGTAACAAAAGATTACATTTGTATAGAAACCAACATAGCAGAAGTAGTTGGTAATGGGGGTCGAGATAACCTATCAGCCAATTTGTTGTCCATTCCCTTCTTATACTGTATAATCAAGGGAAATTATTGGAGATACGACATCCCCTTCATCCGGCGAGCTTGTTGTAGTTTGGACTGTATAGCTAAAAATTGAAACGGTTTGTGATCAGTATGTACCACAACCTCCTCTTGCAACTTCCCCAAGTCGATTTGTTACTTAAAAAACATTATCATAGGAGACAACACTCGAGCCGACGTACCCTCCTGAACTGGTCGCACCAATAATACAAACCTGCCGCTCGCATTAGCCAACCGCTTTACTTGAGTTATCGTTACCAAATTTAACGTAGTGATATGCTCCTTACAAGCATTGATATGGAACTTTTTTCCCTCCTTTACAAGACGATATTTGCGAGCTCTACGGTAATAAATTGCATCTCGGTCCCAAAGATAAGGGCTGCCCAAGATGACCTGATACACATCCAAAGGAACTACCTCACACGTTACCTCGTTAATAAACTTCTCAGAAATCGCAAACTTGAAAGTGCACTGCTTCGTGATCATCATACGGCTTAGGATGAGCTGCAGTCGTCAAACCCATCTTCGTCACCAATGTCTCAGAAATCAAAAATGTTTGACTACCCGGATCCATAATAGCCTTGACTAAGCTCTGCTTTACCTGAATACTGACATAAAAAGGCTCTTCCCGACTCTCTTTCTCGATAGCCAAAGTTCGTTGAAACATAAGTGTAAGCTTAAGATTTGGTTTATCTAAATCTAGAAGGTCAACAACCTCTGTAGCTAGTGCATATCTCTCCTTCTTGCTCTTCTCCTCCTTTGGCCTAAGCTCCGGGTGAAGTTTCCAACAATAATAAGAAATATGCCCACTCGCCTTACAATGATTGTAATAAACTCCCTGGATGAAGACCCCTCTCCTTTGGCCTCTCCCTTATGCCAATTTTTCCAACTAGACTTGTACCCTGACATGATCTTGTCGTCTTCTTTGTCACTCTTCAAGTACTTGCCTTCAATGACAATTGCCTTCACGGTAGCATCCTCGATATTGGCCACAGTAAAGAGCTTCAACTCTATTCTAAGGGACTCTGACAAACCCCCTATGTACTTCATGAACACCTCATACACGTCAATATTAATGTCTAAAACTAAAGCTTGGTTATGAACCACGTGAGTGCATGACTTGCGAATTTCAACGTAGCAAAGCATATTTGCTGAGCATTGGAGTATTCATAAACGGAAAAATAAGTTTCTAACCTATCTAACCAATTATCCAACTTCTTGGCATCGATCGAACCGTCGAATACAGGAATTTCAATCTTAAAACTAATACGAAGATTACGCATAGGATTCATTGACTTACCAAAACCTGGGCGCTCCTTGAAAAAATCGACATCACTAGAATCACTGGTTATCCCCGTATTATCGATGTCTCCATCCCCCTCCAAAACTCATTTTCTCCTCGAGCGGCCTCGCCGTGTCGCCGAAATGGAAGCCTTTGCGAGGTTTGTGAGATGCAATTGGTTGACCAACTCCCCTACAGTAGAAGTTAGGTCAGAAACTGCCGTTTCCAAAAGTGTGAGTCGATCGTTGGTCTCGTCCATCTCCAAATCGTCATTCTTCTTCGAATTAGGTTTGCGATGAATCATCAACGAACTCACTATCTTCTCCTTCGTTTGCTTGAGACGGTCACGTGTAAGGACCATAAACCATAATCAACCCCTGAAGATCATAACTGAAGCTCTGATACCACTTAATCCACAATAGAATTGAGAAGCTCTAGTTAGTAGAAAGTACGAAGAACGCCAAATTATATGGGAAAATAAGATATTCAATTGTATAAATCTGGTAATTATAATGAATAAACTCTAAACCCTAAGCTTCTTCCTTAGAACCTCTCTCTAGATCTAACCTAGAAAAGAAATAAATTAAGTCCCCTTTATATATTAGGGAACTTAAAATACTAAAAGAACGCATCTCAAGGTAGAACACCCCTCAAAAATATAACTAACACCTAAGGAAAAAGGCTGAATCGCACCTCTATTCGAACAGAACCAATTTCTGTTCGAATAGAATAAAATCTTATTCGAAGAAAACACCTCAGGAAGAATACTAAAAATCTATTCGAATAGAATAAAAATCTCTTTGAATAAAACACCTCAGGAAGAAATATATTCGAACAGAAACAATTATGTTCGAATAGAAACTTGAAAACCTTCATGTCTTCTTCAGATCCTCCTGGGTCACTTCCAAAGATAACATAAAGAAACAAACAATTATGTATGAACCTGTTAACACATTTTTAATATTATAATACACCAAGAGACATGTTTAATTTCAACAAATCACATAAACCTATACAAGCCGTCATTACTGCCATTACAAATTTTACACCTCCATAGTAAAAATAAAACCTAATGATCCACCAATGGTATTTTATTAAAAGAAATCCTAGTAATGTCCCATTACAACGTTGACTCCCTTAACACCATTATAAACCCCAGTCTCCCTTTCATTATGCTCAGAGTCTTCCCATCTGCAAAAAAATAAAATAACGGAAAGGAATAAAAGGGTGAAGGACTCTAGATTTCTATATCATTATACGCAAAATTTACTAATTAGAATTCCAAAAACCAAATAAATACCAACTTTCATATCTGCACCTATATTTGAGAAACTGCATGAGGCACTACAAAGATACAAAAATATATGATGTAACTATTAAAACAAAATGGTGACTTGTCCTGGGATTAAAAACACCATTCTCAATCAAGAAACATACAGCTGAAAAATCACATGAAAAAATCGAAAATGCTTCCAAGAAAAAAATATGACTACATATAATAAAAATTACATATTAAGTTGCTGAAAAGTCCTATAGCTTCCTCTCATGGAGACTTTTTTGAACATGGCTACAGAGTGTAGAAGTCAATGAAACATCCCACTATTTGCATCTTCTATTTTGCAAGATTTGGAATACATGTCAGTTAGCAGAATTATCGGATGTTGTGACTGCTTGGACATGGATTTGATTACCGTTTCCCAGAATAGGAAGATTTTCACAAAGCATATGGGAATTGCTTTGCATCAAACCGAGTTAAATGCAATTTGCACCAAGTTTTATGGATGATTATGCTGTCTATTTCAATATCAAGTATACGCATTATAGGCTAGGACCCCTATTCTCTCAAGGAAATAAATCATTCTCCTGCCATAGATATAAGATAATACTAATAGTAAACTGACATTTCAGAGAAGTATAACAAATAAGTAGAAAGTAGGATCAAGATCTTTTAATAACTTTCTCTCTATACTGGATGCGGTGTTTCTTTCACTGGCCATTAAATGTAAACAACGTAAAAAAAATTGTACATTCTAACTGCTCAACAGGATTCTTGTAAAGCTATACAGGTGTTGCAGAATCACAAAATACCCTATTGTCTTAACTATTTATTTTAGATCTCATCCTTTGATCTTTTTATATTATCTTAACTATGCCTTAATATTTGGAAATGGAATATGAATTAGACATTATGTAGATTGAGTAGAAGCTTGAGGAACATTACTTCTTAAACATGGATATTATATTTCTGAAAATTGCACCCTTTAATGCAAGCAATGAGATAAAGATTGGCCTATTTGTATTACATTCACGCATTTCATCCTATGTGCTTCAGGAATTTTGTGTGACTCGATAAATAGCTATATGCTTCTGGAAATTTATAAACTCAGAAAATAACTTTTGATACTCCATAATTTAACAGATAAGTGTAGTAAGTAACAATAAGAAATTCATACCAACTATCCATGACTTAACCATAATAAAAGGTTTAGAATATATGTTGACTTGCAGATATATACCAAACAAACAAATTTAAATTTCCAATACCTGCTATAGACAAAGTAAATAACAAGATCGTCAATCTAAATCTGCGTCTTTCTAAATCTACCAGAAACGATACGGCTTAGGATGAGTCGTAGTAGCCAACCCTATCTTCTTCACCAATGCCTCATAAATCAAGCTCTTCTGACTATCCAGATCAATGATGGCCTCTACTAAGCTCTGCTTCACCTGAATACTGACATAAAAAAAATCCCGACTCGTCTCCTCGGTAGCTATAGTTTGCTCAAACATAAGGGTAAACTTAGGATTCAGTTTATCTAAATCTAGTAGGTCAACAATCGTTGCGGCTAGTGCATGTTTTTCTCACTTGCTCTTCTCCTCCATCGGTCTATGCTCCGGGTGAAGTTTCCAACACTTATCTGAAATATAGTTATTCACCATACAATGACTGCAATAATTCCCCTTAGATGAAGACCCATCTCCCTTGGTCTCCCCTTTGTACTTATTCTTCCAATTAAGCTTCTACCCCAACTTGCTCTTATCATCTTTCCTGTCACTCTTCAAGTACGTCCCTTTAATGGCAATCGCTTTCATGGTAGCGTTTTCGATATTTGCCACAGTAAAAAGCTTCAATTCCCTTCTAATGGACTCCAATAAACCCCCCATGTATTTCATAAACACCTCATACTCGTCGACATCAATATACAAAACCAAAATTTGGTTATAAAATTCTGTAGTGAACTATTGTACGGATTGCCTATACTTTTAGTCTAAATAGTACCATTTAAACCATCTCACTTTCTCATACCCAATAGGATAAAATAGCTTCTGAACCAAAACCTTGAATTCTTAACCACTCAAGCTTTCTATTACATTATGTTTCTTATAAGACTTCCACCACATAAGTGCACGACTTGCAAATTTTATTGTTGAAAAGCATATTTTCTGAGTATTTAAATATTTGTAAACTGAAAAGTAGGTCTTTAACCAGTTATCTAATTTCTTAGCATCGATTGACCTGTCAAATACTAGAATTTCAATTTTAAAATTAATACGAAGATTACGTATAGGATTCACAGACTTACCAATAGCCGATCTTTCCCTCATGGATTTGTCATCACTAGAATCTCTATCTTCATCCTCGTTACCCTTGTCATTCTCCTCCTCTGTAACTCACTTCTTCTCCTTACGCTCTTGTTGCCTCGTCGAAGTGGATGCTTTAACGAGGTTTGCGAGGTGTAATTGCGCTACCAACTCCCCTAGAGTATCAACAACTTTAGTTCCAAGCTTCGTGAGTCAATCTTCAAAATTGCCCATCTCCAAATTTGCCTATTTTTTTAGCTAAGTTTCTGTGAATCTTTAACGGACTCACAAGAATCTTATTTATTTGCTTGAGTTGGTCACATATAGAGATCATAAACCAGTAACCCCAAGAATTGTAACTTGAAAATCTAATACCACTTAATCGACAATCGAATTAAAGACTATTCTAATCGAAAAATTAATACGAAGAACACAATTTGGTGGGTAAGACTTCTCAAAGAGAACTTCAATTGCTCAAAATTGATTACAACGAATTCCTCTCTCGATCTCGCTTAATCTTTCTCTAGATCTCTAGATCCCTCTTACATTATCTAGCCATGCCCTCTTAAAGGTTATAAGTTTCCCAGTTCAACTTACGATAAAATTGCCATTCAAATGATTTCCTATCCAAACAGAAGACTCAGAATTGAGTATTTGAGTCTATTCGAATAGACTTTTTAGAACTGGGTTTATTCAAATACACTTAAAAAGCCTATTCGAATAGACCTTAAGTCGTTCGAACGACTCTAAATCTCGTTCGAATGACTTGGTTAAAAATGCCTAAAATAAGTATAAGATCCTCCTAGATCAATAATGAATTGCCCACACTACTCGGAGCTTCAATCATGAAGACCCACTGAAGTTGTACATGTTGTTAACTTCTGAAATATCACCACCTTTCGTATACATATCTACCGGATTCACATTAGTATGAATCTTCACGAGCTTTAACAAACCGTCCCCTCGAGGAGCAAACGAATAATATGATATCGAATATCAATATGTTTGGTCCTAGAGTAAAAATCCGCATTCTTCGCTAAGTGTATCGCATTTTGACTATCACTATACAACTTAAGAAGATGTTCATCTTTACCGAGCTCTTTCATCAACCCTATAAGCCAAACCATATCCTTGCACGCTTCCGTAGCCGCAACATATTCCTCTTACATCGTAGACAAAACTACAATCTCTGTAGCCTTAAAACCCATATAACCGCATCACTTCCCAATGTAAATACGAAGCCACTAGTACTCTTTCGCCGATTAATATCGCCCGTCATATCAAAATTAATAAAACCCTGTAATCATATTCGAGAACTTATCTGAGAACCCCCATAACATAATACCATATCTTAAGTCTCTTTTAGATACCTAAGTATCCATTTCATAGCTCTCAAATGCTCCTTGCCTGGATTACTCATATACTTACTAACAACTCCAACTGTTGGGCAATATCCAGTCTCATACAAATCATAACGTATATAAGGCTACCAACCGATGATTGATAAGGAACCTTTTGCATCTCAATGACGTACTAACAACCTTAAAACCATCCATATTAAAATGCTTAAGTATTTTTCTGATGTACTAAGCTTGAGATAATTTCAATTCTTGCCGCTTTCTATCTCATGTAACACGCATACCAAGAACTTGTTTTGCAGTACCCATGTCATTTATAGAAAACTCCTGGGACAATTATTCTTTCAACTTGACAATATCTTCCATGTCGGCACTTGCTACCAACATATTATCTACATACAGAAGTAGAATAATGTGTGTAATGGCATAATTTCGTAGTAGCTCAAAATTAGATCTTACACCAATTGTACCTTTGGCAAAAATTAGTATAATTTAATATAGATGACACAGGTGATCTAGCGTAGAAATCACTGAATAGGTAAAAACTACGACCTCGACTTGAGGATTTGGTAACTGTAACTTTTATTGTTTGAGGCGGATGTTAGATTACAAGTTTTGTGATCTCTTGAAGTATAAAAACTTAATCTTGGAATGTAAAATTCTTGGTCCTCTCTCCTCTGGAACTCATCATTTTTATAGACCTCACTCTTAGGTCGTGATAAGAGGATTTTTAGGGGGACTATAGCAAAATACTTGCTCAAAGTACGGTTATTGAATTGTAGTACAGATGAGTAGGATCAAATCCACAGGGAAGTGTGGGAAAACAAATACTTTGAATTACGGTTTTATAAGAGATCGATTGAAAAGAAAGAAATAACAAGAACAATTAACAAAAGAATAGCTACGACTAGAATTCGGCCCAACCAAAGCAATAATAGTAATTATGTAGCTTTACTAGGTAGATTATTCATCTCAAAAATCATGGGTAGGGAAATTTTGATGTAAATATCAGTCCTAGATCCATGGTTAGGTATCTAAGGTTTGGTCAAATTAGGTTTTACTTAATCCGATGTGTTAGAGGAATTTTTCCAACTATGATTAAGCTTGGTCGAATTTTTCCTGCGAGTTCTCTTCGTGTTTGCCCTAAAATTTGGTTTAATGGTCATAATACCGAATTTTGGCTAAATAGTCTAAATTCACTTACTAGCTATGGTTAAGCCTAGAAGTATATTATAGCTATTTTAGAAGATTGCAAAAGAGAACTAATCCTAGAACTATAACATAACTATTGTTACTCGGGTAAGGGCTTCCTTCTAGTCATAGCTAGAAAAGATTAGCCTTCTATCATTCCCAAGATCATAACATGAACTAGCTAACTATTTGTAAAAGAAAATAAAAGAGAGAAAAGGCAATTAAATAAAGCTAAAACTTTATTTATTCTAAACTTTCTCCAATATGAAATGCCCATTTACAATAGGGGGAGGGTTCCTTTTATAGGAGAAGGAACCCAAATTTAGAAACTATACATTAAATTGTAAAGAATATTTTCACAATAATATCTTCTAATTTTACAACCAATCACCTAAGATTCTTGCATATAATTCCTTTAAGTGATGTTGAGATCTTTCTTCATGAAAATTCTTACATATATCTTCAATATAAAATAACTTTAAGGATCTTGGATGCAATATATTATTTGATCTTATTCTCCAAGAATATTTGTGTACATATTTATTCAATCTTGAGACCAAATGTAATACATGTATTAAAAATTGAGTCGAAGATGAACCAAAAAGAAATGGAAAAACTGAAGATCGAGGCTTGCAGTCACAGCGATTTTCTTAAGATAGATTTTACCCTGCGTATGGTACTTCACAATTGACGGTGTCTGTCTCCCAAGATACAATGATTAAATCGTATAGACTTGAAGCACTCAAGTTGATACTCCTGTTAAACTATCTGTAACTTCACTCTCAAGAAGGAATCAAATTAAGAATAGGAGGAATGAGATTCAGGGATATTTTCTATGTGTTAAGTACATCAAGAACAATGACTTAAATAAAGGAGAAGGTGTCTTTTAGAAGCACCTATAGATAGGGTTGCATCCCAAGACACATCTCTGAGAAGAGTTGTGTTTCTTGAAGAGAAACTGCATGTTTTATTTGAATAGAATCTATTTATGTTTGAATACATTTCTTACTGTCAGATTTATTCGAATAGAATCGTTATCTATTTGAATAGATTCTTACTGCCCAGATTTATTCGAATAGAATAACAATCTATTAGAATACAATCTTATTTGAATAGACTTATAAAATAGTCCAAATGGGTCATGGGTTAGTTCGTGCACGCAAGCCCATGGGTGTCCCCATATAGCAAGCCTTCACACACTCGCCTTACACACTTGTGAGGGCACCACCTACTTACACATGTTGTACATGTGTAACCCAATATAAAGAGAAAATACTCTTTTCATTTATCCAATGTAGGACTAACAGTAATCTCCAAGTTTATATTCAAACCACAAAGAAAAGACATGTGTTTTTTTCAATAATCCCTCACATTTGAATGAAAATGGGAAAGACGGGAAAGAACAAGAATATTGAGAGTAATGGTAGGCTCTACATCAAAAAAGGTGTCTTATGGACTTGAACCTTCTCTAGTAAAAAAACTATCGGACATACTTGGCTAAGCAGTGAACATGATGTCTTAAACTGTTCAGCCGTTGATGTAATCCCAGACAATAGTATTTACACAGTTCATTTCCTGTCATAGACAGTTCTAAATGTTGTATCCATTTTGGCCCTGGACAATCTTGGATTCAAGAGTGTTATTAGAGAATTCAGTCATCTTAATTCTCACGGAAGCGGCCCTTACTTCTCACTCACATAGGTAATTTCTTATGAAGAGTACCCTGTTGTACTCTACTTGTATACACAAGCGATAGGAATCATTCAAACCAAAGTTTACCCTAATAATCTCTGTAGGTTGCACTGTTACATCAGGAATGAGATGGAGACCTAGTCTCCACAGTGCTTAGGTGAATAACCCTAAACCAGCTTTCTTACTGAACCTAGATCTTGGGATCCTCCAGTCAACTAGGTTAGGTTACCATTGAGATTACTCGTGGATTGGCCGTATTAATCCTATTCCTTTTAATGTACAATATACTTGCCCTTTCGATAACCCTTTTGTAAATGGATCAGCAAGGTTGTCTTGAGATTTTACAAAATCAATGGATATTATTCTATTCGCAAGTAACTGCTTAACATAATTATGTCTGCGACGTATATGTCGTGACTTACCATTATACACTTGATTCTTAGCCCTTGCTAGTGCAGCTTGATTATCACAATGAATACATATAGCAGGCACAGTTTATGGCCATAAAGGAATATCCTCTAGAAACTCTTGAAGCCATTTTGCTTTTTCTCCAGCTTTGTCCAAAGCAATGAACTCAGATTCCATTGTGGAGCGAGTTATACATGTTTGTTTTTAAGATTTCCATGATACTGTTGCACCTCCAAGTGTGAACACATATCCAGTAGTGGATTTTGACTCGTCAGAGTCCGAAATCCAATTTGCATCACTATATCCTTCAAGTATAGCTGGATAAGTAGTGTAGTACAAACCATAGTGTAGAGTGTACTTTAAGCACTTTAAAACCCTAGCGATTGCTACCCAATGTGTATCTCCAGGATTACTCGTATATCGACTCAGTTTACTTACTGCATATAAGAAATATCTGGTCTGGTACAGTTCATAATATACATGAAGCTGCCTATGATACGTAAGTACTCGAGTTGAGAAATGTTTTCTCCCTTGTTTTTCGCTAAGTTTTGAGTTCTATCAAACGGTGTTTCAACACCTTTACATTCACTTTTTAAATCTCTTAAGCATGGTTTCTATATAATGTGCTTGTGACAACACAATTCCCTGTGATGTCCTATTGATCTTGATTCCAAGAATAACATTTGTAATACCTAGGTCTTTCATGTCAAAGTTCTTGGTCAGCATTTTCTTAGTGGACTTTATTACATTAATATTGGCCCCCAAAATCAGCATATCGTCTACATAGAGACATACAATTGCGCATGCAACATCAAGGTGTTTATAATAAACACATTTTTCACATTCATTGATTTTAAATTCATGCTTGATCATAACATAATCAAACTTTACATGCCATTGTAAGGACACTTGTTTTAATCCATACAAGGACTTCACAAGTTTGCAAACTTTATGTTCTTGTCCTTTGACAATAAATCCTTCAGGTTGGTTCATATATATTTCCTCATCTAATTCACCGTTTAAAAAAATTGTTTTCACATCCATTTGATGTATTTTAAGCTTATGCAAAGCTGCAATAGCTATCAACATTCATATAGATGTTATTCTTGTAACTGGTGAATAAGTGTCAAAGTAATCTAGGCCTTCTTTTTGCCTAAATCCCTTAGCAACAAGTCGCGCCTTGTACTTGTCTATAGAACCATCAGGTTTCAACTTCCTCTTGAAGATCAATTTACAACCGATTGGTTTATTACCAGTGGAAGAGTTACTAACTCCCACGTATGATTTTGCATAATAAAATCAATTTCACTATGCACTGCCTCTTTCCAACTAGGAGCCTCAGGAGTTGACATGGCCTCCTTGAAGGTTTGAGGTTTATTCTCTAACAAGTTAGTTAGATATTCGGGACCGATTCTTACGGATGCGGTTTTAACACGTTTGCCACGTCTAAGTTCTGGAGCTTGCTCAGAACTTTCAGGCTAAAGATCACTACCTAAAATAACGTCATATGATTTTTTCAAAGAATTCGCATTATCACTCTTTTTGCTTAGGAAAATATCCTCAAAAAAGATAGCATTATGTGATTCAATGAATGTATTCTCATGTATATCAGTGATCTCTGATTTGTGTACCAGAAACCTGAATGCACTGATATTATTAACTTTGCCAATAAAAAAATAGTCAATGGTTTTGGTCCCAATTTCACACGTTTGGGAACTAGAACTTGCACTTTTGCAAGGCACCCCCATATTTTCATGAATTTAAAGAAAGGTACTCTACCTTTCCAAAGTTCATAAGGAATGTTATTAGCCTTCTTATGAGGAATCTTATTCAGTGAAAAGTTTGCTGAAAGTAAAGCTTCCCCCCACAAGTTTTGTGGCAAACCAGAACTAATTAACATGACATTGACCATATCTTTCAAAGTTCAATTTTTCTTCTCAGGAACTCCATTTTCCTTAGGTGTATAAGGTGTTGTAGTTTGGTCAATAATCCCTTTCTGAGCATAAAACTCTTCAAAAATTGATGAAACATATTCACCACCTCTATCTGACCTTAAGGTTTTAATCTTCTTTTCAAGTTGATTCTCAACCTCGTTTTTGTAAAGCGTAAACATCTCTAATGTTTTATCTTTACTTCGGAGTAAATACAAATTACTGTACCTAGTACAGTCATCGATAAAAGTAATAAAATATTTTTTCCCACCTCATGTTTGGACGAATTTTAAGTCACATAAATCGCTGTAAATTAATTCGAGAGGTACTGTCTTTCTTTTATCAATTGATTGAAAGGGTTGCTTTGCAAACATTGCTTCAACACATGTAATACTTTTTTGTTTGCAATAAATGTTAAATTTATGCAACAGTCCTAAATTCATTAATCTGCGTAACAAACCACTATGAACATGGCCTAATCGTGTATGCCAAACATTAAAAGACTCAAGAATATAAGTAGAACTTTCAATTTTATTGATAAAACATTGGGGTTACATAAACATTGAATTTAAACATGCCTTCACTCAAGTAGCCCTTTCTTACAAACATTCCACTTTTAGTCAAGACAAATTTGTCCGACTCGAATACTAGCCTAAAGCCTTTCTTACTTAAAACTAATCCAGACACCAAATTCTTTCGAATATCTGGAACATGCAGAACTTCATTCAGAGTAAATTATTTTCCTGATGTGAACTTCATGACAACCATTCCAACTCCTTCAACCATAGAAGTTGCAGAGTTACCCATGTACAGTTTTTCATCACTGTTCACTTTGTTGTATGACAAAAACTAGGTTTTGCCAAAACAAATGTGACGTGTTGCTTCAGTATCAATCCACCAATCTTTGGCGTTACTGATCAAGTTCACTTTAGAGACCACAACAGAAAGGTTCTTCATTTCAGACACGTTGGCTTGAGGGGGTTGGTTCGTTGAAGAATTGCCTTTATTTTTCCTGCAGTCTTTTGCGCGGTGCCCTTTCTTTCCGCAGGTATGGCAGTTCCCAGAAAACTTCTTAAAGTCTCTTCGGGTTGAACCCAGTGTAAGGTTATTACCCTTCTTCCTATTCTTCTTATGGGATTTACCCTTATAGTTTGAAGGATTACCTTCAACAACATTGGCTTTTGATTCTAGTAAACCAATTCTAATCAGTTTCTCACTATTGTGATTGTCTTCTTCAATTCTCAAACGCACGATCAAGTCCTCAAACTTCATCTCCTTGCATTTGTGCTTTAAATAATTCTTAAATTCCTTCCAGGATGAAGGAAATTTTTAATTAATGAAGCAGCTTGAAATGATTCGCTCAGAATCATTCCTTCTGCATGAATTTCATGTAGGATAATCTGCAACTCTTGCACTTGACTGATTACTGACTTAAAATCAATCATTTTGAAATCAAGGAATCTGCTGACAACAAATTTATTTGTTCCTGCATCTTCTGTCTTGTACTTCTTATCTAGGGAATCCCACAGTTCCTTGGCAGTCCTGAGTGGACTATAAACATTGTACAGTTTATCATTCAACTAATTCAGAATATAGTTCCTGCACAAAAAATTAGAATGTATCCATAACTCCACAGCAGCGACAGTTGTCTTGTCAGTTTCACTGTCTTTGAGAACATGTGCACTCTCCTTCAAAAATTTGGCAAGGTTCAGAGTAGTTAGATAAAATAGCATCTTCTGCTGCCATCGTTTGAACTCCGCTCCATTGAAATTCTCTGACTTTTCTTGATGAACACGAACAACAGTTTCGTTAATCGACATCTTCACAAAACTTGAACACAAAGAAAAAATCATAAAAGTCTGTCTTAAGATTGTAAAACATGTATTTAGAATTGAGTCAAAGATGAACGAAAAGGAAATGGAAAAACTGAAGATCGAGGCTTGCAGTCACTGCAATTTCCTTAAGACAGATTTCACCCTACGTATGGTGCTTCACAGTTGACGGTGTCTGTCTCCCAAGATACAATGATCGAATAGTATAGACTTGAAGCACTCAAGTTGATACGCCTGTCAAACTATCTGTAACTTCACTCTCAAGAATGAATCAAATCGAGAATAGAAGGAATGAGATTTGGGGATGCTTTCTGTGTGTTAAAAATATCAAGAACAATGATTTAAATAAAAGAGAAGGTGTCCTTTAGAAGCAGCTGTAGACAGGGTTGCGTCCCAAGACACACCTATGAGAAAAGTTGTGTCTCTTGAAAAGAAACTGCATGTTCTATTCGAATAGAATCTATTTATGTTCGATTACATTTCTTACTGTCAGATTTATTCGAATAGAATAATAATCTATTCGAATACAATCTTATTCGAATAGACTTATAAAATAGTCCAAATGGGTCATGGGTTGGTACGTGCATGTAAGCCCATAGGCGTCCCCATATAGCAAGCCTTCACACACTCGTCTCACACTTGTGAGGGCACCGCCTACTTACACATGTTATACATGTGTAACCCAATATAAAGTGAAAATACTCCTTTCACTTATCCAATGTGGGACTAACAGTAATCACCAAGTTTATATTCAAACCACAAAGAAATAACATGTGTTTTTTCCAACACCAAATATATTGTGCCTTTGACTTTTTGTGATATAAACTGCTGGAGACACTTTTACTTGACTTTAAGAGCTTGGTTTCAAATGTCCATCTCCAATAGCTGCAATCAAACAAACGTACATAAGTACCCAAAATTAAATATAATGGACGACTAAAATACATGTTCGGGTATATTAAAAATGTCATAATTACGCGTTCATCAGTTCGTTATCGTGTAGAAACACGTTCTCCTAAAAATGGGGCAGGTTGTAGTTGAATGTGTAACTACTAGTTATTATAATTTAAGTCAGGTGGTAGTTGTCAACGCACCATGTTCGAACATGATGAAAAAATTCAAGTCAGACCCTTCATGTTCGAACATGAAAAAAATACTTTTTTTTATTCCTTTTTTTTTATCGATAAAACCTAACAGGTTCATTACTACATGTTTTGTATTGTTTAAGAGGTTGGATGGTTTGGGAAATATTGTATTGCAATACTTGTTTTTAAAGGTTAAGTAAAAGAAATCTTATTCCAACATCTTGTTCCATATAGACTGGGTGAACAACACATTTAGTATGATCGGTTTAAAATTTAATAGCATGGATGCTTGTTTTAATTAAGTGCATATTATCATCTATGTGTGGAAGTAAAAAAAAATCTCAACACATAGAGGGTATGAGATTAGCATGACCCATGCGCAAGGTTGACATACACAAATCATATTATTATTATTATCATTCCTTTTAAAAAAAGGTATTAGACTGATATCTGCAAACGACATAAGCAAATGCAAAAGTCATTAAGAGAACCTTGAAATGTTTCTTTTTTTCTTTCTCTAATTTCTTACGCAACATCCACCACATCTCATTTGCTTCGTTTATCTTTATTTTCTAACAATGTATGAGACTATGATTTTGTAAAAGATGTCCCGTGTGCCAAAGAAGCAGGCCGAAAGAAGTACCCTGTACGAAAGAAGTCTCGTTGGCTAATAAAGTTTTTGAGTCACGAACAAAAATTATGTTGACGTACACCAAACAAATGGGGCGAAAGAATTACCCTACGCGAAAGAAGTCCCGTTCGCTAATAAAGTTTTTGAGTCACGAATAAAAATTATATTAGCGTACACGAGATGGCTTAGTTAAGACTTTTGATACAAATACCGACTTTCAAATATATCATTAGGATATTAGGCATGGGGATTTAATTATTGAGTTGACGTGCAATATCATGGATATAAATTATTTTAGAAGTCTGTACTTGTCTTATGCGGGCACAAAAAACTATTTATTTTTGAGGTCGTATATGTGTAAATGTCTTGACACCTATAAGGAATATGCCTTTTAAATTAGACTTTCGTAATGAAGCCGTCAAATACCATCTGTATTGGCGAAGATTAAATTGGAAATATTATTTTCATTTGTGTCATGGACACCGAGTACATGCGTGGTGTCATATATCTGGTAAATCTGGTGATATGTTTATATTTCTTTTATATGAGGCTAAAACGATGAACGAATGTTCGGAGAGTGCTCATTCAGAAGATTGTCGCTTGAGCCATTTTTCGACAAATGTAGTGTATATGATAAGATGATTTTGTAAAATTACGAAAGCTATTATTTGCCAGCGAAACCTAAACTTTAAGAAAATATCATACATTAAACACGATACATGAGTAGCGTATTGTTGACTCAGACTTGAAGCTGCTTGATTTCCCTCTTGTCAGGGGACTACTGAAGCTGATTGATTTCGGTATTGCCAAATCTATAATGAGTGATACGACCAACATTCAACTATATCTTATGGTTGATTCTTTTTGACTATACTCTATTTTTTTGCGAAATATTTATAATTTATTTAGTTTTATTGGAGAAAATGATAGAATGTTAAAGGGAGGAGGACAATATTATTGTAATCCAAATTTAAAAATGGAATGACAGTTCTACACTTCCAATAAAAAAAGTGGTTGTAATTAATTGTAATAAAAAAAATCAAATAGATTTTCAGTAAAATCTAATGTGAGAGAGATAGTTAAAGATAGAATAAAAGTTATGTAAAGGACAAATTAGGTTAGGTGAGAAGCTCCCAACCATTCCATGTTTAGAATATTTTAAAGTATTCGCATAATTCAACAAAATGTTTTAAAACCGAATACTTCTGAATATTCGGTGAATTGGAATTTGGAACGGTATACACTAGTTGGAGTGAGATTCATACTGGAATCGCATACCAGGTACCCATGCTGTTGGAGATGAGCATCTACAACAGCTGGGTTGGCTAGTTTCAAAACCATCTGACACCACTCTGCGACCCTCAAATAGGTTAAACCGACCCACAATAGCTAAGTCGAGATGCGCCAAACTTGGTTTCAAGCGACCTCTGTGGTTGGTTCAGAGACCACGGGGGTTACCTATTATTTTAATGATGTCACGGCAAACAGATTACCGAGACACATTAAGCCGCCAAGATTATGACACGTGGCATTGAGATGGACAGTTTTGATATTTTAGGCGTGTCGTGACAAAGTGATTGTCGCGGCATAATCTGAGTAAACTAAAGCCAAAAAAGCTTAAAAGAAAACCAAGTATTGGAACAAAACTTGATAGTCAAGTTGCTCAAATGGTTATTTTTTGCCCAAACTTGTGGACGAAGTTTCTCAACGGCTAGTTTTTATAGATTTATAAAACTAAGACATTTTTTTGCAAAAGCTTTATCTACCTTCTACATATTTCTCACCTACGTCATCATGTTTGATTTGTTGCTATCTTTGTCTTCATCTTCGTTCGGTGAGGAAGATGCCGCTTTCCGACACCACATTGAGTTGTTGCATAGTTTTGGTACGATTTTTGTTTAATTGGAAGAACAACAAGAACAAGAAGGGTATTCACGGAGGAAGAATGGTGCGGTAAGTAAAAGAGGAAGGAGAAATACCCTTTCCTCATTCTCCAATATTAGTCCGTCCAATGTTTGGAGTTCTTCAAGTCATCTTCCTCTACTATCTCAACCTAATTATCAACTGAAATCGAAGTCGATACCGCCTTCTTCCTCTTAGGTGCAATACCCTTTCCTCCTTTAGCCTTTCCTCCCGCTCGATTTCTAGGGGTTGGAGCGGTCGGTTGAACGGACGGTGACTCAAACTTCGAATTCGCTTGAGAATTGAGATTGAGATCAGTCATGCCAAATGTACATTGAGAGTGTGAGCTCCCCTCTCCAAATTGATCACTAAAATGATGGGGGAAGTTGTTAACTGAACTCGATTGAGAGTATAAATTGGAGTGGTAGTAAGGATTTTATGCTTCAAAATGTGGCCTATATAGTTCTTGAGGATAGCCAAATGAATGTGGCATTTGGGGAGAACCAAACTAGTATGTGGAAGCTTGAGATACATGTGGCTGGTGCAATTGAAAGGATTAAGAGAAACTTTAAGAGTTAAATTGAGATGATTGAGAGAAGCTTTGGAAGTTAGATTGCTTGATGAAGACATAGTGTTTCTTCTTGGATAATTTTAGAGGGAGTAACAGAGATTTTTATTTGAGAAATTGCAGCCGTCTGAGTCAGACAATGTCACGGTAAACTGTTTACCGCGGCATATTATAGCCGTTGAAATCTAATTTGTGACATATACATGTCACAATCCTAGCGGCTGATAGTGTCGCGGCAAACTGTTTACCGTGATATATATTTTCAAATAAAAAACCACCAACCCACTGCTATGAGTCAAGTCTGGGTCGTGGTTGGCTGAGAGATTTGTCCCAGTATGGGATAACCCAGCTATTGTGGATACTCTAATAGTTCTAGGCGATAGGTGATGCTAGAACGGCAGAACCTATTTCTTTCTCTCTCATCTCAGTGCCTCCTACTCCCCTCCCTTTTAATTACCTATGCTCCCTCAAGTAAGTACTCTCTCTCTCTCTATATATATATATATATAGCAGAGACTATGGAAGTGGAGCTAGCTAGCTAACAACAACTCAGGAAGATTCGTTGAAATGGAAAATGTTATGTAATTGTCATGCCTTAACAAAACATGCTTACAATGTACGTGGTAACCTAAAAGTAGCTGACAACAGAAGTTAAATCATATGCCATTGTCGACCACACACACACAATCGATAATACATTGTCGATCACTTAGTTCTTCAACAAAAAGAGAACTCTGCTTTTGTCGAATCCCCCATAATCGACAATCCTTTCCTATATATTGTCGACCTATCTTTTGCATGTTTACATTCCAAAATGAGATGCTCACTGCTAGTGTGAGGTACATGACTGATAAAATGTCGATACATAAGCATGCTCGATAATTTTATTAAAGTAATATTGTCGGCACTCGATAATTTTTATTATTTCACATTTCAAGTTCAACTGCTCCATTTCAATGCACAATACTGACTAAAATTGGATTACACAGGGGATGACTCACCGTAGCTGTAAAGCCCATAATTATCCGTTATGTCTCCAAATTCTAGTAATCTCCTAACTATAAATCACCACTACATTAGTATAACCCCCAAATTCTAGAGTTTCGTAACCCTAAAAATTTTACAACATTCCATACAAAAAATGAAAACTGTCTCTAACTTAAGAGAGATAAGGGTGAGAATACCTGTGGAAAAATCCAACAACAACAATAACAACAAAAATCCAACAAATTTTGAGTGTAATATCTGACTGAGAGGGAATAAGTGTCTTTTGATACTTTCTACAATTACTGTGGTGTCGCAGTTCTCTGGACATAACAATTTCACCTCCAATGGCAAAAATCGCAAGAAAGAGATAGAGAATGGTATGGGGGGAGAAAAAGAGTTATATGAGACAGGGAGTGATATAATTGATGGGATTGATTCAAATTTGAAATCAGGTAAAGAGAGAGGAAGAGTGCGACGTGGTTGCCACCTAATATAAGTTTTCCACCTCATTTCCCTATATAGCAAATCACCAATTTTAAGTGCCCTATTAAGTGAAACTTTAGTGTCTGGTTGAAAAATTTACGGAAGCAAAAAATCGTTTCGTATTTCATAAATTTTAATTAAAACACTCAATTGAAACAAGAAAGCTCACTTTATTATTGAATTTAATTAAACTTTCCCCCAAACTTTACATAACTCTTAGAAAACCTTTCTACACCAACAAAAAATAATCTAGCTTAAGCTCTCCCACACGTATTAGTCTTTAGTACAAACATTAAGGTTTCTCAAAGGCCATTTAGTGCATAAGCTGAGAAGCATGTCAGCTTTTCCTGAGAGAAATAAAATTTCTTTTAAGACTGGATTAAAGGAGTTCTAATGTCTGATCTTGAATTTAGGCTTCATTAAAATCAAAAATTTTAGTAGACCCTGATACCATAATAGGCTTGAGTTTGAGGATCTATCACTAGCTCCTCCAATCTTTGGCCAAACCATTTCAAAGAATAGTTTGAAACAATTTTCAGTGACACTAATGTTGAGGACAAGATCCAAAGCCTCGACCTTGTGACATCCTAGCTTCAACTAGTCTCCCTATATCACTAAACTTTTTCAACTCCTTAAGATGAGAAATCTCTATGCCATACAAGGCATTATTGATCTGAAACTTTCTTTCGTTAATGTCTTTTAATGCCTCTTGATAATATCTTAAATCTTTATAAATCACGAGTTTCATGGATCACAACTCGTAACTTTTACATCTCAACTTGGCAGCTCCGTAACCACAATTCTCTTTAATGCTTCAACTAAGCAGCTGTGTTCCAAACTATCATGAACTTTGAGTGTTAATAATATAATCTGCGAAATACCTTTTCCTCTCTAAGTACGAACTGAGCACAGCCCGTTCCAGTGGAAAGAAATAACGCCTCAACAATTCCATCAAAAATATTAAGAACATATACTCCTCAGAGTCAACTGCTTCATCATACAAGTTCCAAAATTTTCCCCAAAATCCTCAACAATAAAAACCTTTTTTCCCAAATAAACTAGATCCAGCTAGAACCTGGATTCTTTAGAACATGTTGGGAAACAGATGGGGCAAATTGCAACGCCAAAGCACAATACGATTAGCAAGAATTTAAGATCTTACTCTAACAACTGAGAATTCAATCCAAAGAAATTAATCACATACACAAGGTTTAAATTAGGTGGAAACCCCAAATGATCAAAACCACCCCCGACAAGCACGACGAATATACTATCACTTAGGGTTACAAGAAGTTACAGAGATCGCTCAACCTTATCTCTACCCTTTCAGATAATCCCCAGCAAGAAACCCTAAAAAGAAAACCCAAGAAATCTCTCTAGAGCAAAACCCTAGATTTTTCTATTTTTTCTCTCTAACTCTTTCTCTCTGTTATAGAGGCATTTAACTTACATTGTATATTTATAGACTTTCCATTAGGTCATCTCCGAAGTACACATCACGAGATAAACCATCGCTTTGGATTAAATCCCCATCAGAACGAACTTAGAAACAAACAAACATAACATTTTTCGTTCAAACGACTTCATGACTCGTTCGAACGACTTCAACGTAAACTCTGCCGTTCCAACGACTTCCTCACTCATTCGAACGACTTACCCTATTTTGAACCGTAACCTAATAATCTCCACTCGGTGATAAAATTATTTCTTCTACTATATTCGTCGTGTATCTTTGTCGCTTCTCAATTAATAGAATTACTCGAGTATAGGCTTTTCCTTGACCACCAATCGGAACCCACTTTCTAATTATCTTTGTAGACCGTACCATTGCTCTACTTTGAACTAAATTTCCCTTTCGAAAAATCTCCATAGCTCCCTTAGTACACGCAACCTTCACATCTCCACCCACTGATTTCCCAACCAATGCATACAAGCTCCTGTTAAGAACTCCCTTCATGATCAAAGAAGACTTTCAATAAACTTTCATTACTCCACCTCGCCCAGAGTAATTGTAACCCTCATTATCTAATTTGGAAAGTGAAATTAGATTATGACTCATACTCGGCACATGTTGAACATCATGAAAAATTATGATACGTCCATCAAACATCCTCACGCGAATATCACTCACTCTCGAAATCAGCCTTCGAGAGCTATCGTTCGTCAGCACAAACTTGTTACCCTCACACCTTGCATATTTACCAAACCATGTCTTATGTGCGCATACATGCATTGTACCCCCACTATCAATCACCTATCCTCTATCGTGGCGAGAGCTATCAGCGGCCACCAAGAGGAGTACCTCGTCACCATTGTTACTAGTAACCGTCGCCAGTTTGTTAGTGTTACTTTCGGAGCCCCTTGCCAAACTTGTTCCATTACCTTTTCCAGCTTTGAAATCCGATCTATAATGACCCGATTGACCACAGCTCCAACAAGTTCATTTTCTGAACCTATTAAAGCTTCTCTTCCCACTAACCACCGTCACAGAGTTTTTCACCAAGGATTCGCTACCCTTAAGCCTTCTCTCCTCGAAAAGAAGCCTACTTGTAACCTCCTCAAAACTCAAGGTTTCATTCCCATACATCAACGTAGGTTGAAGATGCTTGAAGGTAGACGAAAGAGACTATATAAGTTGAAGCACCTTATCTTCATTCTCAACTTTAACTTCGATCGATTCCAATTCTGAAACGATCATGTTCAAAGAACCTAGGTGATCACCAGCGCTCGTACCCTCATCCATCCTAAGCGTATGAAGTCGTTCCTTGAGGTATAAGCGATTCAAAAGACTCTTCGTTTGGTATAAGTTGCGGTCTTCTCTCCAACCACATTTACCAAAACGTTTTTAGTGAGACAAAGGCGTATCCCGCTGCAGCCCTTGAATCCAGATCTTCCTAGTTTTTTTCTTCATCGTCGTCCGCTTTCTGGGCCGTTATACCTTCAACCGGAGTTTTAGGTATAGGCTTCCCTTTCAGTGTCTTGCGTAACCCGCCTTAAATCAAAATATTTTGGACTTATATTTGCCACAATCCAAAATTTATATTTCCATCGAACTTCTCCACATCAAACTTGATCGCGTTAGAATACTTAAATCTTCCCATCTTGCTACTCTACTTGCCCCAAAACTGGCTCTGATACCAATTGTTGGGAAACCAAAGGGGCAAATCGCAATGCGGAAGAACAATACGATTAACAAGAACTTAAGATCTTACTCTAACAACTGAGAATTCAATCCAAAGCAATTAATCACATACACAAGGTTTAAATTAGGTGGAAACCCCAAATGATCAAAACCACCCCCGACAAGCACGACGAATATATTATCACTTAGGGTTACAAGAAGTTACAGAGATCACTCAACCTCCTCACCTCTACCCTTTCAGATAATCCCCAGCAAGAAATCCTAAAAATAAAACCCAAGAAATCTCTCCATAGCAAAACCTTAGATTTCTCATTTTTCTCTCTCTAACTCTTTCTCCCTGTTATAGAGGTCTTTAACTTACACTCTATATTTTTAGATTTTCTATTAGATCATCTCCTAAGTACACATCACAAGATAAACCATCGCTTTGAATTAAATCCCCTTTAGAGCAAACTTATAAACAAATATACTGAGCGTTTTTCTTTCAAACGACTTCATGACTCGTTCGAACGACTTCAACGTAAACTCTGCGGTTCGAACGACTTCCCCTGTTTTAAGCCGTAACCTAACAGTACACCCCTATTGTACATCAATGATCGTATGGCCGATGCATCGTCCCATCTACCCAAAGCAGTATATATGTTGAACAAAAGCACATATGGAGCAGGGTTATGCGGGTCCAGGTGGAAAAGTTTCTCCGCTGCTAGTTTTCCTAAGTCAACATTTGTATGAACCATGCAAGAACTAAGCAAAACCTCCCATATTATAGCGTCTTCTTTACATGGCATCCTGTCTAAAAGGATTTCCACTTCACTAAACCGAGCAGCTCGACCGAGAGAGTCGATGACGCATGTATAGTGGTCTACCAACGGCTCCACCATATGCTCCTCTTCCATTAAATTAAGGATTCGCATCCCTTCATCAACCAACCCGGAGTGACTACAAGCGGTTAGAACAGCAATGAAGGTTATGCTATCAGGTTTCCCTCCTGATTTAATCATGTTTTCAAAGAGAACCACAGCCTCATCTCCACAGCCATTGTGTCCATATCCATGTATCATCTCATTCCAAGAGACAATATTTTTATCGCACATATTATTAAAAAACTGACGGGCCCCATTTATGTTTCCACACTTTGAGTACATGTCGATAAGAGCACTCCCCACATAAACATCACCTGCATATCCATCTTTTACTATCTGAGCATGTAATTGTTTCCCTTGAGACAAACAAGCTGATATAGAACAAGAGCTGAGTACACTACCATACGAGAACTGCGTGAGGCTCATTCCCTTCTCTCGCATATGTTTAAAGAGGCTAAGAACTTCGAAGTTCTTTGAATGGAGAGCGAACCCTGCAATCATTGAGTTCCAACAAACAATATCCCTTTCAGGCATTTTATAAAAGATACACTTCGCTGCGTCAAGATTTCCACATTTGGAATACATATCAACTAGCCCACTAGCAACAAACGTGTCAAGGTGAAGTGATTCCTTCATAGACACGACATGGACCTGCTTTCCACATTTGGAGAGCCTCATGCCTGCACAAGAGCTAAGAATAACAGCAACAGTAGTTCTATCAGGCCTGACACATGAAAACTGCATTTTCCTAAATAAATTTAACGCCTCCTCGTGATTCCCTCTCTGGGAGTACCCCGAAAGTATAGCATTGAAAGAAGTTACGTTAGGATGGGATATTTTATCCAACATTGTACGACCAGTATCAATGTCCCCTGACTTAACACACGCCCCAAGCATACTCACATATGTCACCTCATCAGGTTCAAAACTGCACGACTGCATCCTTTGCAGCGTCTCTAAGGCCTTCCCACCATCGCCGTCTTGCCCATACCCTGCCAGCATAACATTCCAGGAAACAACACTAATCTCAGGCAAATCGGCAAAAACAATCTCAGCACTCTCCATATTCCCATGTTTCCCATACATATCGAGCAACGAAGTACTTACAAAAAGATCTGTTTCAAACCCCCGTTTAATTATCAGATTATGCACTTGTTTACCAAATTCAACTGATTCATTCACAACCTTTCGTCTGGCACATACACCAAGTATGCTCGAAAAAGCAACACCATCAACCTTAATTTTATTACGATGCATCTTAGCAAACATTTTCATCGCCTCATTAACACGGTCAGTCTGCGCTAACCCACCCATCATTGCTGTAAACGACACCTCATTGGGTTGAGACAACTCATTAAAAGCTCGAATCGCATCATCAATACTTCTACTACTACACTTTGCATACATACCCACTAAAGCATTCTCCACATACATGTTCCCAACTAAACCAACCTTAATAACATACCCATGACATCTCCTACCACTCTCTACATCCAACAAAGTCCCAAAAGCACTCAAAACACTAGTAAACGTAAAATTGGTAGGCTTAAAACCTTCCAAAATCATCATATCATACAACCCCAAAGCCTTCTCATCATACCCACTTCTTACAAACGCGCCAATCATTGTATTCCAAGAAATCACATTTCTTTCGGGCATCCGCACAAATAATTTCTCCGCCTCTTCGACATCACCCCATTTGCAACAAGCGCAAACTACCATGTTCCATGAGTAGACATTCTTTTGAGGCATTTGAACAAATATTTTGCGAGAGTAATCCACATTTGAACAAGTTGAGTACAATTCAATGAGTCGGTTGGACAAAAAGGTATCGGAGAAGAACCCGTTGTGGAGGATTTGAGCATGGAGAAGCTTAGCTTCAAAATGAGATTTCTTGCTTATACAAGATTGTAAAAGATTGGCCAAATGGGTGACTTTGCTCTCCATTTTTGTAAGGCGGGAATGGAAAAAACTTATTCAAATGAAATATATGGATCTTCCAATTGGACTGGGCCATTGTTGTTCTACTTTTCGCAGGCTAAAACACCAACTTGAGCTTTCAGGATAGGAGGGGCAGGGATGAAACATCGGAAGACCAGCCGATATATAGCGTTACTTACGACCAAAATAAATCGGCAGAAATATCCAAAGTATCAGCAATGTTGCACAACTTACACCGAGACCAAAGTATCGGATATATCGGTGATATATTTTGGTTAAGGGGAAAAGCATGTGTATATTGTCGGTTTAATGCCTGTTTTTGAAAATTTTGAAATATCAGACTGATATTTCAGAATAGCGGTCAACATCCATTTACAGGATAAGGGGTTATAACCGGGAACATGCTAAATTTTGAAGAAATATTTTACCAAACCTGTGCCGTTCCATTCAGTGTTTCAGGTTCGAGCTTAACCCTAATCCAATTTTTCTGAATTTTAAGAAGGTTAAGCTAATACGTAAAATGATACAGCCTCTGTTCTGAGATATATGAACATGATACAGGCCTGCTAAAATTCAGAAAGATAATCATTTAATTAAACACAATTTACACAGATTATTGCATCAAATAGCCTCTGAAGTGGACAGGTTATAGAAATTCTCACTACAAATTTTCAATCAGTCACTGAAGAAAACAATTTGAATCCCCCAAACGAAGTACATCACAGGCACAATATGAAACATATAATCACTACTTGATATACTTCTGTTGCTTGGTATTTGAAGTACATCACAGGCACAATACGAAACATATAATCACTACTTGATATACTTCTGTTGCTTGGTATTTGAAGGTTACACTTACAATCCCTTTTTAATAAATGAAAATTTTCGGGTATTTCGGAAAGAAAGACTGTGCAGAAACAACTATTGGCTCACTCCAGCAACTGAGAAAGATGTAAGACGATGACTTCTACATATGATGCAGTCACCACACAGATACAAGTTTGAGAAGATATATGGACCATGTACTTGCCTGATATACTGAAAGTGATGCTAGCGAGAATAATAACATATTTTCATCCTGTAGAAGGGGGTGTTACCCACAAGGCGGTAGGTCTCATACCATTGGATAGCATCAGTCGACCAAAACTTCTCCTGCTCAGACCTCATTGTAAGTGTAAAGGAAATGGGGATCATTGCTTTTCAACTGACGAGTACATATTTTCCTATCTTTACTTTACATGCCTAACCCCAACAGTTTTCAAGCGGAAACGATATTGAGGTTGTGACTCCTCTTCGTCTTCATCTTCTTCACTTGAATCATCTTCAACCGTGTCCCATCGCGAGTAATCTAGCCTCGAGTGCCCTTTCGGCTTCTCTATCGCCTCAATTTTTTTGGAATGTAGATCATCTTGTATTTCGATCAGACTCTTTGCCTGAGGAGTCGGAACAATGGGAGGAGTTATAACCATTTGCTGGTTACCAGTTGCTGCTGCTGCTGAAATTACTAGTTTTTCTTTAACCTCTCGCACCAGACCTTTTTCTTCTACCAGCATTTCTTCTTCCGCCATGGCTTCTTTTCCTTCTACCGGGTTTTCTTCCTCTTCTTCTAGCTCATCCACCAATAAGTCTTCTTCACATTCAAGTATAGGAGCCAACGACTTTCTTCAAGCAAAAAAATCATCCATAAGTTAATCTCTTCCTGAAAATTAATTGATGCAAAGTAAGAAATAATGTGTACCGCCTCACAACAGCACATCCCTACAAAGATTCCGACCTGCTACAAGGTTGATATTTGATTATACCATTTGACAAGTCACATCCAGGAGATTCTCTTCACCGCTCTTGCCATCCCATTTGAAGATCATAACACCCCAAAATAACATTTAGATAGCAAAAAAAAAGGTGCAGTTGGTGCGAGAAGAAAAAAAGGAGAGACCAACATTCCTAGTACATAAACTCGTCCAATTGGGACAGCTTTACACCTCAAAGATCTCCTGGATGACCAAATCAAAAGCAGTCTTCAATTCCTCCCTCTATAACTTTGGAAGGAGCATGGACCATCCATTTAATAGTAGGTCCAAGCCTTAATTAAACTAACTAGGATCTTAGATTGACTATCTGGTGAAGCATGTATGAGTGCAGATAGAGGAATAAGTTGGCCATAAAGAATGGAGGAGTAGAAATACCAATTGTGTCTTCAGACGGCCTTGCAAGTTTTGGTATACATCTGATGATGGGCTTATGTCCACAAGTCTGTTGACATCAAAGAGTGCATAATTATACTCCTTAAGTGTGACGAGTGTTTGGGCACGCAACATCAATGCCCCTGTGTGATTGTGATCAAGATCAAGCACCAATGTGCATTCTTGGGCAGCCTAAGATGGTACCGAACTGTTAGTCACAAATTTGCAGAGATTAAAAAACAGCAATCAATCGAAAAATAATATTCAACTCTCCCAATTAACAAATAATAGGCTGAATTGAGTAATGAAATACCAAATTAATCAAATGTGACAAGCAATGTGATTTGATGGGGGATTGTGGTAGAATTAGCGGAAACATTTTGAACACAAATTAATCGAACAAACTCGCAAATTAGACAAAACAAATCTCTCTTCTACCCAAAAACTACAACACCATCTTCTCCAACTCTCATCCCCAAAAACCACCACCACCCCAACTCCCCATAGCGCCTCCATATAGGTGAGATTACATTGTTATCTCCAACAATTAAGCCTACAATCAAAAGATTTTTTAATATTCCACTAATAAATATTAAAAAGAAGAAGGAAATAACCACTTAGAGAAAGAGTGACCATCCAGGGTGGTAAACAACCGTTCAAATGGCGTGTGAATACGACACGTGACCTATCAGTCTGGGTCTTGTATTTACGAGTTTTTTCAAATTGGGGTTTTAACGGAAAGCGAAAGGACTTGAGCATTAAGTTGCATAATCGCACACCCGGTCGTATTTGACTACATTCGAACTATACTGTTATTTTTCCTAGTAGTCCATCTGATCATCTCCTTTTATTTTTAAACCAGAATTGATATTGCTGTTTTCTTTCACTTATTTTTTTTATTTTGGAGATAGAACATAAATTTGATGCTCCCACTTCTCTTCTCAAAGTTAATTGCATACACTTGGATTGAACTCTTAAATCACTATAAAAGTATGGATAAATGGTGACTATAGTCTGTCAAAGTGCATCAACATGCATCAACAGACGATTTATAAAAAGATTTGAAGTCCAAAATGAGTGACTTAAATTTTCTTGGTTATTAAAGCAATTACTAAGCTCATGGATAGGAAACACATTTTTAAATACGCATGATATGGACTTCGCAATTTTGTGATGATAAGATAGGAAAAATTGCTGCGTGCATGAGACACATATTGACAGTTGTAGTTACCGTGTTAATGTTCCAAGCAATGTACTACAAAGTTGATTCGAAGTAGCATAAGCCTCGTCTCGCTCTGGCCAACTAGTTGTGTGCATTAAGGTCCCTCACAAATCTATACTTCTATATGAAATGTAATAAATTTGGAGGATGGAGAGCTCTCCTCACATTTTTCTCAAAATATAATTTTAATTACATATGTGATCATTAAGTTTTGCTCATTAATAGAATTCACGTCAATTAAGTTGAAGATAGTGGGTTAATTAATTTTGAAACATCCAAGCAACATAAATGCATAATAATTTTTCCATCTCCCTCCATGTAACTCCTCTAACTATATCTCTATATAAACCATGTTAACCCTACACCACACCATAAACACCTCTTTTTCTTACTCATACCATGTCAAATGATGTAGTAGAAAGACGAAATATGTCATTTTCATCTTATTAAAGTACAAACGACCAGCTTTTATGCACCAAACTGCGTGCTATCATACTAGAAGTCATCACCAAGAGCTCTTAAACCACATTAGCTCTTAAACCCTATCTTAATTAAGTCTTTTGAATTAAATCATGCGAAAGCACGGGAATATCAGACTAGTGTTCAAGAAAATTGAAATATTGTCAGATTATAGCAGTACGGATAAATGGTGAGTCTGTGACTATTGTCTATCAAAGTGCATCAGCACACTTCAAAGTGCATCAGCACACTATATATTCTAACTTTCTTGGTTGTTTTAAGGCAAGTTCCAAAAAAAAATTTGGGGCAGAGACTTGTTGCCTATAGGCATATCCAGAGGTTCAGAAAATGGATGGAAAATACGTTAATCTTTCCGCTAGCATCCGAAGAAAGAATGTACCTCATTCTTCCAACTTGATGAACCACCAAAATCGTAATCCTCAACCTTTCTTCCCCCTCTGACTCAAATGCCTTCGCATTCGCCATCGAAAGTGAATGCCAATCCTCTCCATTTGCCGAAGCCTCCCAAATCCGATGAACTAAGATAACCCCATTGTCATGTCCCGTAACTCAAACACTCTCGTTCTGGTGAATTGACATATAAGAAACCATAACGGTAATCGGAGACCCCGACAACGTATTGAACTCAACAACAATATCCCCATTCGGTAAAAATACATAAACCATCCCTTGCTCATCTCCAACCGCAACATACTTACTAAACCCCTCGTAATCTTCAAACGGCAACACATTAATGCACGTTGCTTCCGACTCTAACATCACAGTCGATAGAAACTGAAACCTCTCAGACCACGCCGTATTAAACTTCGTCACCGAAAGCCCAATCCGAGTCACCATCCACCAAAACCTTTTCCTCCACAATCACATCCATTTGTACATCGATTTTCCGCTGCTCCTTCTTAACAGACCCCATTATAACATTCTTTCGATCGGGTATCGTAGAATCAAGCCTAGCTACAACTTCAGTGAGATTTTTCACTAGGGTTTCTTGTTTTCTTAATTGGATTTCATGTTGATCTAAAATACTCATAGATTCATCTTGTCCAAACGCTTCAACTAACAATGGGGTTGAACCAAATAAATAAACCCTAAGAAATAAAAGTATTAAGAGTATAAAAAACTTGCCTTTATGTTTTCAATACTCTTATGGAAGCATAAGAGTATTGAAAACATCCATTTGTATCATTTCGTTTATTAATGATACAAGAAATGTATCGAAAACATAAGTTGATTCGAGGTGACAAGAGTCTCACTCAGGCCCTCCCCATGAACTTGCTAGCAGCTTTGCTCATACCCCTGTTATGAAGTTCTCCAATGGTCATCCAAAGATGGAGGATATTCGTAACTCGATCTCGAGTTCGAACACTGAACGTAAGCCAGACATTAGAGTGAATAACACCAAACACATCATGTTAGTCTGTTTTCAAAAGCAAATGTTACCACTGCATTATCTCGAGAGTTCCCTCGGATTCAAACTTTACCAGTGGTCCATCTCTTTTGATCCTAAGAGAGATTCCCACATCGTCACAATTTGGATTCAGTTGCCATATCTCAAACTGAATTATCACCACCCAAGTATGTTGAAGAAGATTTGTTCGAAGATAAGTATTACCTCAGGATAGATCACCCCACTCGATCTCTAGGTTGACCTAGCACTAATAAACCTTGTGTTAAGGTAGATCTCCTAAAACCTCTCTCTCCATCTTGTGGGCCAATTTACCAAACAATGGAAGTTTTATCCAAAAGGTATTCTTTGAGAGAGTACCCAAATACAATTCTCATTGCTTCTTCAAGGGCATGACTTAGGTATTTGTACAAATACCGAGATGAATGATGAAAGGGTTGTTGAAACCAAGAAGAAGAAAATCTAAGCAGGAAAGGCAACCACCATGCCTCTTGCCCAATTTACCAAAAGGTCGTTGCCGAAACTTTTTCCCGATGTGGGAGCCGTTGCTCAAGTCCCATTTCATAAAACTATGAAAGAGACAATTGATGCATCTACAGTAGCTGAGATCGTTGAGGGTAATTCTGAAGAAGGTGAGATAATTACCAACAATATTGTGGAGAGGGGAATTGTGGCTAAGAAGGCTACTTCATTTCAAAAGTTATAAGATTGTGTGGACCATGCTGTGATGGAAAGGGGTTATGATTCTGATGGTGAGAGTGAATACTTAACTCCAGTGCCTACCAAAAATGGTGTCTCTTGAAGGTTTTACTCAGGTCTACAAGAGGAAAACCAAACCCAATCCTGCAATGTTCCATTTAGTGTGATCACTAGGAGTAAAGCCTCAAAACCCTACGTTGTTGTTTTTATGTCTAGCTTTCTCTTAGTATGAAATGCTATAGTAGGTAAAAGTAAACACCTCATCAAATCTCATAATGGTGTCCCTTGAAGGTTTTCCTTAGGTCTACAAAAGGAAAATCAAACCCAATCCTGCAATGTTCCATTTAGTGTGATCACTAGGAGCTATGTAACATGGACACTCCATATTCCAAAAAAAATCCGTACCCAAACGTGTCGGACACTCGTGTCGACACTCCAACAGACACTTCTTGCTTAGATAATAACCTTTTTGCATAATTTTTAGAAAGTTTTCAATTCTTATACATGTTATTCAACCATACTAACTAGTATCATTGTTTTTTGTTTGTTATTAGTCGTAAATTAACCCATAAGTTAATATAACCCATGAGTGTTGGGACTTGTTTGTTATTAGTCGTAAAAATATGTCGTAAATTAACCCATAAGTGTGTTAGATAGGTTAAGTAACCAACATAAGCATAGTAGAAAATAAGAAATAATTTTTTTACAGCTGTGTCCCCGTTTTTACATATTTTTGGGTCGCCGTATCCGACACCCCGTACCCGTGTCATTGTTACCTAAACTAGGAGTAAAGCCTCAAAACCTACGTTGTTGTTTTTATGTCTAGCTCTCTCTTAGTATGAAATGCTAGATAAAAGTAAACACCTCATCAAATCTCATAGGATGAATGCTAGAGGAGTAAGTAATAGTAAGACTATCTCCCACTTGAAACATCACATCAAATCTCCTAGGGTAAATATTCTTGGGATCCTTGAATCATTTCTAAGAGTGTATCAAATGAATAGTGTAGGCAATGAGTCTGGATTCTCTAATTGTTTAGCCAATGATAAAGAAGAAAACAAATTTGATTATTATGGAAATATGGCTGTGTTGCTGATTTTTGAATTCTAGCAGTCAATGCCTAAACTGTAAGATCTATTTTAATAAGAGCAAAGAATGTTTGCTTTCTCTCATCTATGCCAAGTGTGATATCTATGATAGAGATGTCTTTGGGATGATTTTCATTTGTTTTCAAACAGTGTTACTACTTCATGGGCAGTCATAGGGATTTTAATGTTTTGAGATGTCCTTTTGAGAAGTTGGGAAAACTACCTCCAAATCCAACATCCATGCTTACAGATGCTAGCAATTCCAGAATTTGGGCAAGTTTAGACAGAATGTTATACAATGCCAACACTCATGAGCATCAGTTATCTAGAGGGAACCTGCTCACACCATGCTCCTATACTTATCTTTTTTGATCGCAACCTGTATACGGAACCTAGACCATTCAAGTTCTCTAGAGCTTGGTGCTCTCACAACTTCACAATGGCCTAGTGGAACGCATGGCACTGCTCTTGACTCACTGGCATTAAAATTGAAGGTTGCAAGAAATGGACTGAAATCTTGGAAAAAAACACTTTCACTGACTGAAAAGAAATTGGCTACATTGAAGGATGCTATCATGATTCCGGAATTTGAACTTCAAACCAAATGGGACTCCGGGCACTGATGAAGAGCTGAAGAAACACAAACAAGGGGGTGACCCCTAAGTCCACTTCTTTACATTCAGAGTGAGGAAATTCTATCCAGGGATGTAACACATTGCTTTGCATAAGATCAAATTGGTTATTTTCACTCCAATAGAGGTTGTCTCTCAATCACCCACCTATTATATGCAGATATTTCCTGGTTTTTCTCAATGGAAGCGAATATTCAATCTCCAGCTCCAACTTGATTACTTGGATAGATATGAGGAATGTTTAGGGCAAGAAGTCAACAAATTGAAGAGTGGGGTCTAAATCCACTACAAAATCCACACTGCTAGAAAATCTATCATTCAACCTTTGGTTTCTCTTTCAGATCATTCCCCATTATTTATTTTGGTGCCACCATAGCCTACAGTAGGGTCATGTTATTTTGATCCCTTGATTTCTAGAATACCAAAAACAAAATCAAGGTTGGCTAGGGTAATTTCTTTCACATGGGGGTAAGCTTATCCTTCCCAACTTTGTCCTCTATTCCATGTCAGTTCACCTGTTTTCTGCTCTTACCTTGCCCAAATCTGTCATTTCTCATCTTTGGTGGGATCGCATGAGGGCAAACAAAAAAAAAATGGATTTCATGGGAGTCTATAAGAAAACCTACAGCTGGAGGTGGTTTAGGTTTGAGAAATCTTACATAAAAACTAGCTTTTTATACAAATTTTTTTTTGGGTATTTGCCATCAAGACTCACTTTGGCCCAAACTTATGAAAATTAAGCACTTTAAAAGAAATACTTTAAATTTCAGGCCACTTTTGGATCCGAGCCTATGGAAAGGTATGTGTAATCATCAGTATCCTCATTCTCATGTTTAGATTATTACTGCCAGGAAGCTCAATGAAGAATATGAAGATTTCTGGAATGACAATTAGATTGGTGATGGTAGTTTGGTGCAGCTATTAAATATGCAGACCAATCAACACATAAAAGTTAGAGACGCCTACAATGAAGAAGAATTGCAATGGGACAAGCTTTCCCCGGGTATACTTCTTCAGTGGCAACAATTCATCTCTAAGCACTTCTGCCTCAACAAAAATGTAGATACAGCACCACTAAATCTGGACAGTTCACATTGAAGACTGGAGGACTATCAGGCAACATGGTACTTCGATGCCTCGAGCAAGACTGGCTTTGGCACAAAGCAATCCCCTCCGAAATAGCTGGAAGTTCTATCATTGTTGCATTTCTGTTAATTTTATTATTCAGAAATTTATTCCAATTGCCTCCGAATGCCGTTGCTGCCCCAATGGAGATCTAGAAACCATCAACCATCTCTTTGTACATAGTGTATAGCTCAAGTTTTATAGAAGAGGTTCAGTAGAATATGTGGCACTCCTTTCCTCAACCCCTACGGTTCAATCAAGGCTCATGGTTACAATTTGTTTTTTCAAAAAGCTCTCTTCTTGGTATCATCAAAGGGGTCATGCCTGCACTCAATTGCTGGGAATTATGGAAGGCCAGAAATCTATGCAGATTTGAAGACAAGGGCGTGGAAGCTCAAATTAAAGCTAATGTTCATTCTGCCTTTAATTTTCAGATTCCATCTCTCTCAAGGCACTCCATATTAAACCCCCATGCTTTAGGCCGCCTCTTATTAACATAGTAAGGTGAACTAAAACTCCAAGTGGCCATTACAAACTAAACACGATGGATCAGCTATTGGCAACCGTGGCCTCAGTGGAGAAGACATTATCAGGGATTGGAAAGGTAACTTTATCTATGATTTTGCCTCATGGCACAAATCTGGAACAAACTCTGCAGCTGAACCACTTCCTTTGAATGTATGACGCATGGATGGTTGCCTCTTCAAATTGAAGTGAATTCACAAATGCTGGTCAACTCTTACAACAAAAATCAGAAGGTTCGCAGAAATGTTTTAATATGTGGCATCAAACCTGGCAGCTAGATCATGAGTTGCAGATAAGCTTACTTCATCAGTTCAAGGAAGGCAATCATTCAGCTGATAGTTTTGGCAAACTTGGAAGTTCTAATGTTACAACTGAATTCTACATTTTTATGCCTTCCTAGGGAAATTCAAGCACAGCCCCCCCCCCAAAAAAAAAAATAATAATAATAATAATAATAAATAAAAATTAAAAATGTTCACAATTAGGATAGCACAAGTCAAAATCATAAAAGAAAATGATGAAACGTAGAAATATATAACCCTCACTACTCTCCAAGTCTTAAACCTAGAGTATCAACTTCTAATGGGTAAAGATCGTCAGAGGTCAGAACCAACCTCAAAATCATTTTCTTTTTTATATAGTAGGTATCTATTTGCAATGCTTTTGTGATTTTATATATATATATATGGTATAGCAGAGTTATACGATAAGTCGGAGCGGTTCTGCTGTTTGGGAATTATATTTCCATAGAGAACCATTCCTTAGAGAAATGAAGAATCTCATTACTATTAATCAAACATCACCTCGATTATGTTGCACTATCCCAGATAAAGATGAATGCAAGTGGACATAAATGGGAAGCTCACAGTAAGAACGGGAATTTAGTTGAAGTTGGAAGCGTAAAAGAAGGGTATGCTTTATCGGCTAGTAATTAATCTTTTGCAGGGAGACAACAATTGGTAAAGTTGGTCCTCAATAGCATCGATATTTATTGGACTTAGTCTCTTAAACCTTCCCAAAATATGATAAAACAAATTGAAAGTGTACTAAGTTTCTTTGGCATGGGAATGAGATAGAAAGAATTAATCCTGCAGCTTGGAGTGAAGTGCACTTTCCACATGACGAAGGAGGCTTTGGTTTGAAAAGTCTTCAGTGCTGGAATCTTGCAGCACTGCAGCAGTTATAAAACATACTTGGAGAGTTGCAGCTGATGAAAACACTTTGTCGTGTGCAATGAGGAAAATCTTTTTAAGCGTGAGGAATTTTTGGAAAATTAAAGACCCTAGTGCTTGTTCTTGGAGCTGAAAGAAATAGTTGCAGTCTGGAGAACATGCTAAACAGTGTATTATCGATCTTATTGGCAATAGCACAGACACTACGTTTTGGTAAGGACATACGCACAATCAAGGCATCCAAAAAGAGAGTGCCATTCTTTAAGGTATTATTCTTAATTGCAATATAATGCATAAGGCACTAATTTTGACAATTGGAAAATTCCTGCTCTCCTGCATTAAGCTCTTGCTAAAGATTTTCTAGAACTTCCTAAAACTGCCATCACTCACAACGCCCATACAAAACCATTTGGAAACCCGGTAATGAAGGAACTTATGTCAAGGCCGCCACTGTTGAACATGTCAGACATAAAAGAGCAAAGGTTAAACGGCACAACGTTTGTTGGCACCGAGCTGCTCCAAAGCATGATCTCACCACTTGGGCTGCAATTAGAAACTTCTTATCCACCCAAAATAGACTAGTTCAAAAGAGAGTACTCAATGTTCTCTCTGTCCCTTGTGCAAAAAATCTAATGAAAGTACAAACCATTTTTGCAAATGAATGTATCCTCGCTAATGCTCTGTGGGAGTCAGTCCATAGAAGGTGCAGCATTGGTAAGCAGAACCTGCACTTTATGGATACAAGTGACTGGTTGTGCAATCTCATTCAAAAAGGTGTCTCTACAAAAATAGCAATTTCTGGCTTTTGTGCTCTGGCCTATTATGTTTCGAGAGAAAGGAACAATCTGGTATTAAAGGAAAGCTAATACAGCAATGCAAAATCAGGTGCACCGTGCACCGTGCACCGTTACATCTATTTCAGATATCTAATTATCGGGTCCCAGATCACGATAGTCACAGCAATAGGGAATACTTGCAAAATCATTGTCCTTGCACCAAACCTTATTTCTCCGCAAATGAAAGGGTGTAGCTGAACTCCTCCAGAAGAGGATGAATGGAAGATTAATATAGATTGAGCCATATCTAAGATAAGGGAAGGTTATGGAGGGTTAATCAGGAATAAAAACGGGGAATGTTCTCTTAGTTTTGATGGTAGCTCCACTCCTGAAAAATCCCATACCATGAGATATATGCCATATACGAAGGTTTAGGGGTGAAAGAGAGCAACAATTTGAAGCACATTTACCTTTTCACTGATTCAAAAGCAAATAGTAGCCTTCATTAAGCATAAAAAGCTCCTCATTGAGATGTCTATTTATTTACCAGGCCATTATGCATACAACCTCCAAGCTACACAGCTTTGTTATCACTCATGGGGCTGACTTCTTAACGGACTTTGATCTTTGATATAAACTTTATTGAAATTCTTTTTAGCTCCTTTCCCTCAGAACTCTGTTTTACAGGAGAATGCTAGGGGGAAGAAAATTCCGAGGATATAATTACTCCTATTTCATCATTTATACATAACTATATAATACGGAGAAAATAGGTTCCATCAAAAGTAGCATTTTTTTCACCTCTTTACACCCGGTGGCTTAACACCATACATTGACTACGACATGTTGAAAAGAAGATATATCGATGTGAATCTCTCTTGCTTGCTTTGTGAATCTCCAATGATACCTTTGATCATTTTCTTATATATTGTCCCTTTGAGGTGTGGGAACACTACCTTACAATCAAACAGTGTTATTATGGAAAGCTTATAAACACTTCAAAGGAGAAGGCCAACCGAAGTGTTCATTTTGGACATCTAGGAGGTTATTCTGTAATTATCTAAGAGACGTTAACTGTTTAAACGTGGAGACATCATTTAAGATTTACTTAATCATTTATTAACCTACAAGTCTATAAATTATCTTAATCCCATATCGGCTATCGCTATGAAACCCAAATACAATTCTACCCTTAATTTCATAACTAAAATGAAAAAAAAAAAAAAAAACTAAATTTTAAGCGGAAACAAGACAGACCTTCTTGAAATCATGCAAGAAAACAAACAGCGCGATTACTGTGCAAAGCAATCTTCTGAGCTTTCGTCTTCGCCATCGCGAGAGCTTCGGTGTAAAACCCTAAAGCTTCTTCATGCAGTCCATCACGGTACATCTGGTGTGCTCTTTCAATCTTGTTCAACGACGACGCCATGATCCTCACTTCAAACCCAATTGAGAGATCAACCTCGAATTTGAGACACAGTAGTGCCTGCAGGAAGATGATTCCAAATCCTTAATTTTGAGAAAAAGGGGTAATTTTTGAATTTGGGAATCATTAGAGGATGAAGACATGGAGAGCGGTAGAGAAAAAGCCAAAGAATCCCACTTATTTTTGGTGCCTAGCTATCTATCAATAGATCTAGAGGGAGCAAAAGAGGTTGTTCAAAATTTGGAGTACAGCATCTGCAGTCGACTCTCCAAATATTAGTCCCTAAAGATAAAAAGAGAATAATTTTTGACCCCTAGTCATATGTCATCTAAAGGGCCGTTTGTGTTTTTTGTTTCTGAGTTTGAGTGAGTCTCTGAGTCTGAGTCCACTTAAAAGCGTTCACTAGCTGAGTGGATGCATTGGAGTATTTGTTTTTTGGTATGAGTCTGTGTTTGAGTGTTTGTTAAAATAGACAAAAGACCAAAATACCCCTATTAGTTTATAAGGAACCACCCCCACATATTAATTCTAAACAAAATTGATTGTTACATGATCATTAAATTTCATTTAGAGAGTGAAATAAATATTATTATTATTATTTGTAGCTAGAGGTATCTGGGCCAATGGGCCGCTTGTTAGGAATTAGGGTAGCTAGTCCCAATCCCTTGCCCAATAATAATACACCGAAACACCAATTGATAAATTAAGTGAAATCAAACACAACGATTTACCCAAAGGAAGGAAGTGGAAAACCTTGATAAAAACTACTCCCCACACGATCAGTCCACTAATCAAAGATTAAAGGTTACAATCACTCAAGTTTTCTCAAAGCTTTAATAGAGTCTCTCAAACCCTAACTTTCACACTAGGATTAAACTCACTTTTGGTTACATAGAAACACTCTAAATATCCCTTATTAGTTATGCACTCGGGAAGATTTACAAGAGATATGGCTCAAAGTACGAATCACGAGGCAAGCAAACGATCACAAAAAAAAATTGAAAAAGTTAAAATACGAGGTCTATTCGAACAGACCTATGTCTGAGACCTCTATTCAAACATAGACAATAGTCTATTCGAATAGAGAGGTTTCTGCCTCTTCTGTTCAAATAGACTAAAATCATGTCCGAACAGAACACTAAAAATCACCCGAAATGATCTTTAACCTTCGTCCTTGACCCTCATTTGTCCCACAAACATAATAAACTTCCACGAATCACCAAATTCGAATTCAATACTTAACATTCTCCCACTTGAAACCGAATTTATCGTAACCCATCTCCAGATCTCAATAATGAATTGCTCGCGTTACCCGGACCTTAAACTATGAAGACCTACTTACAAAATTTGACAATCTTCAACAAATCTCCCACTTGAAATTTGAAAGTGAGCTTCCCGTAACTTCACCCATCTTCAAAGTAACCACATTTATTACCGTGTCAAACCGAACTCTTCATGCCAAAAGCTTCCATACCATACCATACACAAACATGTGATAATATTTTCGAATATTTTTCAACCAAAAAAAAATTCAAGAACATCCCCCTTGCAAACTTTCAAAGTCGCACCGTACTTGTGCATTTGCAATCAATGATGCAATTAACCATTGTCATCTCGATACCTAGGTAGCTTCGGTATAACACCACAAAATTGTAGCTTTTTCCATGTCACTAACGTATTCTGCTATCACAAGTATACATAACCCTGCAAGCTGAACAAGAATCACTCCATAGCCATGAGCTACAACTGAGTCTTCTTCGAATACATAATATTCATTATCAATGTCTCACAGCTCACACTTCATGGGAAATCTCCTACCTCATGTAAACCATGACATACATTAGTAAACAAATCATCAAATGAGTTAGACATACCTCGATCTAAACTTATATCGCATTCCATAACCAAACAAACACGTGTTTCAAGCCGAAAGTAAACAACAAATGGTATGCTACCAAATAACACTCCAATTAGTCTCAATGCACCATGTTAATACAACTCCTACATCACGTTATTCTTGTTTATACTATACCATATGTTAATGATTAGTCAATCCATCAGTCCAACTTTTTATTGAGATAACCGTTCCCACGGTTCTTCAATCTCACCTATGCTAGAATTTGTATACGCAACTAGCATATCATCCATACTCGAATAAGGGACGATCCATTAGTTCTCAAAACTCATAACATCAATAATGGTCTTTGTGGTATTTCCTAAACCCACCAATGATATAAACATATCTAACATCCAGCCCCATCATTTTACTGTATGTCTCAAACACACACATGAGATCTCATGTATGAGCCTCCATAATGCAACTTCACCCGGTAATTATGTATCAATGTAACCGACATACATAACCATTTTCAACAAGATTAATCATGAAGAATTTTTCATTTTGTATCAAAAATCACTCAATTCGAAAAAACTAAAGCCACCACAATACAACTAGTTTTACAATTGGTGAACCAAAACATCTTGACATAAACACTTATTTCTTCTTAAAAATGTTTTACCACAAATTCCATCTTGAACTGCCTTAAACAAACTTGTTCTCGTTTAATTTGTAGGCCAACTTGTGAAGTAAAGATTTTTACCATCGGTAATAGGATTACATCCCATACCCGATATGATGATTGAGATCCCATCTCATCCTCATCCATGATAAGCTCCCACTTGCCCATGACATCACCTTGTAAAGCCACCTTGTAGTCATCACCAATACCTGAAACATCCATAGTTAGAGTTTGTTTCATTCCGTGTCTAGTTTAGATGTCAGGATTATCTCGTGGTTACTCGTCATCAGAGATTGCACCTTGAGCGACTACATCTGGACTGACACTGAACAGGTAAGTGGGTTTTTAACTCCTTGTTCTATAATATCAAGCCCTATATATATTTTTTATAAAGTATGGAAAAGGGATAGGTATGTTTTTTAAGATAACATAATTTCTATTCGAATAGATTCCATTTTCTATTCAAATAAAACTGAAAATATTTCTGTTCGAATAGATTTTATTATGTTCGAATAAAATGGCTCAGGCAGTTTTTTATTCGAATAGAATAAAATATATTCGAATAGATTGGCTCAGCCTGTTCTTCATGTTTTTTTTTATTCGAATAGATTGGCTCAGCCTGATTTTATTCGAATAAAATAAAATCTATTCGAACAGAGAATGTGATTTTTATTTTCTAATAAAAGATAACTTTTCTTTTTTCAAAATTCACTTCTTGAAAAACCTTTTTTTTCTAGGGCTTGTTTTTAGAGTGAGGAGAGATTATTCTTGAGAGATTCAAGAGAGATTTAAATCACTCAAATCTTGAATCAATCATCATTGATCAAGAAACCTAAATTTATGAATTGAAGAACTTGTGGGATTCAAGATTGGAAGCTTCGACGAGATATTAGAGTGAGGCGTTGCGAAAACGAGGAATTAATTGCGAGGAGTTCAATTAGAATAGAGGTAACCACGGGATGTGCTTATCGAGTTTGTAAGTAATTAAATACTTGTAATTTGATTTCAATAGTGGATTATTTATCTATCGGGTGATTTGACAGCGACCTGTGGGTTTTTTTTTTGAGAAAATTTCCCATAGGGTTAAAATTGTTTGGCCTTGTGTTTAATTTTATATTGCTTGTTGACACTAGATAATTTAGCCAACTTGATTTAGGTTAAGCGTAGACCATTAATTCAAAAGATTTATGATCTATCGATTTAGACCTAAAACAATCAAAGCATCTAGGAACTTCAATTGGTATCAGAGCGGTCACGCCTCGAGGTTTAACGACCTAAACGTGGATCCCGGATAGTTCACTTGAGAATAATGAGTTCTGAGAAGTTTAGAGGTCCAATAAATCGCCCTCCACTCTTTGATGGCAAAAAATACCCATACTGGAAAGTTCGAATGATTGCATGCTTACAATCAATCGGAGAAGATGTATGGATTGCTATTGAGGATGGATGGACACCCCATACTGTAATGCAAGGTCCACCAGGGAGTGCTATTGAGGTCCTTAAACCTAGTAACCAATGGTCAAAAGAAGAAAAATATATTGTTAGTTATAATTTTAAAGGCATTAATGATATCTTTATGGCTGTGAGTCAAAGTGAGTTTCGACATATCTCTGCATGTACCACTTCTAAAGAAGTTTGGGCCATCCTAGTTCGAACTCATGAAGGGGATGATATAGTCAAAGAAAGTAAGCTTCAAATGCTTACTTCACAATTTGAGAATATCAGAATGAGTGAAAATGAACCCTTTGACGAGTTCTATTCGAAACTAAGTAATATTGTAAATACTAGTGCCACATTAAGAGCAGCGTACTTCGATGTTCAAATAGTTCGTAAAGTTCTAAGATCCCTTCCTAAGAGCTTTAGATCCAGACGTGATGTTATAGAGGAAGCTCAGGATCTTAAGAAAATAAAATCAGATACATTAGCTGGTAAATTGTGAATATTTGAATTCGAGATAAAAATAGAAAACCTTGAGAAGAACAAGAGTGTTGCTTTTAAGTCTTCATCTTACTCTTCTTCTTCTAAGGGTACCATAAAAGCTGATAACTCATCTGATTCTGATAATGATGATGGGTCAGATATGGATTCACAAATTGCCTCTATAAGTCACCAGCTTACAAACTGATGGACACATAAAATGGCCACTATTCCTCTATGACTTAATGTTTATTATTCTTAATTTTATTATTAAACATGACTTATAAAGCCAATTTTTATATTTCAGGTCACATGGAGCCCATTTACCAAATATGTGCAAATACCGGGATGTATAACTCAAAGGATGAACTGCTGGAAAAGGATATAGAGTTGTCAAACACAAGGGTCCCACATGGGGAGGTTACAATTTTGGAGGATAACTCTTGGAGGTTACAAATTTATGTACATTCATGACATAGATTATAAATTCCATATTAAATGTAAGAACCCTCTCCTTCATCTATAAAAGGATAGGTGGTGAGCTCATAAGGTCATCCAATTTTGAGAGCTTGAGAGAATTATTGTAATAAAGTAAAAGAAGAGAGCTTTGTTGGAGAACTTGAAGCAAAGTTTTGAGCATTTGAAGAATTTTGTAAGTCTTATATCATCTAATAAAGTTCTTATTTTTCTTTCTTGTTTATCATGAATTCTTCTTCACTTCGTTGTTTTACTTTATTCTTTATGGCTAGCTAAGTCTCTCTTCTAGGGGGAGATGAAGTCAAAAATATGCTAAATATGTAGACTTGCATGCGTTAACCCAAATAAGCTTTTATTGTAAAAGTTCATCTCTATATTGTTATATTATATTATATTATTGGACTATGTCCATGAGATATAGACCAAGTTTTGTGATTAAGAATATAGTTATCCTAAAAGTTCTATTTTATTCACACTAAATGCCTGACCTTTAAGAGATTCACGGTTTGTAGTTAGCATTTGTATGTTTTCACATTTCGTATTTTCATACTTGAAAGTCATGTATTTTATGTAGTTTAAAATGAAATATCATGATAAAAGATGAACCAACTTGATTTGAGATCATAAACTATTATCTTTACTATGGGTAACTATTGTTAGTTTATATATTTGGTATAATTGAGGTGGATTATTTCCCTAGGTTTTTTAATTATTGTCTAAAACCCAATATTTGACTTCATTAGCGTAAGTATTTTACATCTTTGAATCACAAGACAACCATTTTCTAGTCCCGTTCGGAAGTGAACGACACTTGATTTTTACCCATACTAAACACCGGATTTTGACCGTTACCACAAACCTTGTGAAACAACGCCAATTTCAAAAACAAGGACAATCGGTGAATCATAAATCACGAACTTATGATCAACATAAAGTGAATAACCGGCAGACCAACCTTGACACTAACCTAAGTTAAATTGAATGTTATAAGTGTTATAAGATTGGTCATTATGCTCACAGCTGTCCCAATAAGAAATCTGACACCAATCACAAAGTTATGAATATCAGTATTACTTAGGATGATAGTGATGATAAGAATAATAATAATAAGTGTCATTCCCAAGTAGTTGATAACTAAAATTATTGTGCATATCTTGTTATTTTAAAGTGTGATAATGATAACTATGACATTTTTGAACTTGAAAATTCTGTTGAAAATCATAGTGATCAAGAACAAAATGAGTTTGAAGACCTGAATCTTGAGGACTTGTATGCTCAGACTCCCACCAAGTTTATAAAACTCGGTAAACTTAACAAAGTCTTGAAATACCAAGTTAATACACTTAAGAGCGAACTTTAAAACAAAACTGAGAATATAAGTCACTAGATAGGTTCTTGAGAATGAGAAACTAGGCCTTCATAACAAAGTTGTATTTTTAGAAAAATAAGTTAATGATGCGAAAGAGAAAATGAAATCAGCTTTGAACGAACTTAATTCGGCCAAGCTTGATGTAGTTCTATCTAAGTAGAAACTTGAGAAATTCTGTCATGGGGTCAAGAACATTGATAAAATATTATGTATGGAAAAGACGGATAATGATAAAAGGGGTCTAGGATATGAGGAACCTCTTCCTAAATCCAAGACTCCTCAAATCAGAAAGTTTGTGAAACAACTGCTTCTACGTCGGTGCCCAAACATAACATGATATCCACTACTCATAATCACTCCAAACGGGTATCTTACTCTCATATTTATTATTGTAGTATATGTGGTTGTAGGGGACATATTGCATCTTATTATAGATTTGTTAGATATAAGTCAACCATATGCTCGCCCTTTCAATGGATATAAATATAAGTCATATGTGAATGTTTATAATGTGAAAAGTGAGAATTTGAGTAGGTGGTTTGCTCCAGAAACATCATCTCAAAAGGTGATTCGGGTAGTTTAGATACGAAATGATGACTTGTCGCCATAAATAAGGTAATGAATCAAAACTGAGAAGGGTTAAAGTATGCTTCATTGATTAAGTACGTTTCTTACCCTGTCTTAGTTTTTTTTTGTTTTTATTTTTTTTATGGTAGGATATTATTCTGGTTTTTATCTGCACTTTACGCTTTAGAAGTCTTTGTCTGTAGAATATTCTTGCTAGACTTGGTTTTTGTTTGTGTATTATATTTATTTATGAGATAATTATTTGGTAAAACCATATTTCACAATAGTCATTGATTCTCTTATTTAAACTAAAAGCTCATCGTGACTAGAACCACGTGAGGATAACTGAAGATACTTCGTACATAATATTATGTGAGGATCTGCCCTTTTTTCTGAGCTTCGAGTGTTATTACATTTACTCTTCGTTTTTGATCTTGTTGTTTTTGATCTCATTTCGTTTTCTTACTCAATTGTCAAATGGTAACATCAAAGTCAAGTTATACTAGTAATACTTTCCTACTTTTACTCGAGGCGAAAAAGGTGATGATGTCCAACCGAAGATATGATAATAGGCATTTTTATTGCTACATCTTTTTGGCCTTCGTCTGTGCTTACCCAAATTTTTATCAGTTTGCAGCCCCTTGTGCCTTAAAATATGCCATTCGTTTTTCAACCCAAAATCTTTTATTATTTTACCCATTTGTTATAAGTCTTTTCAGTAAAAAACACACACACACACACACAAAAAAGAAAGAAAAAAAAGAGTATAATTTTTTGGGGAAAATGAAAAGAAGAATACAATGAATTCCCAAATGACGTTTTTATTATCTCAAATCAGAGTTATAGAAAAAAAAATTAAAGGGGAGGAGAAGTGGTATTTTATTTTATGTATACTCGATAAGAAAAAGAATGACAGAAGTTAAATTTGGTTTCAAGTGAAAAAGGGAGTTAGTGTAACTGTAGTCTCAGAATGTCAGCGAAACACCTACTCCGTCATAAGCCTACCCATGCCTACATTATAACTTATTCAAATACCTATTTGATCTTAAGTTCGGCGCAGTCACTATTAGTGGAGAGTAGATATAGAGAGTCTTTATTAGTTTTAACTTGACACCATATATGACAAATGGGGTTCTTTCCCATGAGATCTTCCAGCTCACAGTGCGTCATTTTTGATGAAATACGATTTTTTCGTTGCTTAGTATTTATATTTATATTTCATACAGAGTATTTGTTAGTCAATTCTCATTGATTTTGAGTGACCACAATGAGAGGCCTAAGTTAAAACAACTTTCTAATATAGTATTCTAACTGCGGCTGAGTAATACGTTGAAAACTGGGTTACTCTTTGACTATGCACACACACACACACCAAGTAATTTATTTTGTAATTGTTTTATAACACATTGGAAATGTCTTGGTTCGTATAGAATATTTTAGACTCATTGTCTTTCTATCATGCCTTGGGTTTAGGGGGAGTGTTGTCTTCTTTTGCTTACTTATTTTAGAGACACTCCTCATGTGCGCTTTCCTTTTATCTTATTTTACGGGGGTTACAATTATTTTGAGGGGGAGATGAATATTATTTTGGGGTATTGGTATTTTAGTGTTTTTCCTAACTACACTTTGTTCTACTGGTTTGTTTATCATTTTATTGGCTATTTACTTTTTGTTTATCTGTGCCAAAAAGGGGGAGAGATGATCCTTACAAGTAAGTCAGGTATGTTCTTTTTTTTGGATCCCTTATTTTAAATTAACGGTTACGTGATGTATCTTGTTTAGTGTGCAGGAATTCCAGAGTATATGCTATATAAGATAAAAGTAAAGCTTTGAGTATAGATGTTCAGTGATTGAGTCAGTCCATCGAGTTGTATTTTTATTTCTTATAGTTAGTTATGGCTTTGACACGAAATGAACCAAATTGGGAGATTGAAGCATCCATAGTTGGAGTTTGTTTCATTCCGTGTCTAGCTTAGATGTCAGCATTATCTCGTGGTTACTCGTCGTCAGAGATTACACCTTAAGCGACTACAGCTGGACTGACACTGAATAGGTAAGTGGGTTTCTAACTCTTTGTTCTATAATATCAAGCCATATGTATTTTTATAGAGTATAGAAAAGGGATAAGTATGTTTTTTTTAAGATAACAGAACTTCTATTCGAATAGATTCCATTTTCTATTCGAATAGAACTGGGCGTTCAAATAGATTTTATTATGTTCGAATAAAATGGCTCAGGCAGTTTTTTATTCGAATAGAATTAAATATATTCGAATAGATTGGCTCAGCCTGTTTCTTCATGTTTTCTTTTTATTCGAATAGATTGGTTCAACCTAATTTTATTCGAATAGAATAAAATATATTCGAACAGAGAACGTGATTTATGTTTTCTAATAAAAGATAATTTTTCTTTTTTTAAAATTCACATCTTGAAAAGCCTATTATTTATAGGGCTTGTTTTTAGAGTGAGGAGAGATTATTCTTGAGAGATTCAAGAGAGATTTAAATCACTCAAATCTTGAATCAATCATCATTGATCAAGAAACTTAGATTTATGAATTGAAGAACTTGTGGGATTCAAAATTGGAAGCTTCGACGAGGGATTGGAGCGAGGCGTTATGAGAATGTGAAATTGATTGCGAGGAGTTCAATTAGAATAGAGGTAAAATTGTTTGGCCTTGTGTTTAATTTCTTATTGCTTATTGACACTAGATAATTTGACCAACTTGATTTAGGTTAAGCGCAGACCATTAATTCAAAGGATTTAGGACCTGTCGATTTTGACCTAAAACAGTCGAAATTGGTTAGTCTCAAGCGTCTAAGAATTTTAATACCGGATAACCACAAACAATGTTGAGAGTAATGATAACCGGCTACAGGTATCGAAACCTTAGTTCTTCTTTTCATAACAATTGGAGAAGTATTCGGTTCTCCTTAGACCTTTTGAACCAATGGTTCCAACACCATCTCTACTGAGATTTTAACATACTCACATGATCCCGATTCATCCGTTTTTTCGGTCCACTTATCCATATCTTTGTACAAGACAACATCATTATATATCACATCAATAAATTGAATAATTTTCCGATTATTCGCATTACAAGTTTGGTCACCAAAATTATCACAAACATATCCAATGAGCATGCACAAACTAAATATATAATCTAGTAATGATCTACTACTAGAATAGACAAAAGAAGTATAAATAATTACCTTATTTTTCATCCAAGTGATCTCTTATAATAGTCCAAGATCTAATTCATACTAAAGTTTTATATCAACCACTAAAACTGTCGAATCCGCCCAAAATTGCTATGACAACTCGATGAAACATTTTATACTCCACACCCTTTTAGTAATCTCACGGACCACACTTTCAGCCACACCAACCCATCATGGTGTCATTAGGATCTTCTCAAGCCTTTTAATCCCAATAGATTTATAAAAAAAATCAAAGTCGTCACAACAAAATCGATCACCATCACCATTAGACCCAAGACACTTCAACATTGAACCCATCCTAATCTCAACATAAGCTTTCCACCTAGTGAAGAATCAAACCGATCTGTTTCATTCTTTAAAAAATGATCCAGGAGGATCTAGACATTCAGCCTCTTAAAAAGATGTCAAGTCGTTCGAACGAGTCTTGAAACCATTCAAATGAAATAGAATGAAAAGTAAAATAAATGTTTTATTGCTATTTCTAGGCTTATTTGCATAGGCCATTCGAACGAGCTTTGTAGCCGTTCAAATGAGTCGAAGACCAAAAGAAGATATTCTAGTTGTCTCAATTTCTAGACATAATTTGTCATGTCGTTCGAATGACTATTGTTATTTCATTATAGTTTAGTGCGGTTAATGGCATAATTGTCATATTTTGTAATTAGGAAACTTGTAACCTTTATAAAAGGGCAAGGCTAGGCAAGATGAAGGATCCAAGTTTGTAAACTAGAACTTAGGGTTTAAAAAGAGGAATTCAATTGAAATTAATCAAACGAACAATTGAAGCTCTTATTAGGAAATTATCCAGCCAAATCATTCGTATCCGTTTATTTTTTGTTACAGGTTGATCTCCAATTCGATTATGGATTAAGTGGTATCTGATTTTCAAGTTACGATTCTCAGAGGGTTGTTGGTTTATGGTCTCTACTAGTGACTGACTCAAGCAAACGAAGGAGATTCTTGTGAGTCTATTGAAGATTTATAGGAAAACCAAGCTCGAAGAAGAAGTCAAATTCGGAGATGGGCGATTCCGAAGATAGGCCCACAAAATTGGAAAATAAAGTTTCTGACCTAGCTAAAACTCTAGGGGAGTTGATAGCGCAATTATACCTCACGAACCTCGCTAAAGCATACACTTCGACGAAACGACAAAAATGCAAGAAGAAGAAAGGAGTTATGGAGGATGGAAATGATGAGGGTGATGAGGAGAAAGATAGAGATTCTAGCGATGCCGAATCCGCCGAAGAGAGATCAGTTATTGGTAAGTCCATAAATCCTATGTGTAATCGTTATATTGATTTTAAAATTAAAATTCCAATATTCGACGAGTCAATCGATGCTGATAAAATAGATAACTTGTTAGATAGGTTAGAGACCTATTTTTTTGTTTATGAATATTCAAATGCTCATAAAATATGTTTTTCAACATTAAAATTCAGAAGTCATACACTAACGTGGTGAAAGTCCTATAAGAAACGTCACGTAGTCAAAAATTTGAGTTAAAAAATGTTCAAGGTGTTGGTGAGGAAGCAATTTTATCTTATTGGCTATGAGCAAGATAAATGGTTCAAATGGCATCATTTGCACCAAAAGTATGGGAAATCTGTACAAGATTTCACTATAGAGTTTCATAACCAAGCTTTGGTTTTGGACATCGATGTAGACGAGTATGAAGTGTTCATGAAGTATACCGGGGGGCGGGGGGGGGGGGGGGGGTTGTCGGAGTCAATTAGAAGGGAGTTGAAACTTTTTACTATGTATAATATTGAAGACGCTACCGTAAAGGCAATTGCTATTGAGGCAAGTACTTGAAGAGTGCCAAGAAAGACGACAAAAATAAGTTGGGGTATAAGTCTAGCTGGACGAATGAGCACAATGGGGAGTCTAAAGGAGAGGGGTCTTCATCCAAGGGGAATTATTTTAATCATTATAAGGAAAAATAGGTATATTTTAGTCCAAAGGAGATCTCTTCCTAAAAGCATTAGATCCAGACATGATGTTATCGAGGAAACACAAGATCTTAAGAAAATGAAACCCGATACATTGGCTAGAAAATTACGAACGTTTGAACTCGAGATGAAAATGGAAAACCCTGAGAAGAACAATAATATTTATTTTAAATGTTTATCTTATTCTTCTTCTTCTAAGGGTACCAAAGAAGCTGATAACTCATCTGATTTAGGTAATGATGATGGGTCCGATATGGATTCACAAATTTTCTCTATAAACAATCAGCTTAAAAACCTTGTGAAAAACCGTCAATTTCAAAAATAAGGGCAATCAGTAAATTACAAGTCGCGAACTCATGATCATCTTAAATCGAATAACTGGCAGACCAACCTTGACACTGACTTTAGTCAAGTTAAATACTATAAATGTGACAAGTTTGGTCATTATGCCCATAGCTGTCCTAATAAGAAATTTTAAACAAATCAGAAAGTTATGAATATCAGTGTTACTTGGGATGACAGTGATGGTGAACATGATAACAATGAGTGTAATCCTCAAGTAGTTGATAATGGGCAATATTGTACATATTTGACGTTTCTTAATTGTGGCAATAATAACTTTGTCATTTTTAAACTTGAAAATTCTGATAAAAATCAGAGTAATCAAGAACAAAATGAGTTTGTGGACCTGAATCTTGAGGACATGTATGCTCAGACTCTCGCCAAGTGTATAAAACTTGGTAAACTTAACAAAGTCTTGAAAGACTAAGTTAATACACTTATGTATTAACTTTAAGACACAATTGGGAGTACAAATCACGAGATAGAGGTACTTGAGAATGAGAAACAAGGCCTTCATGACAAAGTTGTGTTTTTAGAAAAAGAAGTTAATGATGCAAAGGAGAAAATGAAATCAACTTTGGACGAACTTCATTGGGCCAAGCTTGATATAGTTCTATCTCAGCAGAAACTTGAGAAGTTCTGTCATGGGGCCAAGAACATTGATAAAATATTATGTATGAGAAAGACGGATAGTGACAAAAGGGGTCTAGGATATGAGGAACATCTTCCTAATGTCAAGACTGCTCAAATCACAAAGTTTGTGAAAACAACTGCTTCTACTTCGGTGCCCAAACATAACTTGAAATCCACTACTCATAATCACTCCAAACGGGTCTCCTACTCTCATATTTATTATTGTAGTATATGTGGTCGAAAGGGACATATTGCATCTTACTGTAGATTTGTTGCCCTATCAACCATATGCTCGCCCTTTCAATGGACAAATATATAAGTCTAATGTGATTTCTACTAATGTGAAAAGTGAGAATGTGTCTAGATGGTTTGCACATGAGACCTTAGCTCGAAGGATTCTTCAAAGTATTTGGGTACGAAAGACTGATTTGGCACCACATATAAGGTGCAATATTGCTCAAATAAGGTAATGAATATCAACTGAAAAGGATTATCAGTATGCTTCATTGATTAGGTACGTTTCTTACCCTGCCTCAGTTTATTTTTAGTTTTATTTTTTTATTTCTTTTTAGGACAGTAGGGTACTGTTTTGATTTTATTTTGTACTTTGCACTTTGTACTTTATGAGCTTTTGCATGTAGAATATTCTTGCTAGACTTGGATTTTGTTTTTGTGTTATATTCATTCATGGGATAATTATTTGGTAAAATCACATTTCACAATAGTCATTGATTCTTTTGTTTAAACTAAAAGTTCATCGTGACTAGAACTATGTGAGGATAACTGTAGAGACTACGTACTTAATGTTATGTAAGGATCTAACCCTATTTATGAGCTTCGAGTATTATGACATTTACTCTTCTTTTTGATATTGTTGTTTGTGATCTCATTTCGTTTCCTTACCCAATTGTCAAATGGTACCATCAAAGTCAAGTTATACTAGTGAAACATTCCAATTTTTATTCGAGGCAAAAAAGTGACAGTGTCCAACCGAAGATATGATAATAGGCATTTTTTTTCTTCTTCCATTTTTGGCCTTCGTTATTTCTAACCTTATTTTTATCCACTTGCAGCCCTTTGTGCCTTAAAATATGCCATTTCATTTCTTTACAATTTTTTTTTATTATTTTACCCATTTGTTATAAGACTTTTCAGTAAAAATAAATAAAATATATGTGTGATTTTTGGGGGAAGATGAAGAGAAGAATACAATAAGTCCCCAAATGACATTTTATTATCTTAATCAAAATTTAAAAAAAAAATGGATATGAAGAAGTATGTTTGTTTGTGTACTTCATACGAAAGAGGATAATAGAAGGTGAATTTGCTTTCAAGAAAAACAGAGAAGTAGTGTAACTTGAGTCTCAGAATGCCAGCAAAAATACCTACTCCATCATATGCCTATCCGTGCCTACATTATAACCTATTTAAAGACCTATTTGATATTAAGTTAGGCTTTGTCAGTATTAATGGAGATTGGAGATATGGAATCTAAATTAGTATATACTTGACACCATTAGTGACAAATGGGTTTTTTTTCCATGAGATCTTCCAGCTCACAGTACTTCATTTTTCTTATAAAATATGATTTTTATTACGTTATATTCATATTCATATTTTACACAGAGTGTTTGCTAGTCAATTCTCAATAATTTTTGAGTGGCCACCCTAGTGAGGCCTAAGTTGAAACAACTTTCCAATATAGTATTCTTACTACGGCTGAGTAATACGTTGAAAACTGGGTATCCATTTGACTGTGCATACACACACCAAGTAATTCATTTAGTGATTGTTTTATTACACATTGGCAATGTCTTGGTCTTTATAGAATATTTTAGATTCATTGTCTTTCTATCATGCCTTGTGTTTAGGGGGAGTATTGTCTTCTTTTGCTTACTTATTTTAGAGACACTCCCCATGTGTGTTTTTCTTTTATCTCATTTTACGGGGGTTACCATTATTTTGAGTGGGAGATGCATATTGTTTTGGGGTATTGGCTTTGACTTTTTTAGTATCCTATTAGTCTATCTTTTCAGAATATTTGCTCTGACAATTACTGGTATATATTTTTCATTTATTCTGTGTTTAACTCACTCAGTGACTGTTATACATTTTGTTCTATTGGTTTGCTTCTCCTTTTATTGGCTATTTACCCTTTGTTCATCTGTGCCAAAAAGAGGGAGAGATGATCCTGACAGGTAAGCTATATTCTTTTTTTGGATCCCTTATATTATTTAAACAGTTACGTGTGTATCCTATTTAGCGTGCAGGGATTCCAGAGTATATGTTATAAGATGAAAGTTGAGCTTTGAGTATGGATGTTCAGGGATTGAGCCAGTCCATCGAGTTGTATTTTTATTTCTTATAGTTCTTATTTTAACACGAAATGAACCAAAGGGGGAGATTGAAACATCCATTTTGGAGTTGTTTCATTTAGTATCTAGAGTAGGTGTAAGCACTATCTCGTGGTTATCCGGCGTCAGTGAGTGCACGTGGAGCGACTACAGCTGGACTGACACTAAATAAGTAAATGGGTTTCTAACTCCTTGTTCTAGAATATCAAGCCCATCGTATTTTACAGATTATGAAAAAAGAATTAAGTATGTCTTTTTAAGAAAACAGATATTTATTCGAACAGGACTATTTGAACATTTTCCCTCAAAATTTCTTTTATTTGAATAGATTCCTTTTATATTCGAATATTTATGGGAACATGTTTATTCGAATAGATTTTATGTTGTTCGAATAAAATACTTCAGCCTCTTATTTATTCGAATAGATTTCTTCTTTATTCAAATAAAAGGACTCAGCCTTTTATTTATTAAAATAGATTTATTTATATTCGAACAAAAGACGTGTTTTATGTTTTTCTATATAAGATAATTTTTTTTTTTTCAAAAATCACATCTTTAAAAACCTATTTTTTCAGAGCTTGATATTTAGAGAGATGAGAGATTTCTTGCGAGATTCAAGAGAGAATTAACAACTCAAACTTGAATCAATCATTGATCAAGAAATCCAAATCATGATTTGTAAAGTTTGAGCGATTCAAGCTTTAAAGCTTTAGTGTATTATCCGAGGCGAGGTGTTGCGAGAACGTGAAATTGATTGCAAAGAGTTCAATTAGAAGAGAGGTAACCACGGGATGTGTTTATCGAGTCTGTAAGTAATTGAATACTTGTAATTTGATTTCAATAGTGGATTGTTTAGCTGTAGGGTGATTCGACAATGACCTGTGGGTTTTTCTCATGAGAAATGTTTTCCACAGGATTAAAATTATTTGGTCTTGTGTTTAATTTCCAATTGCTTGTTAACAATAGATAATTTGACCAATTTGAATTAGGTCAAGGTTAGAACATTAATTCAAAGGAATTCAGACCTATTGGTTTTGACCTAAAATTAATTTAAATCGGTTAGTCTCAAGCGGCTAGGAATTTTACTTTCATCCCAGTAAGAAACATCTAGTCTAAGATTTTGCTAGTGAGCTGATATATAATTATATAATAAATCAAGAGGTGAGAATGTTGTTCTAAGAGTTGGCATTTCTCAAGCTATTGATACATTCGACTGAGAATTCCTTATTGAGGTCTTAAGATAGTTTGGCTTCAAAGATCAATGGCTAGCTAGGATTAGTTGCATTTTGAGTAGTGCCAAAATATCATAAATGGTGAATGGTGGTCCCACTGGATTCTTCAAGCATACAAGAGGTCGGAGACAAGGAGACCCGCTATCTTTTATCCTCTTTGTTTTTGCTGAAGAAGTTTTAGCTAGGGTCTCCACTGGGTAAGACACAACCTATGAGATCTTATAAGGGTTCTAAGACCATCAGTGGCGGATCTCCACAGGGCTGAGAGTAGTCAGTGGCCCACCCTAAAATTTTAAAGCATTTGATTTCTACAGGTAAAAAAAATATTTTTTTACTTGCCCTTTGTAAAATATTCTTCTTGCCCTCCCTGACTTTTGTAAAATATTCCTCTTGCCCTCCCTTACTTTCTTAATTTACTACACACCACTTATTTGCTCCCTCTTTCTATCTTTATGGTTAAAATTACTAAAATACCCTTAATCACTTCTTTTTTTGCCCACCCTAGTTCAGATTCCTAGATCCGCCACTGAAGACCATCATTTATTTTTTTGCCGATGACATACTTATTTTCTCAAATGGCCATCTTAAGGCTGAGGTAGATCAAGTCATTCTTGAATGCATATAAAAGACTAGTTGGTTAGTGGATAAGCAAAGTTCAAATCATAATAATGTTCGGATCCATGACTAAACCAAGAAAGATAATGATAGAAAACTTATTTGGTGTTAGGCAAGCAGTTTTTCTAATAACTACTTGGGTATCCCAACTGTACAGGAAGGAGTCACAACTTCCACACTTAGAGTCATTGCTGACAAGATAAAGAGAAGGCTCACTGGTAACATTTTATCTCTTCAAGGTAAAAATTGTTTTGGCAAATCAGTGATTAGCAATAACTAGTCTACAACATGGTAATGTCCAAATGTTACTCATCTTCAGTTATTATGGAATGTAACAGTGTTATTAAGAAATTTACATAGTTAGGCAACCACTCAACAAGGAAAAGTACTCCATTGGCTTGGGATAAGTCTTGCAAACCCTACAGGGAAGGAGGAATTGGGTTGAAATAAATGAAAGAGATTAATATGTTAATGTTAATGAACCTTGCTTGGAGTATTGTGAAAAGAAGGGTACTTGGGAGCCCTATCTGAGATATAAATATTTTAACAATGATAGGGAGTTCATTAAATACTATTAAAGGTCTTCAATATGGAGGTGATGTGACACATCCCTCATAGGGCCGTCCACCTACCGTGTGACCTATGTTTATTTAATATTTTTAATGTTTTATATTTTAGTTTTTAGCTTAAAGCCTGTTGAAGATCCCCAACCTAGGTTATTAGCAATTTCCCAGTTTAAGTAGAATTCTATTTCAATTAGAATTAGGGTTCATAATTCTAACCCTCATTGTGTTCTATAAAAGGGGAGATCTAGGTTATTTGTTTTTTAGTTGATTTTGATTAAAGTAAGTTGATTTGTTTAGTTGAAACCCTAGTTTCTCTAACTCTCAAATACAACGTGATTTTCATACGAATCTCGCATCCTCATTCGTAGTATTTACGTCAGGAGAAGTCTTAAAAAATCATACACATCATTTCAAAAATAGTATCTTTGGAGCATTCTAATGGAAATAAAGTCAATATTTAGGCAGATACTTGGGCACGTTCCACCCCTACTGCTACTGATCATATATTAGGGGCTGACTCATTGGGTAACTTAGACTAAAAAAATCAGTGATCTTATTAAAAATGGAAGTTGGCAGATTAACAACCAAAGTGAAAGATTTTCACAAGATATTGGGGTGGGTTTTCTAACATTTGTATCAATATTTAAGGTATAAATACTTGTTCGAAACAACAAACAACCATGGCAAGTTCACAGTGAAAGATGCTCATGAGATAATTAGAAAGAAAGTAGTATATGTCGGTAGAACAAATTTTTGTAGAGAAACAACTCATGCCCTCAAACATAACAGCCTTACTTAGAGAGTCTTTTACAAAGCAATCTCCACTAATGACAAAGTTCAGAAATAGAATATTCAGATTGCATTCATGTGATATTTATGGGAAAAAATATTATAACTCATCATCTTTTTCTCCAATGCCAGTATGTTGTAGATATTTGGGAATGGGCTTTTAATATATTTGAGTTAACCATGTTTGGTTAGACCTTTATCAATCTACTTAATCTGTATGTTTACTGAAATACCCTTATCTAGGATTTGTGGATTTATATAGTCCTTTCATATATAAGTTATTATATATGGTCATCTAAGAATAAGATTATACATGAAGAGCATGTTGTTGTAGCGGAAGTTGTAGTTGGATCACGATATATATCAGGATATAAGCGAAGAACAAAAGAAAAGAAGCAAATGAAGATAAAAAGAAAATAAATAACACACAAGACTTTACCGTGAAACACCCCAAAAGATGAGTTCAAAACCACGAGGCGATGATGATGATTCACTGTGATCTTGAAGAAGAACTACAAAGAAATTTAGAGAACTCTTTCTTAATCTCTCGTACAAATTCTCTATCAAAAACCTTAACTCTAACCCTGGAGTTTTCTCTTATTTATAAAAGAGGATTACATGAGAACCTTGTCCAACGAGTAATAAGAAAAGTTGGAACTCTAATTAGGAAACTATTTTAAATTGAAACTCTAATTAGGAAACTACTATTCCAAGTTTAACTAGGTTTTGGTAGTTTCTAAAATTTTGACTTAAATTGTCAAACACCAAACTTGCTCAACAAGTCAAGTCTTCATACGTGGGTCAAATAACAAATATCCACCTTGACAAGAATAGAGCAAATAAAACAAACATCTTTAATATCATAATGACTTAAGTTTCTTCAAGTCGCCCAAACAAAATATCATCATCTTCTTTAGTTGTGCCCCTCAGCGCCGCGCCTATAAGGTGCTCAAAAGTGTAGGATATTTGCCAAGTTTAAGCCTCACTCGAACTTGGCCATTAAAGTTGACTTCACCCAAACCGAACTATTCCTATATCGATTTTTATAGCTAAAACCTCACCAGTACCGGTAACCCAAATTAAAAATCTGAAATCGAGATCCAAAAAAGTCATGCCTCCACCAAAATCGCAATCTCACATTATCAAGCAAAACTGAACGAATGCAAGGCATAAAACCAAAGCTATCTAAAGCACTCTCTAGATAATAACCAACTATGAAATCTTGCTAGAGAATGGTGCTAAGAGAATTAGTCGCTTGTACTAGGAACTGAGAACTCAATGTAGTATTTGCCGACGCAAGATATTCACTGTGTACTAACATACCAAACTCATCCCTGTAAAACTGGAATCCAATCCATATTACTTTATACATAATTGTAAAATTTGACTCCAACTCTTTAGAAAATTGAGTCCTAGAAATGACTTACAAGCGAGGAAAGATACAAGATTCACCGAAAAGCATCCAACTGTAGATGCAATAATCATACATACTCTCAGCGTATCTCTGTAATATCAATAATGTGTTAAGTTGATCGTACACATAAATCTGTGACTGAATCAAATGAACCACAACTCCTCCAACTCAAACATATTACTGTCATATGCCAAAGCAACCTCCCAGATAAGAATCCCGATAGTCGAAGTACCCATCAACGGAAACATCTTAAGATAAAAAAAATCACGAGCCCAACTCCATTTAACTGAAGAACTTGGAGTCCTCTCTTTAATTAGAGATTCATCTTATATCTGCGAAAGTTTCCATGAGACATGTTGAGACCCTCCAACATAGTACCAAGCGAACCTATCCCAAAACGATTTATACACACCCCTCTAGGTCTGGTACCCAAAGGAAACTGCTTTTGTTGTTATAACCAAATTTCTACTACGGAAACATGCACCATCACTAATAATGACATCCTTGGAGCCTGTTTATTTTCAACTCAAACTGTACAGGTAAATTTGAAGGTTACAAAGGATTTAAGAGTTGAGCAGAGCTTTGAAGAGCTTAAAGAAACCTTTAAACCTGGTGTAGATTTTAGCTTTGATGTAGTCCTCGTTCTTCAGTAGGTTGTATAGTCTATGAAGTGGCCATGGCTCATCAATTACAACAAATAGAAGCCTTAGCTTGTCTCTCAGCCTACAAACCTGTTATTGCTTAAAGAAGACATCAACAACTAAGGTCGTCATATACGACAAACGATGATAAGTTTGTCGTAAAGATGTGATAGAAAAATGAAAAGAGATAGCATAACTTAAATTTGTAAGGGACGTAAATTTGTACTCTCAAACTCAATTGATATGCAGTTTAGTGTGTTGAGAGGCTCATGCTAAGATTTATAATCTCTCAGGTTGTACTTTAAATATTTGGTCGAAAGTTATATTCTTGCAAATGAGCTTATAAAGATGGTGTTAGGGTAAAGTCTGGCTGATCCTATGATGATGGGAGGGGGGGGGGGTTAAAGCTGATAAGATTTTGATCTTGTCAGCTTTAACCCCATCTCATGCTCAACAAGCAATTCCACAGCTCTATCATACTCATACCCTATGAAAAACTTCATCTCTTTCACACTCCCCTTCTCCTCTTTCATCATCATCAATGTCTTTGTAAGCAAGGCAGGGAGAAATGGTATAATATCGTTCACTAAAAGGTAACTACATGTTTGACATTTGTGCAGGGTCGTGGTACAAGTCTATAACATGTTGTAGTGAACTACAGCTGAAACTTTGGACTAATTGAGATTAACCGATTTTGAGGAATTTATGTCAAAATTGAAAAGGCCGATAATCCTTGAAACTAATTGTTCAGTTCTAACCTAGCTCAAGTTGATATGATAAGCAATAAGGAATCAAAAATACAATGGCAATTTTTTTTAACCCTGTGGGAAACCTTTCTCAGGAGAAACCCACAGGTCACTGTCGAATCGCCTGACAGCTAAAAATCTACTATTAAAACAAAATTATAAGAATTTAATTACTTATAGACTTGATAAGCACATCCAGTGGTTACCTCTTTTCTAATTGAACTCCTCGTAATTAATTTATCATTCTCGCAACACCTCACTTCGGATAACGTACCAAAATTTCAAAGCTTGAATCGCTCAAACTCAATAAATCTGAAATTGGATTTAGGTTTTTGTAATTCTCGATTGATTCAACTTGAGGGTTAATTCTCGTTGAATCTCTCGATGAATTCCCTATTCTCTGAAAAATTCTCAAGCCTTAAAATTGGTTTAGAAAATAGTAAATAATAAAAAGAAAGAATGCCTTTTATCAAAAAATAGAAAACCCAAAGTCCATTCGAATAGAGAAAATAGTATGTTCGAACATGGTCCATTCGAACAGAACAAAAAGCTTGTTCAAACAGAAACCTATTTTCTTCAAAAAAATATAATTTCTTTTTGACCTTTTGTAAAATACTAACGGTTTGAGTTTTTTGAGCGAAGAGGTACAAACCTACGTACCTGTTCAGTGTCAGTCCAGCTGTAGTCGCTCCACGTGCACTCTTTAACGACGAATGACTACAAGGTAGTGTTGACACCTATTCTAGACACGAAATAAAACAAACTCTAAATATAAATATTTCAATAACAACTTGTTAGGATTATTAGATCAGTCGATGACAAAATATCTATTTGGCATTGCTTAAAAGACGGCATGAAAGGTGACACCAAGGTTAAAAAGTACTTTTGGGAAAGATCTCTGCAGTCTGCAATGTCGATCTAGAGTTTTCTTTCTCTGTTACCACCAACTGTAAAAGTTTAGTATCCAAGTCTTTACTCTTATCAAATTCTAAGTGACATAACCATTTGTTGGATTAATACACTTCAACTTTATTTGTAGGATTCTTTGAAAAGCTTGTTGGATGTTGAAACATCCATATTTGGTATTGGTTTCATTTCGTGTCTAGAATAAGTGTCAGCACTATCTCGTAGTTATTCATCGTCATAGAGTACACGTGGAACGACTGCAGCTGGACTGACATTGAACATGTACGCTAGTTTTATACCTTTTTGCTCAAATACTCTAGCCCATTAGTGTTTTATAAAATTACAAAAGAGTGGTATTTTTTTGAAGTAAAAATCCTTTTCTGTTCGAATACACAAGAGCAGTGGCCTCTCTGTTCGAATAGACCTTGGTCCTGTTCGAATACACAAGGGTAGGAACCTCTATGTTAGAATAGACTTTGGTTTTATTTGAACAAAGTATAGGATTTTCAGTTTTCTATTAAAATGCTTATTTTATATTTTTATTTTCAACTCTTCTAAAACCAATTTTTAGGGCTTGAAATATTTGAGAGAAGAGAGAATTCAACAAGAATTAAACCTCATGTTGAATCGATCTAGAGTTACAAAAACCTAATTTCAATATGTGATTTGAGAGCTTGAGGGATTCGAGTTTGAAAAGCTTTGGTGTGTGATCCGAAGTGAGACGTTGCGAGAACGAAGGATTGATTGCGAGAACAATAATTGAAAATAGGTAACCATGGGATGTGCTTATCGTGTTTGTAACTGATTTAGATTATTGTAATTCTTTATTTATAGTGAATTTTAGTTATCGAGGATTCGACATCGACCTGTGAGTTTTTCTCATGAGAAAAGTTTTCCACAAAGTTAATATTGTGTGTTCTTGTGCTTAATGATTATAACTATTGATAATTGATTATAGGATTAACCTGAAATTAAGTCCATAGTTGTTAGAAAATTGATTATAGGATTAACCTGAAATTAAGTCTATAGTTGTTAGAAAATTGATTATAGGTTATTGGACCAAATTAACTCGACCTAATAATTCGATATCAATCAATATCAAGTATTTCTCCAATAATGTAGAACCGTAATCCTAGATCTTTACTATGTTAAATATTGTGTTGTATTAGAGAAATTTGTAATGAACATTTTCTGAAAAGTTGTCGATGTGACAGTGAATTCACGAACTAGAGTAATTAGACACAAATAACGTTTATCTCCTAGATTTTTGATGTCTTTGCCTAAACAATATCTTGCATTAAATAGAGTTCTATACCAAGTTCATTCTCGTAGGTATATGGCGCTAAATAAGGCATAGATGCATTTGTATACCAGAAAACGTTAGCATTTGTTAAGGTGCCATAATGACGTATACTCAACACATCAGTAGAGTTGTTTGATTTCGAAGCTATACCTTATAGCTATAATGCGGTGAATAAAAGCAGTTCTTCCAGTGTTTGGTAGTTGGAGGCTTGGAGCTCTCTGTACGAGCTTAAGAAAGCATTACATATGCTTCAGTAGTGATTTTGGTGGGAGAGTTGCAGATATATTATCACCTCCCTTATATATAAAAGAAGGGACGAACTTTACTGCAAGGTAACTTTACTGGTGTTATTGTTCTCTACAAAAACCACTTTAAAGAACACTATGAAAAACCACAAAAAAGGAAAGAAAATATCCAAAAAGACTTGAATTTGTCAAACTTAATACCTGGGGTGCATAAACAGGTGTCCCTCTTGTTTTTTTGGGACGCGTGCCTACTGTTGAAAGGCTGGGAAGCCAGTAATTCAAGTATTGAGCTTACTTTGGAGAACTAGTAGTCTGAAGTTGGAGCTCTCGCACCAAGGCCCAAAGCACTAGCAGTATGGTCCAAGGTGATCTTATCATTTAAAATAAGAAAAATGTAACCAACAAAAGAGAGGATTATAAGAGAATAAGCTTGTTGAGTTCACCCTTTCATCTTTAAAAATAAAATGTCATCCCTTTACCCTTTCATCTCCTGTCAACTCAATCTCTTCCTCCAACCCACACTTTATGCAATACCCATATCATATTCCCACACAAATTTCCTCCACAAACCCTCAAAACCATCCTCAAACCATTTTTATCTTTCCATTAAAAAGTCTGGGTTTTGCTGTTTCACTCACTCTAGCTTCCCAACGCCAGGTAAAACTGTCCTCTCTCTCTCAAAACAAAATCCCATTTTTTGCTAATTGTTTTTTATTAATTATGTTTTTGGGTGTGTGTGTGTGTGTGTGAAGTTAACTTGGAGGAAGAGCGCAAAGAAAGGGGAGTAGTTGATTTGACTAAATTGGTGGATTTGAAGCAGAATTTGGAGAAACACGGGATTCACTGTGGTGATACTAGTACGCTTAAGCGCGGAGAGTATAACAGATTGATGTGTCCAAAGGTAAAATATTAGTGTTTTTTTAAGTATTTATCTTGGAGTTTGTGTATAAATTTTAATAAGTTTTTCGGGATAGCCCGGTGATCCGAAACTTGGAGTTTGGAAATTGGAAATTGGAAATTGTGGGTTTTGTTGCTCCGGGGATCAAGTCAGTGCAATGTACATGTTAATAGGTGTCTACTTCCCTTGTATTATAAATTTATAATTGGCATCTATAACAAGAAATCTTACTATTATGTTAATAGGTTCTATATACCAAGATAAACTGGCATTCTCGCTGAGAGTATGAGTCTCATTTAAATCTGTATGTGTAGTCCTGCTACGTGAAAATGCAATCTTGATATCCGTAATGATTTTTGTGTAAAGGATTTGTCAGAGCACTTCTTTTGTGCCATCTATTATCATTTATCATATCTTTGACAAGTATCTTCCAGACCGACACTTTTTAATGTCACAATTATTGGGTTTTTGTTGGTAAACCTTGGGTTTTCTCTGATAGTTATAATGTTAGTTTATAGTAATGCATGGTTCAAAAAATCGGACTCGGGACTGGGATTGCCTACGGTCGATCCCGAGTTGAATCGAGGGCAATCAAGCCCCGAGTTTGTATTTTTTAGCATAAGTTTTAAATATGTATGTTAAGTTTTTATTTGTTCTTTTTACAACTCATTAATCAATCGAAATACAATACTAGAGTTAGTCTAGTACAATTTGAAACATCCATAGTTGTATTGGTCTCATTTCGTGTCAAAACTAGTTTAGAGAGGTTCTAGTTGTCAGAGTCTATCCCGTGGTTCAACCTCGTCAGAGACTATTTGGTGGATCAACTACAGCTGAGCTTGGCACTATCAGTTAACAGGTAAATCTCACGTCAAGTATGTATGACTTAAGAAGGACCTTGGTATGAGTTTAGAAATTTAAATAAAAAGTTATTTTTTAAAATAAACCATGTTCAAAAATGTTGCTTTTGAGATGAAAAGGCTATCATGTTCGAACAAGATTCTTCCATGTTCGAACATGTTTGGTCTAAGTTGAATTTTCAGCTCATGTTCAAACATGTTTTGACCATGTTCGAACATGACGGGAATTTTGGGAAAATTTTCATAAAACTCAATTTCCCCATTTATTTTCTTCACTTCGTTTTTTAGAGTTTTTATTCATACCAAAGAGCAAGTTTTCCCAGAGATTAAGATCAATCCTCTTGCTTTTGAGAGTTGCAATTAACTTCCCAAATACCCAATTTGTGATTTGAGAGCTTGAGGGATTCGAGCTTAGAAAGCTTTGGTGCGTGATCAGAAGTAAGACATTGCGAGAACGAATGATCAATTGCTAGAAGATTGTTTGAAGAGAGGTAACCACGGGATGTGTTTATCGAGTCTGTAAGTAATCAAACTTTATGTAATTTTTTATCATAGTGAATTTTAGTTGTCGAAGATTCGACAACGACCTGTGGGTTATTCTCCTATGGTTTCCCACATGATTAATATTGTGTGTTGATTATTGCTTATTGCCACTAGATTATAGAATCAATTTGGATTAGATTAGTGCTTTGTTATTAGAAAATTGATTCAAGGAATTTTGGACCTGATTATGATAATCGATTAATCTCAAGGACTCAAAAATTTCACAATCCACCAAAGATACAAAGTATACTATACAAAAGATACAAATACAAAGATAGTTCCAATACTCAAACACAAATGATACAAACAGATCACACCGCACCACACCAAAATACTAGAAGTACGAGCTACATAATAAACATATAACCTTTGGGCTCTTGGCCCAGTGGTGGTTGCACCTCTCCACCTAGAAGGAGGTCGTGGGTTCGAAACCTCATGGGGTTGGAAACTTAGGGTTACGGATCCCTATAAAAAACCGGCTTGCCTTGCAAAAAAAAAAACAAAAAACATAATAAACATAGTTTTAGATATCGGCCGGCACGTTGACATCTCGACTCGATATCTCGGTTTTGGAAAGGGGCGACACTGCCATCACTTGACATATCCCGATATATCGATATCGAGATGTATCGAGCGATACGCAACAGACTTTTCGACTGTAATTTTTTTTCAACTTCTACAGTTCCTTAAATTACTAACTTCTCAGTTCCCCCACTACTAAAACAAAATGCATTTACAAGTAGATACATTTTATTTATAACTTCTACCGCACTTTAAATTACTAAATTCTCAGTTGTCCAAGCATTGCCTCTATTAAAGAGAGGTAACTCGCCCGAGTTGGTCCGATCCGGTCCAAGTTTTCAAACCATGCAGTCAAGCAAAGGCGAAGGCTAGGCGTCCCTAAACGTACTACTATATCTCAAACAAAAGTGAATTCAGTTGGGTGTACACCTTTGTTTCTTCCCCTCCTAATCTATGGAGTTCCGAGAATCCATTACCTAGTGATCTTTCACTTTCTACATTCTATCTTCTGTGAGTTCTCAGAGAAACTTTTGGCTTTTATAGCACCCCATGAATTTATTGACTTTGATGTACTTGTCAGTCTTTAGATAGATGTCCTCTAGTTTTGTTGGAACAAATTTTAATACAGGGACTAGTTACTGAGTCTCGATCAGAATAAGATTCATAAAGGCAACTATGCCTGTTCTCTCAGCTATGTCATCTACTTGTAGCATTCGGCATTGAACTTCACTGTCAAATATTGCAATATCTCTTTCGCTTCCTGTTGATGATGGAGCATTTCATCAACTTCTACCTTTTCCTCCTGTTAATAAAATGAGCCACTCACCCTTGTTTATCGTTGATATCTAAAACGTTTGCCGGCTGTTGGACAAAGTTGGCTCGTCCCTATTGTGCCGAGGAGCCTGGAACTAAGGTGCATTCAGTTACGTGTACAACCTAGGTTTCCTTCTCTTCCACTCTCTAGAGTTCCGAGACTCCACGATTGCTGACTGATCTGGTGGGCGGACTCAGCCGAATGATCTCTTACTTTTATATAACTTTTATGTGTACCTAGAATGAGTATTAGGGCTATCAGATTTTGGGTTAAACTGTTTAATTCCCCACTGATATATCAATCTTGATGTACTTGTCAATTTCATGTACAGGCTCTCTAGATTTTCCTGGCAATTTTGAACCAGTGACTCATGCACCCAAGTTATATTCAGGACAAGTAGATAACATTAATAGAGGCAATCATTGCCATCCTCTCATCTAAGTATCCACTTGCAAAGCCTCCTGTTTGATGTCTCATCGAAAGAGATTGTACTGACTCCTTTACTTCCTGTCAGAGTTGAGCAGTGCGTGGCTACATTTGTCCTACTATGAATAAAGTAAACTACAAAAACCTTCGCCATCTTGGAAATAGAGGTTTTGGAACCAGCCATTGCTCCTCCAAAATTGGATGGGTTCAACTTAGACCACAATTGGTCCTCTGAGTCAGAGCACTAATAAATTTCTGCCACTGAAAGAATGCCTAAGTCTGGTCAGATGTTTCATCGTGCAACTTAAGTATTGGGGATTCAGACTTCCTAAGAAGGGGGAATGCTTTTCTAGTTGTTGTACGAGTTACAAATTGTGAACAATTATGAATGTCAATAAACGATGCAGCTTATCTCTTTTCACATTGTTCACAATTTTCTTCTTGGACCACCTGCATCTTTGCCGGGCATTGCTCTCTATTTCCGAAACTCAATATACAATGCAGCTTGAGGTTCTGCTGGTCTATTTGGACCAATCTTGTCTTGATTCGTTCGCCATCATTCTTGTCTTCGTTTCAAACTTTTTAATTATGACGTCAATTTTGATTTTTTTTTCGAACTGCTCCGATATTCCAATACATAGAGCCTGATGTTCTGAGCCGACTGATCTCAGCACTTGGACAAGGCATGTATCATATCTCTAATGTTCTTAGTCAAAATATCGTAAGCTGTATACCTTTGAAGAGGGGCTGCTATCCCTCTGTTAAAGTCTTGAAGACAATCCTGTCATAATTTTTTTTTTTTTGGATAGGGTATGATCTTTATACAGTTTCTTTTATAATTATGGCGTCAGTTTCTCTCCTATCGTTAATATGTAGCGGTTTCACATATCGTTTTCTTTATTATGATGTGCCTTAATTTGAATATCTTTATCAATGGTTAAGTTAGACAATACTCCCACACAGTTTTAGAGGAAACATCATGATTAAACTCAGTCAAAACTTTGGTGCTCCCTCAAAGTGATAACTAGTCATCTATCATCATTTGAGAGGCACTATTTCTGTCTTAAAGATCATATTCAGCTGATCATCACAGAGTGTTGGAATAGATTTGAATGTTGTTATTCTTATTCGAAAGAAAATTTTAGTGGAGATAGTTTTATTTGTGATTGGGTCTATTTTTTATCAGATGAAAGGGCCTATAACTTATATTTTTTTCTATGACAGTGCGGTGGGGGAGATTCCTTTGAGAAGAGCTTATCTCTTTTCCTTAGACCATCAGGGTAAGATTTTTAAATTTTCCTTTGTTCCCTTTTCTAGTTGTTGTACTTATTGTAAACTCGTACTAGATATTGCAGAGATCTTGCTATGTGGCAATGCTTTAGAGATAAGTGTGCCTGGAGAGGTCACGTGGAGGTACTTTATGGTTAATTTTATTCGATGCCAATATATTTGTTTGGTGCTATGTTCAAGTCATTTTTGGTATAGGAAATTCCTCTGTTGTTCACAAAGTGATGCAATCTTGATTCGACTTGCAGGCCATTGAAGCTGAGAGGACATCATATGGTCAGTTCAATTACACTGCAAAAGTTGAGCCTAGTAAATCTATAACAAAGGCGAGCATGGGGTTAGAGCCACCTTGTCAGAAGGTGATTTTCTTGAACATATTTTTTCAACTCCGAATAACTTTATTTTGTGCCTTCATGCTCAGTCAACTATGTGAACATCTTGCGCAATTCTAATTTTGTCAGGCTCTTTCAATGCCGTCCGCTTTTATGTCCCAAGACCAGGTGCTCAGTTTTTTCTAAAAGAGAATCAACAAATCCCCTTTTTCTAGTATTTTTCTAAATGTTATTGCTTGTTGTGAAGTACACGTGCAGGAGCACCAAGAAATAGACATGCTTGATTCAACTGGGTTGATATCCTTAAAGCAAAAACTTGAGAAACATGGGATTCACTGTGCTACTTGTAAGCCTGGAGAGTACAACCATTTGATATGCCCAGAGGTAAACTTTATTTGGCAGATCATAAACTGGTCACATGCTATTTTTCATCAGAATATATTCCAAGAGAATGCATGTAGCAACGCATGCTTATTGTTGGGAGTTTATAGTTTTTGAAAGAAAATTCCAGTGGATAGTCTTATCTCATGGTTTTTTGTATTTATTGCTTAATAGAACCATTTAACATTATTTTTGTCTTATATAGTGCGGTGGTGGGGATTCCTTGGAGAAGAGCTTTTCTCTCTTTATCAACCCAGTCGGGTAAGCTTCTTAGTTTATTTTCTCCTCCTTTACTCAATTTATATACTTATTATCAGTTATTTTTGAATGTTGCAGAGATCTTGCCATGTGGCAATGCTTTAGAGAAGAATGTGGACGGAGAGGTCATGTTCGGGTAAATTATGTCAAAGTTATGCTGATGTGATATAGCCTTGGTACATCATCTCATGTGATGCAAGCATTTGTTTGCACTTGCAGTCTGCTTTGTACGATCAGTTTGAATGCACTCCAGACGTGGAACCTATAAGATATATCACAGAGGAGAGCATCGGGTTAGAACCACTATGTGAAGAGGTAATAAACTTAAAATTTATTGTTTCACTCCTTTCTGCATTTGTGCTTACATATACAGTTGCTTAGACATCCTTGTAGTGATTTTGTATTCAAGGATATGCAATATTGTAAGAAGATAACACCCTTTAGAGGGTATACCTGTCCATAACTGTAAATATACACTTCAAAAGTGCATTGTTGTCAAATCGTGAATCGTAAGGTGAATTGTTTCTCTACGAATCGGTGAATCGTGAATCATATGATTCATGATTAGTACATATGTATATCATATGTTATTTATGTGCTTACATTTCTTCAAAATTTCAAATACCATGAAAACAAATATTCCTAAAATCTAATTGGTTGTCGTTTTGTATAATTAGAAAGTGTACATCATTGTGGGGAATAGTTTGGAGAATAGAATTACTGAGAGAGAGTTTCGTGCAAGGTTTAAATTTATGCTTTACACTAATTAGGAGTAAGGTTTCCTATAAAAAAAATGTAATTTTTTGTAATATGGTTTTATTTTCCGTCAAAAGCTTTGAAATTAAGGACTTTGCAGCTCGTACGTAGGGCCGGTGCTAAGAGTTTGGATGCCCAAAGCGAACCCAAAAAGAGGGCCCTTTATTAAAAATAAAATTGAAGTAGCGAAGCATTTTTATTTTATTTTTGGCAAAAATTTGCAAATAAACCAAATATAAATTTGATTTTATCTTGTGATTGGGTTTTCAAAGAAACAATTTGTAGTCAAGCCACATGCTTCAACGAATCACTAAAACCCCGCTGCCAATGATCATACCACATCCATTGCACTTTTAAATGCGACAATCCTCGAAAGAGAGATTTGCTAACTGCAACTTATAAGAGGATTCGAACTACATACATGTGGAACTCAGGGAATCCAACGAGTCCTAAATGTCCTTGTTTTGGGTGAAGAATTCCACTTCCAATCTTAGGAATGCATATCCAAACACATTGTTTAGTTCATATATAGTCTTATGCTATCTAAAACTTCCAACCTTGGCTATTGGGATTTAAAGACTGATGAAAAAGAGAGAAAACTTATGCGAGTATGAAAGAGATCAGAGTCCATGAATCGTGGTATATCTAGTTATCCAGTATTTAACTAATGAATCGTGGGATATCTTAAGAATGTTAAGAATCCTACAAATTAGGCATACAAATATAGCGTTAAAGAGGAGATGAAAATTGATTTTGATGTCCTCGGCAAATTGAGGCCAAAACGGCTGCTTTAGTCGCCTTACCTTTGCGCCGGCCCTGCTTGTACGATCCACCGATTTGCTTGATTTGTGATTTGAGTCGCTGATTCACTCGATTTATGGTGAATCATGATCTATTAGTTGATTCAACTCGTTTTCTTCCATTTTGATTCAAATCACCCGATTAATAACAATGCAAAACTGAGCATGATAAAGTAATTTAGCGGAAACAATCAATCGCATAAACAAACACAAATCTTTCTAAACTAAGCAAAGAAACACTCTCTCATGTAGAAAGAAATGTGCCATTCTTAACGAGCTGAATAACTCACCGCAATGTCAACCTTAATTTTTGGCCTATGATTTATTGCCGGAAAAGAATTGCTTGGCAACAATACATGCTTTCAACTCAAGTTAGGAGTAAAAGAAAATTAAATTATGAGTTGATAGTGTTAGCAGGGATATTATTGTTACTTTTATTTATTAGCTTTGTAATTACTTTGTTACCCCTTCTAGGGTGTTCCTTTACTCATCTGTAAATATGAATATAAGTGATTGGAGCTTTTGTAAATATGCTTCAGTACTATGCCTTCTCAACCCAAACAAACCCCCTCCCCCCAATATTAGAGTATACCGCAACACAGTGAGGACAATCAAAATATTGTTTTTCGATGGCAGGTGAACCCTTACTAGCAACACGCCTAGATAAATTAAAGATGAAGTAGATAAAATTAATGTGAGGAACCGAATGATGTAAGCTGTCTTCGGGGATTTTTTCTCTCTTTGTGACAAAAGTGGAGATATATCTTCTCTATTTACCGATATATGTGAGCTTATACCACAATTTGATTGGAGAAAGGCTCTATTGTATGATGAGTACTCGAACGATTGCACGTGTATGGGAGTTTCTATTGCTTATTATGTGAAGCCTATTTATAATGAATATTGCGAAGATGAAAACTCTACAGATACAATATTCTCAGAGTTAATTGACCCCTGTTGGGGGGCTTTTGTGGTCTCTTATCAAGAGCACCTAACTCCACATTGCGGATATCACAGCTAGTTTTTGGGTTTTGGCAAGCGAGATTTTTCGGCTGGAGTTGTGGTATCCCCATTACTTGTTATATTGGTTCGTTTTGGAATCTTTAACACTAACGAATTTTTTGTTGCCATTCGAGAAAGCAAGTACAAAAGTCGAACATGAGGCTGCATCCTTTTTGGCAGTTGGGTCCAACGAAAATGATTACTTGAAAGATTTAAGTATGTGGCCCGAACTCTTTAAGGAGGAAGAGTTGATATGTCACCAATCGTCCACCCATCCTTACGGGTCTCTAATTTGAGTTCTTCACTAGATTAGTATTAGGGTTAGTAGGCTATAAATAAGAGGGTTCAGCCGCTTTTCTGTTTGCGTGTTTTGTTGAAATTTGTTTTAGGTCTTGTTTTAGTAGAAAGTTTAATGAAAGTGAGTTATTCTTTATGATAAGTCACGTGGTTGTACCCACGACCATGCGTAGCGCGTTTCGTACATCATGTGCGCACCCTCTTATTTAGTTTATGTTATTTACTTTAATTGTATTATAATTAGGAGAAGTCTCCTAATTAGGGTCTAGCTAGGGTTTCTATTTGTGCTAGGTCTCTTCTCCTATAAAAGAGAGCCTAAGCTTAGTTTATTTGGTGTGTTGGTTTTAGTAAGAAAAAAGGCTTAGCCTTAGAGAGAGATTGTAGAGTTTGGGGTAAATCTCATGAACCCTATGTTTTTGACGTTTATTTTATGCAATTAAGAGATCTTAGTATTAATCAAGGTTAATTTAGCTTCCACGTTATTAGTTTTCTATCACTTTATCTTTAAATTTAAGGTTTTATTCTATTCGAAACTAGTCATTGATTTGTTCCTTAATTGGAGCTTCTGCCGTTTAGAACCTATCTAGATCAATACATCAATTTTTAAATTCTAGGGAAACAAATATTGGCGGTGCATGCTATCATTTAACTTGATGTATTCAGAAAGAACTTTGCCCAAATAATCCATGCTTTGAGATAAGGAGATTTTTTTGGAAGATTTATTGGAAATTAGTTGAAAGTTATGACTTTATTAGCTATTTAGCTGGGTAGAAGTACCAATATACATTACCTCCTTTGGCTGCTAATCAATTAACTATCTCTCGTTGGCAATTGGTGGATCCCACAAACTTTATAGATTATGTCAAAGTTCATGTATGTGTTTTTGTATCCAAATTGAGCAATATAAATTAGCTCAAAATTTTAACTGTCTTTGTAAATCCTTTCATCTCCAACTTATAAAACATATTCATCCAGTAATTTTTTTTCTGACCAAGCAGTTAATTGCATACTTCTCCAAGCGAATGATTACCCGGGAAACTCTGAGGAGAAATGCTGTCATGCAAAAAGCTGGTAAACAGGTTCACACAACTACTAAGGGAAACATATTGTATGTTTTATTTATGCATTACCACGGGGACTATAAGATAATAGTATATATATCATAAAGTACGAATAAATATAAAGACACAATTGGCTGAAAGTTCATCTTCATGATCTTCTGGCATGTCATGCAGATGTAGCACCTCCTGTATATTCCTACAAGTTCCCTTAAGCTATAACTTGGCCTGATTCTGTACTCCCAAGTCATCTTTTCATTTGTAATTTTTTTTTTACCAGAAGAGATAAAGTAATGATTTGGATGGTTCTGATCCTCCAGATCACTTTATGGGCTAAAGAGTTCTCAGGATGTACTGGGGCATAGCTGAGATAGCACAAAAACTTCTACTGTTGACCCTTTATAAAGCAAACACCTCTGCATTAAATAATGGCTACATCACATTATTTGTAGCCTTACTCATGGATGGATCACAATTTAATGGCCATAGGCTTAACCCTATCTTCAAGTAAATATAGGCTCCCCAGTGAAAAATCGCTTCAATAACAAGGTATTATAATAGTTATTGTAGTTTTGCAATAGTCAAACTATGCACAGAAGCATAAGTTATTGGTTGTGTGTATGTGGGGGGTGGGGTGTGGCGTAATCTAACTACAATGGTTCCATTGACGAAGTATCAATGTCTTTCCGTCACTAACTATTATATGATCTTTGTCCGCAGCTCACAATTGCATTTACGTATAGACGAAATGGAGTGCTTACCAGTTGCAAGTACCGCCAGATCAATAAACGTTTTCGGCAGGTCACCTTTTACTCTTCTTAAAAATTTTAAGGCTTTGATTATCAATATCACAATAACTGCTGTCATGTCCTTTATGATGTATATTGCATATACCCTATGTAACAACGACACTTCACTTTAATAAAATAAAGCGTGTCCGAGTGCTCGGACACATGTGTCCAACACTATTTGCAGGGTACCTAACAAAATTTTGCCGTTTCCGACACCCCGTACCCGTGTCGGACACCGACACCCGTATCCGTGTCGTTACCTAGCATATACCTATATGCCCTCTATCATGTCTATTTTATATGAAATGTTCTGACACAAGTTCTTTTTTCAGGAAAGGGGGACTGAAAAAATACTTTACGGACTGGATGATATAAAGCAAGCAATTGATATTATCATTGTAAATGCTGCCGCCACCTATAAGTTTCTGATATCAATTTATGTCAAAGGTTTGCTCTTCTTTTTACTATTTTTTTTTTCTTAATAGGTTGAAGGTGAAATGGACAAGCTTTCAATGGAAGAAGCTGGCTTCTGTAACTGTGTGAGTGTTCCAGATGGGGCTCCAACAAAGGTCTCAACCAAAGATTTACTATGTGCGGAACAAGTATGGCTTAACTTGAAATATTTGAAACTTGTTTTTTGTATTATTTTTGTATGTGAAGCTTGTTGTGAAACAAACTTACATTTCTCTGTTACAATTGAGATAAATATTACTTGTGGGCTAAATGGTTTAAAAAATCCATACTATCATGATTTGATTTTCTTTTCGCTAATCAGTGATAAAATCCAAGTGATTTGAATTAACTTCTCTTATAAAGAAGAATATTATTAAAGAAATATTCTAGTTATTTTCCCTAATACCTGAAACGTAGTATACAGATACTTGTAATCCTTGCTCACTATTAGTAAAAATGTTGGAATAACTTGTTTGTGAGGATGATTAATAAAGATTATGTTGCGGAAATGCTCTTATTCAAATCAAACAAACTAAATTAGGGTTCCTCTTGACTTTTCTCTCAAAGCAAAATCAGCCACTCCCTACCGCGGGAACCAACCTACTTATTGGCTAAAACAAACACTAAGGAAAATGGAAAATTTGTCCCTCACAGGTGATAACGACCATGTGACCTATCAATGATCTTTATGGTAAGGATCTTATATCAATAACAACTAACCTCTTAAATCATCTCTATGACTATTTACTAATGAGTGTCAAAAATGTGCCAATCCTAAGCGTGTCAATGCATCTCATCCTATATATATGGTCAGGTTATGTAAATACTCAGTAAACAAATAAATTCCATAATGTATTATACAATCGCGTGGAGAATTCTACCTTCATTGATATTAAATCGGACGATTTTACGATTTGAATCAAAATGGAAGAAAGTAAGTTGAATCAACTAATAAGTCGTGAATCTCCACAAATCTAGTTTATCGGCGATTCAAATCACAAATCATGTAAATTAGTGAATTGTACGAGTTGGAAAGTCCTTAAATTCAAAGTTCTTGACTGCAAATAAAACCTATTACGAAAATTAGTTTTCTATTTTTTGTTGATTATTATTTAATCAATTTTTTAGGATCCATACTTCTAATTAACGTAAAAAATAACCTTAAAGGAAACTCCCTCTCAAAAATTCTATTCTCCCAACTAGTCCACACATTTTTACTAATGATATAAAAGTGATAACCAATTAGTTTTTAGAAGTTTTCTTTTCTTGGTATTCGAGAATTTGAAAGAATTTAAGCACATAAATAACATAAGTTATACATATGTATGAATCCTGAATCATATAATTCGCGATTCACGATTTGACAACAATGGCTATCTTAGCCTAATTATATATTGATTTTCTAATTAACTAGTTTTTATTAATTTTGTAGTGAACCTCTTGTCCTGAACAAGAAGCTGCCTACATACCCCAGTGAGGATCAAGTACTAGTGTAGTTCGATTTTATTACATCCCGGACTCAAAGGGCTATACAGGTGCGATAAAAAGAACACGGAAGTGTCAAGGCCAAGCACTTCTTTAGGTCTAAGTACTCGGAGACTTGTGGATATGCCACTTTAGCACAGGACCCCAAAGACTTAACCTACCTCAATAAGGCGAAGTGCCATGTGCGTCAAGAGATAGTTCTATAGCTACTTCACAGATCCAGAAAACATGTGTGATAGTTTCAGCATCTCTTTTGCAAAGATAACAGGATGTAGCAGACTGCTTTCCTCTTTTTTGAAGTTCGGAATCTGTAGCCAGTGCAGAGTGTAATAATCGCCAACCAAAGTTGCAGTATTTGGGCATAACTGCTGTTTTCCAAACAAATCCATATCACCTCACTGTAGGAGTTTTCCAGACAAAACCATACCACCTCCCTGTAGGAGTTTTCCATCTTCAGTGTTCAAAGGCTGAATTGACATTAAATGCTCCCTTGAGATCACTCTTCCATATACAAACATCTTCTTTGTTGTTATCAGGCTTGACACTATTGAAATTAATATCCATATAGAGAAACATAGTTTTTAGTGTGTCAGTGTCAGCTATTCTCCAATTGCCATTTTCTAAAACTTTTCTAAAACTTGTTCCATTCTAGTTATGTTATGACTGTCCTCTCCCAGAACCTGGTTCTTCAATGTATCTGTAGAAATCCAGTGGTCATCCCAGAAATGAATCTTGTTTCTCTTCCCCACTCTCCAGAGAGTTTGATTCTTCATCTTAAGTATAGGTTCTTTCACACCAGGCCAAGTGGAGAATCTTTTTATAGTAGTTCATCATATCTCCATTGGTTTTGTAGAATTTTGCCTTCTTAAATCTGCCCCAATCACTGTTTTATGTTATAATATCCCAACCCAATTTTATCAGCATAGACAAATGAATCTCTTTGAGGCTTCTTAATCACAGACCTCCTTCTTTTAAAGGTTTACATACCTTTTTCCCAGGCCACTGTAACCATCTTTCTTCTCTAAGGATTCCCACTCTAAATCAAGTTTCTGGTTATCCCTTCTCATTCTTTTATAAGAGCACTTGGCTATTTGTAAATTGACATGTTGTAGATGGGAATAGAGCTCAAAACAGATTTAGCAAGAGTGCATCTTCCTTGATAAGAGAGCATGTGACCAGCCCATGTGTCTTATTATGTCAACAATAGTCCTCAACATGGAAGCATTAATTTTTCCCTTGAGCAATAGGCACAGCCAGTATGTAGCTGGCAGCTGTCCTTCATTGATACCAAGCAGTCTTTCAATTCTTCTTCTCCTTGTAGAAGGCATAGCCCCCAGATATAGCTTGATTTTCTCCCTGCTGACCCATTGACCTGGTGCTTGTTGATAAGATAGTAAGAAACTAAGCAGTGTCCTCAATCCTTCAATCTCCTCATTGGCAAAAATAAATATGTCATCTGCGAACAATAGGTGTGAGGGTCCCACTTGATTCTTTGTAGTTACCATAGGTATTACCATGTTTTTTTACCCCTGCTAAGTAAGTCTTCTGCCAGGGCAAAAAAGAAGGGAGAAGGGATCACTATGCCTCAGCCCTCTGGAAGCTGAGAATAACCACATGGACCACCATTTATGAGTATGGATATCATAGCAGTGCTGAGAATTTTATGTATCCAATTATTCCAACTACCAAGAGTCGTGAAATCCAAATTTTCTGAGAATTTGAATTAGAAAATCCCAACTTAGTGTATCAAATGCATAGGTAATACCAATTTTGATAGCTATGTTCCCACCTCTTATTTTAGTAGCAAGTTCATTCATCATTTCTGAGGCCATTGTAATATATGGACACTTCTGTTAGGTATAAAAGCACCCTGCTCCTTGCTGACAAGTCTATCAGCAATTACCTTAAATCTTGAAGCCAGAATCTTTGTAATACTCCTAAGAGAGAAGTTGCTGAGACATATGGGTCTGAAGCTCTTCAATTTAGTGAAATTCTTCTCTTTAGGAGCTAAGACAATGAGATTAGAGTTGAAACCTGCAGGCAGAGTGGAGTCAATAAAGAAAGATCTGATAGCTCTAATCACATCACATTTAATCACCTCCCAGAACTGTGTGTAAAAGATTCCCCCAAATCCTTCAGGTCCAGGAGTACTGTCAGGATTCATATCAAAAACAGCTTCTCTAATCTTTATTTCATTAGGTATATCAGTTAATTTTTTGTTATCAGTTTCAGTAATAGCTGTAGGTACTAGATTTAGCAGAATAGCAGGCACATTTGTATCCACAGCAGTAAACTTGTTAGCATAAAAATAAAAGTCAATTATGCAAGCTTTAACATCTTCCTGGTTCTCTAGCATAACCAAAAAGGAGTCTTCTATTTGAATGATTTGAATTTTGATAAGCTTGATCTTAGCAAGAGTATGGAAGTACCTTCTTTGTATTTCGGTCTCCCTCCCTTAACCATTTGATCCTAGATTTCTGCCTCCATAAACTTTCTTCTTGAACTGCCAACCTGCTCAAATCAGTGATTTTATCTTCAATTTTTTGAGCCAAAATATCATTGTCTGTTTTGGTTTCTAGATTCTGTTGCAGAGCAGTGATCACCAAAGCAAGATTCCTCATAGTAACCTGTGTGCTGCCATACACATCATGCCTCCAAGTTTCTATCCCCATCTTGAGCCTTTTGAGTTTATATTCAAAACAAAAAGAGGAGCCCCTACAATGTCAACTTCCCAGTTTTCTTTGACCATGTTGTTGAAGCTAGGTGTTCCCACCACCCTTTAACAAACCTGAATGGGCAATTTTTGAGTTTTGGGACCAATGCAACTCTCCCAAATAATAGAGAGTGGTCTTATTGAGTTGAGTTCTAGCACAAATTTTGAGCTTCCAGCCTTCATACTTTTCCATCTACAATTTATTAAAACTAGCCCTGTCAATAAGACTGTTGATTCTAGCTTTACCTTGTTGTTTGTTTGTCCAACTATATCTCATTCCCTCTCAAGGACTATCATGCAAGCAGCATTCATCCATGTCTGAAGAAAAGTCTTGAACAGATTTAACAATAGTTCTTCTGCCTCCACTTTTTTCTCCCATGTTGAAATTTGAATTAAAGTCCCCTATAGCCAGCCTTGGAAAGGAAAACTTTGAGCAGGCTTTAAGTTCATTCCACAAAGCCTGTCTTTTGCTGATTAAACAATTGGCATGGACAACAGATATGAAATCATCATCCACAATAAAGTTATTACTTTGTGGAGATTTACCTACCATGTCAGGTTGGGTAAGATCGCTTCTCCATAGCAACCATCCAGATTTTGCCCAACCTCTCCTTTTCATCATTGGACAAATCTGAGACACCCAATCTGCTAACAGCATCTGCAGTAGGCTTAATTTTTGGTTCAATGATACCGACCACATCAGGGTTTAAATCTTTCATCAAAATTATTTAGGTAGATAGTTGATCTTCTGTTCCCAATTCACCTAGCATTTCATGAGATGATCTTCATAAGAAGACTAATGTTTAGGTTTTTGATTTTTGGCTCTGGTCACAGGTTTCTGACTGCATTAATAGCTGTGGAATTCTTTGTGTAGGATCTTTTCTTTGCACTTTTTGAAGTTCCAATACTCCTTGATCATCTTCAACACCAGTATTTTCTTTAGGCATATGTTCCTGCTCATGATGTTCCCTCTCCATAATTCATAGTACCACTGGTTGTTAATTAGCAACTGCTTTGAGACTGGTGCAGGCATTGGTTCATTAAAAGGGACCATCTGCATATCCCCAATTTGAAGTTTGTTAAGAGTTCTCTTTGTTGCTAGTAGTTCCCTCGGGCTGGCCATATGACTTGCCTTCACTCTCCTCCAAATTTCTTTAGCCCTTTCATGAAGTTTCTGTAGCAGTTAATACCACATCTTGTATTTCTTGATTAAAGTTTTTCTGTACCAGCCTGAAGGCTTTACTGGATCCAGGGTACTTGGCTTTAAGTTCTTACTTCTCCAAAGCAAGACATGTATGCATCCTTTGAGGCACGAGAACTTATGAAAGACCAATTTATTATGCTTCCATTTGACAAGTATCGTTCCCATGTCTTAAAAATGCCTCCAAGAAATCTTAGTAAGTTATTCTCACTTCTAAATATCATTATGCCAGACTAAGTATCATAGCTAAAAAGTCAATTAACTTTGTAGTATATCTGAAGACTGGGTCTAACTATTAGTTATGGCACTTATCCCCAAAATTCAATGGGCACAGAATAACAGAGACTTAAGATCCGTTAGTCCTGTGCATGTGGTGGTTAATTATCAGGCTTGTAATCGCATCAATGGTATTGAGGGAAAAGGAATTGTGTTGTAGATATAAAAAGTCTGTAAGGACATCTCAGTTGCAAATTGGTGGATAGACTTTAGGAGAATATCAAACTGGTGGATGGACTTGAGGAGTAGGAAGGCGAAGTTGGGGTGGTGTGCAAGATTGATATGGACACAACCTATTTTCATGTGAAGTGGGAATCTGTAGACACTTTATGTTCACAAAATTGGTCAAACAACCCTTCTAAAAAAAGATGGGTCAAACAACATTAGTATAGACACTTGAAGCATAAAATTCATACAATGTCCATACAATTGGAGGTCATCACACTGTAAAGCCAACATGGACTGACCAGAAATTGAGCATGAAGGAGTGCTGCAGAGTTGAAGAGCAGCGCAACCCTTGCAACTAGAAAGCGCTGAATATGCCTGTATTTTACAGGTTTTCTCACGGTATTTTGGCCTACAAATGCTTTTATGATCTCTGCTCTATAAAAATCTAGAAGTAACCATCATCTTCCCCAAAACCACTTCTTGATCCTATTTGGTAAACCTGATTGTTTTGTCAATGAATAATAACAAGAACAAACCATATGGATTTGGAATATCTCTTTCCAGTTGGAATTCTCCACATGTGAAATTAGATCAGGTTAAAAAAACTAATTCTACACGTGCCTGATGGTTCGTGGAATCAAGAGTTGCAGATAAGTCACTAAGATTGTGAAAGGGGTTTAGTCCATGAGAGTAAGAGAAATCATTTCGGGGTGCGACGGTGGATTCTAATGTAGGGTTACGGCAGGCACCCTACATTAGCCGATGTTACCAAATGATTTTGAAAGGGGTTTCGACCGGCTTATGGAGTCAATTGCTTCATGTACTCTCCAAATCCCTACCAAACAATTGACTCCATATGCCGGTCGAATTTGTTAGACAATTCATCGTATCCTTTGACTTTGTTAGTCAAATCGGCAACTTGTCGTGCGAGTTGAACGTTTGTTAGTGGCGTCATAGGGAACGAAAATGGCTTTGATGTCAATTTAGTGTAAATCAAAAGCGCAGAAGCAGAACTTAAACGATTTTACACTAACCTAATTGTGAAATCAGGGTTTTCTACTTTACTCAAACATAAAACACAAAACTAGAGTTTATTTAACCTCTCTCAGCAACAACTGAGTAAAAGATTACACCACCCTCTCCTATATATCCTAGAACCCTAGGATATCTCCCCTAGAATATCTCCCAATAGAAACAAACCTAAATAATAGAAATTCCTAAGACTAGCTCCAGCAAAGCATAAAACAAAATAGGAATAACCCAAATACATGTGGGAAACGACCATAGGAGATGTTCACATCAATTTATCTCAACGGGTTATTACTCCTAGTCACTCACTCCTAAAGTAACAAAACCTAGATTATGTTATGGGTGTTTTCAAGGATGGATTTTCATTTCCAAAGAACGCCCATGTGTGAAAATAGACAACAAATTATATTCACTTAAGATATTATTATGTTGGACAAGATTAATAAAAAATACTCAAAATTCAAATAATGGTAAGATCGTTTGCAATAAGATGAGTGATATAATGACAACCACTTTACTTTCAAACCTTTGCGAGCAGTCGTCAAGCATCTACTCAACAACCAATAAATATGAATGACACAGTAATTGCAATTTAAGTCTCAATTACCATAGTGGTGCCGTTGTTAGTATCAATTTCGGGAGGAATCTGAATATTTTTGGTAATCAGAGAGTGAGAAACTGTAAGGTGTCCAAGGGTAGTTGTCACTGCCAATAGTGGATAATATTATTATCATGTTGAGTTAAATCTCATCCATTTGCAACTTTATCTACACTGCAAATAGAGAGATTTACCCTTCTTTATATAGGATCGTTCTGAATCTTACATTTTCTTCACTGGGATTTGGGAATCTGCAGAAAATAATTTCATTGTGCCTACGTTTTTGTTCTTGATGGGATATTTCCCGGCTCAATGTGTCTAGTTCATTTTGTCTGTATTAAAAGTCTTTGACCCTTGAATGTTTGTATTTCCTCCAATTGTAGGATACAGGGTTTCAGTACTTATGGAACTGCAAGGAGTACTTTGAAAAGGTGGGTACGATCAATTTTCTTTCTTTCTGAACATTAGAACTTGAGTAGTTTAAACTTGGAGTCCGTTTTGTGCTTCTTATACTTGTAGGCATCTCGTATTATCCTAGCCACTGATGCGGATCCGCCTGGGCAAGTTTTAGCTGAAGAGCTTGCACGTCGCCTTGGAAGAGAAAGGTTGGCTTTACAGACTTCTCCATGGAAACAAGTATCTGTTGCAATTTTTTTTATCTAGTTAACACTTTGGTACGGGGTAACAGATGCTGGCGAGTCAAATGGCCCAAGAAAAACGAGGTTGATGTCTGCAAAGATGCAAATGAGGTTTGTTTCGTAACATTTGCAAAATTTTGATTCAAAAATACCCTGTGGCCAATTCAACAAAGCCATTGTTGCTTTATGTACTTATGCTTCGAGCCTGAATTTCTGATAGTAATAATTTCCCGCAGGTACTCATGTATTTGGGACATCATGCACTAAGGACAATGATTGACGAGGCTAAATCATACCCAACAGTGTGATTATTCAAATATGTATGCTTTCCTTAAGATATCAACTCTTATAATTGTTGGAATCGAGGATGATGTTGTAACAGGGTGGAGTTTAAAAGCGTACAAGGGCTGCAGTGGGTGGTCATGTAGCGGTGAAAGTCAATTATAACATAACCCAATAGTTTGGAGAAGTTCAAAAGGGGAAAGGCCGTGGTTCAAAAGAGATGTATAGGTACACCTTCTTTACCTCCCATCAACATGTAAATTTGAAATACGATGTCTTGTGCCAAATATATGCTATTTTCAAGGTTTAATTGAATAATCCATAAAATGAAATACAATTCTAGTTTGGAAACCTATGTAATTATGCATTCAAACTATTTCTACAGAGTGACTAATGTGAGCTCAGCCTCAATGAATACATGCTTATGATTGAAGTATTCAACTGGAATTGCTTCCCTAAAAAGATGTAACCCTAGAAAACTAACGGTGGGGACTTGATCTAAGAGGGACATCTATATGCTCTATTTGAGGTGCCTAAAGCAACCTTGCATTATTATATTTTCTTGTGAAAACCATAAACTAAAAATATGTGGTACCTACGTCTATACTAGGATTTGGAAGCAAAGTATGTCCTAGAGCAAGTTGTTTCTATTTACTGGCTTATGTTATCATGTCGTGTTTATGGTTTGTTCAATATTCAACTCTTCCGATCTCCATCAACATTTTAGATAAGGGTTTTTCTCTACTTCACTTAATAAAACTACTAGAACATGAAAGGATATAATCATGCATGTCAAGTGTTCACTCTTCATGCAATAAACATTTGGTCCTAAGAATTGTGCATGATTTGGTCTCATCAATATCTAAATGTTGATTACGCGGTTACATCTTATAATTTTTGCCCAATGTAATGTAAGATTAGGACCTGCTCCAAATAATAACTCCAACATATTTTGTATCGGCCTTTGAACCACATATAGGATTTGGTGGGACGAGTTTACACTGTTGGAGACGGTCTTAAGCTTTTTTATACTTTTAACTTAAACCCTAGAACTATTAGCAACCGCGTGGGTAACGGTCGACTGAGTTCAAACTTCAAACCGATCGACTGAGGAGATGGGTAAAAAAAAATCATTAGAAGCTGTCTACTAAGAAGATAAATGTTGCCTTCTCCAAGAGACACCAAGGTTTATTCACAAAGGCATCGTCACTCACTTCTCTCTTCGGTTCCAAGATTGGGATCGTAATCTTCTCTCCAACGGAAAACCCTATAGTCTCTGGCACTCTTCTCACGAAGACGTGCTCCATCAATACCTCCATACTCACTTCTTACTCCCATGAGTCCTATCATGCCCCTGCCCCTGCCTCACATGACCACCACGATGACATACAAGGCTCTTGAATAATATTAGCGATTTGAGAAAAGAAATCGCAAAAGAGCGTGAAATCTATAAAACAAAGTTTCTTCGTCATCAGAAGAACTGTGGTTGAAGAAGATGATATTATGCTTGAAGGTCAAGATGTTTTGGGTCATGATAAACGTCTAAGATGGACCGCTTGGCCATGCTACTCACGAGGCTATTTTTCTTGGCTATTCGTGGACAGAGACTGTGTCATTGGATGGTTTTTTGAATACTAGTTTGCCCCCAGAATTGGATAGATTACTTGGGTAGATTACTTTCAGAGTTCTACTTGTGTCACCCCCAATTTGGTGAGGGCAAGTCTCAACATAAGGGCAGCTGTGATACTTAAACTTGTTTACCTGTCTTTCCTCTCATTAACCACCATGAAAATTTTTGTATCTCATGTACAGAACAGATCCAACCCAACCGTAGTAAGTCACTTCGGCAACATCACCTTGGCAGCAATTATTGGAGCACATCAAATATAAATACAAACCAAACCCAAATTGGTTGCACTTGCAATATTAATCATAGAACTGAGACTATCTATTGTTCATTCATTATATTCATTGAAAGGCTTAAAAGTATGGCATGATATTTCCCAAGATTAAAACCCAAAATGATCTCATACAATTACAACGACAAAAGCTAGAATCTGATAACATTTTACGACAACCACAGAAAGAGCGGTAGTAGCACTTTAATAATAACATAAATACAAATAAAGTTTAAGAAAAATAAAGGAAAAACAATAACAAATTTGTGTAAATTGTCTTTATGCACTTATGTTTACTGTTTAATTATAGGGGGAGGGGAACAAGATTGAGCCATAGATAAAATCTGAAAGCCGTTAAGGCTTCAAGAGAGTTTTAGTAATCTATCGAAACAGCAGCAACAATGTAGTTAGTTGGGCTTATTTTAAGGGCTGCAAAGGTTCCTGATGTCCCCCTCCTTGGCATACCAACTAGGTATGATCCTTGAAGCATAAGGATGCAGGTCTTTGTACGAGCTTCTTATAGTTCCTTCTGCCACACCAGTTGCGTTCGAGATATCTGCACCAAAGAGATGTCGTCCATGAATTATTGACCCTCAGAAAACATTATACTAATTTTGCATAAACAACTATGTAGTTGTAATACTAAAGAACCTCTGAGAATCTTCTTCTGTTCGGATAGCTGAGTAATAATATAGATAACAGCTGCAGCAACTGATATAGGGCTCCTCCTGCAAAAGAAAACAGAAGACAGATGAGAGTTAAGAACAGTAGTAAAATGATGCAAACACCAGATAATGCTAGAAATGGTAAAGAAAGACCCCTTTAATTGGTTCATGAGATGATCCATTATAAGCTATGAGCAAAAACAAAATTCCCATATTGATAACAGGAATAATCAAAGTTTTTGAACAAAGTATCCTCAATTAATGGGTAACAATTCTTCAAAAACACAACAAAATATAAAAAGTTCAACTGAGAAAATCTATTGCTCAGTGGAATCATTAGTTCTCCAGTTTTCTAACTCGTTCTAGGTCTTTAACCAAAAAATAGGATACAATACATGTGACCCCACCAGTTTATAACCATTTTTTATTCTTCTCAATAAATAGTTAAAGGCATGTGAATTAGGGGTAAATTTAACACATCCATCCATATAAATATACAGTAACCATATCTTCGAAGACATGAGAATACTTCTCTCTCATTTCCATTTTCCACTCAACTCCCATTCTCATTGGCTCGCTTTGAGAAATATGAAATTGTCCTCAAATTTGTGTGCCTTCATTATAAAAGAAATGTGGATACTCTATCATTTCCACTTCTAACTCCCAGAGGCTTCTTGTTTATATGGATTGTCTTGAGAAATAAACATGTCGACTCTATATAAGTCTGTGATGTACATGCAATATTACATGTACGACCCTTAAATATTATGTTTATAATCATGCCAACTAGCACATAAGTTCAGTCAAAGCTTTCATATTTATTGTCTATGGCTTATTGCAGAAGTTTGGAGTTATTACACCAGAATCTACAACCCGACTCAACGAATCTGACCCTTCGCAACTTTCCTTGCATGAATTATCTTCAATCTCATCCCTCTCCTGTAGAAAAATCCTCACTCATACCCTATTTTGCTTGTAAAACTTGAGCCAACTCTCTTTCCTCCGTTTTAGCTAAAGATAACATATTTGCAACCTTTTCCTTGCAACCATCGGCGTTAAGCCCAAGGGCTGTCATGATTGGATACCTCTTTGCAGTCTCCACTCTCTCTTCAATAGAAATCGCCACTGAACTCCCACCTTCCCCATACCAAGCAATTTCTTCTAAATCTCTACGATCTCCCTCTCTCCTGTCCCTCGGTTTCTTACCTTCCTCCAATCTAGCATCTTTGCCTTTACCCCTCTCTCAACCCACATCTTTCCTCTTTCTACATGATAGGAACACAATGATGAGTATTTGTCGATCCCTCACATTTGTTTCTTCCTATCAAAACATCTCCATTGGAAGCACTAAAACTTGTGAAAGGAACATGAGAATCCATAAATTCTTGCGGTGTACATTATTTCCACCTCATAAGCATGTCTCGACACTTTATCCGTCCTTAACCTACTTGTTTCTCGACTATCAAAGTATTCATACACTTAGCCGCCTCGTGAACAAGTGTAATCATCTTATTAATCCTTACTTTATATCTCCCGCTCAAGTCATGCAATTTGCCACCTAGCATAAACATATCATTATGATAAATGGCATAAATCACTTTCCTTATGACACTGACGCACACATCCACCACTAAAGCAATCAGATTTACAAACGTGATATATTATACCTATCACCTAGCACACATAATTACCATAACAGACCCTCAGAACTAGTTTTTTTGACTTTTTGCCAGCTATAATTATTTTTTAAAGTGGGCCCATGTACTATCCAAACTATTTTATATTTGGTGAATAGGTTTGAACTAGTCTACCTAGTTTTGAGGACAACCAAACAGCCCCTAAGGGTAATCCAAGTTACTACAATATATTCCAAGTTAATATCTACAAAAACATAATCTCTGCTTAATTAAAAAAACTCCATCCCAACCAACTTTTTGCTAGGTCAATTCCAATAATTTGCCAAATTTATTTAGTTAACATTTCTTTCTTTAATTTTGATAATTTAATTTAAAGGAGCTGTGTAAGAGTATGATCCAGCTAGTGTTTTTTTTTTAATTACATTAACAAGAGAATTACATTAGAAAGAAAGATGACAGATCTCATATTGTCAATCCGACTCGAATTTATCTACATTCAGCAAAATGATGTACTTAATATCCCTTGAACATCCTTAATTGTGCATGTTTTTGATGTGAACAGCTAGCTAGTGCACCTCGTCCACTCGTTGACAGTCTCTTTTTATTTTAGCTTATTAGATTAGAGGCTTAACTATTGGATTTGCTTTTATTTTAATGTTTAATTAAATTCTAATTTGGAGAGGTAGGGGACTTGATATTGTAGGAGGATTAGGGCTGAGGCCTTCATGAGGAGAGGGTGGTGTAAGTTTATTTCTCAGTTGTGATTGAATAAAATTCAAGGTTTAACCCTAATTTAGTTTTAAGTTGATTTTAGCGTAAAAGATTTTTCGATTTAGCTTCCGCGTTGAGAGTTTACGTCAAATTGGTACCATAGCTAAGTTCTTTTTCCTAGGGCACCTAGATTTTTATGATTTCCAAGGTCTGATTTCACAATTTAATCTTCTCTCCTCGTAGATTTTCGATTTGATTTAGTGCTTGACTCATAATATATTAAAGTTCTTTTATAAATTTTTCTCTCTCGTAAAGATTGATTCTAGATTATATAATTATGACCTGAGATATCTTGAAGCAAAGTTTTATTGTCCACAAATTTTTTCCCTAGAATCTCCATATCCGCAGTAAGGTTTTGAGTTCGTCTTCTTCTTTCTTTCTTTCTTTCTTATGCCGTAATTGGGATAACAGATTTGACGTGCTTCTTGAATTCTGATATTGTGCTTCTGGTAGTTATGTTAAATTGGTCCTGGTTTGGTAACTTGGTTAAGTGGGTTCTCTCCAACTGTTCTTGATTTGATAAACTTGTTGTAGCACAAGTGGATTTACTCCAGATGCTTCTTTCTTCACTCCCTATTCTAAAGTATATGTTGCTGCTGTGAGGAACGACCAACAACAAAACTATAAAAAAACTAATTTTCTCTCTCTCCTATGGCGGGTAAGAGACCGGTGGGGGGACCACCTAGTCTTGACACACGTGTTGATCGTATTGAGGGGTCGATCGATGAACTGAAAGATGGGATGCCCAAGATGCAAGAGATGTGTCAGGCTTTTATTGTTGCCCAAAATAAGGAGTCAAACACTACCAGCGAAGCGGCTACGAGTACAGAAAATCCAGAGGTAATCGATGAGCAACAATTAAAAGAACCGGTTTATGATGAAGACAAAGAACCTTTCAAACCATTAGCTGAAGACTTATTTTGCAATCCTTTCCATTAGGATACTCGTTATGTACCACCACCACGTCGTCCTCAAACAACTACTCAACAGGGACAAGGTCATGAAAATGGGTCGGATGAACAATTTGGGGGAAGGAACATTAATCATAGGGCTGATTGAGAAAGAGACTGGAACAATGGCAACACCTATGGAGGCAATCCTAATCAGGCACCTCCACCTCCTCCCTATCGACAACAATCATTGGAAGGTGACGAGTCTGCTTTTACTCGCATTCTTACTTCTCTTCAACATGATGTTAAGCTTAATATTGCCAGAGTTGACGGAAACTGACCCGGATGCCTTTATGGATTGGATTACCCGAGTTGACAAAAATTTTGCATATAAAAAGTATGGGGATCCCAATCGAGTAATGCTCATCAAGACAAAGTTCTTGGGTTATGCACTTACTTGGTGGAATAGTGTGCAAACTGGTCGTATTCAGCAGAGGTATCCGCCAATTACTGAATGTGGACAGATGCGTCGAGATTTTGTGAAACAGTTTATCCTAATCGGTTATGAGTGTGATATTTTTATGCGGCTACAAAACCTACGTCGGGGTAAGTTCAATGTGACCGAGTATACAGATGAATTTTTTTTATTGAGCGCCCGCACTAATTTGCGTATATCTGAGGCACAAAAGGTAGGATAGTATGTAAACAGTTTACAAAGCTTTATTCAAAAGGATCTCACATTCAAAGACCTTTTTATGATGGCAGATGCGTAAAATATGCTTTGAAGTCAGAAGAGTTGTATACGCCAACTACCAACTCAAGTACGACTTCAGCTTCTACTGTTCAAGCTATTTCAACATCTACAGTTCCACGTACTTTCGTTTATAATAATTGTTTTGGTTGTGGAAAACTGGGTCACCAGAAAAAGGATTGCCCACAAGTTGCCAAACGGGTTGGGTTAGTCGTTGAAGGTACGAGGGAACACATGATTGCCACAGTACAACAAGTGTTACAGGAAGAAGATGTAGACGAGGTTGATGATTTTTAAGGTGTTACCAAGGTGTGCTTCATCAGGAGCACGTTCGGTTTGATTTTGTGGTCAAAATTTTTTGAAGATGGAGGGATTTGATGTGAACAACTCCTAGTGCATGTGTCCACTCGTTGACGATCTCTTTTATTTTAGCTTATTAGATCATAACTATTGGAGTTGTTTTTATTTAATGTCTAATTAGATTTTAATTTGGAGGTCGACTTGCTATTGTAGGAGGATTAGGGTTGAGGCCTATAAACAAAGGAGAGGGTGGTGTAAGTTTATTTTTCAGTTGTGATTGAATAAAGTTAAAGGCTTAGCCATAATTTAGTTTAAAGTTAATTTTAGCGTAAAAGACTTCTCGATTTAGCTTTCGTGTTGATAGTTTACGTCAGTTTTAGCCTACAAATAAATTAATAGAGTGAGACATTATATTAACACTTAGAATATGATCAAAACCTGCAAATTTTTAAGGCCGATAAGAAAACAAATGTATGTAGGACCGTGATAGGATTTGCAAAGTTTCTATACTATCCAGGTTGTTAATATTAGTGCTGACTACACCCTTAAAGAACTATATGTTGCTCTCTCAGGAAATTAATGTTGTTATAGGCTTACAACAACCTCTTACCAGATGTCAGATGTCAGTTGTTCACCACATTTCTGCTTCGCTAAAAAAAATTCTTCCTCAACTTTGTCTAAGCTTCTTACTTCTTTCATAATGATTTAAAATTTAAGTCTATCTAACCGAAATTAGCCTTGCC